>OX621194.1:12148256-13398256 GCA_951640565.1 Petrophora chlorosata | reverse complement strand
TCTCTTCCCTCTTTCCATGACCCTCTGTCCATTGCTGTTAAGGGCCATGTGTCAAATTTAGTAATTTTTTTTTTTTGGATACTTCCTGTATGTATATTAGCTAAGTTTTCAAGTATTCGAGAACCTTCCGACGGCCGCCGCCTCGATTTTTTAAAGTGGCTTTATGAAATTATTAGAAAGTAAATCACATATGTATTCTTCATCAAGTACACTATGTTGGACTTAGGTAATTATACCTTCCTATGAAGAAACAGGATAATGGAAAGGAAGCCGGCTTATTGCTTTAAACCGGCTTTCAGTCTATACCTGCAGCCTTTGAAGGCTCTACTCATTTTAACAAAGCCTGCTTTGCAAGATTTTCGTCATAAATGTATCTCCGACGTTATTATTAACTGTCTACTTGAGTGGGATCACGAGCAAATTGAGTTTCATTAATAGACAACCTCTCTCATGTTACGGCGTGTTGTCGAATGTCAAACACGGGAAACGCTAATGGATTGCAGGCTTTTAATAACACAGATGTAATTATTTTTCAGACGTTTTTTTTGTTTCCTCCCATATTGTTATTATGGATAGAGCTCGAGGGATTTCAAGCCCCTTGGCTCACCTGATGAAAGGTAAAGTCAATAATGAGAGATCATCATTTTAGCTTTTTGGTGAACGCGAGGTGATTTCTTTCTGGCTCTACACCTACTACCTACATTTCAAGCTTGATTCTAATACTTCGATAATCCACCTCTGTCCATTATGAGTACCTACCTACCTAAGTATAATACTTAGTGCGTCTTTTTTTATTCGTCTTTTCTGCAGACTTAGACTATGACTTGGTGTATTGTGCCAGCTTACCTTTCCAAAAACGTCGTATTTATCCTCCTGTTTGCCCTGCTGTTCCCATGGTTCCGTGGGCGATGGAGGCTCACTGTGAGGCATCACGCCTTCTTGGTCGTTCTTGTCTTCATCATCCCTTGCCTCTGGAAGGTTCCGTGCCCACGTGGGCCGAACCCTGCCGACGACCACTCGCTTCTCCATTTGCCGACTGTCCTCTGAGTTTGGGTTCCACATTTTTTTATAAACACTCCTTTCAGTCACTATTTTTGGGGATTAGCCGTTAGCCATATTTTTTAACACTTTTTCTTTAAATTTGTTTTTGTTTGTTTTTGTTGAGTTGCAAGTCTTACAATAAAAATGCTTGGAGAAAACGCGAAACAAGGTTAAATAGAACAATGATAACAAAAAGAAATATAAATAATCACGCGTAAGTAGAGTATAAGTAACCCAAAAACACTTAGACCATGTTGCTTTAGGATTTGTTTGTTACAAACGAAATGCGGTTATTTACGGTACAAAAACACAAACACAACAACAAGATGACTGGAAGCCTCCATTATATGTACTACCTACAAACGAAGAATGAAGATTCTCGGTTTCTGCGCTTATTACACAACCCGGTATTTAAGGTCCCTAACTCTTTGTCTATCCTCTTCCTTTGGTTGAATTGGTTGGCTCCTTATTTTTACCAGGTTTTTATTAAGTTACTTTCTTGTTTTTCTGTCTGTCTTTCTGTCGTTCCGGGTGGAATCATGCAACCCAAATTTCAAGCATTTGCCCATTAGCTTTCAGGCTGAAACTTTCAGGGTAGCTACTAGCTCACAACTCGATGATAATGCATTCTAAATCCATTTATTAGCAAAAAGCGCATAAAACGTGGATTTTAGATTCTTTTTTTATTCTGTCAATTTTTTATTTTTAAATAATTATTGTATGGAGTTATAATAATTATTACGACGTTTAATAATTTTGTCAGTCAATTTGCGTTGACTTTTAGTAGGAGCTAAACTGCCACGCAATTAAATTCTGATAAGGGAATCTATATGTATAGTTAGGGCCAGGCCTACATGGATGTGATCATTGGGTGAATGATTGATTTTTTTTAATTTTGGTTGAAAATGTTCCTACATTCACCTGTCGCGGTATACATATAGTTTCGTGTCCTCTTTAATGGAGAGGTGTCAAGTAGATTAAAGGAAAATTTCAAGTAGATAGATACTCTCGGTAATGCCTAGCTGCCGTTATAATAATGAAGCCCGACCTGACTTACGAGGTTTAATAAATAAAATCAATACATGTGTAATTTGGTATAATGGTACCTGACACACGAAGTCAACATTTCGCGGAATAAACTGATGAAAATTCTCCGAATGCCGTCGGAATGAAATCCGGTTTTGTTAAAAAGTTGTTCAATCTACAGATATGTCGGTTGTTTCACTGCCACTGCTGTGCCTGAGGCTATCCATACATGCCACGGATATTGAGTTCCCAGTCGCCATAGCAACTGAAATTAATATTTGGCTTTGCGTATAGATAGTAAGTAATTATTAATTTTGGGGTCATGTCGAGACTTACCGTAAGTATCTGTAACGTGCCCTCAAGCGAAAACATATAAGTTCAAAGTTAAAACTTTAATTCAATAGCGCGGAACGCCCATTTTTGCAATAACATACCTACAAAAATTGAAAATTGGGGCAAGCGCAGTAGAATCCGGAACATAGTAATGCTTGAGCACTACTGCTTGGCATCAGAATAACTGGTAAAACGGTGGTACCGGCCCAGATGGCCTCTCGCGAGATACCTATCACCTCCGCGATCGGGAAATTAAATTTGCGTTCGTCAACACGGTAAACGAACGGTGCTTTTTTCCGTTTGACAGGGTGTTACCAAACGGGGGTAGATCCCGTTTTGTTCGCAAGATGTCATATGACAGTATGCTGTGGAAGTATGCAAACTATAATATATGTTTATCGTATTAGCGATGCTTGCGTAGTGCTACTTTGTAAATACACACCTCATGTTCAAAGAAAAAGTGAAGAAGTTCTACCTGGAAGATTGCTGACGTTTCTTTATTTATTTTATTGCTGTGATATATTATATGTATATAGATGTATATATATATATATATATATATATATATATATATATATATTGTATATGTTATATATTATATAATTATTTATGTAGGTTTATAATATAGTATAATATAATGTGTAATAATGTGTACCTAGTATATGTATGTTTATGCAGGCATTCAGCATGTTGCTGTTGTTCTGTATCTATTATTTAAGTTTATTTTATTGACATTGTTTATGTTTATGTTATTATTGTAGACCTTACATCCCCGTCTTTAAGATAATTCCTCTCCATCCAAAGGTTGCCTGGAAGAGATCGCTTTTAGCGATAAGGCCGCCCATTGTAACACTTTCCTTAATTGTTTTTTATGTTATGTCTGTAATTTAATGTTTGCAATAAAGCGTTCATCTATCTATCTATCTATCTCATTCGCTATCTCACCCAACTCATCGCATTCATTTCCATAGTTTTATTATAGTTACTTATCATATGTAGGTATAGAGATTATTATACGTATTATGGTTTTATCACGTTTTACTATGAAAGTGCTTCAACGCGAGGTCTGATAATGAATTATGTGAGAATTTATTTACTTGCAAAGTTAGCGCAGACAACGCTAGTGTTCTCTCTAACTAAACTATTCCCTCTAATAAAATTATGTGAATATCTACATAAATAATAATGCCTTCGACTGGCCACTGTTATGCCGGGCCCGAACTGTTAACACGAAATCTTCATATTTAATTTCACGCTCATTATCTCCGTGTTAACCACATGGGCATAATGAGCGTGAACACGTTAAAATAATAAAATGGTGAGTTTATTATTTCATTATATTCACTTGCTATTATAACATACCACAGAAGACAATAGGACAGGCCATTACCAAAATATATAGTTATACTATACCACAGAAAAGGTAATAGTACTAGGTAGGTACTGACTATACCTAAGTCTAGAACTCAGTTCACTACCTAAAAATCTGCGGTTGGGGATGTTGTGTGTGATTCGATGATTAAGCTTTAAAATATTTGACGCCTAGCTGCAGTTGGGTGTCCACCAGCACCTTGTACCTAAGACTACATTTTCTCCTACATGTATGTATAAGTTATGTACGTTGTAGGTATGCAGTTTTGTCAATTTGTTTCTTTATGTCTTTCTTTCTATTACGAGAGAACGATATACCTAAAATAACGTACCGCTCATCTACTTCATCGTTTACGCTTTCACAATAATAGTTTTTTTCATAGCTCATATAAAATGGAATCCCTCATCAATCTTCAATAATCATAGCTTTGTCAAAGTCTATATGATTTATCTATATGATTGTAAAACTGTAACTAGACTGTGGCTTTGTATTATTAGTTCATTTGTCTGTGGTGTTTCAATAAAGAGTTTTTTCACTTTCACTTTCAATCGTCTCGTATTCTCTGCAATATTTTCTCTTAGTTTTTCTTAACGTTACACGTGTTTTGCCTTGAATGAGTCTAATTAGTTATTATCAAAGCACAGAAGGGAATTTACATGTTACCCGAATGCCCACGAAAACAATAATATAACTAAGTAGGAAAGTACTTACACAAAATTGTTTATTTTGTGGTACTTTTACAGAAAACGTTTTCGTTATTTCCTACAAGATAATTACTTCCTTCTCAGCATTAAAGGCAAAAATAATGTGCTTTACGTAAGTTAATAATTCCACAGTCGGTATTATTTTAAGACTTCCCTTGTTACTTTTGTCGTGCATTTGAAGAGCTTCTCGTATTTGGTGCTGAGGAAATAGCATTGCAAAAATGTGAAAAGAATTATGTTATACTAGCTGCGCGTCGCGGTTTCACCCGGGGTTTCCCGGTATAAAAGTACCCTATGTGTTAATCCAGGGTACAAGCTATTTCTATTCTGAATTTACTCAAATCCGTTGAAACGTTACAGCGTGAGTAACAAACATATTCAAACATTCGCATTTATAATATTAGTGTGAATGTGTGACATTGTGTTTTTATTTCCATTATAAAACATAGACTAAGGATCTAGGTACCTGCTGCAGCTGTCCTTTAGTTACCTGCAGCGCTACATTACCTAATTATTAATTCATGTGGCACTGAAAGTAAAATATCCGATTTTCTGATGATATTTTTGGGTATGCAAAATATTTCGTTGCTAATGCCACTAATTTTGACACAATATTGAAGTAATTAAATAATTTCATTTTTGTGTAGAGAGCGAGTGTGGCTCAGTGGGAGCATGTGCGGCTTTCGATCCGAGGCACCAGAGTTCGAATCCCGCTGACCTCGCACCAGTGACTTTCTTAAGCTATGTGCGGATTTAATGCTCGCTAAAAACGGTGAAGTAAAACAGCGTGAGGAAACCGGCATGTCGACATTTCTGTGAGCATGTATTCAGGATGTGTATATACACACGAACTCACGGGTCTGACAGGTTTTTTATGACATACACTGAATGAAAAAGTCCCCATCCCTGCGCTTGTTTGTTCGCATTTAATTTGTGTCACTCAGTTTTTACTATAGGTACCTTATTTATTTAGTGAAATTCTGAAGGAAGGTTTTATTATAGAACATTTAATTTTGTATACTTCTTTTCTGAGACTTACGCGAAGGGAAAGTTTTGTTATGAAGGATGACAACGACACAACTGGATGATTGGACATTCGAATTATTATTATTATAAATTATGTCGCTCTTTCTCACGGGTTATACACCCGGTCCTTTGGAAGGCTTGCGCGGGGACATGAGTCCAACACGTAGAGGCCTCTTAGAGCATTTAATTTAGATATGTAATGGGCAACACTTATAGGGGACTGTCTCTAAGTGCATCATTAAGAAGATGCAATCAAAGACAGCCTCCGATAAGTGCGAGGACTATTATTGAAGATATGAAAGTTACGATTGGGCTATTGAGGTGATTTTTTAATGGATGAGAGCTGGTCTATGATATGAGACCTCGGCACCTGCCAGTTCCGCCTCATAAGAAAATATTTTGGCAGGTGGTGACTCGCCACCCACTAAACGGGCCCCCTATAAGGGCCGCCGTTCATTGGCGACGAAAGGGGCAACGTTGGTGTAGGTGGCTAAAGGGTGTGGAGAGGTGTGCTGCAGTTTCACTTAAACGCTACTCCCGGCGTTATGCCCTTTAACACTTCCACCCTTGGAGCTTAGTTCTTAGCTCTTGCATCTCCACCCCCGGACGGCCAGTTAAGGCAAGCCGGGGGTCAGGGTTCTCATTTAGCCCCAGGGAGAATCTCGGGGTAAGGCTCAGTGTCGCCACGCACCGACGACTCGCCACAAAGTCGCCCCTGGCCTTATTATTATTATTATTTAGAACCTTAAGTGTCCCACTGGAGGGCAAAGGCCTCCCTTTCATTCCTCCACGTTCCAATGCTTTTTCGAATGCTATTGGTATTTCAATAGTGACATCTCGGTCGCTAGACCATCTTCGAAAAGTTTTGTATTATTTCCATTAGTAACTTATTCAATTATTGAAATGTATTGGTAATTAATTTACATATCTCGTTACGCCCCCGCGCTAAAATTGAGATAAAAGGCAGCCATAATATGTATAAGTATTTACATAGCACTAAAATATTTTGGTCTTTAACCTTTAAATGACAGCATAGTTAATTAGTAAAATTCAAAAAGTAATTCAAATGAAGGCAATCTTTACCCAAATTTTTAAGTAAATCTACAAGAATTTTCAGCAGATTATATTTTAAAAAGGTTGTTGAAGTGTGTCTGGGTATTAAGGAAATCCCAGGCTAAAGAGGCATCACATCACAAGGGTGGGTTACACATGTGGACGTAGTCAGGGTTTTGGGGGTATTCACGACCAGTTAAATTGGCGCGGCGCGGCGGATAAATAACAATAAGTCAAACCAATATCAAACATAAATATTTCTTCGGTGTTTTGCACCCTCCATGATAAGATAAAGGTTTATAAAGTAAATACTGATGTAACCCTGGCGCCGGCACTGACACTGACGTATGTGGACGAGATCAAAATAACGATAACATGTTTTTTTGTAATGCAATGGAATCAGGCGTGAAGTTGCGGAAATTCATCTCAAAACTGAAACGCAATGAAAATATATAGTGTAATCCCGCTGAATATTATGTAGGTTGTTGTTAGTTCCTAACACCAACACTCTTTGTACGACACGTGTTTCGCCGTCTGCACGAGGCATCATCAGGTGTCGACTCGCCGAACGCTGGAACGAGAGATCCAGCCGAGATTTTCTCGTTCCAGTGTTCGGCGAGTCGACACCTGATGATGCCTCGTGCAGACGGCGAAACACGTGTCGTACAAAGAGTGCTGTTGTTAGGAACTAACAACAACCTACATAATATTCAGCGGGATTACACTATATATTTTCATTGCGTTTCATGTTTTTTTGTGTTCGTAACTACTTAAGGTAAGGAGCACGGCCCTTACGAGTAGGCCGCCTGAGCTGTGGTCAAACCTTCACTCTGGTTGTAGGGTTGTTTTTCCACCTCGCTCTGAGGTACGGAATGACCTCGATTGTTTTATAACCTAAAATCAGATAATTTAACAAAATGTCCGTATAATTAACAAAAAGATACATGCTATCATTTTTTAAAGTAATTCTAATATCAAGCCCCGGTCTCGTTGCGTTTTATGTACTCCTTTATCCAATAGTTTTTGAGAAAATTTTAACTTGCTGCTAAACGTCTCTAGGTGAAACGTCAGAGTGATTTTTCACGATCGATTTCCAAGGTTAAATAGTTGCAACGAATGGAGGCACGGAACGGAGGGTTGCACCTCGGTTATAGTTGATTCTTACGTACAGAACGCCATAGTTGCTGTCCGTTGCTGTCAGAGCTTAGGCGCTAAACACGCCCCTGACATGACACGGATATACGTGTAAATAGACCTTAAATGATAATTTTCTTTTAAATAATTGTATTTGATCTACATTACTTTTCCATCCCTAAATAGATATCCTTGATGCGGCCCTGGCACCTATTTGAATAAGTACAAAACAAACTCTGCCTTTTTTCAGATCTGCGTGGCTTTTAGGAGAGGTTATAAAAGACAGCTTTCGCCGAAATAAAATGTAATGTGAGATGAAAATATCGACAAATTGTAGGTACCTGGTAAAAATAAAAGCTCCAATAATGTTGGTAAAATATTGTCATTAATTTTAAAAGACTGAGTTTCAAAGGCAACTGAAAATAGAACTTACAAACTTTTTAGGTATGCAAAATATTTCTGCGCCGAATTGAATTCAGAATAGAACTCGGTACCTTTTCCTTTAGTACAGGAAGTGCTCTAAACCAACTGATCTACAACGGCAGGTACCTCGATGGTCTTATTACTTGCACACCTTTTCTTTACATACTTGGGTTTTTCACCAACTCGACACGAGGGGCTGGACACGCGCGTGTCCAGTTGGTGAAACTCAAAATAGGTATCACTTATTATTTCATCATCTGGACACGCTCAGATTTTTACGCGTGTCCAGATAGTGAAATTTAAAATAAACTACTTTTTGTTTTCGGCAACTAGAAAGAGAAAGAAAAGAAAAGAAAGAAAATACATTTATTCCGGACATCACACAACATTACACTGAATATATACATACTAAAATAAAAACAAAACAAAAAAGATGAAAAAGAAAGCAACTGGATATATACAGCTAGTTTTGCAAAAAGGGTACACTCAGGTTAAAAATCGCTAGGATTTTCGTTTGATTCATGATCACCATAGAACCTGCCTCATTTTTTTTCTTAGCATTGGAAAATCTTTATTGGCTAAGCCAAGTCGAAACTTGATTGAACATTTTAAATAAAACAAATATTCAGGGTGGATTTTTGAGACGGGGCAGTAAGGGTAGGTACCTTAACCGTTATAGTTACAGGAAAACGTTCCTGGGAGACCATCCATAACTTTTTGAGATATTCTGAACTGCATTCACAGATTTTGGAAAAAATGTACAGGTAGCGAAAAAAATGCTAAAAAAATGTTTTATGCCAATTAAATAAAATGATGATTTATTTATATCTAGACAAGCCTACATAGTTAATTTTCGATTGCCTCTACTTTGGCTTCAACAGCGTGTATGTATCAATTATTAAGCATAGAGTCGCGATTTTGAATATTAGTAGAGTCAAAAATATACTCCTTATAAATTCACAAAAAATAGTTAATTATTTTATAACGGTATACAAATGATTGATCAGCGTAACTGTATTTTGTAATGAATTTGGGTAAACTCCCAACTCATGTCCAGTTGGCGAAAACATAAAAGTAATTTATTTTAAGATTCACTATCTGGACGCACAGACAAATCTTAGCGTGTCCAGATAACGAAATAACAAGTGATACCTAATTTGAGTTTTACCAACCGGACACACGCGTGTACAACCCCTCGTGTCGAGTTGGTGAAAAACCCACATACTTAAGGTGACGGGCGCGACATGTATTGAAAATATTTCACGTATTTATAAAACGATAGGACTAATAATACAACCATAATATTAGACCTATCGTTTTACTATCGTTTAACTCAATGCCGTAGGTATTTATGAAGCAAACCCTTGTTGTTCAATTTTTGCCTTATCAAAAAGCCCGGGAAGAAAAGTTCGTAATTATCGCGGCCTATTTCCTAAACACTCATTGTCACTTTCAGCAGTGAGCGAGATTAAATAAAAATTGTCTCGTCGCTTGCTGAGCGTGTAAAGAATCAATATACCTAAATTAACTTTAGTACCTACATTCTCACGATTTTTCAGTAAATTTCGTTTCGGGAGTTCACGCATACCCAATTATTGAAAATAAAATATATGCAAAAGCAATAAAATACGCTTCTGAAGTCTGAGAGTTTGGTAAAAATATACCGTAAAAATATATTCGACATTTTTGTTGTTTTCATCTTTGTACTTCAATCATAAGGCTTTCAGAGGAAATCAATCATAGAGTAGGTTAGTGGTTCTCTCGCCCTAACAAATACAAAAGTAAAAATTTTTACAATAAGAGCGGTTCCTCCACACTGCAGCCAATCCGAATCCAAAAAATGCTGTCCGTAGTAAGCACACTGCTATTTCTAAGACTGGTTACGCACTAGATTCGAATCCCGTAAACGATTTCTCTATCAATCATTGATGACGGATTCGGATCGGATTTAGATCAGATTCGGATCGGATTCGTATCTGCTGGCCGATTCAGAACCTCACGACAACTCATTTGTCGATCGATTCGGTTTGATATCGTACGATTCAAAATATTTTAAATTCACAATAGTCGAATCGACGTTCAAATTGTCGTAGTCGATAACCAATCGTAACCGTACGATAAACGCGTATTTATCGACCGACAACGTTATTCACAATGCAGATATCGAAGCAAAGTTATCGAACGTCCGATTAATTTCCACGACAACTTATCGAGTGCAACATATCACTCGAAAGCATTAGATTTGACCGTCAATACCGAGTATATTCCGTGTGTTGTTAAATAAACTACATTTTCTACTACAAATAAAATAAAGCTCACAGTAAGATTCAACATAAACTAATTCTATGTAATAAAGTACCTACCAAGTCTAGTATTTATTTACAGGTTAAGTTCGCTTTGATTGTTTTAAAACTATTTACCTACTACTATAAGATTACTTAATAAGATGCATAAATCTACCGAAATAAAATCACTGTACCTATATAATTATTATAAAGTACTCTGTGATACTATGTAATTGTAATTTTGGTATTTTCTTAATATTTCTAACGAATCTTGATGAGGCTCGTCTTCTCGCTCGATCTTCTTTTAATAATTTCAAAACATGATAAAGAAAACAATTTGCGATAGACATTTAAATTTTGCGGTTTGTCAATGTCTAAAGCATAGATTAAACATTAATGTCAAGTGGTATCAGCAGGTGGGTGTTTACGAAGCTCTTGTTTTTTTTATATTTCTACCAATATCTGGCGCTTATAATTGTTGATTATATTTTAATTCGTGATAAACGTTGTTATAATAAATTTTGATAACTTGAAAACATTTTTATATCGTTTAGATAATAATACAATTTTCTGCGAGTATTGCACACAAAACGAACTCCGTAAATGCAACACGTTGTCGTATCGATTTCGATATCGTAACCGAAACCGTGTCGAATCCTCGGGGCGGATGTTCTGAATAGCTCGAAAAGAAACCTACGACACGAGATCGTTATCCAATCGAATCGATTCGGTATGTTGTCGTGGGGTTCTGAATCGGCCAGCAGATTCGAATCGGGTGCAGTGCGGAACCGCATTTGTGTTTTCATGTCAGTTCATACATAATATATAAGTACACATACTAAATATATACCTATTATGTGTATCATTTCTGGAGTACTATTATTCAGCGTTTCTGGTGCGCAATGCTTATTAAAATTGCAGATAAAATCGAATACCAATCTATAAACTAATGGAGAACAGGCAGCTATTTAATCTGTAGGCAGATTTACCGGACGACATCAAAGCATCCCCTAATTAGTTTATCTTGGAAAACGCGTGTAACCTTCTAATAAATTCGCCTACCTCTGATCGCGTTTCCGTTAATAGAACAGCGAGTGTCATGGTATGTAGGTACCTATATCGTGCTATATCTTTGACTGTATGTGGAAACAGCGATTTTTTGGTATTTATAGAAATTCAGCTTGTTCCTTAAATTGGCATAGACTGCTTGGTTCAATATTTGGAAAAGGTGTGTCCCAAGGCTCTGGTTTTTATGGAACTGAGTAATGAGACGAGCAAGTTCTTCGCCTGATGTTAAGCGCCATGCTTACCCATAACAATTGCAGTGCCACTCATATCATTGAATACCTTAACAAGTATACATTTGATAACTAAAAAAACTGACTTCAATTTAGATGTATCTTTGAAGTCTAAGACCGAATACCGATGAAATTTATATGGGACCACCTTGAAGCTATACTGAACTCAAAGCAATAGCATTCTTATCGAGATGTGAGCTGCCCTGAAAGTTTCAACCGGATAGCTAACCGGGATGTGCTCAAAATTTGAGTTGCAAGATTCCACCCGGAACAGACACACAGACAGACAGACAAACAAGAAAGCGACTTAATGAGAACGTGGTAATAAAAAAATAAAGTCGAATTTAGAACCTCTTTTCTTAAATTGGGTTAAAAAGTACGACATCGTTTATCACCCCGAGACATCAGATATACCCAATAATTTCATATGGCCAGTAATTTTGCTGACTACAATGCCCTTCCAACCGGAACAAAGTAATGCTTGCGCACTACTGCTTGGCGACAGAATATCTGGCGGTGGTACCTACCCAAACGGCCTCCCGCATATGAGAGACCTACCACGACTGAATTAAGAAGAAGAGGCTACTACCACTACAAGAGGCCTCCCGCTACAAAATATCTTTGATTTATTCATTTAACCTTATCTAGAAACTAATATGGGCCTGTGGATAACCTTAACCACAAGCTCATATATTCAGTTCCGGTTATTAAAATATTAAAGTTTCGAAATAACACGGCCTCAAAGACTCGTTATTAGAGATTGTGAATAACCACAGGGTATAGAAATGACTGTTGGGGACGATACTCTCGAAGTTGTTGACGAATATGTTTCCCTAGAATAGATTATCCAATTAGGTTGGACGAACGAAGTTGGATCTAACTTCGACACACAGAAGAATCCAACTCGGCTGGGCAGCGTTCGGGAAGCTTCGTAATATCGTCTGCTCTAAAATTCTCCAGAGCCTGAAGACGCGGGTGTACACTGTACAACCAGTGTGTGTTGCCAGTGAAGGCTTACGGCACTGAAACGTGGTCGTTGACTATTGGCCTGATTCATAAGCTCAAAGTCACTCGAAGAGCTATTATGGAGATTTATTGAGATAAGATCCGGAATGTGGAAATCTGCAAAAGAACGAAGGTTACCGACATACCTCTCAAAATTAGCAAGTTGAAGTGGCAATGAGCCGGCCATATAACTCTCAGAACCGATAAACGTTGGGGTAAAAAAGTTATCGAGTGGCGACCATGGACTGGAAGGTGGAGCTTAGGACGGCCCCCCATAAGGTGGAACGACGACCTTGTGAGAGTCCGCTGGATGCATACAGCGAGCAACGGTCGTTGTGGCGATCTATGGGGGAGGCCTATGCAGGTGACGGCTGATGATGATGATGATGATAGAAATTACTGTAAAATCACTTCACTGATAGCCCACTTACGAAACATTAGCGGTATAACTCCACATATTCTGTATGCTACACCTTAATCTGAGCTCAATTTTTTTTATTGCTGTCTAGGCCATCATTTCACCACGATCTCACCAGATGGGAAGCGACGATGTCGTCAAAGACAACAATAACATAATATACGATAGGCGCGCGCCTACCGTACCTACTGGTCCCTCAAGCGCACAGCCCTGTGTGTTCGAATTTAAACACAACTCTTAAACATAAAAAAAATGCCTAATAAAATGTATCGGCTCACACATTATTATATCAGCCGATAGAGTCCTCGCACAAAACAGTTAACTTCATAAACGTTTCCACGTCAATTCACCAAGACCGAACGTACTCAATTCTGCAAAGTTTACGACCAAATACCCTCCGTTTGTTGGCGTGCATTCCTTTTAAAAACCGTAATGCCTGAATTTCATAACTTGTTGAAGCGTAACGAGCGAACTCTGTTTACCTTCAGAATTCTCAATCAGGAGATTGAAACGTTGTCTTTGAGAAAAAAAACTTTGTAAGACTTCCAGATGAGAGGATATCCGCTTGGCGGAGTGATTGAAAGGCCGAGATAAGTTTTTTTTTTTGTTGGCGGGAAATCTATTGTCGGACTGGATTGTGAAACTTGGTTTTTTGATTTGGTTGGAGTCCTTTTAGTTTTAAGAATAGGGATCGATGACTGGTATAAATAAATATATATACCTATTCAAACATCGCCTTTTCTGTATTATAATGAGTCTAATTCTGATCCTAAAAGAAACCATATTGGTTGAAAATAAAGGTATATTTTAAAAAGACTACAATAATAATAATGACCTACATCTAATTTTAAAACTTAACATTTACAATCTAAAAACCCTCTGAAGCTGAGGAATTGAATGGTCAATTCTGATTTTATAGCTCAAATAGCAGAATTCTGGTCACATGTCACCTCCACCAGACGTTTAAAAAAAAACCCTGAGCAAAATTAACTTTTAGATCTGTACTAATAATTATATTATTATAAAGAAGTAAAGTTGTATTGTAAGTAGGTATAATAGGTAGGTAGGTATATGTATCTTTGTAGGAAGTAACCTCAGGAAGTACTGAACTGATTCTAAAAATTCTTTCACTGATAGATAGCTAGCTAAAAAATAGCTCTAGAAACGGTGAAGGAAAACATCGTGAGGAAACCGGCATGTCCAAGAAATAATCACAAAAATTCAAGGACATGTGACATCCACCAACCCGCACTGGGCCAGCGTGGTTTATTATGGCCCATACTCTCTCTATGAGAGAAGGCCCGCGTCCCAGCAGTGGGAACATGATGGGCTGACGATGACAGATGATATTAGCTATACTATCGACAAGTGACATTATTGGGTCGACGCGTAAAAAGTCGCGGGCGTGACCTAGTCCTATATAAAAAACATGAAAACTTGTAACAGATTCATGATGATAAATCGAGCGGTAGCCCTTGTTCACTAAAGAGTATTTTATAGCTTTAACTTCTTTGCTAAATATTATGATTGCATTTTAACTTCGTCTATCTATTTTACCTATTGTACCCTACATCAACAATGTTCTGTTACCGCCTGCTAGTTAGCTGCCAAATTGGTTCAAGGCTGCTAAGTTTGGGCGCATGGCATCGAAACTAAACCCTCCAGCTATTCAGTTACTATAGTTGTTCTTGTTAGTTCTACAAAATTTAACAAGCTCTAATTGAATTATTCCTGCAGTCTATCTACCATAAAGTCGACTGCAGCTGGAGTCGACTGGGACCACTAGATTAAAGTCCTGTAGTAAGTAATAGTTAGTATATATTCTTTGCCTATAGGCTCCAAGTTCCGGCGGTGCATGAACAACTGTTCCTGAAGGCTGACTTCTGACCTGTAGGGGTAGTATACCGGAGATACAGAGCGGGAGCGGAATTTTTGAAACCTGTTAAATAGTGTCTATGGTTATTAAACATTAAATAATATTTTTGTATATACGATATGTATACGTATGTTAGTTTGTAAGGTATACATTCTAAGGGCCTCTGTTAATTTATCTTTGTTGTACCTTAATATTGCCTGAAGTAAATAAATAAAAATAACTCCCAAAAACCGTTATTTTCTGTAAATTCTCTAATTTACGGAATCACGGTGACGATAAATGATAGATTCGAGTGAAACTCAATCAAGGAGAAGTTTTCTGTTTAAGCAAGAGTATAAAACACTATCTTTCTTTATAACTTTGTTTTTAATTACCTACCTACTTGAAGAAAATAAGTATATAATATGTTTATATTATTTCAATATTTTCTGTATACAAATACTATTCATGTTTTATTCATACTATACAGTATGGAAATATTTATTTTAATGTATTGAAGTACAGCTATTGATATTTATTTGGGAGTATATTTTTATGATTATTTTTGCATATTTTTAATTTGAACTGTACCGTATAGGTCTCTAATTCTCTTTTCCTTTAGAGTTTGCTGGAAGAAAGGTATTGAATTTAAGCTCGCCCATGTATATTTAATATTTATTTATTAAGATAATCGACAGCGTTACAAAACGGCATAACACATACATATACATGCTTTACAAATAAGGCAAATAATTGATCACCATAATAGGGGATCGGACAACTTTCCAGAAAGTGTTTTATATTAACTACAATTAATATATATAGCCATGAAAAATATTTAATTAAATAACGCTCTAAAAGTACCTAAAACTATATTTAAATATTAATTTCAAATATTGCCGCGCAAATGGTCACCTCAAAACTTGTGACGTCATATGTAGGTAGAAAACGACAAACACTTCGAAATAAAACTTGCAAAGAGATTTAAATACGTTTTGTGAAGTTTGGGGAGCATATTTTAGTGCTGGAACGAAAAAATTAGAAAAAATACATTTTATGAAAAGCAAAAACGTAAAATAAACACAAGCTCACGGCATTTGCCTTCAAATGACATCATGCACTGTGATTGTTGTTTCGTTTGAGATGAAGAACAGATTAAAAATGAAAGAATAATTAGATTATATTTATTGATTTAAAAATATAAATCATTATTATTTCACAAAAATATTGATTGAATGATCTTTCTGGTTCGACGAACATTCGTTCTAACTACATTTTAGATTTTTTCTCGATTACTGTCCGATCTCCTATGAAGTTATAAATAAATAAGTGCATCAATACTTAAACGCTAATATGGGCATCATAACTACACCATTATAATTATAATGTTTCAAGTTAAAAAATCATTTATGCTTTACCATATAATCTGCCAGTTGCATTCATGGGTGACGAGATGTTTCCGAAATTTAATAAAAGCTTTTTTATTTTTTATAGATATCGAGGTCACGAGTGTTTTGATCACTCTATTTCTCTGTTTTGCATTTGGCCATTCAGCTGGCCGATTCAGAACCTCACGACAACTCATTTGTCGATCGATTCGGTTTGATATCGTACGATTCAAAATATTTTAAATTCACAATAGTCGAATCGACGTTCAAATTGTCGTAGTCGATAACCAATCGTAACCGTACGATAAACGCGTATTTATCGACCGAGAACGTTATTCACAAAGCAGATATCGAAGCAAAGTTTTCGAACGTCCGATTAATTTCCACGACAACTTATCGAGTGCAACACATCACTCGAAAGCATTAGATTTGACCGTCAATACCGAGTATATTCCGTGTGTTGTTAAATAAACTACATTTTCTACTACAAATAAAATAAAACTCACAGTAAGATTCAACATAAACTAATTCTATGTAATAAAGTACCTACCAAGTCTAGTATTTATTTATAGTTTAAGTTCGCTTTGATTGTTTTAGAACTATTTACCTACTACTATAAGATTACTTAATAAGATGCATAAATCTACCGAAATGAAATCACTGTACCTATATAATTATTATAAAGTACTCTGTGATACTATGTAATAGTAATTTTGGTATTTACTTATCATATCTAACGAATCTTGATGAGACTCGTCGTCTCGCTCGATCTTCTTTTAATAATTTCAAAACATGATAAAGAAAACAATTTGCGATACACATTTACATTTGGCGGTTTGTCAATGTCAAAAGCATAGATAATACATTAATTTCAAGTGGATATCAGCAGGTGGGTGTTTACGAAGCTCTTGTTTTTTTATATTTCTACCAATATATGGCGCTTATAATTGTTAATTATAATTTAATTCGTGATTAACATTTTTATAATAAATTTTGATAACTTGAAAACATTATTATATCGTCTAGATAATAATACAATTTTCTGCGAGTATTGCACACAAAACGAACTCCGTAAATGCAACACGTTGTCGTATCGATTACCGATACCGATATCGTAACCGAAACCGTATCGAATCCTCGGGGCGGTTGTTCTGAATAGCTCGAAAAGAAACCTACGACACGAGATCGTTATCCAATCGAATCGATTCGGTATGTTGTCGTGGGGTTCTGAATCGGTCAGCTGGGCCGAATATTTAGGTACTGATTAAATATTTATTATTATACTGAAATATTTATTGTTTCGAATTGGTAGTTGCCAAGCGACTTTATACTATCATAGGCATTCCATAGATAAGGTTTTCCAATGTGCACAAATCATTCTATACTGTATGTGGTGTGGTATTGGGTAGTGCATAGTTCAGGCTTCGAAACTAAACGAAACAAAGTGTTGAGTACGATTTTCGGAACTATCAAAACCACGGGGTACTACCTACTATTATTTATTCTGTGGAACTATACCGGAAAAGTTAAATTGCAATAGCCAAGGAGTCGGTGACCATCGACCGGCTATTGAATTTCAGACATGAAAGTTAACGTTTAAAATTATTGTTCTTTTCTTTACTGGGAGGTCTAACTAAAATGGTCATATAATAACAAGAAAACCGACTTCAATTCTGATGTATCTTTGAAGTCCAAGGTCGAATATCGATGAAATTTATATGGGACCACCTTGAAGCTGCACTGAACTTAACGCAAAAATAATATTCCAAATTAGTGAAATGACAGAGTTCCGAAGTAACAAACATACATAAATAAGATCTTTTAAAATACAATCGAACTTAGAACCTCCTTTTTTTGTTTAATAATACGACCTTCCTCTGTCGTCTAGACAGACGAAGTCACGAGCAAAAGCTAACTATAATGCGATACTAGCTCTTCATTTCAATTAAGCTTTATCCTGTGACTTCATCCGTATAGACGACAGACGAAGTCCATGGTCGTCTTTCCTCTATGATCATTTTAGCAAGACCTCCCCAGCATATAAGAGTGCGTAGTATAATGAGGTCAAGCTATGTATTCGTAGCCAACCGATTTTGATGTCTCATGCTACCAAACCCGTCTACAGGTAACACATTCATAGTTACAATTTTGTAATAGTACCTAATTTAACTCAAGTTCTCAGCGCGTAGGGCATACGTACGACGACGTAAAAAAAAGACGTGTGGCACTCGGAGACTGCCGCGGTAAAGCTATTGCATAGCATTCGGAGTGGGGGGTATAGGTTATTTTCGTTACGGAGTTTCTGGATTCGGTCTTCACGCTCAAGGCCCGCGATAGAAGCTATGCAATAGCTTAAAAAAATTTCTAATGGTAAAAGCATACTATAATGTTCGTGATTATATAGAAGAGAAAGATGCTTGGAACATCCCTCTTCTGCAGAGTAGCCAACTGGTACATAAGAAACATAACATTGTAGAAAACTAACAAAATGTAACAAAATCTTAAAAAAATGCCCCTCAGTTTCTTGCCGTATCTTCTGAGTAGTGGTTCTTTTCCCGATGCGGTGGTAGAGTCATGGTGATAATATGACGTTAATAAGTGCGTCTGCGATGCCAAAATTGAATAAAGAGATTTTGATTGATTGATTGATTGACGTAGTAACGAAATAATCTAATTTATTGTAGCATAAGCAAACCTTGCCTTTATGTACTAATTATTCATCATTAAAAGCTTTAAACTTACTTCACTCTATCTAATATATGTATTAACCCGTGTCTACCTATTAATAGAGCAATACTCTATGCTCTATTTGTAGGTAGACACGAGTTAAATAGGACACCCATGAATCTCCAACATAATGAGACAATTTATTTGACAAAATTATTTGCTAAGGCGAAAACGTGTTTGAACAGTCAAAGTAGGAGTAAGTTTAATATTAGATTTTAATATCCCTTTCATTTCAGTTATGCCTATTGTGAAGGGTCGTAGGTAATCAAAATATAAATTAAATTTCTAGGAACTGATTTATTAGGAAAAAAAATCCTGAATATTACGGATTTTAAAGTGTGTATTATGTTAGAGTCAAAACTCATAATCGGATAAAGCTAATGTTGACTGCAGAAATCAGTCAAAACCAATTTTGTCTAAGAACGTCGGTCATAACCAATTTTGACTAACAACGTCGGTCAAAACCATTTTGTCTAATTTAAGTTTAATTGTGATGACAAAAAAAATTCGTCAGCCCTTAATGGCGTTTTAAGCTTTAAGCATTGTAAAATTATAATTATAGCAGTTTTAGGGCTTATTTTATACCCAGTAATAAATAATTAAGCCTAACGATCACGTACATAGATCCTGGCCCCTAACTAGGAATCCCTGTATCTAGGGAACCAGGTACTGAGGACCACGATCCCACAACACCCTGATACGAAACAAATGCTTGCCTTTTTTTCAGTACATTTGTCCCGTCGCGGGAATTGATTCGTGGTATATGAGATTTAAGCCAATCTGCCCAACCACTACACCATAGAGGCTGTCCTATGTAATTATGACTTATGTTTTGTATAATTTTCCGTACTGTCATGTCACATGCAATACCAAATCGTCATGGGTCACACGTCACACTTTCGTCAATGACAAAAGGTGAGTGGAAAAATTTACCGTAAAAATGGTCACACTACAACTCGGGAAAATCCGATCCCCTGTTTAACTCCACCGTGTCTCCGTACGGACGAGAACTGAATTCGTAATGGGACCTAATGGCTTTCATTTCGACGCGATTTATTTGCCCGACATGATAAACATTAACCTGATCTTATTTTGACGGAGATTTATGACTCATCAACTCATCATCTACATATTATGACTCATCACTATCACATGTCATATATGGAGTAACGAGTGTAATAAACTGATATAGAGCTAAAGTGTGGATAAAGTCATATTGCTCAACGAAAAGGTTAATGACAGCATGAAAAGGTTTAGGCTGCCCGCCCATGTCAGAAAATCGGTCAAACTTTTTTGGCGGTGAAAATGAAACATCGTAAAACAATAACGGAGTTTCATATAATAACTAAAAATATTATTTTTATATTTTCACACTGGCAAAACCTTACCAGATACAGTTTCAATTTAGAAATAACAATACAGAAGTAAACGGAATGACTACAAAACTCAACGTTAAATTAAAACCCATAAAAGTACCAAATGGAAATTACCGCACTTGAATAAAATAAACCTAAATCAGGATAAACTTTATCATTTATTGAATAGACATTATATATAATCATCCTGGCCGGCTTCGGCCTCGGCGATCAGACTTCGTTTCACTGCTAGATTAATAGATAGAGCCGGTATGTTTACTTCTTAAGTGGCTCGCATATCCAATTTTTGCTGTGAAGGTCCGTGCGCAATGAGGTCACGTCAGGGTACCGTTCACTAAATTTTTATAATATTTTAGAAAGCGGTTTGTTTAATGTATAACACCACATTAATAATTTGCTGCCGTGCGAAGCCGGGGCGGGTCGCTAGTCTATGCATAAAGTAGCCGTTACATCATATAACGACAAACGAGCCCAATGGGCCCATATTACTGTAGGGTTGCCAAGTCCGACTTTGTAGTCGATCACTTCACTGGAAGTTGGCAATCATTCCGAAACAGTGATCGCTTTGATGAGTCATGTCATGATACCTACACTATACTCTAGAGAACCTAACATGGTATTTTATATCATGAGGTTGAATCCCGGTGGAAAGGTTGTATTATTAATTATTCTGTGGTAAAGGTTTCTCCTTCCATGGATCTCTCTCCATTGCGATCTCAGTCCAGTCACTCCGGAAAGCGTCCAAATCGTTCCGCCAACGCTTTCTGGAAGGAGATGGGGGAGACCTTTGCCCAGCAGTGGAATCGAATAAGAAAAAAAAACGTTTCTCATTCAACTTATTAGTCAGTCACCTCTATACATATAGGGGTACAAGGAAAGAGCTTTAACGCCCCGTGTGTTCTATATCTAGACGTTACCAAAGTCATATACCTAGCTGATCTAATCCGCTGCAATAATAACTATTGATTTTAGTACAATGTCATAATCACTAGTTAGATATTTACTTTTTATGGTAATTGTGTGAAGAGAAAAGCAGGTCGTTAGCCTGATGTAAGCAACACGCCTGCCCATCACAGTCACAGGGCCACCAAGAACTTTGTTTAACAAAATCCTGTGAGTAGTATGTAATTGGTGAACCTGGATCAACTCTATTCACATAGAGTACTCTTCGAGTACTCTATGTGAATAGAGTCGCTCCAGGTTCACCAATTACAACATAAAACTCAACTTAAAGTCATTGATCAAATTTAAAAATTACTTACAAATGAAACACACGCTCCTTTCACCTTCGTTCTATTGAAAAGACTAAACCTACCTACCTTCTCTATTGAGTAGATTACTCTATTCAAAAGCGTTCTATTTGAATAGATTACTTTAGTTATCTGCTTTCTTTTTGAAGAGACTACCTATTTGAATAGATTACTCTATTTAACAGTGTTCCTCCAATAAAATCACATACAAATGTAATGAAACACACGCTCTTCTTAGTTCTATTTGAAAGACAATACTTACCTATCTACTCTATTGTATAGGTTGGTATAGATTTATAGTTATATAGTTTACTCTATTCAAAATGCTCTCTATTTAAATAGACTACCTAGTCTATTTGAATAGATTACTCTATTTATCAGCGTTTTATTTGAAAAGATTAATCTATATACCAGCGTTCTATATAAAGACTTTACATACCTATTCTATTTGAAAAGATTTCTCAATTCATCGACGTTCTATTGGAAGGATTATTTATGAATCTGTTCTGATAGAAGGTGTATATTTTTCACACATTTGTATTCTATGATATTTGAGTTGTTCAGTATACAATATGATGATGGGTAGGACATATCTGATTTGAAGAGTTTTGCGTGAGATAAAAAAAATTAAAGTCCTGTTATAAGTAAAGTATTCAATTTTATTTAATAAGAAGTTATTGTACAAAAATCTTTTCGATTCAATATAAATCTTATAATACAGAACACATATTTCCGTCTAATTTAGCTATAATTTCTCTTATACTTAAATATACATCATCCATAAAGGGATTCTTCACGACGTGTTGTACACAAAGTTCTGCTTCGCAGTCACATATTTTTGAATCTCCTTCTGCAGTCGAGATTTTTTCGGCATCATAAACCTCGATTTTAATTACTTTCATTCCATTGATAGTAGGCTTTTTAATGTACGAGTACAATACAGTTTTCTTCGTCGGGGTGAAACGAAACAGATCTGAATCCTGTAACAAAGAAGTATCTTAGTTAATACAAAAGATCGATATAAAAACAAGGGAAGAATTTAAAAATAATGAAAAATAAAATATACTCACCGACATGGTTGTTTAATTGAATACTCAGGTTAGACAGTCTTCTCCAAAATTATTTAAATAACTGATTTTAATTAAACATTTGAGACAATTTATAGGTAATCAATCGTCGAATAATTGTGTTTATAAAGTTCAAAATCGTATCAACTATTCATAAATGTCTTTACTTGCATTCTTTAAGATGAAATTTGATAATAAGTATGACTGCGAACGGTCTGGATGGCGCCGTTCCATACATTCCTAAGCCTTTTAGGTCACGTTGGTGTAGTTAGTAACAGAATAGAAATAATGCTAATACATAAAATATAGATCTAGGTTTTCTATACACATAGTTATGTAATACATACGGACCCAACTACAATAAGTACAATTCAATACCTTGATTTGATAGCATAAATACTTATATTATTATTATTATGTATTAAATATTATGTTTTTTTGGTTGTTTGTTGCAACTGTTTATTATAACTGTTAGTTTACATATTTATAGGTACATAAACTCAACTATTATCTAAGCTTTACAAGAATCGGGTTTTCAATCCATAGTACTCTATACAATTTTACTTGAGGTATCAGTACTTTAATAATAGTGGTGAATATAATTTTAAATTAGGTAGACATACTTACAATACAAAAACTCATTATTGTATAATAGTTACAGATAAACTTCATAACTAGGGTAGTACAATGGATGGTCTTATCACTTAGAGCGATTTCTTTCAGACAAACTTTGGATGAATAGAATCTAAAGAAAAGGGGGGCGGGAGAGTACAATAATTTTTAAATAGATAATACCATTAAACCATGAGATACTTAAAGATAGTTAGGGTGTATAGCCAAAGATATACTTTAGCTATACATGAGTACAGAACGATTTATATATTTTTTAATTAAATTAAATTATGATGTTGTTAACCTGGTGAGATAGACATTTTGAAGTTCTGTATTAATTTAAGATACTGTACATTATGATTATATCAATCAACTAAACATATAAATGAAGTATACAAATAAGCAGTACCTGAACTCCATAGATTTGTCATAGAAAAGGTACGTTTATGAGAAGTTAATTTTATTAGATATTATTTTACTAGATACTTTTGATAAATTATGTGCCGTAGATAAAACTATGCCTATCATATCAACATTAGTACTTTATTTTATTTAAAGATTATGATTTTTTTACGATTATAATGTTAATATAATTATGATACCTATGTCCTTAGGTGGTATTATCATTATGCTTAGTTTTACGATCGCAACTATATGCATGCACTAAATAAAATCAAGGTATTGCATGTTTATCATGGTGAGCTAGAAAGATTAATAAATCAAGTTACTGTTCTATATTTTATGTTTCTATCATGCATCGCAACAAACTTTTGCTGCTATTGCTTAATTTATAGAGTGTGCTTTCAATCTACTTAATAAGGTTCTAATTAGGCCGACAAGCTTAAGTATTAGCTACCTGATTAATTAAGTACTACTATCGTTAGCGATTTGTATAGAAAAAGGTGACATTGCTTTTTCCGATCACGTGGATTGTTTCTGAATATGGAAATAGTACATACGATTTTGTCCTATTTAACGCTAGGCAGCGCATCCAGGAACCACACTTCTTTCGAGGAACCAACGGTGATATAACCTACTAACAAGAAATACTGAACAAGAAGTCACAAAGCTGATAAAAATGTAAGTACCGAATAATTTCACTTCGTTAAAGTCTATTTTAATAGTTTCTCTATTCGAATACATTGTCTATTTAAAGAAATGATGTATTCAAATTGTTTGTCTATTTGAAATGTTCGTCTATTCCATTTGTTGTTGTCTGTTCAAATGGTTTGTCGTTTCAATTTGTTTGTCTATTTAAAATGTTCATCTATTCCAATTGTTTGTTGTCTGTTCAAATGGTTTGTCCTTTCAATTTGTTTGTCTATTTAAAATGTTCATCTATTCCAATTGTTTGTTGTCTGTTCAAATGGTTTGTCCTTTCAACTTGTTTGTCTATTTCAATATTTTATATATTCCAGTTAATTATCCTAGTCTGTCTATTTATAAAGATTGACTTTTAAAGCATAGTAGTAGTAGTCAAGTAGGTATAATTTATTATGATGTTAGTAATTTAATATAATGGTTTACTATTCCAGGTCGAAACATATGCAAGAAAAAGCGGATCGTCTCTTCCCCTCAGAAGGTGAAGAGTCGAGTGAAGAGGTCGAGAAGATCGAGAAAAAAACTTCAAAGAAGCGATCCTCCAAGCCTCCAACCTTGCCCGGCCACCCAGCACCGAAGAAAAATAAAATGATCACCATCAACCCCATCAGTCCCACCGTATCAAAGTCAACAGCCAAAGATATGTTTGGCTCCGACAGTGAGGACGAAGAAGTGGTCCCCTCAACATCCGGTAAAAAACCATATATTTATTCCTACATCACTAGACGCCTGGCGAACGGACACGCTTGTCAGGAAAACCCGTCCAAGAAAGGCTCCCATTATATAGAGATCAAAGTATATAAATGCGACGAGATAGAAAACGTGCTCCCCATTAATCGATGGCGCCAGGCTGTCATCACAGTCAAAAATAGGACTGATGATGACACAGAGGCCTGGCAGCACCTAGTGAAGTACATTTCGGCAACACGAAGCGAGTTTAAAGATTGTCCGCAGACCTTCGTTAGCTCTTACTTTTAAACCCCTTACATAACTTAATTTGTACCTAATCATTTTATTATTTGTGGCTTATTTACACTTTGAATAGCATAGTAAGAGAAGCAGACACAATGTGCTACCGATTAATTATAATGATTATTATTATTTCATCTTGCCCACTACACCTACTATAATATTCAAAGTGTAAAATAAACTAGAAATATTTGATACGTCTATTGTTAGAAGTGGTGCCGCAGCTTGCAGCATTGGACTCGGACAATGCTGATGAAGCCACCCAAATATTATTTTATACGGAGAATATTATTGTAGTTCAAAGGAGGCGCAGTTAATTTAACATGTATAACCTTCATGTATTAGTTTATTTTTCATTCCGTTTGCGAGCGCCGATGTCAAAGAAGAAGTAAGGGTTTTTGGCATGTTGTCATCGGACGCTGACAGAGAAAATGTTCTGTCTAGCCTTGAAACGATAATTTACACTATATTATTCGTATATTTTAAAATTATTCAATGGCTATTTTTATTTTACATTTTATTTTAAATGTTTACTCATAGTTCTTAATAATTATATTTTACTGCAATTTAAATAAATGTAGAATATATTACAAATAATGTGGATTTCATTTCTTTTCCAGTTGTATTACCTTGTCATCCAATCCCGAGGTCAGAAGAATTATCTAAATATTGTGACAAATGCAAAGTTTTACTACCTGAACATAAATATAGATATCATGTAAGAACAAATTTACATAAATCAAATTGTTTACTAGAATCTGAATTTGAAAATATCTATATTATTGGCTGTGCATTCAAAAATCGAATTGTTACATATCGTATGAACCCACCCCCGGGAGTCGAGTATCTTACCTCAGAGGCATTCTTAAGTAATAATCAAAGTGATGTTCTCAAACTGATTAATATGTCATTAATGAAACACACTTGCCTTAAACTGAATTTTGAACTGTTCGCTTATTTTGTCTTACCACAGACGGGTGAAAAACAGCTAAAATCGTTTAATTCAAAATTTCAGACGATATGCAACAATAGTGATATGAACTCCGTTTACTCGGATATATTAAATATTTTCAATCAAAAATTAGCCGAATTTAATCATTGTAAATCTGGGTGGTCTTTTCAATCTATGAGTCATTTAGAGATCAACATAAATAAATATAATCCCATGCGTGGTGGTACCTATATTCCATTGCCTCCGAGAATAGCGAATACTAAAAGTTGTTTGAATATTAAGAACGATGACGACAAATGCTTTTTATGGTGTATTACCGCGTCATTATTCCCATCACAAAACAATGTGTGTCGAACAAGTTCGTATCCACATTATGCCAACGTTCTGAATACAAAGAATATGGCATTTCCACCATCTCCTTGTGATATAAAAACATTTGAAAAGAATAACTCAAACATTAGTATAAATATATATGGATTAGATAAAAAATGCCATATCACTGGTCCTCTTTATTTAACGAATTCAAAACAACAAAATCACATTAATTTGCTTTATATTGACAAAAACGGTGTTGGTCATTACTGTTTAATTAAAGATCTCAAACGCTTAGTCCGACGTCAATTTACGCAACATAAAGGTAAACTTTATTTTTGTGATTCTTGTTTACAATTCTTTACGACTGAAGCCAAAAATAATTCACACAATTGTTCGAAAGTATTACTCTCATTACCTGAAAAAGATAGTAAAATACATTTTAAGCACTTTGAACGACAACAAAAAAATAATTTCGTTATTTATGCTGATTTCGAAAGCTTACTTACAAATTGTTCTAAAGATTGTTCAGAGAATACGCGACTTTACAAATTGCATGAGCCCTCATGTTTTGCTTATTATATCTGTTGTGCTCATGACTCAAGTTTAAACAAATATGTATCGTACCGAGGATCTGATTGTGTTAAAGTTTTTGTAGACTGCTTAATAGAAGACGTAAAGCAAATTAGTAGTGTACTCAATGATAAAAAACCGATGTCACCTCTAACTACGCAGCAAGAAGATGAGTATCGAAATGCTACAAGATGTCATATCTGTAAACATTTTTTGTTTGATGATAAAGTTGCTGACCATGATCACATAACATCTGAGTATAGGGGTGCAGCGCACTCCCACTGTAACTTGCTGTATCAATCTTGTCCTTTCGTACCAATAATTTTTCATAACTTCTGTAACTACGACTGTCATTTATTTGTTCAAGAATTAGCAAAACACGAAGGTGACATAAGAATCATAGCTAAAACTAAAGAAAAATACTTATCAGTCACAAAAATCATCGAAGTCTCAAAACCTCATCGACCTATTCAATTAAAATTCATAGATTCGTTTCAATTTCTGAGCTCTAGTTTGGATCAGTTGAGTAAAAGTTTAGTCGAGACAGAATTTGTGTATTTGTCAAAAGAATTTAGTCATATTAAACAATTTAAATTATTAAGAAATAAAGGACCTTACCCATATGATTATATGGATTCTTGGTCAAAGTATGATGAAACTGCGCTTCCCCCAAAAGCTGATTTTTATAACAGTCTTAAATTTGAACATATCTCTGACGATGAATATATAAGAGCACACAAAATATGGCAAGCTTTCAACATTCAATCGCTTGGTGATTACACGGATTTGTATTTGAAATGCGATGTATTACTGCTATGCGACATATTTGAAAATTTTAGAAATAGCAGTCTGAAGCATTATAACCTCGATCCCGCTTATTATGTTTCCTCACCAGGCTTAAGCTGGGATGCCATGCTCTTATGCACTGGAGTGCAATTAGATATCATTGACGACATAGATATGTATCAAATGCTTGAAAAAGGAATACGTGGTGGCTTAGCTCAATGTTCCCTTCGTCATGCGAAAGCAAATAACAAGTACCTTCCAGAGTATGACGATTCAAAATCAGATTCTTATCTTATTTATCTGGATTGTAATAATCTTTACGGTTACGCAATGATGCAAAAATTACCTGTGTCTGATTTTCGTTTCTTATCAGCCGAGGAAGTCGCTAGTTTCGATATATCAAATATTCCTGATGATGGTCACTATGGTTACATATTAGAAGTTGACTTGCTTTATCCAGATCACTTACATGATGCTCATAATGACTTGCCTTTTGCAGTAGAAAAATGCATTCCTCCGGGTGGAAAGACACAAAAATTGGTAGCAAATCTTTACGATAAATACTTCTATGTGATTCATTATGTTCATCTCAAAGAATGTATAAAGCAAGGTTTGGTGTTGAAAAAAATTCATCGTATTATTTGCTTTAGACAAGAAAGATATTTAAAGAGGTATATCGATTTAAATACTAAACTGAGACAGGCCTCTACTTCTAACTTTCAAAAAGACTTTTTCAAACTTTTAAATAATGCTATTTTTGGTAAAACCATAGAAAACAAAAGAAAACAGGTCGATGTTAAACTAGTTACCAAATGGATTGATGGTAAAAATACAACTAATAAAGTTATCGGCGCTGAAAAATTTATAACAAGACCGAATTTAAAAAATGTCTCAATATTTTCTGATAGTTTTGTAGCTATTCAATTAAATCCTGAGAAGATCGTTTTAGACCATTTAGTTTTAGATCGTTTGAAACCAATATACATCGGGTTCACAGTTTTAGAGTTGGCTAAAAATCATTTGTACAAATTTCATTACGATCACGTTAAAAACAAGTACAGAGATAAAGCAACATTGTGTTATACAGATACTGACAGTTTGTTGTACCTGATTGAGACTGAAAACTTTTACGAAGATATGAAAGGCGAAGATTTTAATTTTGATACCAGCAATTATAGTGAAACTAATCCTTATGAAATTCCTTTAGTTAACGCTAAAATTCCTGGTCTCTTTAAAGATGAGCTTGGAGGCGATGTTATATCGGAATTCGTTGGACTACGAGCAAAACTTTATTGTATTCAAAGCTTGAAAATACAAATAACGAAAGCAAAAGGTGTCTCAAAATGTGTTTCAAAAAAACTAAAGTTAGCAGATTATAATGATTCGCTTAAACTCGATAAAAGTTTAAAATGTAAAATGAATTTGATAAAATCTATAAAACATACTTTATATTCTCAAGAAGTCAATAAATTAGTATTGAATAGAAAGGATGACAAGAGACAAATACTAACAAATCAAATCAATACATTGCCATGGGGTCATTATGAAACAATGTTTTAATAAAAATATTTTATGTATATAATCTACTTTAATGAGTGTTACTTCACATTGTGTATGTATAAAATATGTAAAAAATTTAGATAAGCTTTAGATTAAGACAAACATTTTGTATTACAGTATTCAGTAGCATCATTATTATTATTAATATTATACTACTCATTGAAGATATTATAATATATGGAGTTAAGAAAAGTTTTTTTAATTATTTAGTTTAAACACCCCTTCCCTGTGAGGTATAGAATTATGACTAATAAATAAATAGATTAGATGTTTAACATCATTAACCAAAACTAACATATAATACGAATACAGTGATTCAAAAATTAGGACAGCAATATAAAAAGCCTGACACGAACGCTAAATACATCAGACGAAATCATGAAGCTGGTAAAACAACCCCTGTCGTTGGATGTATTTAACATCGATTTATCAGAAAATAAAACAAATGTTAAACATAGTGAACTTCTACCCAATTCCATTCGTTGTATTATATGTGGGCCTTCTAATTGTGGTAAAACTAACGTCATGCTTAGTTTATTATTACATGAAAATGGGTTAAAGTTTAAAAACATATATTTATATTCCAAAACAGCATATCAAACGAAATATCGTTTTCTTAATCATGTTTTGAAACGAATCCCTGAAGTAAAGTTCTTTATTTTTACTGATGACAAGAATGTTGTTCATCCTAACGACGCCTTAGCAAACTCTATTATGATATTTGATGATGTCGTATGTGAAAATCAAAATAACATTCGTAATTATTTTGCTATGGGAAGACACAATCAATTAGATTGTTTCTATCTAACTCAAACGTATTCCAAAATCCCTAAACAGTTGATACGAGATAATGCAAACTTTTTGATCATATTTAAACAAGATGATATTAATTTAAAACATATATTCGATGAACACGTGAGTTCTGATATGACCTGGCCCCAATTCAAAAAGGTTTGCGCTACTATATGGAAGAAACCGTTCAATTTTTTAATAATTAACAAGGACTGTGCAATTAATAAAGGCAGGTACAGAAAATCTTTCCACATATTCATTAATTTGAATGATTAACATAATATAAACACGGTTTTACTCAGCGTATTTCATTATAGTTTTTACATTTATTAAAAGAGGTTGTCTATATCCTTTGAGATCTCAAACATGGAGCAAAATATCAAGCAACAGTTAATAAAATCAACTGAATCTATAAAAAACAAAATAAAACAAATGCGAAATCTTGAAGATCAAACCAATTTAGCCTTGAATCATATGTTAAGACCTGTAACGGAACCTTTAAAAGCCTTAGTAGAAACTAAACAACCACAAGTTAAAATAACAAAAGAAGTGGGTAACTCAATGAATAATGTCAGCGCTTCTACGAAATATTATGAGGATTTGAATGATAGTAAAATCAATAATTCTGAAATAGAATTTTTTTCTAATTCTTCGGAATGTGAGTATGCAGATGAAATAGAAAGTAGTCCTCCTATATCACAAAAAGGTTTAGAAGTATCACTTGGTAAAGAAGATCTTATTGATATTTATGATGATACAGTGAATATTCCTTTTGGAATAAGGAGAGAAAACAAGAAGCTTTTGATGGGAAACTCAACAGTACGGTTTTCCATGATTGAAAATCCTTTGCACAGAGATAAGACTTACATGATTATTATCGACGACCGTCAATATGAATTAACTGCCGGCTTAAAAGAGCTTTTGCTGCGCAAGAAACCCAACATAACCATAGTGACTGACCAGGATAGGCTTGTTTACAAAGATATGCTATATCGTACCAGTGCTCATAAACGAGATTTCAACCCTCATGGCCAAATAAAAGGAGATAAAGGTGTTAAATATCGAGAAGTTATAAAACCGCTCTTCTTAGAAGTTGTTGACAGTAAAAATAAATTTGATAATAAAGTTGGAGGGGGGCTACCCTTATTGAAACAATATAGACGAAATACTGATTTAGTTTATTGGGATGATCCGAATGAATTAATCGAAAGATTGAAACTATTGATAGCCTCAAAAAATGCTGGCAATACCAATCACGATAATGAAATAATATCTATAGTAGAAGAATTAAAAGAAGCTGGTATCATAAAAGAATAAATAGGATTCGTTTCTAACATATCATTCAGTATAATATAAACTTCGAAACATGAATGTTGATAAATTTGGACATCATGTTAGAGTACATAAACGACAAAAACTTAATTACTTTGACTGTGTTTTGCAATATAAAAATAGTGGAGATTATGATGCTCAAGAGAAAAGTATAAAAAATCTGCAGATTCCTGTTGATGCAAAAGATAGTGCTACCAAGGAATACGTGGATAAAGTCATAGGAGACACAACTAAAACTCTTACAACACTAAATCAATTAGTCAGAGACATTGTTGTGAAAATATCCACAATAGAACAACAAATTCAACAAAATAAAATCAAGCATAAAAATGAGCAAAGCAAGCGTAGTAAATGAAATACATAGAAATGCAAGAGTGAATTTTCAACGGAGACATGTTATTATGAAAGACATAGATGATCTTTGGCAAGCGGATCTTATTGATATGCAAAGCTTATCTAAACAAAATCAGAGCTTCAAATATATTTTAGCGGTGATCGATACATTTTCGAAGTATGCTTGGGCATACCCACTTAAACTTAAGTCAAAAGAACAGGTGGTCAATGCATTTAACAAATTGTTAAAATTAGGTCGCGTTCCTAAAAATTTGCAAACCGACTTGGGGACAGAATTTTACAACGACTTTTTTAAAAAGCTAATGCAAAAATATTCTATTAATCATTATTCTACTTTTTCTACTAAGAAAGCATCGATCGTAGAAAGGTTCATAAGAACAATAAAAAACAAAATGTATAAAGAATTTAGTCTGAAGGGTAACTATAAGTGGAGCGATGGAACTCTAGATAACTTACTTTACATTTATAACCATTCACATCATCGCACCATAGATCAATGGCCGGCCAAAGTAAATAAAAAAAATAAAAAAAACATTCTAGATCGTTACATTATGAGAGCTGAAAAATCTAAGACACTAACAAAGAACAGACGTTTAAAAGAAGGTGATTTCGTTCGCATTAGTAAGTACAAGGGAACGTTTGAAAAAGGATACACGCCTAACTGGTCAACAGAAATCTTTGAAATCATAAAAGTACAAGAAACTAATCCAATTACTTACATTATCCAAGACGCAAGAGGTCATGCTATTTTAGGTGCATTTTATGGTCAAGAACTTCAGAAAACTAATCATCCAAACGTGTATCTTGTTGAAAGGGTATTAAAAAGAAAAGGAAATAAAGTATTTGTGAAATGGTTAGGTTTACCTACACATGAAAATAGTTGGATAAACAAAGCTAATATTTTATGAAAAAATGATTGACAAAATACAATCTAAAGGTATATTTAAGACCATTTTTTTTAATTCAGTGCTCAGTCTGATATAGGTAATGAAAGAAGATAGTCTTCTCAATTGGTGTATTAATCATTTGCCCTTTGAATTACATTTACCTGGTTATAATTATTGTGGACCGGGAACAAAACTACGTGAAAGACTAGCTCGAGGGGATAAAGGCGTCAATCAGTTAGACGAATATTGCAAACAGCACGATATTGCCTACGATAGATCATTTTCTTTAACAGATCGTCATAAAGCTGATATAACTTTATTAAAAATGGCAAATAAACGAGCATCGGCTTCCAATGCTAGTAAAGGTGAAAAAATTGCAGCTAATTTAGTTAATAAAGCCATGTTAACAAAATTAAGCGCCGGTGCTGGATTGAAAAATAACTTAAAATGTGTAATTAAACAGTCTTCATCAAAGAAACATTCCGGATCAGGATTTAAGAAGCGCTTTAAACATGTGATCGAATTCACAAAAAATCATCTGAAAAGATTAAATCCATCGTGCAAGAAAATGGCTTTAAAATTAGCAATAGCAGCCGCTAAAGAGCTTGCAACAGATGCAAGCATAAAACCTCCACGCATTATCCCCATTCCAAAGACAGGAGGTGTTCTTCCATTGATACCTATATTTGCGGGATTATCTGCTGCCGGGAGCTTAGCGGGTGGCGTTGCATCAATCACTAAAGTTATTAATGATTTCAAGGCTGCTAAACAACGTTTGAAAGAGTTAAAAAGACATAATGAAAAATTAGAGGCCTTATGTATCGGGAAAGGATTACATCTTATGCCACATAAAAATGGATTTGGAATACGCGTAACAAAAACAAAAAACTAAATAATGGGCTACCCAAGCGACCCCTTACTAATATAGATATTATGAATTATACGAAACATGTACCTTACTTTCGTGGAGTATTTATGAGAGATGAGTTACCAAATCGTCCACTTAGCAAAGAGTGTGGTGTTATAAATTTAGATATATCAAAAAATATAGGTACGCACTGGGTAGCCTATGCAAAATATTATGATTATGTTGAGTATTTTGATAGCTATGGAAATTTGAAACCACCGAAAGAATTCGTAAATTACATTGGAAATAAAATTAATTACAATTATGATAATTTTCAGCGCAATAACTCATACAACTGCGGTCATCTAAGTATACGATTCCTAGAGACATTTTGGCGCAAACGAATAAAATAAATACAATGCCATAAAGAAAATAGTTCAGTCTATCACAATGTCTCTTACTTTTACTATCTCGGGAAATAAATCAGTGTTGGAGACACATTTCCATCCACCTTTGCAAATAGACAACAAATATGAGTGTGGATTAATACATTTTTCGGTTTTTAACTCCATTCCGACCATTACTGCTAAAAACGATATATTTGCTTACGGCGATAAAAAAATTAAAATCCCACATGGTGCTTATAATTTAAACGATTTAAGTGAATATCTTACAAGTAACGTTAAGGATTGTAAAGTCGAACTTAGACCAAATAATAACACGTTAACGTGTTCTTTGCTATGTACACAACCAGTGCATTTTGAAATTGAAAATAGCTTAAGTCATATGTTAGGATTTTCTAATCGAAAACTGGAAGCAAATAAATGGCACGAGTCAACGCAACCAGTCAACATTCTTCCCGTGGCTGTGATCAGGATCGAATGTGACTTAGTGCAAGGTTCATATATCAACGGATCACCTTCACATATTATTCATGAGTTTGTACCGTACGCACCTCCAGGCTATCAGTACATAGAAGAACCAATAAATATAACATATTTTCCTGTTAATCAAACAAATATATCATCTTTAACAATTAAAATTCTGGATGAACGTGGTGAGTGTATTGACTTCAGAGGAGAAATTATTCAGCTGCGTCTTCATTTACGAAGATCAAGATGATTTTATTTAATAAAATACCCAATCATAAAGTGAGAAGAGTTAATTTACTTCAATCCATCGTCGTTCCTAGACGTGTCAAAAATATTAAAAAAATTACGAAAAGAAATAAAGAATTTCTAAGAGCCCTTGGATTTAAAATATGAGTGTTCTTCAAATAACTGATATACCTCAATACGATAATTCAATCGAGAGCTATGAGATACATAGCTACAATCCCTACAATAACAGCTTCAAAGAAAATGATGAAATCAGGATTCCTATACATCAACAAGATGTATACGTTCTACCATCTGCAAGTTCTTTATACATTGAAGGCCGTGCCACCGTGACGGGAAAAGATACGTTTGGAAAGGAAGTAAAGAAAGAAGTAGATTTTTCTAATAACCCATTCATGTTCCTCTTTCAAGATATTCGATATGAAATTAATGGTGTTGAAATAGATCGCATTAAAAATGCTGGAATTACGACTACTATAAAATCCTACATATCAATGAATCAAGGAGAAAGTAAGGTAGCTGCATTGTGGGGGTGGAATTTAGATGGAAATACCAATAATGGTTCTTTCAATGTGCTTATTCCATTAAATAAGATTATAGGCTTCGCAGAAGATTATAATAAAATCATAATGAATTGTAAACATGAACTTATATTGAACAGAAGTAATACAAATTTGAATAGTGTTATACTTCATAATGATGACTGCATTAAAATAGATATACAAAGAATACAGTGGCGTGTGCCTCATTTAAAAGTATCGGATCGGGAAAGACTCATATTACTCAAACATTTAGAAAAAGACAGACCAATACAAATTGCCTTTAGAAATTGGGATTTATATGAGTACCCATTATTACCGAAAACTACAAAGCATTCTTGGTCCATTAAGACCGCTTCTCAAATAGAAAAACCTAGATATGTTATTTTAGGTCTGCAAACCAATAAAAAAAATAGTAAAACTAAAGATTGTTCCTTATTCGATCATTGTAATTTAACTAACGTTACGTTATTTTTAAATTCATACAGTTATCCATATGACTCCCTTAATTTGAATTTTGATAACAGTAAATACAGTATATTATATGATATGTTTGTCAAATTTCGTCAGTCGTACTATAGCTCTTCCGCCGATCCTTTGCTTGATTTGCTAATGTTTAAAGATAAAGCCCCTTTATTTGTAATTGATTGCTCACGACAAAACGAGAATTTGAAAACCGGACCAGTGGATGTCCGTTTGGAAATTGAGAGCGCACAAGTGATTCCTGACAACACGACTGCCTACTGTCTTATCATAAACGACCGTATCGTGGAGTATAAACCTTTGAGTAACATTGTTCGGAAGATATCATGAAAAATACGATAATTGATGTCCAGGGATTTAAAACTGAAACAAATGAATTTATTTTGAAAGAAATTGCCATCATGCACAATGATAATGTACAAGTGTATCTAATAAAGGCTCCATTCTTTTATTTTGAACTAACAGAGTCTGAAAAGAAGCAAGTGAAGTGGATTGAAAGGAATATGAAAATTAACTGGGACGAGGGTTTTGTTCCATACACTTATTTTAAAAATGTAGTAATAAAAGATATTATAAAGCTTTTAAAAAATAATGATATCTATGCAAAAGGTCTCGAAAAAGTAAAATGGATTAAACAAATGTTCGATACAAATAAAGTTTTCAATTTGGAAGATTTAGAATGCCCTAATTTAAATAGTTTATATGAAGAGTATACGTTATCTAATGATATATATAGTTGTATGTACCATTCGTCAATGTGCGCGCTGAAAAATGTTATGTGTCTTAAAAAATGGTGTTTAAATAATAATGTATGTGTATAATAATTTTTTATAATAAATGTTTTATAACAGATTCATTGTTTTTTTTTTATTACCTCCTCATTATTAAATAAGATCAATATGTAAGACTTACAATAGGTACCAACCGATCTGATCTATAGATCTAAATTAAACGAAAAACCTTTAAACTAATCAGTCCATCGAACCCGTTCATAGAGCATCAGTTTAAAACTGTTTACCAGTTAGACTAGCAATCAAGCAACATTTCAGATAGAGCAATGTTTAATATATTATTTACATGGTAACTTGTAGGTATGCTTTTAATTCTATTCATATAGAGTAGATATGTATAGTCTTTTAAAATTGAGCGCTGATAAAAAGAGTAATCTATTCAAATAGACTGGGTAGCTCTTCTCAAATAGAGTAATCTATTCAAATAGACTGGGTAGCTCTTCTCAAATAGAGTAATCTATTCGATAGAATAGGTATCTAGGTATAGTCTTTACAAATAAAAATGTAGGTGAAAGGAGCGTGTGTTTCATTTGTAAGTAATTTTTAAATTTGATCAGTGACTTTAAGTTGAGTTTTATGTTGTAATTGGTGAACCTGGAGCGACTCTATTCACATAGAGTACTCGAAGAGTACTCTATGTGAATAGAGTTGATCCAGGTTCACCAATTACATACTACTCCTGTGCGCGGCACAGCATTGCTCTTGTCACCCTGAGACAATTAGGTCTTATGACTCAATATGCCCAGAAATTTCGTTGGATACAATGCCCTTCAATGTCTTCAAATGCGCATACAAAAAACCTACCACTAGTAAAACGTAATTAAAAATAGAAAATCAAAAGAAACTTGTAATTTTTTAACAAATTCAAGACGTAGGACCTCATCTAATTGCTCTCCAAGCTGCCTCCAAGTCTTTAAACCGGCAGACTTGGATTGTACTATTTGAGTTCAACTACTAGAACTTTGTTGTCAATGGAACTGCACGTCGTCTTGATCAGAGGAACTTTGTAATAGAAAGTTCTAAGAACTATTTACATTTGCAGTTTACGTTTGTACTGCTGAGTAGCCGAGTATTGCTATTTCTGTTCTGTGCGATTACAAATCTGTATAATGATTGAAAAGGTTGATCTAGATATTTTTTAGGAAATATGCACTAATGCAAAAATGTAGGCTACATCTTTTTTATTTTTATTACTTTTATTTTATTTTATTTTTATTTTTCTTTATTGGGAATAGTAAACAGCTACATTATAAACATAACACAAAGAGAAGTTATATAATACAAACTTAATAATAACGTAGCCCACAACACTATTCGCAGATTAACAATTAAATTTGCTGACTACAAAATGTATATGAATTATATAACAGTTCCATGACCGACCGACTGAAATTAAAGTCAAAGTAGAGATACGTACCTATTCATTTTAGTTTTTGGTAGGATTTATGGAACAAAATATAATGCACTTCTACCTCAATAAATACGTGTGTGGTGTAAGTTTAAGGTTAAGTCAAAGCGTTACATACAAGTTTGAAGTACAGAAAAAAATAGAATTTAATTTATTTTATTCACATTGTTTATTTTCATTCTTAAAGATTTTTTACAATATTTTTATAAAAATATATTATAAAAACCTAAACCTAGAATGCCGCAGGCCGGCAGCGGGTCAGGGCTTAAACTATTGATGGTTAGAGCTGCAGAGTAAGGAACCACCTGAAAACACGTGCCGTGTCAAGGAGTACTTCCTTCTGCATCTAACTCTTAATCCAACCGTCTAGGGAGAGCCTCTTGAAAGATTGGTCGAGGCTCTTCGCTATAAAGTCGTTCACTGAAACAACTATCGGAACAATTATCATCGAGTCTACATCCCACATGGCGATTACCTCGTGGTTGCCCACGAGGGCGAGGTAACCGCAAGTAAGTCAAGGTACTTGCTAAGATTGTCCTTCTCGGCCTTCACGAGGTTCTCATCACGTGGGATGGTGATGTCGACGATCACTGCTCGGCATTGGGACCGATCGACAGCCCAAATAATGCACTCCTCTACTTACTTAACGTACACCTCCCGCAAAATTCCATATTTTCAATCAATGTAGTTTATTTGTCGAAGATGCTGGGTGACATAGTTGTTTTATCTTGCGAATAAAGGTTTTAGGGCTACTAAGTAAGCTTCACTCGTATACGGAATCAATTACTTAACTGGAGTTTACCTACAGAGCCAATTTTAGAAAACCTTTTTAGATTAGTTAATGGCTATTTTGCTTTGTTCTTTGTATACTAGCTAATGGTACTTATACTACTTATAAACAGTACCATTAGCTAGTATAAAAGAACACTTTTTGGAGTTCATTATTATTCGGCCTTTGTTGTCCGATTGTTAGAAGGTCCTACTTGTTGTTTCTTGCTGTTACACCCGCGGTTTCCGGAATAATAAATTTAATATCCTATGTCCTTTTCCCAGGACCGTTCGCAGGACAGATACATGATACTTATGGTACCTACCAAATTTCATCAAAATCCGCGGGTTTTAAATATTTCCGTGATGAGAAACAAATATGCATCCATCCCTCTTCATAAACGCATTATGATATTAGTGGGACGTTTTGGAATAAATTCATATATTTAGTGTTTAAATTGTCACTACAATCGTCATTAATGTTTATAAATCCATGTTCGCGTGGAAAAAAGCCTCTGATAACTTCACTTTGACCGTGCATCTCTCGCCGTGGGATATTTGCTCTGTAATATTATTGAGACGATTGCAAATATTTGCAAATATTGTTAGGGAGTCGGGTCGTGCCCTAATTGCACGTTGTGTACGCGACGGATGATCCTATTTTCGAATGAAGGTGAGAATAAATGGGAATTAGAGATGGGCTTTTAATTTATTTTTGTTTATTAAATTATTTGTTTTTCATTTCGGATTAAACATTTTCAAAATGTTAGCGTAGGTATATAATTAATCTGTCTTACCCTTATCATAAAGAAACGTACCCTTTCCTTATTTTCAGGGTTGGCAACACATTAAACATTTTCCCCCAAAATGCGGAAATAAAACGCAAAAAACTATTTTACACACACACGCGTAGCTTCAAATAAACTGTAGGGAAAAAAGTGAATAAAATCTGCTAAACTCTAACAAGCCGCGCGCGGCTCGACGAATATCCGCCGAAGTGTGAAAACGGTGAAGTTCACAAAGTGGCAGAATGAGTGCAAAAACTAGAGATGAAATGTGAATGGTGCATTTTCTCATTTCTTTCTAAATTGAAGTGATTCTGAATAGAGTGAAACACTTTAGCAGCGTGCTTTGTTCCGATAATAACCTGAAAGCAGTCTTATTTTAAGTCATAAAATTACTAAGAGTAAGACCATTACAATAATTACACAAGTATACATTTTATAAAAAAATATCGTATCAATGTATCTTCTAAGTCCAAGGTCAAATATCGATGAAATTTATATAGGACCACTCTCCCAACTCTCTGAACCCAACGCAAAAATAATTTTCCAAATCGGTTTAGGTACAAATGACGGAGTTCTGAAGTAACAAACATAAAAAAATAAAAATAAAACAATCAAGTTGAGAACCTCCTCCTTTTTTTTCAAGACGGTTAAAAATTGCAACATGCAGTATTTGTGACTTTAAATTGAAAATGATAAAATATTTTGGAGGTAGTACCGAATGTGTATAACGTGGGGATCGAAATTATAATTCATATTAATAATTCAGAGAATTACAATCTAGGAGTATTAAAGCACCAAGTGAAAACGTGCCGTCTTGGCAAGAGTGCTATCGACCACATCCTCACTTACCATCATGAGATAGTAGTCAAACGCAAGCCAACAAACAATGAACCTCGATCGATTTCGTTCAAAAGTATGTAGGCTCGAATTTCATTGAAACCAGCCAGTGCTGATAAATAGACATAATATTAATAATCTTTATAGTGTAGGCCCGTTGTCCCCGTAGGCCTTGTCCCCGCTACGGGGACAACAGGACGTCATTAAATTTTCGTACCATTGTCCCCTTTACGGAGATACAGCCACTAGGTTAGGTTATGTTAGAACTGTGACTACAAAGCGCGAGCTGAGCAAGCGAAGGCCGGCGAAGCGTCAGAAAGTAATTCCCATATAAAGTTTACTTTACTATATCAACGGACTCAGAGTAAGGGGACATCAACGTATTTTTAAATATTTTATTAAAGTACCACTGTCCCCGTTTAACGGGGACACGGCTTACGGGGACAACGGACCTACACCATCTTTATTATCTGTGGCCTATTTGGTTCGCTTGCACTACTAGTAAGTTTAGATACTGGCTGATTCAAGACGCGGGGGCTCGACGCGACGTCGGTTACGGAGTTATTAAATTATTATTTGAATTACCTAAACCGTAACATGGCGTCGAGTGACCGCATCCGCCAACCGTGACCAGGGTTGGAGGGATGGGGACAGCCACAAATGTTTAACCGTGTTTCATTGTCACAACACACACAACCCGTGTTCCGACATTCAGTGACATTTGTGTTATGCTGTCGCTAGAAGTGTTACCCTGTCTAGCGACAGTAGGTACTAAGCAAAACAAACTGTCTTGTAAAAAGCAAAGCAATGGAATTATGAATATAAATAAATCAATGTTCTCTTCAAACATAAAAAAAAAAAAATTTTTTTTTCTCAATTTTTGTAAATCAGTTTTTTTTTCGCCTAACGATCACATACATAGATCCTGATCCCTAACTAGGATTCCCTGTTTCTAGGGAACCTGGAACTACAAGGACCATGGTCCCACAACACCCAGACACGAAACAACTGCTTGCGTTTTTTTTTCCGTCCACAAACATTTGTTCGCATGCATTACTGTGTTCCGGTTATATTGGCATTGTAGCCAGCGAAATTACTGGGCATATGAGACTTAATATCTGATTTCTCGGGGTGATGAGCACAACTGCAATCCTACGCAGTACTTTTTTTGATATAAAAAGTTCTGAGTAGCACTGCAATGGTTATGGGCAAGCGTGGCGCTTACTATCAGGCGAACGAATAGTTCGTCTCATCACTCAGTTCCATAAAAATCACATAAATATTTTTAATATAAATAGTATGTAGGTACCTATGTTAGTTTTGGTATGTATTATAATGGGCCTTAAAATAAGTAAATAACTTACAGATGAAGTTATTTTAATGTTGCCTGAAATAAAGACTAAAAAAAAAGTCTAATTTAAATGCAGAACGTGAATTGTACCTTACAAATGTATCTATAAATCACACGAAGTGACCGCAGCCGCGAGGGTTGGGAGTGTTGACAGTGCCAGCCGCTATGTAACCTGTTGTCATGAAAGCAACCGTCACCGCGGCGTCGGTTTGCCGTGATTAATTGCTGTTTACACAACCTAACATATTCAAGAGGCTGATACAGGCCCCTGTAACAAACGTACGTACGGAACCAACTCCTAGTTGCATTCGTTGGTTCGTTCGTGCGGAATAAAAGAGACACTCTTATGCCTGTTGCATAGCGCTGTCTCTTTCATCTGACAGAACGAAGATCGTTATTACTTTTTCAGAGTAAGGTCCCTGGTCAACTGTTTGTACTGGGATGGAGCTTTTGGGCTATTAACAGGTCGAATAGGTACCTGTACCGGTGGAAGCCGATGCGATTTTGTAGTATAAACACGATTTAGATGTAGATCATCAGATAGGTATACTCGAAACCTAAGTCAGCCTCTGTGGTGTAGTAGTTGGGCATGTTACCTCAAATCTTATATACCACTGAGGTTGCGGGTTCGTTTCCCGCGACGGGACTGTTGAATGACGAATGATGATGGTGAGTTGAAAATGTTTGTCTACAGAAAAAAAGCGCAAGCGTTTGTTTTCGTGTCTGGGTGTTGTAGGACCATGGACCATGGCCAAGCAATTACGCTGCTGGCCCATCAGACTTAGATATGAATGTTCGAGAAATTTTGTAAACGATGGTGAAAACGACTTCAAAATCTATTACAGTCATTACATTATGGGAGATAAGATAGAGAAGAACAATTATTTATAAACAATTTGGAAAAAAAATAGGTACTAATCTACGTTATAATGTAATAACTTGGACACCCTTATCTCGCAATTAGAGGTTCGTTTCATACAGTCTTTAAATTAATTAAAATAAACTCCATTGCCGTGTACCAGGAGCCACGAGTTCTTGCTAAAATAAATAAAAGGTTTCTTTTAAAGCCAGCGCGATGTATAAAAGCAAGTGAGAGGCGACACGCGATGCGTCTTCTTTAAACCTAGATACCCGACGAGTTAAATTACATCAATCGTAAACTGTTTTTTTTTAACTGTTTAGGAAATCGGACATACCAGCGCAAATTTAAACGTATAACATTTGTTTACATACCTACGTCAAAAGATTTTTGATATATTGAATGCATTAGCGCATGCTTGGCGAAAATCCTATGATTTTAAATGACTAGGAAGAAGAAAATTGATATTACTCGGCAGGGATTGAACCTGCGTCTTCGGAATACCGTCCCGACGCCTTAACCACTAGGCCACCGAGCCAACTGCTCGAGCAACCAAGTTTCTTCTATCTTTCTTATATCGTCTTACGAATCGTCTTATCTGCCCGAGCAATATCATTTTTTTCCTAGTTATTTAAAATCTGACGTCAAAAGATATAACATGCCTAACTAAAATTATTGTATCTAAAGTACCAGGACCTATTATAAGTTGACTCCACCATAAAAGGAAGAGACGTTACCTACTCAGAAACTATTAAGTAATCTGTGACTACGAACTAAACGAAACAAAAGTCCGATCGTGAATCGGAACGTGGATCGGCCGGTGTAGCCCGGCAACTTTTAACATTTCATGAACTATAATGAAATGCAAAAGAAATTGAAATAACTCTTTATTGAAACACACACAGATAATTAAAAAAACTAACAATAAAAGCTTATTAGTAGTGTAACAATTGGCGGTCTTATCGCTAAAAGCGATCTCTTCCAGAAAACCGGGCAGGGAGAGGAATAAAGCAAAAAAAAAATGGACGGTGGATTTCAATATTTTAATTCACTTACATAAAATACCCACTAATAAAATAGTAAATAATCTAAATACATACAATACTATTAAAATATAATAAACATACATATACATACATTAAAATAAATACATATTACATATTATATTACAATAACTGGATATAGATGATTGTAGCTATTGCAATAATTATTATCGCTATTAGTAAAAGACCTTTACTCGATGTTTAAAAGAACTATAATATGCTATGATAGGAAGCGACCATGAAGCGACTGTTGACGCCGTAGTCCATATGTTCCTAGACCAGAGGGCGCTGTAGTGCCACACCTCGCGCGATGTTCACGCAATAAATACAGCTACACGTCATCGGCAGTCAATCACAGCGCTTCCTGATCGCGTCATATGACCGAGTACTACAGGCGTTACTGCATCTTGTAATTACGTTACCATTTTTGTACTAAGCAATTAACTATTGTAAAATCATCATTAAAACAAAAAAGCAAATATCTGTGTGGTGTTGTCCTCATTTCTTCAATACCAAGCTCACTTCGCTACTACAGCGACCTTTATCCAGCTTCAAACCCTGTGCCGCCTTCAATAACAAAGGCATAGAATACAGCTACAGAATACTACATAAAGAACAGCCACTCACATCCAACGTACAGATTCAAGACTTACTCGCAGATGACGTTTAGAATTGCACTTTCTCGTACTCGTAAATGGGTATTTATTAGGTATAATATTCTTAGGTATAATATTCTGCGCACTCGGTCTCGCACTTTAATAGCCACCTCACTTGATCTCTGAGCAAGGTCGATCGTTTATGTCTTTCACATAAGTACCTACACATTTAATAGTTTCTTATAACTGTTTTGCTGAAGTCCTTAGCCCAAGCTCAAATCACATAATAATATATTTCATGGAGCGAAAACGACTATACCTCTTGAAATATCTCTCGTCAAATGCAAAACGCATATTTACTTCACCAACTAATAAATTTTTAGAAAAAATCAAGAACCGACTTCAAGTCTAAACTTATATTTTTTGGTTTTGTTTTTTCTAAAATGCTAAATCAATTTCGATAAAATTTATATGGGACCACCTCTAAAATATGACCTACCGAACAAAAAAAACTTACCGTCGAATTGAGAACCTCCTTCATTTTGAAGTCTGTTGAAAAACATAAACAAGCTGAACTTCCGAAAAGGGCCTTACCAAAGAATACCTAATACCTTACTCTGATTTGTAATTACGATCTTCATTCCGTTGGATAAGATTGTCTCTTTTACTCCGCAAGACGAACGAACGAACGAAAGCTTCTCAGAGTAGGCTCCCATGCTGTTGCTTCGCCTCTAGCATGATGGTGGGCAGCCAGCTTAAGTGCCAATGAAATTGTTAGACAAATGTTTGATTTACTCCCCTCTGTCTGATTCACTACATACAATAACGAGCTAATTAAGAAGATTAGTTAATAATTCAAAATTTGTATTTATTAACTAAATTGAATTCCAAATCGAGAGTGGACAGGTATCTTCTAAGCGAGCGTGTCATTAGACCAAATCATCGCTTACCATCAAATAATAAAATGAAATAGTGGTCAAACGCAAACCTATAAAGATAAAAAAAAACAATTAGCAAATTAAGAAAATTGAGAAATTTATTAAAAAATATTAATTACTCAAAATATAAAGAAGTATAAAACAAATATTGAATCTGAAACTCAAATCTATTTAAACGGATAGAAGAGACTTTACTCCGCGCGGTTTTCCAGGATAAAAACTATCCTACGTTCTTTTCCAAGACCTCAAGTAACGTGCCAAATTGTATCATAATCCATTCAGTAATTTTTGCATGATTGAGTAACAAACATCCATCCATCCTCACAAACTTACGCATTTATAATATTAGTAGGACAGAACTTTACTTTAAATCAATTTATTCCTACACGCGCCTTTTCTACGGAAAGTTGAGTTGAAATCAATCAACATTAATTGTGTTCACAGTGGCACATCTGTCTTAGAATAAGTAAATAATCTCGTTGAAATGTCAATTAGCTATCAGAAAATGATTGATCAGATGTGAGAGAGACGTCTTTTTACACTAATATTATAAAGTAGCTGCGCCCCGCGGTTTCAATAGGGGCATATGTATAGGGGTAAGTAGGAACAAAGATAATATAATACAGCCAAAAAAACACTAAAACAACACTCAACCCTTACAACAACCCTTCCCATACGACATATCTACATGACGCATGAACGAGTCGAACGAGTTGAACGAGTTTATTGAACTAGAAAGAGACGAGTTTACTCACTCGTTCCAGGTTCTAGCGTAGGTAATTATAATTAGATACAGTTCATAGACTTTGGTCCCTACCACAGTCTAGCTATGAACTGTATCTAAGAGAGTAGTAGAGTAGAGAAGTAGAGTCTTATAAGTACAGCAGGTCTAAAAAGGCCACTTTAAACGAATCATAATATTACACTTTAGAAATCGCAAAATGGTCACTATATATACGAATTCATAATAAATTATTATTAACTATGTAAATGAAATTAATAATAAATAATTATGAATTCGTAGCTAGTGACCATTTTGCGATTTCTAAAGTGTAATATTATGATTCGTTTAAAGTGGCCTTTTTTTAGGCCACCAGATTGAGCGTATTATTAGCGCGTCACAAAAACGCGCGTTCGACTGCAATTGTACCACTAAAAATGAAAATGTAGGTACGTATCATGCGAGCGTACCAGAACCGAATTTATCCGCGTCAAAAATACACCCAACTGAAAAAGCCAGTGATGAATTTCCGCAACGTCACGCCTGACTCAATAGGATTCATTCTACCGGTATTTATATAGAAAGCCCTAGCGACTGCAGTTCTGCTTCAACGAAAGTTAGAAATTAGTTCCACGCGGGGAAGCGTGCATCGAGCAAGCAACAAATTGTCAACGAGGTGACAACTTTTGATTGCTATGTGATAACGCCGTGAATATTATTGCAATGAAATATAATTGTCACTTGAATTATGATAACTGAAAAAGAACTGATTCAAAGTTCAAAGTTTAAAGTTCTTTATTTCATTTTGGCATCACAGACGCACTTATGAACGTCAATCATTACAATGACTCTACCTTCGTATCAGAAAAAGAACTACTCAGAAGATACGGCAAGAAACTAAGGGGCATTTTTTTTAGAACTTTTGTTACTATATTTTATGACAGAACTGTTAATTCAAACGTGCATGATTATACAATAGTAGTTTATGAAACTGTTGCACAACAGGGTTTATGACACCATAGACGTTGCGGGGTCTATTCCCGCGACGGGACAAATGATTGTGCACAGAAAAAAAAGCGCAAGCATATGTTTCGTGTCTGGGTGTTGTGGGACCTAGGTCCTCGTATTTCTGGTTCCCTAGATACAGGGAATCCTAGTTAGGGACCAGGATCTAAGTATGTGATCGTTGGAAGTGTATTAGGTTAGATATAGGTTATTAAGGATAGGTTTAGAGCGAGTGTGGCTCAGCGGGAACTCATGCGCCTTTCGATCAGACGCACCTGGGTTCGAATCCCGACTCGGCCCTGCACCAATGACTTATAGTTAAGTGCAGATTTTGCATGCTCGCTCTAAGACGGTGAAGGAAAACATCTTGATTAAACCCGCTTACGCGCTTTGGAGTGGTAGGCTTTGGCCGTGGTTGTAATACCACCCACCGAACAAAGCCATGCCGTCAAGTGACCTAGTCGTGTTTCGGGATGATGTTCGGTGAACCATCGGGGAGACGGGTCTGAGCAGCCGCTCAACTGCCGTCTCTCTCTAGATCTATGTGCTCCATCTTAGGCCACATCATCGCTTCACATCAGGCGAGATAGTGGCCAAACATAGATCTATTAAGCGTAAAAAAAAAAGGTTTGAAGGGCATTGTAGGCAGCGAAATTACTGGGCACATGAGACTTAATATCTGATGTCTCGGGGCATGAGCGCTATGCAGTTCTATGCGCAGTGCTTTTTATGGCATCAAAAGTTCTGCAAGGCAGCACTGCAATTGTTATAGGCAGGCGTGGCGCTTACTATCAGCCGAACGACTTGCTCATCTCATCACTAGATTAAATCAAAATAAACAAATTACAATAATTGAAAATTTCGATTTCGATAACACACCTCAATAATCGTCTGAATCGAGTTTTGAAATAAAATCGATAACCCGCCCTTATAACCTTATTACCTCAAAAAGCTATTGAAGAGGGCACTGTATCAATTGAATACCTCTGGAAGCCTCAACGAAATTAACAAATATTTTCACTGCTTCACTCCATACGTCATTTCAGTTTTTCAATTAGCACGTAGAGAATAAGGTTTTTCGAAGCTTATAATTATTCAGTGGAAGCTGTTTCGTGATTGGAAATAATCGGTATTTTTGTATCAGTGAGCGATCATAAGCTGTTTTTGTGTAACGAATTGCAGTAATTTAGTAAATTGGAAAAGTCGCAAATACGGATAACATCTAGATGGCCTCGTATGCGAGAGGCCGTCCGGGTTGGTACCACCAATTTGCCAGATATTCTGCCAAGCAGTATTGCGCAAGCTTAACTGTGTTCCAGCTGTGGTTCCAGTGAAATTATTGGGCATATGAAACTAAAAATCAGACGTCTCGGAATCATAAGCGCAACGCATTGCAATGCTACGCAGTACTTTACAGAAGTTAAATGTTTTGTACAAGCATGGCGCTTACAATCAGGGGAAATACATGCTTATCTCATTAATTATTTAAAGGAGATACGATGCTGCGCGATTTAGTCCCCTAAACATTTGATACTGCTGATACGGTCTCGCCGCAGCGGGAGCCTCAATTCAATCGCAAAATCGCCGATGCAAATTGCTTCTAGTGCGCGGAAACTGTGGAAACGTCTGTTATATTGGTATGGTATTTTCCATTGGATGACTTTTGAGGACTAGAACTCTTGTGTTTCATTCTGTGACTAGATACGGCCATTGTTACAATATGAAATCAAACTATCGGACGCTGCGCCGTGGATTTAAAATAAACACAAAAGATTTTTTGTCCGGGGAAAAAATAAGGCAAAACGGCAGAGTCACAACATACGTAACAGTATTTTATAACGCTTGTCTATCGCTTTTGGCAATGGCTCTTTTATTCACTGCGTGGTAGATCAGCCGGTTTGTTGTTAATAAGCCCGACTAATAATTGTGAGGTCCACCGCTGCCAAATCGCGTTTCGGATTGTTTGACAGATTAGAATTAATTACAAAATAATGCTGCGGTAATTTGAAAATATTAATGGACAAGCCAATACAATCCTTGTTCACAAAGCTCGGTATGTTTTTGGTAGTTTATTTTGAGTGGAAGGATTTATGTTTTACTTTAGATGCAGCTCGTGTGCTAAAAAAAAAATTTTAATTTAGAGCACAGAAGTCTGAATTTATGGAAAATAATCTTTACCTTAAAACAAAAGTAAAGATATTTTTAAGCACATTAACACTTTGTATATTAATACTGCCTGAAATAAATAAATAAATAAAAATAAAATAAATAACAATAGGGTTTATGTACTACTTTAATAGGAACTTGACTATCGTCATTTAATATGATACCAATCGTAATAAAAAAATGTTTTTTTTTTTTTTACTGTTTATAGGCTTGCGTTTGACCACTATCTCACCTGATGGTAAGCGACGATGTGGTCTAAGATGTAACACGCTTACCTAGAAGATACCTGTTCACTCTCGATTTGAAGATTGTAGTTGTCCCCCAGGTTGTAGTTGTCAGGAAACACAGACGTTGGCAATGCGTTCCACTCCTTGGCTGTTCGTAGGATGAACGTGACACCAAAACGTTTTGTTCGTACAGGAGGGATGTCTACCATATATGGATGTCGCATAGCCGTGCGTCTGGTTGTCCTATGATGGAATGGAGACGGTGGTGGTCATGTAGTTCCTGAGCACACTCTCCAAAGTGCACCCGATAAAATACCGCAAACTTGCAACTTTGCGTCTATGGTCGAGACTCTGTAAATGAGTCTCAAACAGGTCGTCGCCTATGAGCTTCTTCGCACGTCTTTCAATGGAGTCTACTTATTGACACGTTTTGTTAACCTCGATGTTTCGGTCACGTTGCATCATCGAACGGTCGATGCAAAAACTACTACTTTATCGCGATAAGTCCCGTTTTAAAATACTAAACCATTAAATTTGTATTTTAATTGAACATCGAGTCTAAGTTCTGATGTTTCACTCAAACCCAGTAGTTGTTAAAACTGTGGCTTCGCCTTAAAGTTTGTAAGTTTAAATACTCCGACTTTGTAATATTATGAAGGAGATTTTATCCGCGCATGTTGGGAGGTATGTAAGAATAATAATTACTTAGTCTACTTAGCTTAAAGCGATGCGCAATGTTGAAACTATGAAACTTTCGATGGAAAGAACAAGAGAAAATATAAAACACGAGCTCGGGTCGGAGCTACGAATAATTATTCATAGAGTCTGAGATTTTATAAACTGCGCACCTTATATTATTTATTCTGTGCGTAGATGATGTAGTACTTTTACGCAGTTTTTTTTAAATCTGGTACACTTTTAATGTTTTTAGCTATTGCATAGCTTCTATCGCGGGCCTTGAGCGTGGAGACCGAATCCAGAAATTCCGTAACGAAAATAACCTAACACCCCCACTCCGAATGCTATGCAATAGCTTTACCGCGGCAGTCTTCGAGTGCCACACGTCTTTTTTTATTTCTGTTTGTTTTTTTATGTCATGTGTTTATAGTTAATAAGTTGTTGCAAATAAACGTTTCTTTCTTTCATTATTGATTATGTGGTACCTACCGATATCTATAAAGAAATACATTTTGTGTGATATACAAGTTAAAACAAAGAGATAATTTATTTAGATGTACTTGTACATAAAATATTAATAACATAAATAAACTTCCAGACGAAATTTAAATACTTATACATTATTACTGAGTCTAAAACAAACAAATAATTTTGAAACTTAAAAATAACAAAATAATGCTTAATATTTATTATGTCTAACCAAAGTTGTAGATCTCTATTTTTTTTATAACATAAAATATCTAAGTTAACATATAAAACGCCTGAAGGGCTCGTGAACTACATTCGTTACATCGCACAAAGGTAGAACTCTCACAAAACTATGCTAAACGATATTAAACGTCTCTCTCATCATGAAATGTAAAGGGAATATAACGGGATCTGTTTTGATATGAGCGATGATGCCAATTTCGTAAAGTACGTGCAGCTCGCTTATCGCTGAAAGTTCTTTATATTAAAAATATAGAAGAAAAATACCTACCTACCTATATATTCTCGAACTCTGCTCAACATGGTACTTTAATATTTGGTCGTATTTGTAAATATTTCTCGCTCTATAAATATAATTATGCATACTTACGGCACATTGGCCTTAAATTACAGATTTTCAGCCTCTTTGGTGTAGTGGTTGGGCAGTTTGGATCAATCTCATACACCACTGAGGTTGCAGGTTCGATTCCCGCGACGGGACAAATGTTTGTGCACAGAAAGCGCATGCATTTGTTTCGTGTCTGGGTGTTGTGGGACAATGGTCCTCGTAGTACCAAAGAAAACTAAATATTGTAGTACTATGTATGTGATCGATGTGGGCAACAAATAAATAATAAAATAAAAACTTTAAAGTGGTACATTTTTTATTTATTTACTGCTGCATTTGATTATAGCTACAATTACTTTATGTTACCTTTTTGTTATTTTTTCATTTTACTTAATAATTAATAAGTTAATTAATACACATAATTAAACTCATGATTTTTAATAGGTATGACTTAAAAGTGTTTTTTAAATATATTCATTTTTAATTCATTTAACATTATTTTATTAAGACCATTTTATTTCTAATGAGCTCTATAAATAAATTATAACAAAAACCTTACGAGTAAACCACTCCTGTACCGTTTATTTGAAATCCCTTTATTAACGAGAACCTTTCCCGGTACAAAGCCAAAGGTAGAAGTACCGACTCGTTTATATACCCATTTCTATTATAGGTAGGCACTTAATTAATTAAACTTTATGAGCCCTTTATAGATAGAAAATGAGCTTTGTGCTTGTTTTAAGTAAAAAGTTTAGTAATGAACCGAGATTTATAAATTAGAGGTCGGAGTTGAGACTCGCTTAGTACATCAGTGGGAATATATTAAAGTTTTATTAACTTCTGCCGTGAATTTTCTAGTACCGGTAAAGTCTGCTTTTCATGTGAGAGATATCCAACTGGTACATATAAAAACATAATATTGTTTAAAACTAAATTGAAAAAAAATCTGAAAAAATGCCACTCAGTTACTCGCCGTATCTTCTGGGTAGTGATTCTTTTTCCGATACGGTGGTAGAGTCATTGTAATAATTGACGTTTATAAATATAAGTGCGTCTGTGATGGCAAAATTGAATAAAGAACTTTTGAACTTTGGATGAGTGGATTCAAAGAAACAGCCATAGACGGGTATGTAGGTAAACAGTACATACAAATAAATTTATAAGCATGGCCCCGCACCACATTATGTGTGGATTAGACACTCGCTCTAACGGTGATGGAAAACATCGTGAGGAAACCGGCATGTCTAAGAATTTATCACTATACTTCAAAGACATGTGACATCCACCAACACGCACTAGAGAACTAGTGAAGGCGCGTGTCCCAGCAGTGGCAACGTGATGGGCTGATGATGAAGATAGGCATTCGTTGTGCGATTTTAATGAAACAATTAACAAGGACAGCTTGCACGAACGCGTTTGACATAAATAAAGAGAAAATGGCGCGCTTGTAGTGTCGCACCAGGTAAAACATAATTTAATTATCGGAAAATGTAAGAGGAAAAATACAATAGGTATGCTATATGAGAAATTGGTATTCCGATTGAAGGACACCATACTATAATGTGATGCAGCCATTATATGCCTGTTTCAGGCACCACTCTTCGCGCAACAGGTTAAGTCTATACTTTTGGTTACTATATTTCTGGTCACTTTGCTGTATATGTTTATTTACGAAGAAAATTAATGCTTTTATTATTTTGATAGAGATACGATTGAAACGTTACAAGAGCCTTTTGTGACGTTTCTTTTAATTTTATAGGCATTATGTTTATGGCAATGTACTTTAAAAGTCGTAAATTATAACAACATGTCGATTTTCGTCATCCTACTATTATTATAAATGAGAAAGTTTGTGAGGATGGACGGATGAATGGATGAAAAAAGAAAGAAAAGAAAAACTTTTATTCGACAACCACAAACTTACACACTAATAGTAATAACAATTATAATTTAAAAAAATATTTTAAATTAAATTAAATTATGTCAAAATGTCAAAGAAATAAATTAAAAATACACACGTAAGATAAAAATACAAAGACAGAGTTTTTTACTTTTGATTGACTCAATAATACTATTTCTATGATACTTTTTTTTTTTTTATTTCTTAATTAATTTGACATGTTTTAATACAATGCACAAATAGTCTTCCTCTCTCCTAATTGCTGCGCCCAACAGGGTCCATGATTAACTGTATTTTTATTTTACCTACCATCTAATTACATTATGGATTGCAATAAATAATTGATTTGATTTGATTTGATTTGAGAAGGAATATAACAAGAAAATACGAAATACAAACAGAGGAAGTTTGGATAGATGGATGGTTGGAAATTTGTTACTCAATCACGCATAAACTACTGAATGGATTTGGATGAAATTTGGTATATAGGTAGTTTAGGTCCTGGCAAAGGAAATAGACTTTTTACCCCAGGAAACCGTGGGCGAAACCGCGAGGCACAGTTAGTCAATATCCTAAATGTGTAAAAAATCCATACTAGGACTCTCTCTCCACCCTAAGGTTGTCTGGAAGAGATCGCTTTGAGCGATAAGACCGCCCATTGTAACACTTTACTTTTTAAGTTTGTTATTTTTCTTTTTGTTGTTATTCTTTCTGGTGGTAAAACAATAAAGTTGTAACACTTTACTTATTATGTTTGTTATTTTTCTTTTTGTTGTTATGCTTTAGGTGGTAAAACAATAAAGAGTAATCTAATCTATCTAAATATATCTCTGTATTCTAAGATAAGAAATATTTCCAGTGTATATATATATATATATATATATATATATATATATATACCTATACCTACACTGAAAGCACTGATGGTCTAATAATTAAGTTTTAGCTTGGCAAGAGCGAAGAGTTATTCGTTCCTGAACCTCATTCGACATTTACGACATAATCATTCGATAATTTATTGTCCGTTTAACAAAACTGCTGCAAACCATAAAATGCCCAAATCATTTAACGGGTATCCCCAGAACGTTAAAGGGGCTTAAAAATGTAGGGCTCCAATTTTCCGCCTGTAAGTTAACAGTTGCCGATTCGCTGATCAATGTGGAGCTATTCGTAGGGACGTGTTGAAAACCATCGCTGATAATTTGTAGTACCTAAGTATTTTTAATTGCATGTACTTTTTAGATTCTTTCAAGCTTCTTTTCTTTTTTGACAGCCTCTGTTGTTGGGCAGCCATCACCTTCCCTACAATCATTCAGAGCGAGTGTGGCTCAGCGGAAACTCGTGCGCATTTCGATCCGACGCACCTGGGTTCGAATCCCGACTCAGCCCTGCACCAATGACTTATAGTTAAGTGCAGATTTTGCACGCTCGCTCTAAAAACGGTGAAGGAAAACATCGTGATGAAACCCGCTTCCACGCTTTGGAGTGGTAGGCTCTGGCCGTGGTTGTAATACCACCCACCGAACAAAGCCATGCCGTCAAGCGACCTAGTCGTGTTTCGAGGATGATGTTCGGTGAACCATCGGGGAGACGGGTCTGAGCAGCCGCTCAACTGCCGTCTCTCTCTAGATTTATGTGCTCCATCTTAGGCCACATCTTCGCTTCATATCAGGTGAGATAGTGGCCAAACATAGATGTATCAAGCGTAAAAAAAAACAACTTTAACACTGTAGCAGCTATGCCAGCGCCCCCAAAGCCGCACTCCGGAGTTGGGATGGCTTGGTAGGCGAGGAAAACGCACAATACACCCCATGCGTGACGTCAGTGCAGGACTTATCGCCCCCTCATTGAATAAGAATAAGTGTTTGGGCAGGTTGACCCAAATCTCATACACCACCAAGTTGCACTAAGCATCCCGTTGCGGGTTCGATTCCCGCAACGGGACAAATGTTTGTAAATAGAAAAAAAAGCGACAGCATTTGTTTCGTGTCTGGTTAGCGTGGGACCGTGGCCCTCATAGTTCCTGGTTCCCTAGATAAAGGGAATCCTAGTTATAGCCAGGGCCAGAATCTATGATGGATGTGATCGTTTGGCGTATTTATTTATTTGTTCTTCTTTACAAAATGGAAACTAATTAATGTTAGTTTAAAACTTAAATGGCCCTGAATTTAAAGGCAATTTATAGATTTTAAACTAGTACTAATTTAACTTACTAATTTAAAATAAATATTTATTTTACTAATTTAAAATTAATATAGTTTCCATTAGAAAATATTTATTTGCAGTTGAACACCACTAATTAATAATTATAATTATCACATTAATCAAACATAACACACACCTATCACCAAAAAATAAGAAGTACTTATCTAAGAAGAAAAAAACGAAAATACATTTATTCAGAACATCACATCATTAAACTGGACATACTAAAATAAAGACAAAACAAAAATAATAAATACACCACAGTGAAATGCGCGATGTCAGGAAAAATTCCAACTCAGCATACGCTAAGGTATTTTTATTTTATTTTTACTTTAGCACTGATTTTCAGTCGAAACCCTGTCCATTTATTTATTTAGTTCCCGGTAACTCACCTCCCTAGCGACTTAGACCTATTTCCGTGTTTCATTTACCCATGGGCTGGTTCGTAAGTGATCGCGGCGATAAGCTGAACGGGAAACAAAATAAAAATATTACGAGACGAAGATCCATCAAGTGTACGGGGTTTATTGGAAAGTGAGGCACTTCAATTATTATTTATTGACTTTCAATTATTATTATGTATTTTTAAGTACCATAACACTGATTTTCAATCGGAACCCTGTCCATCTTTTCATTTAGTTGCCGGTAACTCACATCCCTAGCTACTTAGACCTATTTCCGTGTTCCATTTACCCATTGGCTGGTTCGTACTCGTAAGTGTTCGCCGCGATAAGCTGAACGGGAAATAAAATAAAAATAATACGAGACCAAGCTCCGTCAATTGTACGGGTTTTATTGGAAAGTGAGGTATACTATTTATTGATTATAGATTATTTGAACTAACATTTACCTAGTCACAATTACTTGTTCGGTGTAAGTAGTGAGTCTTGTAAATTCGTCCAATACAATAAAAAATGCAAAGATATTTCGACGAGACTGGTCCTCGTTTCGGGGGATCTCTGAGCTGGCGCGTACTTTGCCCAAAAATTGAGGCTTTTAACACAATGGGGCAACGCCGCCAGTATTCTGGGAACCCTGGCGCACGGTGGCGATCTACGCGGCGTGTTTGCCTTATAGTTTTGTTTTTTTTATACATAAAGCCTTTTATTATATTCATATTTTTAAGCCTTTGTTAAAATTAACCCCTTCGGCTGAATATCAAAAACTATCATTATTTATTGCCGACGTTGGTCAGAAAGCAGCCGAATTGAAGTGGAACTGGGCCGGACATATCTGCCGCATGTCAGACGAGCTGTGGGCCAAACTCACTATAGAGTGGACCCCACGCTACGTTAAACGACGCTGCGGCAAGCCCAGACATAGATGGCAAGACGCATATTGGAAGGACTGTACACAAAACGCCTTAAACCGTGAGGAGTGGAAGGAGGGTAGGGAGGCCTTTGCCCTGCAGTGGGACCAACCAGGCTAATAATAATAGATAGATATTGCTATATGTAATACCCATAATCTCACTAGAACTTATACTGATAAAAATGCGAAATATGCTGATATTTCAATTGAAATTAAAACCCAATGGCGAGTTAACACCACAAAAACCATCCCTATCATTATATCAACCGCAGGCGTAATACTCAAAACACTTCACACAAGTCTTAAAACCCTAAGTATCTCCCCAACAACTTATATTCTTCTACTTGTCGGAGAGTACGAAAATTTATTTCAAACTGCAGAACTGATTCTTCTTTATTATATACAAGCACTTGGCTTTGGCCCGTGCCATTTTTCACCTAATGTTGTGGGAGAGAAACGGAACACTTTTTAAAATAACAACAATAATATTGAAAGTCAGGCTTTGTGAAGTGCATGTAGTTTGAAAACATACCCTTGGCGTCAAACTCAGCCTCGTGGCAATGCCCGACGCACTTTATTCAAGTGAGATGCGAAATTATTTATAAAGCAAGTCAGTATATTACAGCCCTATTAATTTTCTCTCATTTTCAAAACTAATTTGTGTTGTCTAACTAATGAAAACAGTTCTAGTAATCTCTAGACTCTATCTGAGATTTCAAAATTCATAAATTCATATAATTTATCAGACTAAATTAAGTAGGTACCTCTTGTACATGACTCTTGTTAGGGCGTTTGCAACTGAATACGATTTATTACAAAATTATCGTAACTATTTTAATTTTTGTTTTTGGAATAAAAATATGGTTAATTAAAATTTAATAATATTAGAATAAATTGACTACAATAATAAAAGAAAATCACATTTGGTTTCTATTATTAGATTAAGAAGAACCTAGACGAAATTAATCGTCAAGTTTGTCGACCGCCTTTGTTACATCGTTGGTCGTTACCCACTATCAAACCTAGCTACACGGTTTTTGATATTGAATGCATTAGCGCATGCTAGGCGAAAATCTTAAGATTTTAAATAATTAGGAAGAAGAAAAATGATATTGCTCGGACAGGCGAACCTGCGTCTTCGGAACCGTCCCGACGCCTTAACCACTGGGCCACCGAACCTTTTTTTTTTACGCTTAATAGATCTATGTTCGGCCACTATCTCGCCTGATGTGAAGCGATGATGTGGCCTAAGATGAAGCACATAGACCACACCACCGAGGCACTCTTTCTCGAGCAACCAAATTTCTTCTATCCTTCTTATATCGTCTTACGGGGACGATTCTACGTCATCTGTCGTCAATGCTTCCATTGATTAAGGTTCGATCCCTGTCCGAGCAATATCTAAATCTATATCTATCTTTCTTCTTCCTAATTATTTAGCTACACGGTCTTTATCTATGAAACAAAAAGGGTTACATGATGGATTGCTCTCCATCGGCTTTATCACTCGGTTGTAAAAATAAGGTACACGTAAGTAGGTATGGAGTTCAGCAGCGCAATATTTCCCCGCTCTAGTGCGTCCGCTGAATGGCTGAACGCGCCGCTGCTTCGGTAAACAAGCTTTTAAACGCAGTGTGTGTGGATACCCTTAAATTAAATTCTGGGATGTGTAAAATTAGACATGAATGGTTTTTTTAAAGAGACAGCCTAAATTGACGCTTTGTTAATTAATTATAGGGGTTAGAGAAACGAGGTGCACATTTTGATATATTTTTGCGAAATTACTGAGCATTAAAAATACCGACCAAGTGCAAGTCGGACTCGCGCACGAATGGTTCCGTACCATTATCTATAAAAACGGCAAAAAAATTATGTCTGTTGTATGGGAGCCCACTTAAATATTTATTTTATTGTTTTTTAGTATTTGTTGTTATAGCGGCAACAGAAATAAATCATTTGTGAAAATTTTAATTGTCTAACTATGACGGTTCATGAGATATAGCCTGGTGACAAACGGACAGACGGACGGACAGCGGAGTCTTAGTAATAGGATCCCGTTTTACCCTTTGGGTACGGAACCCTAAAATAGAAGCATTTGTTTCGTGTCTGGGTGTTGTGGGACCATGGTCCTCGTAGTACCTGGTTTCCTAGATAAAGGGAATCGTAGTTGGGGGTCAGGCTCTATGTATGTGATCATTGGGCGTATTTATTTATTGAGACTTAAAAGCTATTGTCTCGGAGTGACGACCGCTGTGCAGTGCCCTGTGCGATCAGGTGATAAGTTTATTTTATTTTATTTGGCAAACATACAGTGATACATTACTAAATTACTGAAGTTAAAATACATCTAGACAACATTCATTCATTCATTCATTCGTTTTGGTTCATTTAGACGTTTTCGCGTATTGAATTAAGTCCTTTGTTCTTCATTTGTCCTTTTGTCCTTTTTTTGTTTATTAAGTCCTTTTTAAATTAAGTATCATCAATGACGCTATAGCCTTGGTCTTGCTTACTCTTTGAGTTCGTATGCCTAGTAATTTCGCTTAATAGGTACAGTGCCCTCCAAACTGAAACAGTCGTATTACTAGTAATATTATTTATTCTGTGACACAGTGATATGTTTGTACAATACTGCTTGGTGGTAGAATATCTGGCAAAGGTGGGGGTCCTTCCCAAGGCGGAGTCTTGCAGAAGAGACTGCTCACCAAATTTGGGTACAAACGAGGAAAATATATCCAATGTCATTTTCAATTAATCTGGCTCAGTTAACATGACATGTTTCTCCCATTATTTTACCTTATTCTGTCTTCGTATTTTGTTTGTATCTAGGGAACCAGGAACTACGAGAACCATGGTTCCACAACACCCAGACACGAAACAAATGCTTACGCTTTTTTTGTTGCACAAGCATTTGTCCCGTCGGTCGCGGGAATGGAACCCGTAACCTCAGTCGTGTATGAGATTTGAGCCAACCTGCCCAATCAATACACCACAGAGCTGATTAAAGAAGAAGAGAGGTAGGTATATAACTACCTATATAGATTAAGATACCAATTAAAATATAATTTTGGTTGACATACTTTCGTTTAATTGTTTTAATTATATCGGATAATTATAATTAAGTAGATAAATTTGTTTTATCTAATCCGTAACAACGTTAATTTAAGCAAATACTTAGACACTTGACCATTAAGACCTGACCTGATTAAGAATTCACTCGATTAAGTAAAATGATCCTAATTAAGCCTTCAGACCCAAATCAAAAATCGTTTGATCTCTAAAATCTCGGTAGCGTTTATTCCCCGAAGCCATTTCAAATCATAGCAGTAACCGATAAACATAAACCGAATTAAAAATAAAAAACATAAAGAAAAAATTTTCTAAAGTCAATCAACCGAGAGGAAAATAAAAAGGTAAAGCTTGCAATTTTGACGACGCTCCAATATCTCCCACATTTGCCACATTATTTTATGACTACTAAAATTAACTGATTATTAACTGATGTTACCAAGCACTTTTTTTACCAAGATTTTGAAATACGAACGTTAACTTTTTAAAGCAAAGCTCGGAAAGTTCGCGCACGAATTTTCACGAAGGACGGAGCAACGGAGGCGTCGAGCGCGTCCCGTCGTCGTTTCCCGACTGACTGGGATCATGGGATGCTGAAATCTCCTTGCCCTCCTCACCCCGCACGGCACCCTCTCCAACCCCGTCGCTTTGGATACGGCGTTGAGCCACGAGCTTTGTACGAACACAAATTTGATGCGGTTTATATCGTGTGTGACTAAGTAAAATGCTTTGTGCTACGATAAATTAATTTTGAATTTGCACATTGCTAATTAGGTGTAGGTCTCACCATTTATAGGTGGATTATTAAGAAAATCATACAAGATAAACACTATTATTCCCCTTAAACATAGAAATTAAGTAGAAGTTAAATGTTCACAATGGTGTAAGAATGATTGAAATGTGTTATCATTATTGTTAACGATCAGCAGGGGAACCAAAAATGACAAGGCAGGTTTTATGCAATAGCGATGTTTGGGAAGGTGCGAGTGGGCGTCCAGCTTCGAAAATCCTGAGATTGTTAGCACTTTATAGCAAAACGATTAGTGGAGACCGCGGCATTTTTTCTCTCTTTTAAGAAGACTACCAACATTCAAAAAATACAAAAATGGCCGGGCCCCATTGAGGTCTCATACTATAGAGGGATAATTACGAAGTTTTTCGACCTAAAAAAGGATAGCGCTATACAACAGGCTCTTATAAAGAACGAGGTACAACTATTATCATATTGTCTCTATCGCATAACCCATTTTCTTAACATTGGTCATGACATGTTAAGTCAAAATAGTGGTCCGGCAGGGTCGGCTTGTGGTTTTTTAATTTGTGTTGTGGTATTTCTTATTATTTTTAAGTGAATCTTTGTGAATGTGTACTAGAAACAATTTGGATTGAATGTGAAAAAATATTCGGGTGTTCCATTCATGGTGAAGTGAAAATTGTACTGAAAGATTAAGTTTTCAAACGTATGTGTTTTTCTTGTGTTTATTGATGTTTTTCGGTAACTATAATTTATGTGGATGTAACTATACATTGGGTTCGACTATTAGAACCTGCATTTGGCTTGATATATTCAGTTTGCGGTGTTATTTTGTTAAAACAACATTGAGCAGTTTCGTGTGTCAGTGTGGCCATCGTATAAACATTTCAGTTCCCATTACGTCGGGTAACAAATTGCATATATGTGTAAAATGTTAAATGTATTAAAATTATGCATTCTTAAACCATTTAATTAAGATATAGGTAATAAAAGTAGTTAATGATTATAGTTTTTATTTAATAATAAAATTAAAAAGTTAAAGTTTAGTAAGAAGAGAGTAGAATTGTTTTAATAGTAAAGGCATTCGCCTCTTATGTAAGATCATATGTTGTAAATAAGTTCTTATTTTGTGTAATAAATTTATCTTACAGGTCCTTGCTGTCGATTACTATGGCCAATCATCCAATTCCATTGATGGATCACAATCCTACAATAAAAATGTAAGCAACGAATCTCGGAATTCTAATCCTAATTAACGCCACATAGTGAGAACGAGTTCATGAACGTAGACTTCATCATCATGTGAACGTCAAGGCTGTTCAGGACACAAAAGGACAAACCGTTTCGGGTTAGTGTAGTGAATTGACAGTTATGTATATGTAGTATGGTCAATGTAATAATTGACTTTCATAAGTACGTCTGTGATCTACTCCGACAGTATGACATTTAACTGAGACACTATGCTATTTAGAATACTTCAAGTGTTTTTTTTAACATTGTGTTTATCTATCTACCTATATCCTAAGTATTAGTTGTGCTGCAGTCTTGTAAATTATGTCAAAATACTAGTTCTTCTATTGTAAATTTTACCTGTATGGAAATAATGAATGTATGTATATTGTATAAATGTGTCATATATTTTATTTGATTATTTTATATACCTGACTGGTTTAATCCTAGATAAAACCTGGTTAACAACAAAATATTAATGATTGCATAAGAAGCATACCGTAAGGAAATGTAGTTACCGCAATTTCATTCGAGCTCTGCGCTGTAGCGCCGCCACTATAACTTCAGAAAGTCGTAGGTAGTTGGTCTGTAAAAGGTACGAAATCTGTACTATTATTCTGTGGCCACGCTAGAACGTATTCACCTAGAAGAGACCTTCACCTTTTGATCTGTTTACAGGAGTAATCTATCATAAAAAGTAATTTCTGGACTTTTCGACAACATATGCATATTCCCTATTTCCCTATTCTTTCACTCTGGGGTACAGAATAGTACAGATGTCCTACCTTTTACAGACCAACTACGAACTTCTGAAGTTATAGTGGCTGCAATGCTACGCAGAACACGTTACATTTTCATTCAAGCGAATGGGAGAATTTTTCATAGGTATGGTAAACACTCCAAAAATACTGTCAAAAAACTATTGCTTTCCAAAAGTGTTACGCTGTCAAGGACTCTATAGTGTCATTCCTCAATGCCGGGCCCACTTGCATTCTGCCAACATACATTTATTAGTATTTTTTGTTACACATCGTGCCCACAGATGGCGCTAAGAATTTGAAACAAATATTTTATTGACCTATTAAGTATGTACTTATTTTAAAAATCAAAACGTAAATATAAAATCTCAAACAATATGGCGCGTGTCGTCCACAATTATGATTTTAGTCGGTTTATTTATAATGAATCTAATACTTCGAATATTTATTGCGTTATTTCTTTTAAGTATCTGTAACTTAGCTGCCTATTTGACGCACGAAGTCAAGGGCAGCAGCTATCATTATGCTATAGTAATTTCTAAATTGTATCTACTGATCAAACATAAACATAATATTATCAAAAACAAACATAAAATATTGTAACAAAAGTTCTAAAAAAATGTCCCTCAGTTTCTTCCCCTATCTTCTTAGTGGTTCTTTTTCCGATACGGAGTTAGAGTCATTGTAATAATTGAAGTTCATAAGTGCGTCTGTGATGCGAAAACTGAATAAAGAACTTTGAACTTTGATTTAATTTAAATAAATCAGTTGGTTTCACTAAAGGAGGGAGATAATGGTAGCGATTAGTGCAATCTATACCTGTCCTATCCCTGTCCTGCACCCCGCGATAACACGCTTGGTCAATTTTCCGGGATAAAAAGTACGTTCTGTTCCAGGATGTAAAGTAAGTATTTACCTTTACCTATATACTTACATTTCATCGAAATCCGTTCAGTAAAGTATTATTAACAATACATCCACACACATTTTCGCATTATAATAAGTATTAGTACGAAAAATATTACTAAATCCTATGACCATAGTGACAGTTGAGAGCGAGTGTGGCTCAGCGGTAACTCATGCGCCTTTCGATCAGACGCACCTGGGTTCGAATCCTGACTCGGCCCTGCACCAATGACTTATAGTTAAGGGCAGATTTTGCACGCTCGCTCTAAAACGGTGAAGGAAAACATCGTGATGAAACCCGCTTACGCGCTTTGGAGTAGTAGGCTCTGGCCGTGATTGTAATACCATCCACCGAACAAAGCCATGCCGTCAAGCGACCTAGTCGTGTTTCGGGATGATGTTTGATGAACAATCGGGGAGACGGGTCTGAGCAGCCGCTCAACTGCCGTCTCTCTCTAGATCTATGTGCTCTATCTTAGGCCACAACATCGCTTCACATCAGGCGAGATAGTGGCCAAACATAGATCTACTAAGAGTAAAAAAAAAAAATGTGACAGTATTATTTTCAAGATCTTAAAAGCATTCTCATAACGATATACTCGTACTAGACCCGTTTGATTAAGATTTAAGATGACAAAATAAATAAAATTAAAAACCCCACAACCTTTGAACATTTTACAGCGCTCCCTGGTAGATTGGTACCTATAAACCGTCTCAGATACCATTCGCAACCAAAAACCACATGGAAATCGGTTCAGCTATTTCGAAGATAGGAACAAAGAAATGTTCACAAACAACCTCTTACCCCTTACGCATACCTACATTCTCCGTTCCGTGGTCGTGGGTAAAATATGTAATATAAAATACGACACAATTGCGAGTACATGTACGTTATTATAATTTTGATGACAAGTTACAAACTCCCATCAACAATTCTTGTAATTTCTGTCGTAAAGTCGAGAGCTTCGTTAATTTATTACGAAGAATCCCGACCGCAGTTCCGAGTGAATTTTTCGAGGTTCCGTATTATAATTTCAGTTTTTTGAAAGTTCTGGACGGTATGTTTGGGCAGAAATGGCTCTGAACACTAGGCGGGCGAGCTTTCCCGTCTGGCTACCAACTAACATTAACCATTTTAACCGATTTAAAAAAAAGGAGGAGGTTATAAATTTGATTGTATTTTTTTTCATTTTTTATGTTTGTTACCCCAGAACTCTGTCTGTGAAAATTCTTTTTGCGATGGGTTGAGTATGGTTTTTAAATTTCATCGATATTCAACCTTGGACTTTGAATATACACCAGAATTGAAGTTTTTTTGTTATAAAATGAATTTATGTATGGCTATACTCGACATTCAAAGACTACACTACTCCGTAGGCCGTCTGGGCAGGTACCACGGCTTTGCATAGTTATTCTGCCGCCGTAGTGCGCAAACATAACTATGTTCCGGCTTGAAGGTCACTGTAGCTAACGAAATTACTGGGCATATGAGACTGAGGTATCGGGGTCATAAGCGCAATGCTGTGCAGCGCAGTGCTTTTTTATGATATCAAAAGTTCTGAGTGTCACTGAAATTGTTATAGGCAGGCGTGGCGTTTACCATCGGCGAATGAGTTGCTCGCCACATTACTCACTTTCATAAAAAAGTAAACATTCAAGAAAGTGCTCCCTGCGCAAACTTCTATTCAAAAGTGCTAAATAAATATCATAAATGTGTTTAATTTTGCATTTTCAACAATTGTGCATTTTCGTAACTTGGTATGGGCAGGTTTGGCTTGTATAGCGTGGCATACAAAAGGACAAGGTTAGGTACACAGAGCTCTTAATTTTGAACAGTAAACCCCGAACTTGGTCGGCTCTTGTGAAAATGTTTTTCTACACATAACAATTACATCCCAGCTTTTCTACGTAAAAGAAAATGTAATTTAGTCCGTCGAACCTCGTGTATTCTTCAGGGATAAAGGACAACGGAGATGATATACCTCCAACAGAATCAGGGCTTGTACCCATCGGGTACAATGTTTATTATAGAAAAGGCTGTTCTTTGTTCTGTTTGTGTCTTTGTTTATAATCTGAGAACTGATCAAAATCATTCAAAAGGTTAATTCTCTCATCTGTGAAGTAGATATTACAGCTTCATCATCAGCCCATTACGTTCCAACTGCTGGAACTCAGGCCTTCCCTCGTAGAGTGAGTATAGGCCATAATCCACCACGTTGGCCCATTGCGGGTTGGTGGATGTCACATGTATTTGAATTTTTTGTGATAAATTCTTGGACATGCCGGTTTCCTCACGTTTTCCTTCACCGTTTTTAGAGCGAGTGTTATATCCGCATATCTTAAAAAAGTCAGTGGTGCGGGGCCAGTGGGATTCGAACTCGGGTGCGTCGGATCGAAAGTCGAATATTACAGCTTACTTGTTGGGAATGTTATCTTCTAAATGGTTAAGTAGTATGATACGAGCAAGGTGTGATTGTAGCGCCACGCCAGCCCATAACAATTGCAGTGCCAAACAGACGTGATTGTTCCATCCCATCTGAAGTCGTCTTACCAGCAAAGTAATTCCTTTCTATTCTAGATGAGTTTTTGTAACATGATGTCCTGCAACCGTGGTGCGTTTACATTCTAAATGACCGGAGAAAATCCACCTAAGTAAATCAGGGAAGCGACATTGATTTGAATCCTATGACGCCTTATCGGATATCGTATCTCGTCTGCGTAGGCGGAGAGCCCAAAGATTTAAAAAAAAATAGAGAAAAACATGGAAGAAATGTCCATTACATAGTATAAAAAATTCTAGGCTAGGGAACTAGGAAAATGAGAAATTTGGCAGTCATTCAAAGTATCTTTGGAGGTGACATTGTGCAGCAACCAAAACCATGAAGAACCATACGATTGAAAGTTTTGGGTGGTACAGTCAGTTGTTAAGATCGTGGTCCATCCAAGTTAGCACAAATACCTCCGGGCCGGGGGCGACGCGACGCGGGCTCTGTTGCATTTTCAACCGACTTCAAAAAAGGAGGAGGTTCTCAATTTGACGGTATGTTTTTTTTGTATGTTTGTTACGCGATTACTCCGCCAATTATAAATTGATTCTGATGATTCTTTTTTTGTTTGGTAGGTCATACTTCAGAGGTAGTCCCATATATATTTTATCAAAATTGATTTAACACTTTTTGAAAAAAAACTTGAAGTCGGTACTTGTTTTTTTTAAATTAATTATAGTTGTCTTTAAAATGACCGAACGCAACACCCAGCCACGAAACATATGCTTGTACTTTTTTTACGAGCTTTTATTTCTATTGATAACAATTTTACGCGTGTAGAGACGACGCGACGGCAGTTGGAGAGTGAGAAAGAATAGAGAGGTGGAGGAGCTGGTTGCTGAACCCAACATCATGGGCGTGATCAAGGCACATAGACTTTGATGGTTCGGACACGTCTGTCGTGCACATGGAGAATGATCGGGCTGCAAAGATGTACTTGGGTCGACCTTCGGGTCGTCGGTCGCCCGGTCGGACGGCCTCGATACCGCTGGCTTGGCAAGGTCGAGAAGGATCTTCGCGACTTTAGCTGCTCGACAAGGAAAAAATCGCGCAACGCCGAAATCAGTGGCACCTTTTGTTGTTGCAGGCCAAGAAATAATGAATATGGCGCGGTGACCCCAAAGTTGGTACTTTGTTCTTTAGGGTCACCGCGTCATCTTCATTATTTCAACCTTAGATCCCCGTACATTTTAATAATGCCTCTCCATCCAAACGGTTGACTGGAAGAGATAGTTTTTAACGGTAGGTCTGCCCATTGTTACACTTTCTTTTAAGTATTTTATGTCTTGTAATTTGATGTTTATTAAAAATTAAGCGTTTATCTATCTATATATCTCAAGTATTAAAACAACGTATTAAAAACCTCGCTTAATCGAATAAATATTTACTTCCGTCTCCAAGGTAATACAGATTGAAGTTGTTTACTTACAGGTGAAATTGATAAGGTCTCAATAAACAGAAATCGGAGCCGGCAGGCTTTCAGCAAACTCTTAAGTAAACCTTCAAACTCTTAAGCAAATTGAACGGTGTCGAGTATCGAAAATTTGGTGACAACGGGGTTTATTTGTCTAATATGTAAGAATTTTAAAAAGCGTAGCGTGATCGGTTATAACTTAACCGCTCATTCACCAGCCACTCAGCCGTAAGTCGCACAAATAATTAATAACACACACAATAATTAGGTATTTGTGTAACTTACGGTGGGCCTCTCGGAAGTTTGAATCCCAGTTCCGTTAAGCACATAACACCGGATTACTTATATCGCCCTAAAATCTGGTTAAGTAAATTCCAGGGCATGTGCGATATCCCTTTTTCCTTCCTTCTAGTTTATAATAATTTACTAATTATTTTTTAATGTATGCTTAACTCAATTTTTAATATATTTAATGTCTTCTATTCTAATGAACTTATGTTTTTTTTTATGTAACTGAATGACGAGACGAGCTGGTCGTTTGCCTGATGGTAAGCAATACGCCAGCCCATAACAATAGCAGCACCACCAAGAACTTTGTTTTGCAAAATCCTGCGCGGCACTACACTGCGCTCGTCACCCTGAGACAATTAGCTATTGAGTCTCATAATGCCCAGTAATTTCACTGGCTACAATGCCCTCCAAACCGGAACACAGTAATGCTTGCGCACTACTGCTTAGTGGTTTAATAACTGGCGAAGCAGTGGTACCCACCCAGACGGCCTCTCGCATACGAGAAACCTACCACAAGTGAAAATTTGTGAATTAGTTTAGGTATGTCTTCTTCTCTCGTGTGGGTGTGGCCAACCTTGGTGTCGGAGTTGTTAGTCCCGAAGACTTCCGACATGGTCTATCGATTATTCGATTGGACTAAACGAGATACATGTATAGTAAAATAATTTTTTAAGACATCGGCCAACAGCCGCGTGGTTTTGTCGTCATTACCTTCTTTCCTCCTTGTGTCCTTTGTGTTCTTTTCGTAAAAAAGAGTGTGAGTCTCTCTTACAAAAAGGCCAGTGCCTCGCGGAATGACTTAAGAAAAAATAAATTAAGAAATCAACTCAACCCGCGCGGGTTGAAATCCGCGGGTAGATTTGGTGACCTTTGCTTACCTATCTAGACACACTTTAACAGTTGCGTCTCCCGGGTGGGTCATATACGTAAGTAGGTTTATGCCACAATATAAACACGCTATAGTTATATAAAGTTAATTATGTTCTAATAATTGCTTGCAAATCAAATGCGCTGCACAATTCCCTTTAAATTTTCCTATATTCCTTTCTCTTATTGACAAAAGCCGGTCACCTGTGAACACCTAACGCGTTAATATGGGGCTTGTACAGTCAGCGTCAGAAGCGTAATAAGTAGATAACTTATATATTTTAGCACCGTGTTATAATGACTACTTAATTTGACATTTGCTCCTTTCCAAGGCTTTATTATGAAAGTCATTAGTTTGATATGGTACTATAATTATAGTGCTGCCGTTGATAATAATAGTCATGTATCATCATCATCATCAGCCCATCACGTTCCCACTGCTGGGACACGGGTCTTCTCTCATAGAGAGAGAATGGGCCATAATCCACCTCGCTGGCCCAGTGCGGGTTGGTGGATGTCACATGTCCTTGAATTTTTGTGAAAAATTCTTGGACATACCGGTTTCCTCACGATGTTTTCCTTCACCGTTTTTGGAGCGAGTGTTAAATCCGCACATAACTTAAGAAAGTCAGTGGTGCGGGGCCAGCGGGATTCGAACTCGGGTGCGTCGGATCGAAAGTCGCACGAGCTCCCACTGAGCCACACTCGCTCTCACAATAGTCATGTATACATTTTATTATGTCATAATGACAACTTTGTCATTTTTGCTCATTTCGGTTTTATTATAGAAATGGTTAGTGTGACGTGGTAATCTTATATAAAAAATTCTCGTGTCACAATGTTAGTTACCTTACTCCTCCGAAACGGCTTTACTGATTTTTACCAAATTTTATATGTATATTCAGTTGGTCTGAGAATCGGCTACTATCTATTTTTCATACCCCTAAGTGATAAGGGTTGTTGAAACCGCGGGTGAAACCGCAGGGCGCAGCTAGTATAATGTATAATACTACTAATGACAATAATAAATGACGTATATTAACTATATTTTACTACTTTTTTTTATGAAACTCAGTAATGAGACGAGCTACCACCTGATGGTAAGCACCACGCCTTCGTATAACAATTGCAGTGCGACCCAGAACTTTTAATACCATAAAAAGTACTGCGTAGTACTGCATTGCGCTCATCACCCCGAGACACCAGATATTAAGTCTCATATGCCCAGTAATTTCGCTGGCCACAATGCTCTTCAAACCGGAACTTAGTACGTAATGCTTGCGCACTACTGCTTGGCGGCAGAATAACTGGTGAAGCTGTGGTGCCTACCGAGATGGCCTCCCGCATACGAGAGACCTACCACGAGTTATTTATTGAGTGGAAGACCGACAGCCTACTTATATTACAACGCAGTTAGTTGGTCTATATATCGGAAATCCTATTACCATGTCATAATGACTAATAGGGTATCGGACAACTTTTCAGAAAGTGTTTTAAATTAACTACAATGAGTATATATAGCCATGAAAAATACTATTTTAATTAAATAACGCTCTAAAAGTACCTAAAACTATGTTTTAATATTTTGTTTCAAATATTGCCGCGCAAAAGGTCACATCAAAACTTGTGACGTCATATGTAGGTAGAAAACGATAAAATCTTCGAAATAAATCTTACAAAGAGATTCTAATACGTTTTGTGAAGTTTGGGGACTATATTGTAGTAATAGAACGAAAAACTTAGCATACATTTTATAAAAAGCAAAAACATATAATAAACACAAGCTTGACTCACGGCATTTGCCTACAAATGACGTCATGCGCTGGATTGTTGTTACGTTTGAGATGAAGAACAGATTAAAAATGTCAGAATTATTTTTGATTTAAAAATATAAATCATTATTATTTCACAAAAATATTGATTGGCTGATCTTTCTGGTTCGACGAACATTCGTTCTAACTACATTTTAGATTTTTTCTCGATTACTGTCGTTACATGTTGCTACTATCAAAGGCTTTGTTATTGAAATTGGTTAGTAGAACATGGTTCGTATATGTTCTGCAGACTGTACCCCAACCCTATGCATTGTGCTTAGTCGATCATGCATGTCGCTACCACCCTCTGTTAGGGCTATTCATTGGGGCTATTCATTGGGTCTATTATGGGATGTAGGTAGATAATGTTAATTAAACTTCTTGTCTTAGTGCTATATCGGTGCTTTGTTTGTAGGTCGGTATGCAAATATGCAGAGTTTAACAACTACGCTTAGTGCTTGTTACTTACACTAATCATCATCATCATCAGTCAACTGCTGGGACACGGCACTTGCAGCAATTAAAATTGCTGCCAGCTACTTTGCGCAGGTTGTCACTCTATTTAGCCGGAAAATGTTTGCCTAAACGTGACACCTTTCTTCTAATACCAACGTGTAAACATCTACTTCTCACTTGTCACTAAGCAGGCTAGACTACATGTAGTGACCTAATGACAAGTACTTAGCTTGTGTAAACTAGGCATTAAACACGTTGCTAGCAACATTGCAATTTACTGGGGAAATGCTATTTGCAGTTCTTTCATCACATCCGAAAATAGTTATCTAAATATTATGTGTAAACAGGCAATAAATATTATTATTTCATTTGTACTGATTATATTGTAATCCTAAATAATTTAAATATAATATTAATGACAATTGTATTTAATAATGAAAGAAATGGGTATATTGAAAGAAAGGAAAACCATTTATTCGGCACACGACAAACAATTGCAATTTATACACACACAGAAACAACAGGGGTTTAACAGGGTGGTAAAGTTTGTATGGATTTTTTTTATTCTTTTTGGCGGGAAGTGAAAGGTGATACAATTCGATTTTGTTTTATTTTCCAAACAAGTGTTATTTCGAGTGATCATGAGTAATATCGGTGGAATATTAACCATTGTTTGTTCGTAAACGTGCACGAGTGCAAATTAGAAATTAGAAATTATTTTATTACCAAAAACAGTACACATATACTTATAACATAGTTTTCCTTTATCTTTAGTAAGCTGGGCTTATTCAATTAAGAATTACAAAATGTATAAAACTCGCACTCAGTTGCAAACAACCCTACAGGGTTCATGTACAACATTTAAGACCTTTGCTATAATATGTGCTAAATGACTGTAGCTATATAAATGCAATCAATAAATGAATTATGTGGAAGTGGGTGAACTCGAAACACAGTTTAAACTAGTTCGAGAGCCATAGTATAGCCGTAGTATATATAGTTTGAATCCATAGGGATTCAATACTACTCTGTAGAAATATCTATTATGTCACAATAAATTATTATATTATATTATATTATACGTCATTTTGTCTGTTATACAAATGTGATGCAATTCTACACTGAAGTACCAAAATACTGTCTATCTCTTTTGCAAATTCTTTAAAAATTACATATTCTAGAACTGGAACGTTGTGCTACGTCAACAAGTATCAAAACTTCTGATCAAATACTGCAAAATATCAAAACTGCAAACTTATCAATAAACGATAAACATTTCAGTCACGGTAAAGTTTCAAATTACCGAACTTTTCAAATCACGTTCAAAATGTAAAATAACTCAAAATACCGTGGCATATTTTCTTTGGCATACTTTTGTTGAATTATAATGTGAGATTGCCATAACTTACTTTTCTTATAACTTTTCGTTTTTCTTATAATTCGTAACTATGGAGTTAGGAATTTAAAAAAAAGTATTTGTTTTTTCTGTTTTGTTGTATTCCACAATATTAGAAAGTATTCAAATCAGAGTTCAAAAACTATCGTAAACTTTATTATTTTATCGATAATCGAATCACCGTTTATTGATATTATGATGATAATATAAATAAACGATTAAATTTCACGGGAAACACTGAAACTGCGAAGAGGTTGCAAACATTTAAGAAGTCAATAACACACTAGAACTGCTCAGAAATTTATATAATTTTGACGTTTCTCATTAACGGCAACAACATTTGCAAATTTAACATTTTTAACGGCAGCAACTGAACATTACAAGCAGTTGTGTTTTTATGTTTGGCCACCCCGCCGTTATCCTGCCTGAGGTTAGATGACGATGTGCTGAATATGGAACTCATAGATGCCCGTCTTAGTTCACTGAATATCATCCCGATTGCTTGACAGCATGGGTGTTGCTGCAGTCTACGGTTGCCGTTGCGCCGGCCGTGCTAGCACTTATAATTATTCTGTGGCCGTGCTTGGAGCATTTGTACCTACTATCCGTTCTTTATCGCTTTTATGTACCTACACAATATAATCATCATTAAGATTTTACTGCTTACTTCTTCTAAGTTATATGTAAGGAAACTTAGAAGAAGTTATTCAGATTCGCACATAGATTAGATTAGATAACTCTTTATTGTTTCACCACCAGAAAACATAATAACAAAAAGTACAATAACAAACTTAAAAACTAAAGTGTTACAATGGGTGGTCTTATCGCTCAAAGCGATCTCTTTCAGACAACCTTTGGATGCAGAGGACGTAAAGAAACTGTAAGAGACGGGGGTGTCAACATAAATGACATAATAAACAAATGTATGCACCTAAATTCTGTGTTTTATATTTAATTTCATTTTTTAATTTTGTTGCCGGTTTGTTACTAAACTAACCTATAGTTTAGTTTTTATCGTTCTATATATTTGTACATAATTGTTAATTGGTTCTGTAAATAAATACAAAGTAATATGTACAAAGATTATAAACTATAATAACATATACGACTGATCAAACTAACTTACTAACAAGCTACGAATTAACCGTCCAATTAGTTACTATATCGAGTATATCGATAGTTGGAACTTCCACAATTATTACAAATTCGCAGTGAGACCACCACCATTCATTAATAATGCGTAACTCACCGGGGATCTGTGAACTCAAATCACCGGGAATCTGTTTCCGATTTACCGGATTTCTGTTTCCGACTTACCGAGAAACTACTCACTGCTTCGCAATGTGTGAAATATTCAAGATTCGTAATTGAAAGTAAATTTTATTAAAAAGTCAATTTAGAACCGTCTGACATCAATTCTGTTCAAGAAATGAAAATTCCGCGAAGTTGCGGAAATTTCTTAGATTAATTGAAGTTGAAAATTCTGAGATTTATAATAACTTGATAATTTGAATCAACACTTCTCCTTCAACTTTGATGGACCTATAAAACCTAAACTTTTGAATAGAGAATTGCTACCACTGCATTCATAGGTATATTAAATATTACTATGATAATATCATTATTTCATGAAAAAAGTACATAAAGTAGAAACAATTATTTACAAATATATACAGTGAGAAAGACTAAACTAACCTACAACAAAATTAGAAAATAAATTTAAAGGTAAAACACAGAATTTAGGTCACCGTCTGCGGGCAAGGTGCCCAAAAAGCTGGCGACGTTACCTCGTTGAATGGCCAGACTAATTCTTTGGCCGGGGTAAGCGCCAGCTCTTTGGTCATTATTACATTGTTAATAAATTTGGAAGCAGTGCCAATGGTTCTTTTCCAAACCGTAGTAAATTCATTATGTAAATTTGACGTTCAAATAGAATAAATATAGACGTATAAATTGAATAAATAACGTTCCAATTCGATAACAGTTAGCTTATAGACGAGATTATTACTCTAATCCTTTAAGACACCAAAACGTCCACTTTCCTTGTTTAACGAAATTATCTTATTGATTTTCACTCACCGTGAATCCAATGCCGACAGTCGCGGAGAAGTTCCCCTGCTGGAATTTCCCGGTCTCGAACTGCACTAATAGAGACGTCTTGCCCACCCCGCTGTCGCCGAGCAGAATCGTCTGTGGAAACAATTATCAATTTTAGGGTACGAAAAATCCGACATTGTGTTAATAGTTAGTTCACTATGACGTCATTGGCCAAATGTATAGATTAGACGTATCGTCCGATCCGGAATATGCACCATCAGTTTTAGACTTACGTTCAAAAGATACTCGTACGTTGGTATCCATCAAAACAAGCAGGAAACTCTATGACATGACACAAGTCTAATATAATTTGTTATAATATAATTTTAAACTCTCCTTGATGTTTTCTGTTGTCATCTTGTTTTTCTGTCAAAAATGTTAATAATATTATGTGTTGTTACTTTCTTATGTTGCCAGTTTCAAAATTGTTTCTTGTCACTTAAGTGACTCAATTAAATTGTATTCTGCCAGCACAAATGTATTACTGTAGCACCTGTAGTCCTGTAGGCATAATGGATTACTGGAATCCTTCAGCTTTGCATTTACTGTTTCTATTAAATTTATTAAAAATGTAATTTTTTTTGTTCATTATTTATTTTTTGTGGTATTTTGGACACTTGACATATGTAGCATATATTTTAATAACCTGATTGTTATAATGATCATAGTACGTTTATAAAATAAATGTGTTTTTTGCTTGTAGGTACATGTTACGTGGCAAAATACGCTCAATAAAATATGAGAACATCATGATACTGCCCTGAGAATATAACAATGAATAGCACACCACCAAACACATTTAATTAACAGCGTACCGAGTTTCTTCAAAAGATATTTAACATTCGACTCATTAAATTGTTCCCCAGGATAATGTTACTTACACATCATTAGTAAATAATACGTGTACACCATTGGTAGTAAATTAATAATAAAGTATTATAACAAAGTACTATTTGGTACATAAGAAACATAACATTGTAGAAAACCAAAAAATATAACAAAATCTCTAAAAAAAAAGCCTGTCATTTTCTTGCCGTATCTTCTAAGTACTGGTTCTTTTTCGGATACGGTGGTGGTGGTAGTCATAGTGATTATTTGACGTTCATAAGTGCGTCTGTGATGCCAAAACTGAATAAAGAGATTTTAACTGATTTTATTGAAATATACAGCTATAGATAATTAAAACTATATTATTCGTTTTAAGATCGTTTTGTAGCGATTCGGTTAATTAAGCCCACTCTACACATTCGCCAGAGACATGACGTCACGGCGAACTTGAAGACGGAATAATAATTTCGCGAAACAAAAGACAAAACGTGCTGTGGAGCCTACAGTATTTAATATCTACCTCTCCCGCTTGAACCCCGACACATCATGGGGTTAAGTGTTGAAGTACATCAAAGAAACGCTTCATGGACGGATCCAGGGACAGATAGCAAGGAATGTCGAGGCTGGAGTCGACGAGGACCACTAGATTCAAGTCCCAGTCTCCAAGTTCCGGCGGTGAACAAGGAACTGTTCCTGAATTCTAACTTTTGGCCTGTAGGGGTAGTATACCGGAGATATAGGAAAGGAGCGAAATTTTTGAACCCTGTGAACTTGAACCTAGACTTGTTAAGTAGTGTTTATGGTTATATGGTGTGTATGGTATTTTTGTGTTTATAATTTTTGTATGTGTATGTTGGTCTGTAAGATAATTCTATGGGCCTCTGCTAATTTTACTTTGTTGTACTTGAAAACTGCCTGAAATAAAAAGAGATTATATTATAAAACCCACAGTGTTAGTTCACCATGTTCGCCGTCTCTGCCTATCTCTTCTTCGGCCTGTCTCGGGCGAAAGCGTGGAGCGAGTCTTAAAATTATTAATGCGAACATTTAGTATTTACCGATAAATATGTGGACATTGATAATTACTCGTTGAATAGCCAGACTAATTCGTTGGCCGAGGCAAGCGCCAGCTCTTTAGTCACCCGTTGTTTCTATGAGGCGTCTGGACAGCTCCTTGACCAGAAGCCGCGTGTTTGCCCCCCACGGCCCCATAGTTGCAACTGTCGTGGATTTGTAAATATTTATATGTTTTATATTTTTTGTATACCTAATCTGTAGAGGCAGATACTCTCGAACTCTCTCAAAAAATAGTAGCCACGTCTTAACAATAGGTAACTCTGAATAAATCTGTGTCTGATCATGTGAACTTTAAACATAAACATTTTTTGAAGACTTCATATACATCACGGTATAATATATGGAACTAGTTTAATTTCTAGGAGTTTTCATGGCAGTGACCCTAAACGGAAGAAATATTTATCCCTCGCTGAGAGATGCATACTTCATCCGTTAGAAGCTTTCTCCTGCTTCTACCGCCGTTCCTGCTGCCCTTGACGTTAAGTTGAGGTGGGGAGGCGCTAGTGTACCCAAGTGGCGTCCCGAAGATATTTATTTATAGTAAAATATACATTCAGTTGGTAAGCTAATTTTCTGAGCAATGTAGGTGGGTTTTTCTTCGATTTTCACCACACCATCATATTCCCGATTTTCAAATATATTCGCAGGACTTCAAAAGTAAGTTCTTACTTTTAATTTATTCCAAAATGGTAATGTTATCGACTTGAAATAAGTTTTTCAATCAAAGTATTTCTTGACAACTTCGAGGCATACAAATTAGTGCTCTTTACAAGTTGTGAAGATCGAAGTTAAATAAATGTCAGCCAATTTGTTCCTTTTGTGTCGAAACGGAGACGATAGACCAACTCAAGTACTTTTTAATTGTTTAAATTATTTATAGGACTTTAGTCTTTTCTGTCTAATATTGTTGTCGTATTGACAATGTATGGTAATATTTGGGATTTCTTTTATTTCCTTTTTCTTTTTACAATAAAAGAAAGAAAAAAAGATTATTATCAAAGTATCTTATACTTAAAAAAACAGATAATAGAGGTAAATGAAATTTAATGGTCATAAAAAGATAAAACTCATCATAAAACGCCATGACAGCGCGCTGATTTTCAGTTGTTCCCCTTTTGACTCTCCGTGACGAGTATTTGCAAATTAGCTTATAAGTAGGTATTTACATAGGTAGTATTTACGTAAGTAGTTACTAGTTTCCGCATAGCTAATATAATGTAGCTCATCCAAATATATTATTATCAATATTATTGTTACATACATGAAAATTTACGTGTGCAGGTTACAGACAGTTACATATAGGTACTATTGATTTATTTAGAAGTTAAGTTGGAATAAGTCAGTCAGAGTGGTACGTATGTCACTTAAAAGCGAAATAAATTATTAAAAAAACGACAGAGTTTATCTCAGATGAGTGTCCACCACCAAAATTTCTTTTTCTTCTCCCCACTTGTTGGATTTGGCTTTGCACGTCTTAGAGAGAGTCAAGTTTCGTTCGATGGAGTTCGGTGTGAGGTTGAGGTATCAACTTTTGTTCGGATAGTAAAAAGATCTAAACGTAGGTTTTGACATCGGTTGTCGAAGAGGGGTTGGGGTATTGTTTCAACATTTAGTTGCCTGATAGCGGATATTTCCTCAAAACGCAGTAGTTTTGTGTATTGCAGTAACAAAAAGGTAATTTGAGGCTCTTGTTCTACAACAATTTTGACTTGATGACCACATACTATCATCTTTTTACTTATTACATCATATTTTTTATACAAATAGTTGGGGACTTTAAATTTTAATAGCTCATGGACAAGTGTTGCCAAATGAAGTTCTCTGCGTGCAGTTGTTCAATAATCAGTGTTCAGTAAGAGCTGCACGCATTCTGAACCCGTTGTATTAGTCTTTGAGTTGTATAGAATAATCGTAGACCAAAAAGTATATCTTCGCAGTTTAATTTAGTTAAGATAAGGCTTTCACAAAGAGTAATGCGAACCTACAATAAGCTTTCATTTAACTTGCAATGTTTCTTATTTGAGTCAAATCTTGCAAGTTGAAATAGAATCTTTTCCTCTTATCCTACGGAGTTGAAATTTTGCATACTTGTCAAAGTCCCATGACAATGCAATATTATGGTGAAAGCCAGCTGATCTGATGATGGAGATGGAAGGTGGGCAATGGAACTCATTGACGCATAATCGAAAACTACTGGTGATTGGGCTCATTTTAATCGCTCGCGTTACCGTTTACGAATTTGTTGCTTGTCTTTAAAAATATATTTTTCAACAAAAATCTTGTTTTTTTTTCTCTTTTTTATCTCAATTTGTAATTATCGTATTTTAGTGTAAATTTAAAGTATTAATTCGTTTTCATGCCTGAATCACAGAATACTTAATAGTACCAGGTACCTGAATCAATAATAATTGGACCGCATCTCATTAATCGCAGTGAAGTTGTTGTATCTTTGAGATACAAAAAGTTAAAATGGATGAGATATTTTTTTATGGAACTGAGTAATGCTAGTCATTCGCCTGATGGTAAGCACCACGCCTGCTCATAACAATTTTAATGTCACCTTGAACCTTTCATACCATAGAAGGTGCGCAGCACTGCATTGCGCTTGTCAGATTCAGATTCAGATTCAGATTCTTTATTGCTTCCATAGGCAGTACAAGGTGTAATTAAGTCAACGTACAAAGTCTCATATGGACCCCGTCGGGCACAGCAACATTAGAAGAGAGGAGGACGCAATTATTAGCATTAGTCAATGAATGTATTGTATTGTATTAAATTATATTGTAATGTAATGTCAAATGTGAGAATATAAAGTTAAAATAATCATTTAGGAGTTAAGGGCCGGTTTCCGAATTGAGCATTCTAGAAAAACTCTGCTAAGTTTTGCTCAAATAGTTGAGAGAGAGTTAAGTTTTATACGTTTCACTTGATGGAATTAGATTTTCTCAAACCCCACTTAGTTAAGTATATCTCAATTCATTTTTAAAGATGTTAAACAATGTTTTGCGTTCTGTTACACGTACAAAAACCGATAAACGCCGATATTGAAGGATTTTGTCATTATTTTAACGCGATCGTAGAAAATGAAACGCATATCATATGTCAAAACGTCATTTAAGTATGTTGTCAAAATGTCATTTCAGTTTGATTCGAATTTTTCTTTATGTAAAGTTTTGTATTTTATTAATTAGTATTTCTTATTAATAAAATCAGCCAAAAAAAATTTAAAAGGACAGACAATTCTCCCAATTTCACAAACGAAGAGGAAGAAACCATCGTATCGTAACAAAGTAAGTATGCACCTAATCCTTCGACGTTTAGCATTTTTATAATAATTACTTATGAAATTTACATTTCCCTCATGAAGGGAATTCTCCCTAGGTCCCTTAAGCACAGACTCATGGACATGTGCATTCTTCCCATCCTCACTTACGGTGCGCAAACTGGGTCTTTGACAAATCATCAGAGGTCCGACCTTGAGGTCTGCCAGCGAGCTATGGAGCGCAGTATTCTTGGCGTAAAGCGAACTGACCGTATAAGAAACACCATAATGGGACTGGGCTGGACATGTCTGCCGCATGTCGGATGATCTCTGGGCCAAAACCACTACTCAGTGGACCCCAAACGATTGCAAACGACTTCGCGGCAGACCAAAAAGGAGATGGCGCGATGAGCTAGACTCACACCTTAAAGATTGTTCTATCGTGGCAATGGATAGAGATAAATGGAGGGAGGGTAGGGAGGCCTTTGCCCTGCAGTGGGACAAAACAGGCTCCTAATAATAATAACTTATGAAATGTATTGTTTTGCCTACAGATTCAAAGGTGTGGTAGACTGCAATATGACGGGAGCATTCTACCTACAAAAGAAAAAAGAAGTCCAAATGGCTATAAGAAAGCAATACTAAGGCGCAACTGGGTCAAGAGATGCGGATATACCTACCTAACCTTAATACCTACCTGTTTAACCTAATTATTGAAATAAAACAACATACTCATTACTATTATAAAACGATTTATTTACGTAGTACCTACATACTCCCATTAAATAACACAGGAAATACATAGGGAGTACTTGCTAATGATTTGCGATATAACTTTCTATATAATAGTGCTGATCTCACAGTATTTTGGGCCTGGGGTAAAGGTTGAACTTCATTTAGGTACTTCAATAAGTACAACGTTTTAGCAATATGATCATCAAAATCAAGGGCCATATTATGATGTACCACGCATCACCTTTGACACCCTGTCTAATTTTAGCTGCTAATCTCCGGAGAACTCCAAAACATCTCTCTACAGTGTTTCTGGCTGATATCTGGGCTCTAATATTATAGGCTTCTTGTGCTGGAGTAGCAGGATTTAGAAATAGTGTCATGAGATACCTAAGACCATGGGTATTGTTGTCACTAGACATTGTACAAAACAATAAACCCGAAGACCGCGGACACAAAAGCTAGTAGGTTATTCACAAAAAGTTTGTGTATTTTTAATAAAATAAACAAATCACAAGGTTCAGTAAGGTTTGAGTAGCCGAACGCCTTTACTTAAATGTATGTTACTCAATTATGCTTTGAGACTAGTTTGAGCACTGTCAACGAGTTCTGAAACGCAATTATGGCGCTGATCATAAGATGAGCATGAACTTAAGATCCGAACTGTCAAATTTGAGCAAATCTCAACCTCAAATGCTCAAACTATACTTAACATCTAATCAGAAACAGAAAATGCCTTAAGTAGTAGTTAAGCAGCCTTTAAGAAAAACTCAACTTCGAATTCTCAATTCAGAAACCGGCCGTAAGAGTATTATTTTTCTTTTAAGAATTCGTCAATTGAGTAATACGCTTTATTAGTAAGGAACTTTTTCAATTTTTTTATAAATTTTGTGTTATTTTGTTCACACTGAAGTTCCCTGGGTAACTTATTATATATGTATACCGACATAGGTAATGTACTAGATGAGTGCATCTGCAGTCGGGACACAGGTAATAATAACCGGTTGCCGTGGCGAAGTGTGAAGTTGGTTTTTATATCTGTTCGAGTTTTATATAAATGAGGATTATTACGTACAAATTGGCAAATTTCGAAGATGTATATGCATGTCAATGTTAAAATTTCGTATTTAATAAAATAAGGTTTGCAACTATCAATTTGATCTATGTTTGCCAGGATTCGGATGAGTTTTTTCTGCATAGTAAACAAATCACTCGCAGCGCTGCTGTTTCCCCACAGTACAATCCCATAACTTAGTCTCGAATGAGCGTTCGCATAATATGTTGCGATTGCCGTTTTCAAATCAGTTGTCTTTTTTAGTTCGCGAAGGGCGTACGTGAGAGATGAAAGTTTAGATTTAATGTTCATAATATGTGACTGCCAGTTAATATGTCATCCCGAGACATCAGATATTAGGTCTCATATGCCCAGTAATTTCGCTGGCTACAATGCCCTTCAAACCGGAACACAGTACCTAATGCTTGCGCACTACTGCTTGCCGGCAGAACAACTGGCAAAGCGGTTGTAACTACCCAGACGGCCCCTCGCATACGATAGAGGTCTATCGTCTGCGAGGGGCCGTCTGGGTAGCATGAGCACTAAACGAAAAAACCACCGTCCTTAAAATTATGTTAGTCCTTTCTATTCAAAGGTTGTCTGGAAGAGATCGCTTTGAGCGATAAGACCGCCTATTATTATATTGAAGTGTTTATCTATCTATCTATCTAAACCTACCTAATGGATAAACTAATATATGTAATTATGTATAAACTTGAGAACAACCATCACTATATAAATAAATGGTAAGTAGTACGTATACAGTTGATGTTGATAAGAGGATTATTGGCTGAGTAGACCTTTACATACATAAGATAATGGATTAATCAGCTTACAGCTTTTGGGCATTCTGTCGTGAGTTCACTGAGCTTAGTAGTTTTGTCGTAAAGATTACATGTGCGCATTTTTAGTTCATATTCGATTTGTTTTGTACCACGAAGAACATTGGGATTAGGTAAGTACTAAAAATAGCTAGATCAGCAAAAACATCATAAGGTTACAGCTAGTTAGGTATAATTTTGCAAAATAAGTGAAAAGAATCAAATTTAGCTACCTTTTCCGGATAGATCATGTTTGATTACCTACTTGAGTGATTATTCAAGAATTGAGTTTCAACATAGGTTTATCGAATAAAGCTTGACTTGAAACTCATTCTGAGTCTAGACTCAGTTCTGGTTTTATTTTATAGATACGAGCCTTAGATCCAGTTTTGATTTTGATTGTAATACGGAAGAAACTCATAGGTGAGTTTGAAATGGATGTTGAACTTGATTAAACACTCAGGTGATTATGGTTTGACTTTGATTTATAAATAGACAAAGACAAGAATCAAAACGTAATTTGAAATCAGATGAAAGCAGATCAAACGTGAATCAAGTAGAGTCTATAGATACGACCCTTCTGTTTTAAGTGAATTTATTGGGCTAGAGACACTTGCCCTGCCAGCTATTTAGGCATTGTCTTGGGGTGGATAATAATATTAAAATAATTAGCATTCGCACCATTAATACGCTGCTAAAATATTAGCATTAATAAAATTAACTGTGGTTGCAAAATTCGATGTATGCTAAAATTATTATTCATCGTTTAGCACGTAACTTACTTCCTGCATGAATGCGAACTGCGGTGGTCCACTAATGTCAGTGCAGTTGCGATTGTCATATTTAATAAAGAAATTTCGCATGAAATTGTGAATTCACAACTGCAAAATTTCATATTAGCAATTAGCACCGCAATAGCAAATAGCATGCTAACAACATTATTTCACCTGGTAATGAAATTATTGAAAAATAGCAATAATTTTCATTACTGTTGGAGGGCGCAGTGCATACTCCGCGAGATAGGCTATTCAAGATCAAGAGATAAGATTAATACATCGTACCTAAATAATATTTCCGAAATAAACGTCCCGACGACGATGGCGATGGGACTGAAACCTCCAAACAATAATTTTAAACAAACCCGACAAGTTTTAAACACTACGTTCGACAAAAAATATGTCTCTACAAACTTCCCAAAGCATCGCAAGTGTTTAAGCCTCCCATATTATATTTACCTACACCGTGACTTTTGTCAAACGAAGGTCTGATTTCTTTCTGAATTCTTTGAGATCGTGTCACTTTGTACGATCCTTTTTATCTGGATATGACATATCACTTAGAATGTAGTGCTTCTTACCCGCTGTTGTAGGGCGATAAAGGCTTTTTGAATATAAAAATAATAACGCCATGTACTTACTATCTTCCTCTCGGTATGTACTTGCTTCTTCCTTAGTCACCTTCCTTATTCCTTAGACTTTGACCTCTAATTGTTGTCTCACTTTATCAGGTTTACTGCATAGTGTAGCTGAATCTCTTTGACGTAATTTTAGTCACTGCAAAAAACTATAATAATATTATTTTAAAATACTGACCTTATGTATAGGTACATCATCGTCATCAATATGCGGGCGGGAGGGAGTCTGTGCAGGCGGATGGTAGTCTCTGTAGCCGGTAGGAGACGGGGTGCTGCGCTGCGCAGGCGCACGCAGAGTATCGTCTTCGAACACGTCGTCACTCATGCTGTCGTCTGTTCCCATGTGCTGAAGAAACATTTAAGCGTTATGACAAGAGTAATAGAAATAAGCGGTAATATCTAGTACCAATATCTCGCCTATAGTAATAAATATCTCTTAGAAAGGTGTCGATCCTTTATTTGAAAAGGAATGTAATGGATGATAGTTAAATGATATATATATATATATATATATATATATCATTTAACTATCTAACTTAACTATATATATATATATATATATATATATATATTAGTGCAAATAAATACAAATTATACAGATACAGTTCAAATAAACTAATGTATGTATAAATGTATGATGCAAAATACGAAGTATTTTTAATTAATATTCATTTATTAAAGCTTTATCTATACTTCTATCATGACTGACATATACTAAATCACTCTAATTCATTCTTTCAAATAAACAAAAAAATACGTTCATCAGTTCCGGAATCCGGATGCTCGTGAAGCAAACATTTTTTAAAACTCTTATTTCAAAATTGTAAATCTCTCGGGTGGAAACAGATACCTAATGGTATTAGAAAAAATGATTTAATAGAGATAAAAATGGATACTATTAAATATGTATGTGCATTTATATTGCAAAAAATTAATAGATATCTAGACAGATAAAGCTATTTAATCCACAAATAGTTTTGAAACCCGTTAAACAGGTCTTATTATTAATATAATTCATTTTTGATCGCGTTATCTTTAACTTGTTATTTCAGATCTTATCGGAAGACAAAAAAGTAGGATGCGATTGCGTATGCAGAGTGTAATAATACTCGGAATATTTAATACCTTCTTGAATTTCCTCATTATAATTCGCATATGCCGCATTCCCAAATAAGTAGCCAACGTCAATTTTTCAATTTGCTCAATTCTGCCTTCAAGTCTATGTACTTGTTTTTGGTCTTCCTTTATTTCATGTTCTAGTATTTCCATTCTAGCTACTAACTCATCGTATTTCTCGAACAAATCTGATGGTTTTCTCCCAAGCTTTTTTCTTTCTTTGACTTTCTTAAGAGCTTCGAGTAGAAGTGCCACCTTGGTGTCTTGTTCCGACGAAAAGTTAAGAAATAATTCACGCATTTCTTTTGTGAAGTCATGGAAGTGGTTTTGGTCGATCAGTAAAACATGCTGGTCTGGTTTAATTGCATCTTTTGACATAAAGTCTAAAGCAGTCTCAGATAGGCTTCGGTGAGAAAATTTTGGTGGAATGCTGGAAGTCTCAGCTTCAGTGGAAGTGCATGCTTTTTTCATTTTGGATGAAGTTATTATATGGTGAGGTGATTCTTATCTCTTAAAACTTTATGTCCTTAATTTTTCATTTTACTCCTTATTCGTTTAAAGCTTCTGCGTTTTGAGGTCCTGGCAATTTGATAAATGCGGGTACCAGGGCATCAGAATTGGAAAGAACTTCATCTTGAGACATGCCACGAAACCGTCATAAGATACTTATCTCATTAGTTCGATTGTTAGTGGACACAATCTTGATTCTAGCTAGTCTTAGCTCCGACGACTTGTATGCGTATATTTTTAACAATATCATTTAAAGTTTGGGTTTAAATATCAAAATCGTTTAGAATTTATAAACTGTAGACTTCCTTCGTAACTTTATGCATTTGGTTCTAAAACACTTCCTCAAGCTTTATGTTCTTCTAGTACCTAATTCTAGACACTTCACAACACTAGATAAATACATAAACACATTTGTATAGGAATTTCAAAAAAATTATTAGATCGTACACGTCTTAACACTACGAAGGTTTGAGACTTTTATAATTTGGGATTTTATTTTTGATCTGGTGAGGTAACTTTTTAAAATGTTGTTTATAAATAGCTGGTTTATAATATGGTACTATATTTAATGCAGCTTTGTTTAAATAACTTGATATTCGACATTAAATTAATAATAAAAGACGGGTCAATGGAACAATATTTTGTGCATTTTACTAGATGGCAAAGACATTAACTTAGGCACAAGCCATATCACTTTCGTAAATCACTATACAGTAAATACCAGCGACTCCGTTTTCGTAGAATGAAGTTTATAATGGTTAATAAGTTATTGTTTTTTCTGGGATAAATTTTATTTACCTATGTTCTAAGTTAGACCATGATCTATCCCTAATAAACTTTGGTATACTTCATCGAAATCTGTTTAGTAGTTACAACGTGATTGAGTAAAAACATCCAAACATACAAACTTTCCCAATTATATCCCATATTTGTAGGATTAAGATTTCGATAATACCTTCCTGGATCTAGGTATACCATTTTTTTATTATTTAGCCTTGGAGTAAAGAATTGATTTAGCGCCATCTATTAAATGAATACGCCTAAAGCTCACATACATAGATCCTGGCCCCTAACTAAGATTGTTGACCTGTATCTAGGGAACCAAGAACTACGAGGACCATGGTCCCACAACACCCTGTCTTTATTTAGTAGAGGTGGACCGCTGCCGTCCATTCGCTGGCTAATAGACCTATATATTATTTATATATTTTTTTATTTATGCGACTAGTATACTGATACGAAATAAGAGTCAAGGTTTATTGATATATTAATATTATGTAAAATTAATTTACTATTATGCCTTTGAATCAAGAAAACTTCGAACCACCTAATTTTTCTATGGAAAACAACTAATTATTGCTAATTCAAAGCCAAAAAAATCGTTTGAACTAGCAATAATTAGTTGTTTTCCATAGTAAAATTAGGTGGTTTTTTTGGCTTTGAATTGACGCTCTGGGCCGGTTTCCGAATTGAGCATTCTAGCAAAACTCAGCTAAGTTTTGCTTAAATAGTTGAGAGAGAGTTAAGTTTTATACGTTTCACATGATGAAATTAGATTTTCTCAAACCTTACTTAGTTAAGTATATCTCAACCCAATTTTAAGTATTCTCAAATAATGCTTTGCGTTCTGTTACAAGTACAAAAATCGGTAAAGACTGATACAAAATATTTTATTTGTAATTTGATTTAGTTTTATTATAAAATATATTAAGACATTATAGACTTTATTAAACAATGTAAGAAAAACATATTTATTTTAAATTTAACACAGATTTTTCACATTTTTATGATATTTGTTTAGTATTTAAAAGAACGCGACCGGTAGAAACGGAACGCATATGTCAAAATGCCTATAAGTCATAACAGTTTGATCCTAGATAAAAATTGTATTTATTTTTTGTGTATAGTTTTGAATTTGAATAAATTGTAAAGTTTTGTCTTGGAGTGCGATTTTATAGTGTATGAAATGGAGAAAGACAAGAAGAAACGATCTCCGAATTTTACAAACGAAGAGAAAGAAAACCTTCTTTCTCTTGTAGCAAAGTAAGTAAATATTTTAGCATTTTCATTTTCTTAATAAATAATCACTGAGATCTTAGCATTTTCTTAGCATTTTCTTAATAAATAATCACTGAGATCTAAGTAATAATTGTTTTGTCTACAGATTCAAAGGAGTGGTAGAGTGCAAAAAGACAGGGGCGTTCTACCTCCACAAAAAAAAGGAAGCATGGGTGGCTATAACGAAACATTATAATAGCCTCTCCACAACAGGGCCAAGAGACGAAGATATGCTTAAACATTTTTATAACAATGTAAAGCATCGTGCGCGAAAAGTTTCTGCCAGTAAAAATGTTAGTTTTGATAAAAAATAAATATAAAGATATTATGATGATTGTTATTATAATATTCTTAACTCATTTTTCCATAAAGTAATAAGAGGCATTGTTTTCAGAAACAAAGATATCTGAATGAATTAGAATCAAAAAATTTAGAATCGATGTCAACAATTGATAAAAATATAAGTTTCAAACCATTATAACCATAGAATAGTTAGTAGTATTTTGTTTGCCAGAGCAATTTTGTTTGGTTATAAGCATAAATCATGATGTACATCATTCATTTTTTCTAACAATATGTTTCAGGAACAAGAAACCGATTCTTCGAACTTCTCCACAATTGGTGACAATGTAAATTTTAATGCATGATAATACCTCAATTACTGTTTGTTAAAAATCGTGAGTAGTATTTAATAGCTTTTTTAATTGTTTTCAGGCATCAACGTTAGATGAAAATGCCATACAAGGTTTAAAAAAGAAGTGGGCTGATGAAAAGGTCATATTATTTATTTAATTAAAATAAGTATACAACGTGTAACATAAATGTGTAGTAATAATTAAACCACGCATATAGAAGCTTATTAATAATTCAAGTCCAAGTGCAAATCACCACATTTCAACAGTAGGAATGTAATAGGCTGATAATGATGATTAAGACATTTCCAACATTTGATTTCATTGCATAGTAAAAGAGTGTTCGTAAGTCAGTAATCAATAAAGCGTCTTTACTTAGTCAGTTTTCAGAAATAAACCTGTTTAATCTTTGACAAAACGCGGCAAACACTAAAGCTATCAAACATTCGCCGCCGCTTCATGATTCGCTAGCCTTGTTTCGTATTGCACCAATCATAAAGATGTAATCCTAATAAATAATAGCCGCTGCTCCTCATTGGTCGAGCGGCACAAACAAAGTTACCTTCTAACGCCGCCCCATAAAACTCCACCGAAAAGGACCGTTTTCGTTTCGGAAATTCTTTTTAGGTTATTTCTGAATATGAATTCTAAGACGTCAAGTTGGATAAAAATTTGAAACTAATCAAGGCAAGGCTAAGTCGGGTACGTTCGCGGAGATTTTTTTGTATACCGGTTCCGGAACATGCAAAAAAACTATGGTAAAAAAAACTTAAACCTATGTTTTTATTAAGGTTTTAATGCATTCAAATCTGTCCAGGCAATAAGAAGTAATGGTGGAATAAATAAATACATACATACGTAAACCCTGAAATACTCCTTTTTGGGCAGTCGTGTAAAAATGTGGAAATACCCTTTTTTACGAGTGGGTTCCGAAACGGAAACGACCGAGTCCGAAGATCCGTTCAGTATGAAATTCCGGTATTTGAGACTCGAAATCAAGCCCTTGTAAAATGTTCGGCGTTTTCAAAGACAGAGCGCCTAGGCCACAAAACAGATAAATACAGAAGTTAATCTCATGTATGTACTTTTCATACATTTCATACCGGACGGCGCAGGAAGTTTTTGGGAGGAAAATTGATTGATTTAAAAATATAACTGTACACGATATCGACATAATTTTTTCGCAGTTACTATCATAACTGAATAAAGTTTTGAAGACAAAACAAATGCGATTAGTTTACATTAACATCTTTCTCATTAGATTATTGAACACAAGGCTAACACAGCTTATACTACAATAAATATCTAATTTTAAATTGTAAAAATATGACAAGGCTACAAACTTATGTTCGCTTGTTCGGCGCAGGGCCGGGGGCTGGGGCGCTTACCTACCTACCTAACTATTTTGTGTTACGTGAAAACAAACCATCAAAATACAAGCAAATACCTACTTACCTCTCTGAAACAACTGGTAGCTTAAAAAACGACAATTCACCGTTTAATGTTGAATTTAAACAACCGTCCACCAAACAGTTATAATAACCTATTTTTCGTTGCTCCATTTTTGCACAAAAACGTTCACAGACGCGTGTCTCAAGCGGATGGCACTCGCATCCCAACTGTGCCCAGATATCGTGTCTGTGAGCGGTGTCTATGTGTGCGTTGCTCGAGCGCACTTTGTATGTATGTAGATTTCTGTACTAATCTGTTTTGTGCCTAGGCACAAAGTAGCTCGGTCAATGACCCGTACTACCGCGACTAGGCCACAGCTTGTTAGGATTGTCCAAAATAATTCAAATAAATAATTTTTAAACTTTGTATGGAAAATATAATAGTGTTTTTTTGGTTGTATATTCTGCCCAATGATTCATGACTAGATACCCATACAAACCTTTCAGTATTACTACACATTAATGTTATTCCCTGTATATATACATTATGCACTGAAACTTTTAGCTTATCCTTGAAAACTACTAATAATTCTAATAATTTATTATGCTATTCAGAAAAGTATTAAGAAAACAGGTGGCGGGCCATACAATCCCATTCTTACTGAGGCTGACCATCAAGTAATGGCAATTTTAGATGACCAAATACGTCCCGATCAGAACCCATTCGACGACGCAGCTGAGTATTTTGGTAGGTTGCAATACCTCACGTTTAGCCATTTAGTTAAACTTGGAATTGGGTCTGGCCATTAAATGTATATTTTTCATTCTACAGGAGACACAATTGAAGAATTTGTCGTTGAAAATCCTGTGCTTGTTGATTCACAAGACACAATCGAAGTGCCGGTAGAGTCTCCAAAAAAAACTAAAAATACTTTGCGATTTAACAAAAAAAGAACAAACAAAGTTACACCACCAGAATGTATGAGGAAGTCAGCAGAGATGTTGATGAAAATTTATTTTAAGAAAAAAATTGAATTGCTTTTTTACCAAAAAAAGAATGAAATGCAAAAATTTAGAAATGAAAGAAAAAATCACGAAAATCAACAAAAAAGACATGAACTTGAAATGAAAATTTTAAAAAAGCAGTTGGAAAAAGCCGAGAGGGATTTAATGTAAATCTTAATAATGTAATTTAATATTGCTTTCACTAATTTAATTTATGTCTGTTTCTTATGAAAAATAATTTTAGAAGTGTTCATTAAACCAAAAGAGCTCTGAGATTAAAAATGCCTTGGTGTTTATATATAGACTTTACTTTAAATTTGAAAACCAACATAATTGTAACAAAATCTCTAAAAAAAATGCCCCTCAGTTTCTTGGCGTATTTTCTGAGTAGTGGTTCTTTTTCCGATACAGTGATAGAGTTATGGTGATAACTTCAAGTGCGTCTGTGATGGTAAAAATAAAAGAAGAGATTTTGGTTGATTGATTTATTTGTTTTTAGTAATGTTAATATAATGTTATTATTATGTGTTATTGGCAGATAATGCTAAATAGCATTAAGTAATTTCCTGTACCATGTTTGTACAAAACAATTAAATAAATAATATAGCAACAATAACAAGTTATATAGTAGTTTTTTCTTTATTCCCAAAACCCCCACTGGCCATCCGCAATGCGGTAACCACGCAATTCCAGTCCACGCCATTTCGGGAATAATTGTCTCCTCTAACTACCTAAAAGTAATACCGATAGTGTAGCTTCCTATCAAAAGACTTTTTAAAATCGGATCAGCAGTTACACTCTACAATCATAATTACATACCTTCTTACAACTTCACCCTTTTATAATATTAGTCTAGATATCATTACCAGTGAGGATTTCGGGAATTAGCCAATTATATTTATCATGTGTTTCAGTAACTTATTATTGAAATGAAACAATATATTACAAAATCATACACATAAAGCTATTTATTTACTTCTGAGTATATACATATTTCTAATTAATACACAGGGAGACCTTTACTACTTGCTAAAGATTTATAAAATAACTTTCCACTAATGAGGATCTAACAGCAACATTTTGTGCTTGTCGGGCTTGGGATAAAGGTTGAACATCAACAACAAATCTATCTTCAACAAGTTCATCGTTTTCAACAATATGATCATCAAGATCAAGGGCCATATTATGTAGCACCACACATGCTACAATCACCTTGTAAACCTTATCTAATTTTAGCTGCATTCCAGAATGTAGACAAGGAAATCGCCTCTTGAGAACTCCAAAACATCTCTCAATAGCGTTTCTAGTTGATATCTGGGCTCTGTTATAAGCTTCCTGTGCTAGAGTAGTAGTATTTAAAAATGGTGTCATGAGATACCTAAGGCATGGGTATCCACTATCTCCTAAGATGAGATATGACCCAAATCTTCCATCTTCAAATTGAGCAGCGAGTGGAGAGTCATTCCATATTGTTGTGTCATGGACAGAACCCGGCCATCTAGCAATGATACTTCTTATCCTCAAATTTCCATCACATATGGCTTGAACATTTATAGAGAAGAAACCTTTTCTGTTTCTGTACAGTTCAGCCCTGTTGCCTCCTGAAGAATTAGCTTTAATGTGAGTGCAGTCTACTGCTCCTATGACTCTTGGAAAGCCTGCAATGTCAAAAAATCTTGCAGCAACTGTTGGTCGCTCTTGAGCAGAGGGCATTAGCACATACTCTCGTCTCAGCATAGCGATAGCACTGGAGATCCTCTCTATCACACGACACACTGTTGCCTTACTAACATTTGCCGTGTCTCCCACAACGACTTGAAAGCTTCCAGTGGCGTAGAATCGCAATGCTATCAGCAATTGTAACAATGGTGTTATACAATCCCGCCTTTTTATTCTACATGGCAATTTATGTATTATTTTGCTAAGAATGAATCTTACGGATTCTTTTGTAAAACGGAACCGATATTTAAACTGGGCTTCGCTAAGCGACACAAAAAAAATTGGCCGAAGTCTTGCAACTCTTCGCCTGCGTGGTTGTCTTCTACGTTGAGGCTGAAGCTCTTCCATCGACGATAATGACGTATCATCACTAGACATTGCCCAAAAATTCGAAAACGTGGCCACAATGCTAAATTATTCACAAAAACTCAATAAAATAAATAATTCAGAAGGGTAAGAAAGCTTTGAGCAGCCGAAATCCTTTACTTAAATGTCAGTTACTCAATTATGCGATGAGACTGAATTGAGCACTGTCAAACGAGTTCTGAAACGCAATTATAGTGCTGATCATAAGATGAGCATGAACTTAAGTTCCTAACTGTCAAATTTGAGCAAATCTCAACCTCAAATGCTCAAACTATACTTAACATCTAATCAGAAACAGAAAATGGCTTAAGTAGCAGTTAAGCAGCCTTTAAGAAAAACTCAACTTCGAATTCTCAATTGAGAAACCGGCCGTCTGAGACTTAAATACTCAACAAAAAAGAGCAACTTTGTATTGCCTCAGGTAATGAAACAAATAAAATAATTTACATTACTTATGCCGGTCAAACTGACTATTCATTTTCAAATTTTCCTTTTCCAAGTTAGCATAAGATCAAAGCAAAACTTAATGAACAGCAAAAAATTGGTTTAATGAGAACCGTCCCCTTTGAAAAGCATCGGCATAATCGCCATTGACAATAAAAATACTTTTGCACAAATTGAAGACCTTTTTCAAGATATCCAAATATCCACTGGAGAAGAACAAGGGCTTATTATGCCCCTTGTTATTTTCGCTTGAATGAATCAAGAAACATTGTTGTCGAAGATATTAAGTCAAAAGGAAAACAGTTCCTGAGATACTTTAAAAAATACTCTTATTTGGTCGAGTTAATGTTTATTTTGGAATAATTGCTTTATTTTGGCAAACAATATTATACAAATGGTAAAACAAGGTCGTTAATAGACTGAAAGTGGTTTTATTTGCACTTATTGTTTACTTTATGATGATAACTAAAAACAAATTTAACCGAACACAAAATTTCAAGTAGTTACCAATATTCACTGTTTTCACACTTTAGACAGCCTCTGTGGTGTAGTGGTTGGGCAGGTTGGCTCAATGTCACCACTGAGGTTGCGCGTTCGATCCCCGTGATGGGACAAATGTGTGTAAAGAAAACAGGGTGTTGTGGGATGGTCCTCATAGTTCCTGGTTCCTTAGTTACAGGGAATCCTAGTTAGGGGCCAGGATGTATGTATGTGATCGTTGGGCGTTATTTATTTATTTATTCTTAAAAATATGAACCATCATGATACGAAACCGGCCTTTTCGGGACTTTATATCTTTATCTCTTTAGTCCATCATTAGGTATTTACCAAATTACCATATAGCGTACTCTTTCAACCGGTAAAAGAATCATACAAATCGGTTCTGTAGTTTGGAGTAATCAAGGTACATACCTACCTAAATAATTAAGTCAAACAATACGTCCACGTCCACAAACTCCTTTGAATTTCGTTTAAAAGTAACCAAATTACTTTTAATTTTAACCAAGTTCAAAAGTTCTTTATTTCGTTTTCGCATCACAGACGCACCTATGAACCCTCTTAAAGATTTAGCTTGACGCACACAGACAATTTTGCCTAAGACCTATACTATTGAAGGGCTTTCGCCGAGGTCGGCTTGAGCCGCCTAAAACGTGCTGTACCTACTTAGAGTGCACTTTTACACAAGTCGTGTTTAGCTGACCGTGGCGAAAGAAGGTTAAATTGTTGCCGTACCGTGAGTTGGAGCGTCGGCTATATATGTGCCTCGAATCTGAGAAACATGTATTGTGCACTTTATGTAAGTAAACATAGATACTGTACATAGTGTCTTTATGTCTATAGGTATCAGGTCATCCAGCAAACAAGACAAGGAATTGCTGTGGACAACTAGTTTCTTTGTTCGTGTACTAGAACTGCAGGGCGATCACGTAAGTCTGTGGCAATAGAAATTTATTTTAATCGATAAAATGCGATCATGTAACTTTTTATGTCTCGATTTCAATGTGCCCCTATCGATTACCCGACAAATTGACAAAGCGAGATTGTGTTATGAATCGTTATGTATACGCCCAATCTATTCTATTTTACTGTGTAATACGGCTCTTGTCTATGGCTTATATATCGATATAAACTTTGTCTGTCAAAAGTTATTTTTATTTCACTTGAGCATTCGTTGACGTTTGATTGTGATCGTAAAACTATCATCGAAACTAGTTTCTTATTGAAATTGATTGAAATAAAAGATACATGATCGCCCTGCTGGAGTTTGTCGTGGAAGGAGGTAAAACAAACGGCACTTCCTATTTCCTCTCTGTGTTCCGGTTTGGAAATCCAATTACAGGTACCTAAGTACTACTCTACAGTAGATACTGTCACTGTGCAGTCAGTTTTGTTATTAAATTTTCGACAGTAACATTCTTTGGTGTAGTGGTTGGGTAAGTCAGCATATAATTATCTCGTATGTCTGCATTGGGACAAATGTTTGTGCACAAAAAAAATGAGCAACTATTTGTTTCGTATCTACTCGTAGGTGGTGTAGACCATGGTCCTTGTAGTTTCTAGCCCTCTAGATACAGACAATCCTAATTAGGGAATTTGTAAGTCACTGCTTTCCGAACACACAGTTGTACTATTAACAGACTAGTTGCTTACTTACTAAGCACTAGCTTTCCGTGAATCTCAGTATGCTGTTAATAAATGAAGAACAAAATTTTGGTCTTATATGCCTAGTAAGTACAAGACAATACAATACAAAATGCTTTATTGTATACCAAACAAAAAGAATCAGTAGGTACCTACATGAAAACAACTTACAAACTAAAGTACAATGGGTGGAATTATCGCTAAAAGTGATCTCTTCCAGTTAACCTTTGGATGGACTTAACTAACGGAGCAAGAGAAGTAGGCGGTGTAAATAAAATAATAATAAATTATGTGATTTTATCCTAAGATGTGCATAAATAATATAATATCTATACTTACCTAAAATAAGTATGCATGAACTGATTACCACTGAATAATTAATAGTACCTACAAGGTATTACCAGGCCTAGCGCACTCCGCACTGTAGGTACGAAGCTACAAGTACATAGCCGGACACCGACGCGACGGCGGGTCGCGCGTTTTTACACGTGCCGCGTCTGAAGAGATAAGAGCTATGCGATAGAAAGAGAGGCGTATGCAGCGCTACGCGAGCTGAATTGAATTTTATTGCGTTAAAGCAAGAGTCGCTATTTGTTTAAATTTCTTTGCGGAGTGATGCTTCTGTCCCTTTGTATTCTGTAGTATTGCCACGTATTACCTACTAAATCTCTGTACCAACCTAAATTCCAACGGTCATAGATTACATACAATTACAGACTCAGCCCCTCGCGTCATAATCGATTCCACATTGTCATAGTATCAATCAACTAAGCTCTACGGTACCTATTTTACAGGTATACCGAGGTGTACGAGGGTCGTCATTGTATTTGACACGTGACAACAAAGGCATTATATATATCGGACACTGGGGGTAGAACGTTGCGGAAGCTTTGGCTGATTTTATGAGAAGTTTTCAATGCGGCCGAAAGTTATAAAATTCTTTGGCTTTTCTAACAATTTCCGATAGCAAGTTTAGTGATCGGTTCGGATCTAATTTCTCAGTTATAGCATGGACTAAATATACAAGGTTATAGCATCGGTCGCAATAATTATTTTGAAAATTAATTAGTTATTAATTATTTTATGTGACAATAAAATAACAATGTTTATTTAATGGATTGGTTCGTACACTCTTATTACTTCTATGGCTATACCCTGTCAGAGTCACATATGTTTACTAACCCTTTCATAAGGCCTCTTCATATGTACATATACTTACCTAGAATTGCAATAAACAATTAAGTACCTATTGAGTATCTCGTAGTCGTTGTTGGGTTTTCGTTGCCAGCGAAATTACTGGGCATGTCTCAGGGTGACGATAGCAAACGTAGTGCCGCGCAGGATTTCTCAAAATAAAGTTCTGGGTGGTGCTGCAATTGTTATGGGCAGGCGTTTTGCGCACCATCAGGTGAACGACCTGGCAATCTCGTCACTCAATCCAATAAAAAAAAATACAGTCTGCGACAAAAGCTAGGTACCTATATATGCGTAATGTCGATATTATTGTATCATCATCATCATCCGCCCATCACATTCCCACTGCTGGGACACGGGTCTTCTCTCATAGAGAGAGAATGGGCCATAATCCACCACGCTGGCCCAGTGCGGGTTGGTGGATGTCACATGTCCTTGAATTTCTGTGAAAGATTCTTGGACATGCCGGTTTCCTCACGATGTTTTCCTTCACCGTTTTTGGAGCGAGTGTTAAATCCGCACATAACTTAAGAAAGTCAGTGGTGCGGGGTCAGCGGGATTCGAACTCGGGTGCGTCGTATCGAAAGTCGCACGAGCTCCCACTGAGCCACACTCGCTCGCTATTATTGTATAAGGTTCATCAAAGTTCATCCACCATTGGCTCCGTATAATTTCACTATAGTACTTGACATACTATTCTATTCCTACAAGTCTTACAACACTCCGAAATAATGCCCCTACTAAACATACCTGTCACATTTTCCCTCTGCTGCCAAAACAATCATCCAACCAATGTCAAAACCGTAGTTCCCACCAAATTGCTCCACTTCACATGCCGTCCAGCTTACTACGTTATATCTGTATATACCTACCTATATTTATAGGGAATGTATTGTATGTAGCTATGTCCGTGCAGCCGACAGCGGTACTTTGATCAATTATCGAACTCCGCGCGGCAGTGTTTCTCTTTGTGTATCCATCCCGACCGAGACGGGATATTAATTTTGCAATAACAGGACATATGCCTGTGTAAAGGTCACATGACACGCGTGTGCTTATGCCTATGTTGGAAAGGTCAAACTATTGAGCTTAGGGGTGGGTGTTTATTATGTAGTCTGCTGTTTTAAGTGGATCTTTCTGGTTATAGGGAAGACACGTCCCGATATTTATGCTAATTAAGCGTATCTTGCAGGAACAAGTATATATAGCTATGTATAGGTATAGGTTCTATATGACTTACTCATGGTAGGTCTCTTGTATGCGGTTTTGCCGCCAAGCAATAGTGCGCAAGCATTACTGTGTTCCGGTTTGAAGAGCACTGTAGCCAGCGCAATTACTGGGCATAAGTAATATCATCTTTATTATTATCTCTCGAGGTGCTTTTTATGGTAGGTATTAATTGTTCTGGGTGGTACTCCGATTGTTATGGGCAGGCGTGGCGTTTACCATCTGGCGAAGGACTTGTTTGATTCGTCACTCAGTTCCATGGAAGGTACCTAGAGCTGCGATAAATATTTAGCGAACCATATAGGTAGGTGTAGGCTACCTAGGAGTTTCATTTACAAATCTATTGTTCTAACGTAAACAAGCGCTCGAAGGATTAATTTTATAAGCTTCTTACCGAAGGAAAGATAATTTATTACTGAAGGATCTCCTTCAAATAAATATTTTATACCTGAAACAATGTCTTGTACAGATCGGCTCTATTCTTAGACTTCTAGGACAAACCACTTGTAAAGTCTATTCTTGTTATTAAAGAGGTTCATTCTATTCTTATTTACAAGTGGTTCGCTCTTTACCCGTTCAAGGATCATTCATTATTTAACGGAATGTCAACGTCGTTCTCTCGATCGCGATTAACAAGCTTCCTTTGTAATCAAATGTCCTACACGATGTACAAACGTGTGGCGTTTTATTACAATTGATATAACACACACAACAACCAACTTGGGTAGGGTTGGCACGTCGCGTCTGGCACTGGACTCTAGTTTAAGTGTATGAACGTTGGGATCATTTAATTCATCATCAGCCTATCACGTACCCATAGCTGGGACACAGGCCTTCTCACATAGAGAGGGTGTGGGTCATAATCCATCACCCTGGCCCAGTGCGGATGACACATGTCCTTGAAATATTGTGATTAATTCTTGGATATGCCTCACAATGTTTTCCTTCACTGCTTTTAGAACGAGTGTTAAATCCGCATATAACTTAAGAAAGTCATTGGTGCGGGGCCAGCGGGATTCGAACTCGGTCCATTCGGGCATGAGCCACACTCGCTCATGATTTAATTATCTATGTCAAAAGCAGACTTTTTAACGTATTAAAATTATAATTTACGTGCACGCTTTTGAATCAACTCGCATCGACAGTTGATAAAGCACTCACTCACAGTCAGACACAATAATTCCTAGATTGTTTATTGAGTTAGCGAACTGAGCCAAAACATTTTTTTTGACTAACTGGCACCATTGGCAGCGGCCTACACGACTTTTTAACCGACCTAAAAAAGGAGGAGGTTCTCAATTCGATTGTATTCTTTTATGTTTGATACCTCAGAACTCCGTAATTTATAAACCGATTAGGAATTTCTTTTTGCGTTGAGTTCAGCATAGCTACAATGTAGTACCATATAAGTTTCATCGATATTCGACCTTGAACTTCGAAGATACATCAGAATTGAAGTCGGTTTTTTTTGTTATAAAATAATGAATTATTATTTTAGTCTGATATAAACAGCTTAGGAATTCTTGATATATTAATCAACATTTGAGTGTAAAAAATAGTAATTTTTATCATATTTTGCTACCTACGAGACTAAATACATATATAACCAAAAAAAAAACACTAAAACAAAAAAAAGATAAAATAATTAATATTAATAATTCCGTTACGTACAACCCTAGCTAAAAGGTAAAGGAGTCCCATCTGATACGCTAGTCCCTCTGTCATCGAACTTAAGGTAACTTAACATTACGCTTTGCTGTTATATAGGTATCTTCTTCGTCTTTGCTTAGCTTTTCTTATCGAGAAGATAATATAATATTAAATGTAACGTTTAAAAGCTTTTACGATAAGAATTCCAAGAAAATATGCCAACTTTAGTCTAGATACGCCTGTTTATTGCTTCTCAAGGTCAAAGCAGTATACTAAACGGGATGCAATACTCGCTTAGTAGAGATTGTCTATAGGTACTAATATAATAAAGTGGTAAAATTGTAAGTATGTTCGTAGGAGGTAATCTCTGGAACTACAGACCCGATTTTGAAACTTCTTTCACTGATAGGAAGCTACACTATCTCTCAGTAAAATAGGCTATATTTTATTGCAAGATTTTATTTAACTTGCAATGTATGTAATGTATGTATGTACGTAACCATGTTTGTTCGGTTGGAATCTTGCAAGCTGAATTAGAACCACTTCCTCTTATCCTACGGAGTTGAAAATTTGCATACTTTTAAAAGTCCGATGACAAAGCAATATTGTGGTGACAGTCAGCTGATCCAATCGTTAGAAATCCTTGGCGGACATCGTAAACTACTAGTGTTTGGGCTCATTTTAATCTGCTTGCGGTTCCGATTACGAATTTGCTAAAAGCTTGTCTTGAAAAGAAATACATTCAGAATGATGCTATTGTTTTGTATCTATTATTTAAGTACTGTAGTTTATTTTATTGGCATTGTTTATGTTATTATTATTATTGTAGACCTTACATCCCCGTCTTTAACATTTTGATATTTCCTCTTCATCCAAAGGTTGCCTGGCAGAGCATCGCTTTTAGTGATAAGGCCGGCAATTGTAACACTTTCTTTAATGGTTTTGAATGGTATGTCTTTAATTTAATGTTTGCAATAAATTGTTCATCTTTCTATCTATCTATCTATTTCTAAATCGTATTGAGTAGCAGCTCTGTAAAACGCCATCTGTCGTCACAATTCCGAATGAGCAAATATTCCGGCCTGCATCGACGCTGAAATTCAGAACCTGTTGAATGTAGCGCCGACAGAGTTTCAGGGACGCCCGCGATTATTATCAGTTCCAAGTTTGTGAGCCAGATGTCATACACACTTAAGTCACATAAGCTTCATAAGTACAACTTGAATGTAATACAACTAAAATTGTAGTTTACTAGCGGCCCGCCCCGGCATCGCACGGGTATTTAAAAAAAATTTCGAAATTAAAAAATATAATACATACACATCTCCCTTCCCGCACGGCCCGTACCCCAGTGACACCTACATTGCATAAGGTGCCACTGTTTTCTAATACTTACATTTTTAAACTCGTGATATCTTTCGAATGGAAACTCCGAATTGAATAATTCAAAAAGTTATATAAAGGTATTGAAGCAGTCTTGAATACGAAGATAGTTTATTTTGATAAGGATTAACACCAAGATAAAAATAAAGAGCCTTTTCTAGCGGCGGCATTACAATTAAATTTTTAAAATAAATGAACACTTATTGTGGCATAACTATAATAGTTAGACATATGCTGTCCCGACACTTTTTGTAAATAATGATGTGTTCTGCAAAGTCGTAGTACATTATTTTATTCTATCATCATAAGTTTTCGCAGCGCACGCGATGTTAAGAATATTTTAGGTATTTTTTTTACACTTTGGGTTACATTATTGGAGTTTTAGTAAGGATCCCTAGTTTTTTTGAAAATATAATATAGCCTATGTCACCCGGGGATAGTGTAGCTTCGCAACAGTGAAAGAATTTTTCAAATAGGTTCAGTAGTTTCGGAGCCTATTCAATGCAAACAAACAGTCAAATCTTTCCTCTTTATATTAGTTTAGATTATGTTATCCTACTTCCTATCCTATTAATATTATAAACGTGAAAGTTTATTAGAATGTATGGGTGTATGTTTGTTACTCTTTCACGCAAAAACTACCGTACCGTTTTTGATGAAATTTGGTATGTAGTACATTAGGACTTGGAATAGCACATAGGCTACTTTTTATCCCGGGAAACCGCGGGGCGCAGCTAGTAGTTTATATACTTTCTCTTCTCGTGCCATATCCGTTCACTATAATATATGTATTATAACTATTATAAGTATGTATAGGTATTTATAATTATATATTGTATGTTTGTAGAGATGTATGTATGTATATTACTTATAGAAGTTTATTTATGTAGTCATATGTATAAGTAATTAGATATTGTATCTTATATCTTGTGTAAGCCCTTAGTATATCTATTATAACTTCTATCATCGCCGTCCGTTTATGTTTCATTATTCCTTTCCATCCAAAGGTTGTCTGAAAGAGATCGCTTTGAGCGATAAAACCGCCCATTGTTACACCATTGTAAACCTTTAACTTGTACTTAATTCCTGTTTTTAAGGTGAATAATAAAGTGTTTATCTATCTATCTATCATATCAGTCGGAAAGTACTAGCTGATAACGATGAAAATTATTTAAAATTAAAAACGTATAGGTTTGCAATATATAATGTACCTATAGATAGATAACGCTTTATTGTTCCACAACAAGATATTACACAGCCCTTAAAATAAAATGTTGCAATAGGTGGTTTTATCTCTTTCATACTAAATTTTGATTTCTTTGAATCATTAAAGAAACGGACGGATGGTATTGTGCTTAGGTATATATTTTCTGGGTCTCTGGTACTTTATATTTGTTAACTGTATTATTGCCTGAAATAAATGAATTTATTATTATAAAAATGTAAATGAAAGTATAGTAATAAAAGTTGGTACCTATTAACCGTTACGTAAATGAATAAATTTCCGTTTCAGGGACACACACACAGTATTGAATTAATTCGATATTTTTACGAAATGTACGCACTCAGTCCATGCTTTAGAATAAACCTAAAGCGATAAATTAAAAAGATATAAAAAAATAAATGACCAAAAAATAATTGACAATCAGCTGAAAGTTAATTTATTCTAAAGCATGGACTGAGTACACAGTTCTGAAATATATCAAATTCAATTCCACCGTGTATAAATTAAACATTCATAGACATTATGTTTCCACTCACCCATGACAGCAAAAACGCATCAGCAATCAATTTTATTACTCCCCAATATGCATACAAAGTGAGAAGTAATGTAATTTACATACAATTTTATATCCCAGCAGGTGCCGAGGGGAGGCCGGGGAGAAATAGGTCAATGTCGACGCGATAAATGCAATCAACTGGTGTCGCCGGGCCCCGACATCCCCTCGTCGACGATACAGCCTATTAGGCGACTATTGATTTTTGTGTCTTTCAGTTTTGACCTTTTGAGCTATTTTGATCGATGCATTGTTGTGAGCGTAAAGTACCTAACACTAAAGAGAGCAAGAAAATTGATCTGCCCCCCAACCCATATGTCCCTCAAGCGCCAATCGTATATCGTGTTGAGCTTAAATTAAGGTATAGCTTCACTGCGACTAATAAGATACGGTCTAGTTATTGTCGATTCAGACAAGAAAACGAATTAATCTCATTCATTTAAACCAAAATACGATAACTACAAGTTGAGGCAAACTTAATGGGACAATATATGGCATCATAAGACATTGTCGCAGTGAATCTACACCTTAATCTGATCTCAACACGATATACGATTGGCGCTTGAGGGAGATATGGGTACGGGGGCTGAGCAGTCGCTCAACCTTTTTCCTTTTTGCTATGTAGGTACTTTTACTAACTTTTAATTATTATTTATATATTTATTTTCCTTAGGTTTAGTATTTAATGCAATAACAAACCTAAACCTAGAGTGCAGCGGGGCAGGCCCTAACTACTAACTACTATTACCTACTTATTCATTAACACCAATCTTCGATGACGTACCTACCTATCCTGTATAGGATATGTAGGGTTATTCCCAAAGTACTCCATTCTTTTGTTCCAAGAAGATAAGAATCCCATACATTAATTCTCAAATTACTCCAAAGAAATATTAGTTTTATTTTTTATTTTTTTTAAAGTTGCATTTTACTCCACGTGTAGCTGGTTTTATTCTCAAAATACTCCAGTGATTTTTCAACATCAAATACCTAACTACTCCATCTAGATATTATAAAATTAACAGTTTATTTTCAGTTTCATTCTACTCCATGAGATGTTGAAAAGGTACAGTCAGTCTCAGTATTTATAAGCACTGTACTAAAATAATGCAGACGAATTTTTTTATTATTGTGTTAGATGTTTACGTCTGTAGTAATTGGAGTAAACCTCGTCACACCACATATTTTTATTGCATTATATATTACCTATTTATTAAAACGAGTGTGAAAGAGACAGTTCAAAAGTCAAGCTGGAAAGCAGTGTCGCTATCACTAGCGCCGCCAGTATCGGTTCACACGCATAGCGCGATCAATGTGTTTAGAGAGAGAGGAGAGTAGAGTATTGTTTATCTATGTTTAAGTAAGGTGCAATTCATTTGCCTTTTTTGTAATAAGCGGATTATGGTCATTATATACATAAAGGTTAATTGGTCAGTTGAATTCACGGGGCAAACAGAGTGCTATAAATATCGAAGTCCCGGAGGGCAGAAGAATTTTAAAACGAAGTCAAATCTGTTTCATGGACGGAATCTTTTGGAGTTGTCCCATGCCGTTTCATCAGATCTATTCGATACATGTGGACGTGGGTAGCAATGAGAGTCAAACTCTTACATGTCCAGTTGAGTTTATTCTTCTACCCAATAAAGAGCAAAAATACATATGAAGTTAAATAAATAAATAAATGCTCTAAGCAAAACATTTCCCAATGCCATAACCAAAGGATGGTAATTTCCACTTCAAACAGGCAATATCATAGAACACACTCCTGCTGTAAACAGAAGCCGACACTCTACAAACAGGAACCTGAAACAAGCTTTGATTTTATTTAGATTGGTACATTTCTAGAATATTATTTTAAAATTAGGGCTAGAAAGAGACTTATTGTTTTTATTATTCACGTTTGATGTATTTTATTATTTTAGGTAAGTTCTCATAGGTTTTTTTAACTATCGTGTTAATTTAACTTTTAATCCAGATATACAATTATTCTTCAAAATATTGTGGTAGATTTATTCAAAATTATATTTATAATGTAATTTATATTAATAAATATAAACAATTACAAACCAGTTACTGTATTTTATTCAAACTTTTCCTCGTGGTTAAATAAATTTTTATAAACAGTTTTGCACCTGACTGTACGTCAACTATCTTTTGGAGTAGGATGCAGCATAAAACAGTTTTTTTTAATTAATAATCATTAAACAGAAATGGTTGGAGTAGTTTGAGAACGAATATACGGTTTATGAACTCATTATACTACAACTTATTACCTAAACAACCCTTTTGAAACTAGTACCTACCTAGTGTGGAGTACTTTGAGAACATTTTTATATTCTCATGGAGAAGAATGAAACTAAAATTATAAAATATATTTTTGATATTTTTTTCGTGGAGTAGTTTGAGAAAATTTCTTGGAGTACTTTGGGAATAAGCCGATATGTAGGTAGGTACGGCATCGATTTTTTTAAGTGAGCGTGGAGCGCCAAATCCGACACTATAGGAAATAGCGAAAAAAATTCAATGGAGTCTCGGGTTCGATTTTAATAAAAACTAAAAATGCTTAATTGGTTTTTCGGAAAACCTATTTTCCTAGGAATCAAAGACAGTGACACATCCTGCATTATTGCACAATTTTTTTTAATAAACTGATTTATATTTTTAATTTTCCCTATCCGTAATTACCGTGACTATTTTTAGAAAATACAATTATGCAGTTAAATTTTTTATCAAAATCAGCTCCGGGAACTTTGTGAGCATTTTGCGCTATTCCTTATAGTTTCGCAAGCCCTCCACGCCCACTTGAAAAAAATCACCCTACTTGTGCGTGCGTGTGTGTGATTCGACGCGATCGTTTGTCAACGATTGACGTTGATCGTTGTTCATGAACAGCTTGTTAGATATAAATCAATCAAATCGTGCTGTGTTCTATACGTAAATCGATACGATCGTGTCTTACGGACATTAATTGTTGTTCTCGTTGATAAATGTTTCAAGCCAATTCACGATGTGTAGGTATTATTTCCATCATTTGTTTTGTTGTTGTCAAAAACTATAATACCAATATACTACAATCTCCATCCAAAGGTTGTCTAAAAGAGATCGCTTATTAGCGATAAGACCGCCCATTACTATTCTAACCTCACCTACACCCTAAATGACCTTTAGAAGCTACTCCATCTGGGTTGGTGAGATGGTGGATGGAAGAACGAATAAAACAATTATAGTTCCGTGGCAGTAACCGAACAGTGCACCAAATTTAGATCTATGATAAAGACCATAGACACGCTTTTTTTTTCTTGTTAATTGGCTTGCGTTTGACCATTACGTTGCGGTCGACGATCTAGCACGCTTACCAAGATAGTAACACAACACGAAGAAGCCCTAACTTCGTGTTGGAGAAGCTATTTTACTTATTATAATTCCGCATTCGCTGTATACGTATTTGCCGTTATGGGCAAACGTGGCTCTTTCTATCAGGCAAACGACAAGCTAGTCTAAGGAGACAAAGAGGGTCGTCTAAGCAAGGGCTTAGTTACATAAAAGAACTCTCTGCAATTCTGAACAAGAAGCAATTTTCATAGCCTTTGTACGAGCGCTATAATTGTTTGGAGATATTGCGTGATGCAAACGTCAAAATAGTGAACGTTCTGAAGTCCCGTAGGACGTAGGTATTGCAAAGAATGCACAAAATCTCCAAGGAAAAGAGATGTTATAACCGCAAACAGCAAGGTTACGATGGGCAATCCACCTTCAAAAACAAGGTGAAAACTATCAAAAAAATTGTATAGCATTGTGCTTAGATTGCAAGGTGCAATTAGGATTGCATCTTGCAATCTAAACTCGAAGTTTTTGCACTGTTTGATCACCGCCTTAGGGGTGGCGTTCAGTAAGAAGACAAGAAGAGGAAGGGACAGATGATTGAATTCTAGTTTAGATAATAGATTAGAATAGATAAGATTTTTGTTGAAAAATATATTTTTCAAGACAAATTTTTAACAAATTCGCAATCGGAACCGCGAGCAAATTAAAATTAGGCCAAAAACTAGTATTTTGCGATTATCCGTAAAGGAGTTCTTGCCCACTTTCCGTCTCTATCATCAGATCAGCTGGCTGACATAATATAAACCATAATATTGCATTGTCATCGGACTTTGACAAGTATGCAAAATTTCAACTCCGTCGGATAAGAGGAGGTGGTACTGATTCAACTTGGAAGATTTGACAAAGCAAGACATTGCAAGTTAAATAAAAGTTTGTAAAAAGACTCATGTTTTCAAGAATACAAGCGATTCACTTCATCAACTAGGTACCTACAGTCCGATACGGTCTGCACACAAAACAATATCGCCCCAAAACTATTATTTCCGACGGAGGAGATTAGGTGAAAATGTAATGTTTGTTGACAAGTCCAACCGACACTCCAACGACACGGAACTGGCGTGACCACACGCGATCGTGAGGGAATTGATGAACGAAAAGAATTACCATTTCGTCTACCTACGAGTTCAGGTAGTAATTGTCTTTTTTATGGAACTAAATAATGAGACGAGCAAGTCCTTGGAGTAGTGGTAAGCGTTACGCTTGCCTATAACAAATTATAGTGCCACCCAGAACCTATAACCCTAAAGTACTGCATAGTACTACATTGTACTATTCAAACCGAGACATTAAATATGAAGTCTCATATGCCCAGTAATTTTGCTGGCTATAATGCCTTTCAAACTGGAACACACTAATGCTTGTACACTACTGCTTGGTGGCAGAATAACTGACAAAGCGGTGCTACCTATTCAGACGGCCGCCCGCATACGAGAGACCTACCACGAGATTTTTTTATAGTGGATGTGTGTGTGAACGTGAATGACAGGATAACATTGTCATTCACGTTCGATCCCAGTCGAGATGGACTCGAGTATTATTATTCGGCTCTTTTAAAAGCTACTAGGTACCTAATTGTAAGGTGAAAATAAAAATAAAATTGACTTTTGTTTGGAAGCAGCTCAAGAAGAATGAAGCCTAGTAACGTCTTGCTTTCTGACTTGGCGGATATCTACAGCACATTGAAACTTAATTACCTATTGATGTGCTTAGTACTACTGAATAGACACTGGACCCAATTCTATGCTGTATTCTCTAAAACTAATTTGTACTAAGTTAGAGTTAGATGTGCAAACATAGTTTCGTATTCTGACGCGCACGCTATCTCTTAACTTCACTTGTTTTTAGAGAATCCGTAATCCGTATCTGTCACTTTTAACGTAAGCTTAGGTAAAAATACTTAATTTTAGCGCCGCAAACGTAAAGAAAATACAGAAATTTAAGATAATATTAAGTTAAATTTAGGTTTAGAGAATGCAACACAGATTCGAACCTAGTGTTACGTGTACTTCTTGAGCGCCCGTGGCTCGCCCTCGCCGCGACTCTTCTGAGGGCGGCCAATGCAATGGCGGAAATGGAGAATATTTAATTTTCTGGTTACGTATTACTGGGCATTATGTAACTTGGGAAATTTGGAAAAGTTGAGATTCAGGATTGAACTGTTTTAAAGATACTAATATAAACTGATGATACTTCATTCTGATATAGTAATTACTTTAAATAACAGTTATCTGTAATCAATATCCGGCAGTACCAATTCCACATTTGTAGGTTATGTTTGTGTATTCGGTGTAGGGTTCCCAACAATTTGTGAATTTAGTACTGTTATTGATTATTTTTATAACTAGTATTTTTATTACCTATACTTGGGGTGGATATATTAATAAGTACCTACTCAATAAAAAAAGTGGTCAGAATATCTAGTTGAATAAATTGACTAACCGTACAAACGAGATGCACTAGGCGATCGCCCTTCTCGCATTTGTGTTTGACGTGACATATTATTTTATTCCGTTTTACTATTAACTTGTCTATTCGACGACTAAAAATCGGCCTTTTATGTTTAGAGTATCTACAAATATTATAGGCACGGGAATAAACGAGCAAAAACGAAAAGGCCAACCCTACCTTAAATCTGTTTTCTAAATGATTGTGATTTAAAATTCTAATTACTTACTCAAAATACAGCCTAGTTACTACGATATGAAGAGAAACGGGTACTTAGTTAAGTATTACCATAGTATTTACGGTATTACTTCTCTCATCTCGAGTTCTACGAGTATACTTTTAAACTACTATATTACCCAGTTTTTTAATTATTCGAAATTGAAATTACCGACAAATAACTGCTCTCATCTATCTAGTGATAAGACATAGTCTACTGTTGGCAACCCTAGTTTATAGCAACGTTCGCGGCTCCCACTGGATGCCAATTTATCTACATAACACGCTCATATCGGAATCTCATATTTGATTAACTTAGTTTGGTAGGTAATCAAGGTAAATTAATTAACCAGCCCGCTTTGCACTACTATTACCTACTGTGTCGTGAAATTTCGAAGAGTCCGACTTGCGACGTGTTTTGGAGCTGTTGACGGAGGTCAAGTTACATAAATATTAGAGATGTACCGACTAGTCGGTGACTAAAATCGACTATTCGGTTATATATTTTGTAGTCAGCGACTAGTCGGTGACTAATATAGTCGGTTATATGCTTAAAAACAGGGCGATTAAAATGAAATAGTCAATTTTATTGACATGATCCAATTTTTCACTATAAACTGCCTTAGCTTAGTCATTTGTCATTTTGATTTAAGACTTGTTTTTATTTTCTAAAAAAAACGCTCAGTCGCGCCGCGCCGGTTCGTTCGTAAAAAACACAAGAAAAAATACCAAAGAAAAAGCCAATCAACCTGTTTCGACATAAATGCACAGCACGATGAGTGCGAGCGACTCAGCTGTAAAGAAGCTCCACGGACATAGACGATGCTACCCGAACTCCACCGAAAGCAATGATCGGCTTTACCGACTAATCGGCCGACTAGTCGGTCCTTTTTCAATGCACTAGTCTTCGGTCGGCTAGTCGGCCCATCTCTACCTAATAAATATCTGTTTACCTGTTATCATAACCTTTAAACTCGTCTCTATTAAATAACATAACATAAAGAAATGTGAGAATTAGGTATTACGTAGATAAAAGGGGAGAGTTGTCCACAGTCATGTTTCGGTTTTGGTTATTTAATATGATAATGTATTTATCATATTAAATAACCATGATGCGTTTGTGCGCCTGATGTCAGCGCCACGCCTGTCCACATACTACTATTTTACCAATAAATTTTACCTAAATGCTGTGTTTGTTACCGTGTATCTCCATAACGACTTGATGAAATTAAGAAAATGAAAATAATTAAGTAAAGGTACCTTTGCCCAGCAATGGGACAGCGTAGGTTAAAAAAGGTAAATATATATTATGTATAGTATTCATCTCGGAAAAACATTTCCTTAGAAAACAACCATGAACCTAATTCTACGCGGGCGAAGTCACAGGTAAACGGCTAGTATATAGTTATATGATAAATATTATCAGCCACAAAATGAGATATAACGTAATAACCGTAGCAAAATTAATTTTTCACGAGCTGTTGATAAGATACCCTTGAAGCTACACTTTTTTGCCCAACTTTCATATAAGTACTTACATAGATCCTGGCCCCTAACTAGAATTCTCTGAATCATTACTGCGAGATGAACATATAAGCATTACTGTGTTCCGGTTTGAAGGCCATTGTAGCCACCGAAATTACTGGGCATTATGAGACTCAACAGCTAATTGTCTTAGGGTGACGAACGCAGTGCAGCGCCGCGCAGGATTTTGCAAAACAAAGTTCAGGGTGGTGCTGTTATTGTTATGGGCTAGTTTATTGCTTACCATCAGGCAAACGACCAGCTCGTCTCGTCATTCAGTTACATAAAAAAAAACACTAACCAATGAGGTATAAAATTACTATATACTTCTAGGTTCAAGTATGTATAGCTACGTAATTCTAACATAAAATATAATTCTAATATAAGGTATAACAAAACAAAAAAGATTAATTACGTAAGGTAAAAGTTTCACCTACACTAATTAGCATAACTTAACCCGCTATTTACCCAAATTAAGTGATACTTACGCTCATTTTCCTCTGACACGCTCGCACGCACTCATTTATGTTCCTAAATTCACAACATTGTCATCATATGTGAACAAAAACACGGAACGATCCGAATTTCACGCCACATCCTTCTCTACAACTGGCTACGACCAGACACTGGTCAAATGTATAGGTTAACACGAATACCGCCCTAGAACGCTTCACAGTCAACTCACAGACACTTCACTAAGAAACCAATACAACTATAGTATCAAATGTAAGTCCGAACTAAAGGGCTTAGATTAAAAAAGCTCTTTCAGCTGTTACTTCCAGTCTAAAACTAAATTTTTGAGGTTATCTTTCGGATCGTTGAATGTAGGGCACATCGAGAGCAACCCACCTCGCTATAAGGTTCAAAATTGCATGTCTCGATGTGTCTGTGTGTAATGTTAAGCCCTGTAGAGAATTTCCCATGTGTATCGTGTTTTACGGAAAGGTCAGGGTGTGTGAGGGTGAATCTGTAATGCGCATGTGTGGGTTTGTTCGCTATACATGGTAGGAGTATCGTGAGATATCACGGCGTTAAAATTTTAGATTTTCCTTCTGTTTTGTCGATGAAAATTATACTCAGTATTTGCTTAAGTGAATAATTTCTTTGGATATGCTGTGTATAATTTTTTGGGTGATTATTGGACTTCCCAATTCTGAATGTGTTGAAAAGTTTGATGTGACACCATGACACAACGACGGACAAAATACTTGACCACACGTAGTATGATGATGTTTATTTGCTTGTCTATCTGACCATTGAAAATTCCATCCCTAGACAGCAATGACGAAAGGAAAGTTTTCTAGGCAGTCTGTTAGATAATATAATTAAAATAGTTTTTTAGAATAGAATAGAATAACTCTTTATTGTAACACCAAAATACAGAAATAATTAAAAACTAAAATAACAACTAACTTAATAATAATGTCACAATGGGCGGTCTTATCGCTCAAAGCGACCTTTTTAGATTCTTTTAAAGATACAAATTTAATTTCAATACGATGTTTGAGATACAATTAGATAAGGATTGAATAGTTAATCATAATAAGAAACTATTATTACCTAGGACGGTACAAGGAACTGTAATATTATAAATGTGGATGGATTGTTAATTACTCGTACTTACGCAAAGACAACTGAATGGATTTTGATGAAATTATGTAAATAGATTCTTTTGATAATTAAACAGCATTATAGGGATACTTTAGGGATGGGCCGGCCACATTTGTCGAATAACCGATAACCGATGGGGTAAACGGGTTATAGAGTGGAGACCACGTTTAGGCAAACGTAGTGTAGGACGCCCGCCGGCTAGATGGAGCGACGCCTTCGCAAAGTAGCTGACAGCAATTACATGAGGAGAGCCGAAGATCGGGCTCAGTGGCGTGCCTTGGGAGAGGCCTATGTCCAGCAGTGGATTAATACGGGCTTTTGATGATGATGATGATGATGATAGGGATACTTTTATTTCATAAAATTGTCCAAGCAGGTGAAACCGCGGGGTACAGCTAGTAAATCATATTATCATATTAGACTTTGAACACATCCGTCGATATATCCGTGAAAATTGTTATGTCGTTTAGAGCCGCACATTTGTACAGATCGATCGCGTTTCCTCAAAAAAAGCCTTACTAAGGAAACTCACGTTTTCTATTTCCTCGATCTTTATCGATACCTACTCGTATGTAAAGTTATAATTTATCATGTAACCGTGTTACTCACAAGGATTTGAACTTGCATCACAATATTCCTTAGGTTTGGCAACCGTGGTAAAGGTCTTCCTTATGGTGACTACGGTGGTCACCAAGTCTAGAGCGATTTGTTTCTTTTCCATTGTTGGAACGTCCTATCTGAGACTATGACCTATAACTGTGAAGACGTTTCCGTTTTCGAAATTTCCTAAATAGTGACTATGACTGTGAAGACTTTTCCATGGTTGAAACGAGTAATAACTAACTAATAATAATAACTGAAAAAAGTGACTGAGTGTGGAAACTTTTCTGTTATTAAAACGTCCTAAGTGTATAACTGAAGACTTTTCTTATGTCGAAACGCAGTATGACTATGATTGTGAAAACTTTTCAGTTGTTGAAACGACCTACGTGATATGACTGTGAAGATTTCTCCGTTGTTGAAAAACTTGTTAAAGTTTTTATTACAAATAGATAGATTAGCGCCTAATCTATCTATTCATATAGGCTAATCATTAGACTATAAAATTTGCTTATAACAATGGGATATTTAAGTCAATATATGTCAGTGTTATATGTGTATTATTTCTCTTTTGCCCATTTGTCAGAGTAAAAGTTCGATGACATTGATTATGTGTTGACTTTTATCGAATTTAGTAAAACTTTATACTTAGGTAGATACTTGACAAACCTTTTTCATTTTTTTCTTTGTTTCTCGTGTGTGATTTAAATGTGGTGTAGGAAATTATAGACCACCCGAAAGCCTCCAACATGGAATAACAATTGTTGTCCTCAGATAACAACCGGGATCACATGCCCTCTACTACACAAACGGTCACCCATTCAAGTGGTGACCGCAGCGACGTTTCTCAATTTTGGAGATTTGTTACAAATAGGTGAGCTTCGCTACGAGCGCTACGAGCTTGAGATTAAGAAAATCAACGGTAACCTAGGTAAGTACCTACCATATTAAAAGCTGGTAAAACCACAAAATATAGACTATATTTTGTGGTAAAACCCCTTTAAAAAATAACTTGTGTCGAGATTCAATAGTTGTGGATTCCTCTGTGATTGTATTTGTCAATTAAACACCCACACATTGACACTTAACTGACAACTGTTACTTAGATAATCAAAAAACGACCTTAACAGTTACAAAATAAAATTCAATTTGTTTTTAACTGAATTTATTTGATAAAGGATCCCACTGAAATTGCGAGAGAGGGATGGAGATATCATTTGTGCGTAGAGTGAAGGGGACAGACGTTTAAGGGTACATCGCCTTATCAATTAGCATTGTGTGCTATGTGTAGGTATCCCTATAGAAGGATAACGTGTTACGTGGGCTATCTCCTTGATAGAAGATTTATATATAACATGTGATTTATTTTTAAATTAAAGCAATTGGATAGCTGATGTTATTTTCTTGATGTGGGATGGATTTTTCAGCTGAATAGATCTAGGTCAGTTATCTTGTATTTGATGAAATAAGGTACCTGAAGGTACCTACCGAAGATTCTAAAAATCATTGACTTAGAGCTTTGTTTATACTTAGGTAGGTATCTTCTAGAATTCGAGAGCCCAAATCAAATTTTTAAACTGAATGTCTTAATTATAAAAATAATCAGCATAATACATTACAAACATAACCGACCTAGGCATTCCTATAAGTATATTTATTTCTAAAGGTAATCGTCTCTAGAACAAATATGTAGGTACTAAGTAAGCCAATACAATACTAGAATGTATTACGAAGTATACCTATTAAGTATTCGATATATTTTTATCAAGTGCACTTGACTTGTGCAATTTGACCCCGAATCAATGGCAACACAACAGTATTTGTTGTTGTTTTGTCCTTTTCTTCCTTGCTGTTGTGTGTATATATCTGTCTCAGCTGTATAGGCGACAGCGAAGTTTTCTACGGCCAATGGGCAACGCTGACAGTCAACGAGTGAGGAACGTAGTTCGCATATATTTCGATAGATAGCGTTACAAGTCGAGATTCAAGATTAGTAACTACAACTCGGGATTCAAATGCAATGAAATATAAGGTTCTATTGCTTTTTATCTTGTCTTGTTCTATATTCTGAAATCTTGGATTGTGGATGCTTTTCGAATAAAATAAATTAATAGCGGTCCAGATGCTGTAGAGTGTATATACGGTTCCAGCAGAATGCAAATATTGCAAATAGACACGTAGACAAACACAGGCACGAGATCACTACCCAAAATCGAACGTTGTTTGATCGAATATCAAATGCTCAATCGAATAGTAGTTGTTTGGTATCGATTAATCATGAGCATAAACGCATCTCGAATTATGAGCGAATTTCGAGGCTTTTCAGTCCATGGTTAAAACCATGGACCGTAATTTTGCTGAAATAAGTGAAAGGTGAATAGAGTAACTTCATTTATGTAACTGAATGAAGACGGCAGAATAACTGGCATAGCGATGGTACCCATCTAGAAGGCCTCTCGCATACGATAAACCTACTACCACCACTATACCTTGCTATCTACATCTATCTATAGCTATCTATCTACAAAGTAGCTGGTAGATAATTAACCGACTTCAAAAAGGAGGAGGTTCTCTGTTCGATTGTATTTTTTTATTTTTTTTTATTTTTTGTGTTTGTTACCTCAGAACTCCGTCATTTATGAACCGATTTGAAAAATTCTTTTTGCGTCGGGTTCAGTATAGCTACGAAGTGGTCCCATATAAATTTCATCGATATGTAACCTTGGACTTCGAAGATACATTGAAGTCGGTTTTTGTTTTTTTCTAAAAATTAATTATTTACAAAGAATACAGGTCTAACGAATGAAGAACAGCTCTTGCGAATGACTTTTAGCAATAAAGCTTAAATTTTATTAATTATCTGTGAAAATGCAGTTCTATAAGTAGGTAGGTAGGTACTCGAAATGCCTACGGTAGTTAGGTATAGTTGTGCATCTATCGTAAGATTATGAACTCTATGAATAATTCGCCAATACTTCAATTTTGACTGGCATACCTATGCGACTTGATGATAAATACTTAATGCTTACTGACTGTATTATAGGTACCTATATATATACTTGTTGGTACTTTTATTAGCGAGTTCCACCCCCCAAAGATCATTCAATTTTAATTCTCGCCAACTTCATTGAACGACGACTAAACTACGTTAACATTAAAATTTTATTAACGACTAATCTCTCACCAGAGGCAAATTGTAACGAATTCCATAAACTAATTCCAAAGATTAATGAAATGTGTTTAACGTATTATTAACTGTGCTCTAAAAAGCTCTCTCATGTTATTTAAAACCTGCAGCTAAGCCGAAAACGTCCAGAGAATAATTTCTTCTGCCAACAAGTAAACACGGATGCAAAAATTACTCCACCAAAAAGAACCTAACAACCTTCCAGAAGCTGCTGGAAAGTGGAACATATCTTGAAGGAGATACAGTCGAGGATCGCAAATATGCCTCGTGTAGTTAAAGTACTGACATTTGAGTAAACTGTTCACGCTTGTACTCTATTTTTGGCTGCGGTAGGCGGTCGCTCGAATGCACCGTGATTTTTTATACCTTTTTAAGGGCTTTTTTGTTACTCGAGGCTACGTCTGGATTTAGTCCGTGTTTCCTGCTATTGTGTAGGAATTATTTTTAATTAAAGTTTGCCTTGGAGGTTTCGTGGATTGAATTTATCGGATGAAGTCACGCTAGTGGTAGAGTCGGTTCAGGGTCATTACATTCCATGCTATCTAGCTATCATTACCTTGTGCAATGTATAAGTATGACGTTTCTGATCAGTCGGCAAAATCCCATGGCTTGAGCTTCTTTATCATCAGATTATTTACTATCAACAAAAGAACATCATCGCAATGTGTGCATCCACACTGGAGCATCCATCTTTGAGTCCTTGTGAAAAAACGGAAAGCTTTAGTAAGAAAAATTAAATAGTCGCATCGACTATTTAATTTTTCTTACTAAAGCAAGGAATTTACAAGGTAAATTTTAGAATTGTAACTCATTATCACTACTGTTGTCTATATACCTTAAAATTCTTGCCATTATATCGTTCTATAAGCTGTAAGAAGTTATGTGCCATTGGAGGTAGGTATATGAGTGAGTGAAGAGTTTCTAGACGAATTATGGATCATCATCATCACTAGTAATCATTATAAACACCTAGTTCTGTTACTCATTAAAATTCTTGCCAAATTTTAATTTGTAATCGTCCTGTAAAATCTTCTTTATTATTTCATACCATTGCAGGTACACGTACTCGTACTACTATTTGTTTCTGCCTAATAACATTAGTTTGTGTTACAAAACTTGCTTTATCTCTACCTAATGTATTTCGTCGTACTTTCGTTAAAGACGTCGGAAAAAGGGTGACGGAACTAAGTGGAGCTGGGCGGGACAAATTATTAGACGTGAGGATGGCAGATGATCGAAGGCTGTAACCGAATGGTGGCCTAGGCTAGGTTGGAGAAGTGCCGGTCGTCCAATGTCGAAATGGACGGACGACATCAGAAGAGCAGCAGGGAATGTTTGGATGAGAGTGGCGAGAGATAGGGGAGAATGGCAGCACCAAAGGGAGGCCTCCCTATGCTCAGCGGAGGGCGATAACGGGCTGATGATGATGTCGTCACATCATGATAATACATTCAATCCATCCACATCATCATGTGAATGTATTTCGTACACACTCTTGAATCTTATCTGATGTGTCACGTATGATATTGCACAGACAATGAGCCGAGCCCGGCCCATTAGCGTTACTGGAGTTGCACCATCATTAGGACGACGACGTCGTCATTGAAAGTTGCAACATTCATATTACCGCTCCTTTTTATGTGATATATCTACGTTAAATAGGCATGGTGAAACTTGTACTTGTACCCAGTACTCGAATTGCTTTCTAAAAATTTAGAGCTTTACCTATCGGAAAATCTCACGAATCACTCAAGGCAAAATCAAAAGGTTTTACAAATACAAGGTCATAAAAAGTGCACTTTTACATGCCAAAAATATATTAAAATAATAAATAATAGTAATCATGTAAAAATTAATTAATGTTAAGTATGCCTTAAGATATGATTGAAAAAAGGTATATTGCCATATACAAACCGAAGTCCGGGTACGGAAAAAATAAGAGAACTGACTCTATCGGTGCTTCAAAAATACAGCACAAGCTGTGCTCACCTCACCCTCCACCTCCCCACCTACTATTCAGCACCTGCTGCTTAATTGTTTCGTTTTGAGATTTTTCAGTACCTACATACTTCGGTTAACGGTAACAAATTAAATCAAGAGTTTAAGAATAATGTTAAAAAGAACAATAATAATAAAATAAAAAATGTTATACTAACCTGGCTTAAACAGATTGATTACGATGGTGTAGAAAATATGATTAGTAGTTTTTATTATTGAAATTTGAATTGCACACACATTTACACACATTTACACCCTCACATATACACACTCACCCTTACACACATACACACACCCCCTCCCATACACACACACACACCCTCACACAAACACAAACACTGGAATGTGGTTAAATTTTGTAAATTTCTTCTTAATTTCTAATTAGATATATCTTGCATGTGATAATAGAAGACATATTGTAAATATATCCTAACAAACTGGGAGAAGCCACTGGCTACTGAAACACAGTTTCGACTAGTTCGGGAGCCTATGGATTCAATACTTACCTTGTACAGTACATTATGTCAATAAATGATTTTTTGTTTGTTTGTTTGTTTGGTTAGTGAAGGACCACTTTAAATTTGGTCACATTCTCAACTAATTATTTCCTTGCAACGCATTAAAACCGCAGGTTATCCTACTGATGAATATTTCCTCCTTGAGTGTGTCGTTAATCGTTATTCGGTTGGCTTCTATTCTTCTATCTTCTATTTTCTCCGCCTATTCCCATTGACAATAATATCATCTGATCGGATTATCGCACCGTATAACGACTATAATTAACATAAACTCATAGTACATATAAACTCATCATTCTAATTCCACACTGTTCTTTCTGGCGATGTGTCTAAAAGTAATAAGTTATATATCACGAAAAAGGGCACAACTGAAAATCAGCGCGCTGTCATGGCGCATTATGCTGAGTTGTGTCCTTTTATGACCAACTAATTTAGTTTAACTGTACCTTTTACCTATGTTTTTAGTATAAGATGGTCTCATAATAAACTTATTTTCTTTCTTCTTTCTTTCTTTCTTTCTATATCATTTTGGATTATAAATATCATACATTAGTACCTGGCGCTATATTGTAATACCCATAGGTAATTAAGATCTTTTATGTGACCGACATTTTATTCAAATAAATGCAAGCACTCTTTTGAAATATGTAAGTCAAAATTGAAACAGCCCACGTAGGGCTGTTTCAATTTTGTTTAGGGAAATGGAAAATATGTAGGTAGTTAGAATATGAAACATTTTATAAAAAAAAACTGATTCAATGTACCTTCGAAGTCCAAGGTCAAAAATTGATATGAGACCACCTCTGAAGTATCACATCGATTAATAATTGGTGGAGTAATCGGGTAACAAACATGCAAAATAATAATTAAAATAAAACATAGGTACCGTCGAATTGAGAACCTCCTTCTTTTGAGGTCGGTTAGTTAATTCAAGGACATGATTCACCAACCCGCACTGGGCCAGCGTGGTGGATTACAGCCCATACTCTCTCTTAGAAAGAAGGCCCGTGTCTCAGCAGTGGGAACGTATGACCTGATGATGATGACTATGATATTATTCTCTCTACTACCAACACAATAATATAACTAAATGATAGGCGTATGAAATTCGGATTACCTAGTACTCTAGTACCTACCTAGGTAGGTTTATTTATCCTTATATTGATAGGTACTTGTAGGTACTTACCTAAATATGTAAATCGTAGCTAACAGGAAAAAATAGGAAGGTTACCACAGCCATCATCCAAAACAACGTTTACAAAAAGCTCATAAATCAAAACCAATTCGCATTACCTCATTAATTACTAACAGGATCTAATACAAGGCTCAAATCTAGTCACAATCCTAGTCATTACACTCGTCTTTATAACATCGGGCAAGCAGCCGAGCGCGACAGCAAGGTCACAGCGTCGGCAAAACACGACGAAGTGACAACGTCGCACTATTGCCAGACAGAGAGAAATATACCATTAAATACGTAGGATAGAACGAGATGGTATGATTCCCATTGTGCATTCAGAAAAGAACGGATGTGAAGTATGCAGCTCGTGACCCGCGAGAAAGCGGGCGCCGCCGAACTGAATTTGTAATTTGAAGAGGAATAAGTTTGAATTGATTGGAAAGTTTTGGATTTTGAGATTAAAAGTGATGTGGAAGAATTTTGGTAGTGACGAAGATGTGTATGAAGAATGATTATGAATTGTAGATTATGTAGAGTTGAAGATAGGTATAAAAGCAGCGGAAGGGTAGGCCTAAATTGAATATAAATTCTGTTCCGTTGATTGTTAAATTAAAACCACCCAAGGGACCAAAAAGTTAACATATTTATTGGTAATTATTGTTGGTAGGTAGTAAATGAAGATATTTACAATTTTATTAGCGTTTTCAGCAAGAAATTTTCATTTTAGTAACAAAAAGCCATTCTTTGTCAATCAAATAAAATGAAACCTAATACCTGGTCTAATAATGATTGTGAAATAAAAAATATCTTGACATGACACCAAGGTAATAATTAGGTATATTATAAGTATACCTACCTAAGTAACTGATACAACATTTTTACAATCAAAGTTCTTAAAAAAATCTCTATGAAACTTCACATTTTTAAGAAATCTTACCATTTCAACAGCGTCATTGGTTTGGTCTAAATTATAATCACAGCAACTTATAAATTATATTATTTAATTAACAATTATACAGCATTATAAATAAATATAATTTTATAATTAAAAATACTAGGAGAACATAACCGCTTGGAAGTCAGAGCGAGCGGCGCGTTTAGGCCTAAATGAATGAGCGCTGCAACGCGCTACTGCGGCCGTATTTTGTAGTTATTTGGAACTTTATTTCGGTATTAGTAAATAAATATTACTTATAAGTATTTAATAATGACAGTTTTATAACTTTCACCTTTCAGATTATCGCTACAGCTAACCATTTTAATTTTTTAATAGAGATTATTTGAACTCTTGAGTGACTGTGTTGCAATTATGCTCATAGTAGATAGATATTTTTTTCTATCTTTTCCAAAAGATCAAACATAAGTATATTAACTCAGTAACTATATGGAGAAGGTTATCGGGATAAGCGATATATTCCAGTCAACCTTTGAAAGATACCAGCTACCAAATTACAGTTAATCAATGCCTAACATCGGGCCGGTCTATCAATAAATAACTAAGTTATCTGTCATAACAAGTGTGCATCCCCATCATCCCCTAGCGTCCCCTGCGGTGCAGTAGGGGACGCTAGGGATGAGTGACGTGTTATTAAAATTGTGCGTGCATTAATAGCAGATTACATTGCGTGTCTTTGGCTTTAATATCCCGGGATTGCAATCAAAGTTATTCCATTTGCAACAGTGCAATTACAATAATTCCTTATTAATATTGTCAGCCTCTGTGGTGAAGTGGTTGGGCACGTTGGCTCAAATTTGACACACCACTGAGGTTGCGGGTTCGATTTCCGCGAGACGGGACAAATGTTTGTCCACAGAAAAAAAAAGCGCAAGCATTTGTTACGTCTGGGTGTTGTGGCACCATGGTTCTAGTAGTTAATTGTTCCATAAAAACAGAAAATCCTAGTTATAGGGGCCAGGATCTATGTATGTGATCGTTGGGCGTATTTATTATTTTTATTATTATAAATGCGAAAGTTTGTGAGGAGGGATGGAATCGTTAATCACGCAGAACCAACTGAAAAGATATTGGTGAAATTTTGAAAGTTGGTATTCAGTTTTGATCCTGAAATAGGACGCTCTTCTCCAAGACACTGTACTGCGCTCATCACCCTGAGACAATGATTCTGTATATGGACTTCTCTCCATGGATCATAATATCAGATAGTATAATTGCCGAAACCAAGACAATAGAATGTTACCGAGATCAATTTGATTAGAAATTTAATTAGTGATTGGATAGAAACGAAGAAAAAGTTGGACGTAACTTGTCCTATTTATTTTATCAGAAAAACTATGATCGACATCCATAAATAAACTATGGGTCTGGAAGGTTCTGCATTCAAAGAATGTTCCGGTACAGTGTTCTGAGCTCTGACACTTGTAAGTACTTACATGTTGCACCGTTTTTTGCCATATTTTGTTACATTCGATAATGCGGCACATTCAGTTTGGTTCCGTTTGGTAATATTTGTTCTATTTGATAATGAGGCTACATCTAATTTGGTTTAGTTTGTTATAATATTTGTTCTATTCGATAGTAAGTCCACATTCCATTTGGTTCCGTTTGGTATTGTTTAATCATATTTGTTCTATACGATAATGAGGCTACATTCCATTTGGTTCTCTTTATTAATATTCCCTTTAGGCCACATTCGTTTGGTTCTGCTTGGTAATATTTGTTTTATTCTATAATGAGGCTACATTTAATTTGGTTTAGTTTGTTAATATTTGTTCTATTCGATAGTGAGTCCACATTCCATTTGGTTCCGTTTGGTATTGTTTAATCATATTTGTTCTATTCGATAATGAGTCCACATACCGTTTAGTTCCGTTTGGTAATATTTGTTCTTTCGATAATTAGGCTACATTCCGTTTGGTTTCGTTTGGTCATAATTGCACTATACTACTAGTATAATGATTCTACGTTCTGTTTGGTACCGTTTTGTCATATTTGTTCTATGCGATAATGAGACCACATTCCGTTTGATAAGAATCCCATTTGGTAAAGCTTCGTTGGATATCAAAATCGAACAGTTTGTTTACACTGCCACACATCATCCCTTTTTTAATCGTATCAGCCTATAGTGTACAGAAATCGGATTAAAACACGGCTAGTGTTAACGCACGACTAGTCAGTGTCATCCTGAGACATCAATGTTTCTGTTTGGTTGTAGTAGACGCATAGTATATGGTAGATACGATATATTTTTTTGATACGCCAATAAAGCCACTTTTACTGCCTCGTCCGGGAGGGGATAGTTGAAGATAACCCATTAGTTAGGAAATGTTTTGCATCGTACGCATTAGAGGGAGCGATAATGCAAGTAGGGTTTTAAATAGTATTGAGTTGGAAAAAGTGACATAGGGTTCCGATTGTTTTTTACCACGGACAACAAGACGAACCAATGATCAATTGAATGGAAAAGGAAATTCGATTTATTACGAACCTAACCCGAAAACCTGACCCGGCACCGGGTTAGGTTAGGATAAAAAGTAGCCTATGTGTTATTCTGATGTGTAAACTATATTATTGTAAAGTTTCATCAAAATCCATTCAGTAGTTTTTGCGTGAAAGAGTAAAAAACATACATCCATACATTCGTACAAACTTTCGCGTTTATGATATTAGTAGGATAGGATAGTAAGGAAAGAAAGAAATAAAGAAAGAAAATACATTTATTCGGGACATCACACAACACACAATGGGCTACCGCCCGAGGTTTTTCCGCAGAGCTATAACATGGGGTACTTTAAAAGAAGGGTGAAAAGGGTCCTTAAAGGTAGGCAACGCACCAGTAATGCCCCGAGTGTTGCAGGTATCCATAGGCGACGGTAACCAACAAAACAAAAACAATAAATACAAATACAACCAGTGAAATGTTGCGCGATATCAGGAAAAAGGTTCCGACTCAGCATACACTAAGGTATATTTAAGTACCTTAGCACTGATTTTCAGTCGGAACCCTGTCCATGACATCACGATCAATCAGATGAGAATTAGTAAAATTAATAGGAGAGGTATAGTACCATAATTTCGCTTTTATAGTGCGAACAGCGAATTTAACACCGTCTTTCTTTCCCGACTCTTACAATCTGGGTGTCTTACGTATCTTCTAAGCAAACATGATTCCTAATCGACCACGTCGGCACTTCCCACCAGAACGAAACAAAACAAGCAGGCCTTTCAGTGAGCAACACGCCTACGCATAACTGTTTCCGTAAGTGTGTAGGTATAGCTATAGCTACTTCAACAGAAAACCATATGAGACATTTAGCTAAGAAACATTTTAAATTAAATCCCAGGGAACCCCAATCATCGTTTCCCCGGTCGATATCAGTCCCTCGCTAGGAGGGACTCCCACCCCCCGTCTCCTCACAACGGTATTGTGAGTAGCTTCGTTAAAACCCGCTGTTAAAACACTGTTCAATTAATATTTTGATGAGAGTAATCAATCGTTGTTATTGAGGAAATAATTTCCTATTCAGTGCAAGCTTTGCGAGCAGAAGATAATAAAAATATGTATATTTTACACAATAGATTTTTTTATCGGTTATAAATACTATGTGTATTAATAGGTATCTGTTATTGTGTATTTAGACTAACAAACAAGATTTTTGTTGAAAAATATATTTTCCAGACAAGCATTTAACAAATTCGTAATCGAAACCGCGAGCTGAATAAAATGAGCCCAAACACTAGGAATTTACGATTATCCGTCAAGGAGTTCCGTTGCACACCTTCCGTCTCCATCATCAGATCAGTTGGCTATCACCACAATATTGCATTGTCATCGGACTTTGACAAGTAATGCGAAATTTCAACTCCGTAGGATTAGAGGAAGTGGTTCTGATTGACGTTGCATGTTTTGGTCATTGCAAGTTAAATAAAAGCTAGTAAAAATTTTAGTTTTACCTATTCCGATAGGATACCTAAAGATGTCAAAAGTGACAATGATATTAGCTACGTGCGTCTGTCACGTTTTTGTAACCCATGTAGTTGTAGGGCCGCTCTATACTCCCCTCCAACCACCCTCGCACCACCCTTCATCACACCCTATTTGTCGAATCGCTTCGTTAAAACTGGGTTTAATTAACGAATTGTGCGGTGCGTAGGAAGACAATATTACAATATTGACAGCCTCTGGTATAGTGGTTGGGCAAGTCGGCTTTGACACGGACGTTGTGAGTTTGATTCCCGCACTGTAATGTATTTTTTTTATGTAACTGAATAACGAGACGAGCTGGTCGTTTGCCTGATGGTAAGCAATACGCCAGCCCATAACAATAACAGCACCATCCAGAACTTTGATTTGCAAAATCCTGCGCGGCGCTGCACTGCGCTCGTCACCTTGAGACAATTAGCAGCTGAGTCTCATAATGCCCAGTATTTTCGCTGGCTACAACGCCCTTCAAACCAGAACACAGTAATGCTTGTGCACTACTGCTTGGCGGCTGAATAACTAAAATAAGTAAATGTATGTTGTAGTCGTGGAAAAAGACACAGGAATTTCATCCCGGAAAGCTAACAGTTTTTTTAGGGAAAAGCTATAAACCGAATCCTACCCGGACGGAGTCGCGGGTATCGGCTAGTATTATTATACATATACAAAATATACTCTTTATACTATATTCATACATATATATATTCCAAGTTTAAATAAAAACGTGTAAAAAAGAGTGTAATTATATTTTTCTTGTCTGGGTCTTTTAGGACCATAGACCTAGCAGTTTCTACTCTTCCTTAATACAGGCAAATTTAGGAGCTAAAATCTATGTAAGAATTTCGTTATACGGCATGTAGGTACGGTATGCGATAAAAAATATTGTAGAGTATTGAAATTGTCAGGTGGAGACATTATTTATTTATAGAGTAGGTACTTGTGGTAGGTCTCTCGTATGCGGGAGTCCGTCTGGGTAGGTACCACAGCTTTGCCAGTTATTTTTCCGCCAAGCAGCAGTGCGTAAGCATTTTTTATTTTGTTTCGGTTTGAAGGGCATTAAAACCAGCGAAATTACTGGGCATATGAGACTTGCTAATATCTGATGTCTCAGAGTGATGAGCGCAATGCAGTGCTATACGCAGTGCTTTTTATGCTATTAAACGTTCTGGGTAGCACTGCATTTGTTATGGGCAGGCGTGGCGCTTACCATCGTGCGAACGACTTGTTCGTCTCACCACTGTTCCATAAAAAGGAAAGGTACAGACTTCCGGTCCACCATGCCATAATGTGCAATTATGGAATGCAAATAGTTTACCGTTTATTGGCAGAACTCTACCCTTACCCTTTCTAGTTGTAAATTAGTATTTTATTATTCCTAATATGAAGATTTTATCAGTTTCCGTAGAGTGTTCATTGAGTGTCTATTTGAGATAGAGCTTCATTTATTGTTTTAGGGCTTCAAGTTAATAAAACTTATTCCCTCTATAGTTTATGATAATAAAACGGGATTATATCGCGCTATAACAATTGTTTAATTGACCTCGAAGAACCGTCAGGTGAATAAATCTGCATTTTGAAAGATATTTGAGTAAACATAATGCCGTTATAATATGACGTTTAAAATTATAAGTCTACGCTGCGTTCCATCACAGGAATCGTTGATGTTGGCCAGAAAGCAGCCAGATTAAAGTGGGACGGGGTGGGTCGCACGAATGCATCCTGACCGGTGGGCTCAGATTGTCATGCAGTGGGTGCCAGATGATGGGCGACGGCGCCGAGGGAGGCCGAGAAAACGATGAGAGATGATCTCGTGGTATTCCAAGAAGAATGGCTCGAAATAGCGGGGGATCGGGATGCGTGGAAAGAGATGGGGGAGACCTTTGCCCAGCAGTAAGACAGTATAGGTTAGAAAAAAAATTCTATTGCTAATTATCGGAATATACCTACTGGTATTATAGTAGAACCTAGCAGCAAAGAATAGGTAGGTACTAACTATTACTTACAGTAACAAAACGCGTTATTTGAACCTCTGCCTATGCGTCGATTTCTTTCACTTATATTATATAATACATTCGTTCTAGTTAGACAATTTCACTTTAAAATCAAGGTTCAAAGTTTAAAGTTCAAAAGTTCTTTATTCAGTTTTCGCTTCACAGACGCACTAATGGGCGTTAATTATTATAATGACTCTACCACCACCGTATCGGAACAAGAACCACTACTCAGAAGATACGGCAAGAAACTGAGGGACATTTTTTTAGAACTTTTGTTTCGATATTTTATGTTTGTTTTTGACAATATTATATTTCTTATGAGCCAGTTGGCTACTTGGCAGAAGCGGAATGTTCCATACATCTTTGTCTTCTATGTAATTACTAACTGTATAATATGCTATTTTAATTACTTAGAATATTTTTCACACGCGTGAGCTCCGTTATACATTTCGGAATTTTATTGTAAAAACGTACACAATTGCCCATGAAGGACTTATTCGTTTTACTCAGTCTAAACCTAGGTACTGTAATCCCATACTTCTATTGTTTACGTTATGATGGTCACTATTCACCTTGAATTTGTGCAGATTTTTACGAACGTACCTAAGTACATTATATTTTCATAAATATACAGAGAAGGTAGAGTTAATACATTAATTTGTTTAAAGACTTCTCTTAATGAATCGCGAGGACCCAACTCATAAATAGCGCCAATCGCCCGCTTTTGTAAAATAAAAATATCTAAATAGCTTCTATATCCGCGGCAGAACCCCACAGCAAAATGCCATACCTATGACAACACGATCATTCGCTATCCCTTTGAAAGGTATCGCGATAGATGTGAGAGTTAGACAATAAGCCCCCCAGCAGTTTAAGAATAGCAAACATTACCCAAAATATTGCTCCGAACCTATTGCGGGTGCGGTATTTGAAACATCTTTCTGTCGGGTGTGTATGTGTACTTCTCAACTCAATCGAGAGATGGCGCTAGTTGTGGAGTTGTGCTGGTGGTGGTGCGTTTTAGCATGTTATAGTGACTTTTTAAATATTTTTTTTATATCTTGCCACATTTTGTGCATTCAGCCAGTAATTTATATACCTGCCTACCTATAACTTGTTCCAAAGATGTTTTAAGTAAGAGTGTTGATATGAGTAAAACGAAATCGCTCTATCACTTGGAGCTCAAGCAAAAATGCTCATTCTAGCGTGATCTCCAAAGAAATAATGAATTTGGAATATACAAAAAAAAATGTGATAAAATTTTGAAAAGTTGTGACATTAAGGTATACCTAACATAGTATGAATATAGTCACCAAACTTTTATAAACTTCTTTGGGCCTGGATTCGCAGCGAATGTTCGCTGCGTGTGACCGAGGCGTTAATAGCAGTTTGTCAGCAGAATAACAAATAGGGCGTATGCATTAGTCCCGCCCATCAAAGCTTTCATTAGAAATTCAATTCGGAATGAACTAGTTCGGCTAGATACTTAGGTACCTACTTAACCACCTAATCAAATAATTATGAAGATTGTTAGCCTTTCCACAGGCCTTACTTATGGCGCCGTGTCGGTTAAACGGAGGTAATTCTTACCTAAACCTCTAACCATAAAACGCGAAAGGACTTCAAATAATACCTATGTGATTATAATTAGGTACCTATATGATTTTACAAAGTAGTTATTATATTATGATGTAAGTACACCACCGTTTTTGTCGTACTTATCACAAATCCTCTCCATCCAAAGGTTGTCTGGAAGAGATTGTTTATTAGTGATAAGACCGCCCATCGTACTAATCAAGTTTTTAAGTTCTATTTTTATTTGTTCTTGTTTTTGGTGTACAATAAAGCGTTATCAATCAATCAATCTATCAATAATAAGTTTGAAACTCTTTTTTAACCAACTTAATAAAAAAGGAAGAGGTTCTCAATTCGATTGTATTAGTTCTATATTTTTTATGTTTGTTACTAACACAGTCATTTATAAACTGATTTGAAAAGTTCTTAATGCGTTGGGTTTAGTAATTAATAGCTTCAATTTGGTCCCATATAAATTTCATCGATATTCGACCTTAGACTTCAAAGATACATCAGAATTGAAGTTATTTTTTTTATAATCTTTCTTATTCTTATCAAGTTTGAAATAGTGATGTACCTAGGTACCTAATTATCTCTAGGTACATTACTTACATGTGTACTATATATACCTAGGTACTGACTAGTAGTACCTACTTAGGTGGGTGGGTATGGGTAAGTTCAGTCAGCCTAGTCAAAGACCCTTAAAGTCAAAGTGCTTCTACCAAACAACTGCCTTCTAAGCAGATTTTAGCAAAAGGCATTAAAAAGAACAACACAAAAGAAAACAAAATGTTTACTCATAAAAGTTTCAATAAACAAAAACAACAAAACACTAACTTCGCCTCCATCTAAACCCTAACAAAAAATAGGGTCATAAAAACTAAGGCCAGTGCAACCCGTAGCTCCGAGGGGCGTTCCATTGGGCCACACCCGGAGGGCGGCGCGGAGTCTCGCCCCGCCCTCGGCCCGCCCTTCGCGGCCCTTTAAGCTCTTAGGGCTGAGGAGTGCAGTCTACTTTAAGATAGTATTTTTTTTGTCATAATATCTTGAAAAATATGAACACAATGAAAATTGGAACTACTGGTGCATGTCCTTCATGGTGTGTAAGATTTTTTAATAGGTAAGTCTATTATTTCGACTTTGAAAGTAGGCCTTCGTTTTAATGCCATGAGTGTTCAGATTCTAGGCACACTTTATTTAAATTTGCACTTTGGTTTTAGGTTTGTTGAAAAAGTGTTTTTGTTACTAAGTGGCGAGGCGAACAGATTTTTCACCTGATGGTAATCAACATCTCGAGTGAACAGGTAATACTATCTTGGCATCTTGGCAAGCGTGTTACATCGTCGCTTACCATCAGGTGAGATAGTGGTCACACGCAAGAAAATTAAGAATTAAAAAAACACGCTTCATCATAACAGTTGCAGTGCCACACAGAACCAGGTTTTACAAACTCCTTACCAGTTAAACATTGTTGCGCGGCAACACTGCGCTCGTCACCCTGAGACAATCGTTATTAAATCACGTATGTTAAGCTTTATTTGACCATGTTTTAGTAGGGCAAGGTAAGGTTAAACAGTTTTAGGGTATATCGTGGGGGGTGTGGTCTCAGCTTGTAAGGGCACGCCCATTTGTGTCAGGATCAAGGTACATGATCCATTGATCGAATAGACTTAGTCTTAGTTGAGATATCGAGTTGTAAAAGATTATTTCGTTCATATAAAAGCTTAGTGACATAAGACTTTTTGTACCTTTGAGGGAAGCTTTGTCTCACTAGGTACAGTCAGCGACAAAAGCCGCTAAGCATTTTTAAGTTTTTCATAAACCTTTGTCTTCTTTTCAGCTCTTATCATCCTACTATCGAGTAGGACCCATCGCGCCACTCAAAATCAATCAATTTAAAGCTCTTTATTCAGTTAAAGCATCACTGGCGCACTTTTGAACGTCAATTTATCACAATGTCGGAAAAAGACTACCGTATCGGAAAAAGAACCACCTACTCAGAACATACAGCAAGAAACTGAAGGTAATTTTTTTAGAGTATTTGTTACATTTTGTTGGTTTTCTACAATGTTATGTTTGTGATGTACCTTTTCTTCTTCTTTAGTCTTTATTAGTTCATTTCAATGAGTTCCGATCTTCTGCTTTGGCCATCTCAGTCATGACCTGCGTGTCCTCGGATGCGTCTACCCATCGCTTCGGTGGGCGGCCTCGTGGTCTGGTGTTCGCCCACGGTCTCCACTCTAGGATTCGTCTTGTCCAGCGGTGCCTATCCATTCGAGCAATATGGCCAGCCCAACTCCACTTCCGTTCCGCGATCACCTGGACCACATCTTTCACCTCGTTTTTCGCTGAATCCATTTATTTCTTTTTCGGTCGCGCAAGGTTACCCCGAGCATAGCTCTCTCTATCGCCCTTTGCGCGACTCGGAATTTCTCAGCTGACCGTTCGGTGAGAGACATAGTTTCGGTCCCGTACAATAAGATTAGCATCAAAAAAATATCTGATAGATATTTGTGATTCAGACTAGATGACCAATTTGCAGAAGTGGAATGTTCCAGGCAATCTGTCTTCTATATAATTACGAACAGTATAGTAGGTATGCTTTTAATAAGAATAGTCTTTACTTGCAGTTTAAATTTAATTTCTGTAAGCTTTATACGTTTTGGAATTTTATTATGAAAATGTACGAAGTTGCCCATGAAGGACTTATTCGTTTAAGTAAAACCTAGGTACCACAATCCTATCCTTATTTCTAGTATTTTATCTCATAAATATGATGTTCAAATATTCACTTTGAATTTGAATTTACTCGTGGTAGGTCTCGCGTATGCGGGAGGCCGTCTGGGGAGGTACCACCACTGTACCGTTATTCTGCCGCCAGGCAGTAGTGCGCAAATATTACTGTGTCACGATTTTAAGAGCATTGTTATATAGCAGCGTAATTACTGTGACTTATGAGACTTAATATGGATGTCTCGGGGTGATGAGCGCAAAGCAGTGCTCCGAAGAGCATTTTATGGAATTAAAAGTTATGGGTGGCACTGAAAATTGTTATGGACAGACGTGGCGCTAAGCATCAAACGAACGACTTGCTCGTCTCATTACCGACTCCATGAAAAAAATGCAAGTGTTTACGAACATGCATTATATTTTTATAAACATACAAAGAAAGTAAGGTTGTTGTTGTTGTAGGCTTATTTTTTTTGTAAATAGCGCGAACTGCCTGCTTCTGCAATATAAAATTTTATTTGTATCCGCAGCGAGCCCCACAGCACGGTGACATAATCCTGTGGAAGTAGGTATGCAAAGTAAACTAACGGAGCCGAGAACCGAGAACTAACTATGCCTCCCAGGAAGAGCATCAATGTGAGGACCCCATTGTTACCTAGGGTCTACGCTTAAACTCAGGAGTACCTTTGCCTTGTCTATGTCAAGTTCATCATCATTAAGCATTATTGGCTCTACATAACTATCGTTAGGCAGGGATAACTTTAAACCTTTTTCTCTTTTACTCGATTCTTCAGAAATCTATGTTGTGTTTCATAAGACAAGAATAGTAGAGCTATGAAGAATCTGTTTTAAACGTGCAACTACACAAACAATGCACCTACAAAGAGTTCTATGAAAAAATGTCCAATGACAAAGGGTCACAGCTATGTCATGATCATGATTAACACAAAAACCCAATCAACAAAATAAATATTAGACACTTAACTTCTTAAATTCATAACATTCCAGGTTTTATTTAAATGACTCACTCTACCTACACATACTCTGGCTACCTGGACTTGTAGGTACAAAAACTGCATTGACCATCTAACCTTCTCTTCAACATAGCGAGGAGAGGGGCGCTCGTGGGCGTTTCCATTCTATCTATAGAGAATTGATAGAAGCTATGGGGCGTAGTGACTATGTAACAAGCTGTGGCCACACGGGGTTTTGTGATGAGCGCTTCGCGTTTATGCTCGCCTGGTACTTCGACGGCGAGTTTACCTGCGGATTTCGCCGACGCCGACCGGCCGGGCCGGTATGATCATGTTTACAATTCACCTGAGTGCTCCGTCAGTGAATGAATAACGACTATTGTTTTACAACTTTGAAGGATTGTGGTTTTGAATTGTTCTTTTGTTTTTCTAATGTTTGTTTTATTAAAAAAGTTGGAAACGTCATTTCATTCTTGAAAACGCGCAATCGGTCTTTCTGAGAAGGCTACTCGTTTGATAAAACCCGTATATTTTATTGTAAATTGGGTCCGCTTGTGCCTACGTGGAATGGTGGTTAACCTGCGGTAACCGGTTTTTTTATGTAATAAAATTTACATTAATTCGTCTTCAACACATCATTTTACATTAGGGCAAGTGGTTCTTAGCTGTCACATAATCCAAATGACATAGATTAAAAGTAAGGGACGTAAAAGGTTAAGTTTTGTACAGTCAACAACTCCTAAGAATCCGGCTTTTTAAATGCTACATTTGGCCCGTTGTCCTTTACGGTTGCAAAGCATGGACTATGTTCAAAGTTCAAAATTTCTTTATTCATGTTTGGCATCACAGACGCACTTATGAACGTCAATTATTACAATGACTCTACTATACTATGAAAGCAGAACTTCGTAATAAAGTGGAAGCGTTTGATATGTGGTCTTACTACCGAATGCTTTAGTTAGACGGATAAGGAAGGACCCAACATACAAGTTTTAGAGCGCATGGGGAAAAGATTAAAACTTATCGGGTCCATCAAACAGGTCGCGTAGTACAGAATGACCAATATTTGTTGCTACAGACCATAATGATGGGCAAAATACCCGGAAGGCGCAAAGTAGAAAGTCGCAGGATGTCGTGGCTCCGAAACATCCGGGAATAGACAGGAATAAAGACAGTAAGTAGCTATTCAGCCTTGCTCTAGATAAGATAAAGTTTAAGAAGCTGACTGCCAACCTTCAGTGATGGAGCGGCACTAGATGAAGAATAAGAAAACGTCTGGTCACTCTTAACTGCTACTGTCATATCCATTCATATATTATTTATGCTTTTCTGTTATTGATACTATGACTATGGGACATCTCACTCGCCCTTTTGTTTGACATTTTGTAAAGTTTAATTTTTATACTTCATTGTTCATTATTTTGAGATATTTTAGAAGAGCTTAAATAAGAGACATCTCTGCAGAGTTTCTTGGTGCTATCTTCTCTAGCGGTCGTATTTCCGAAGCGCTGGTAGAGAGTTTTCGCATTTCTTTTCTGGGCCCGCCGGCCCTTCTTTTTGTTCTTTTTTTTCAAGTTCTGCTCTTCTTTTTTTTCAAAGGCAAGATATCGTAAGTTACAGTTTTTAACGTATTTTAATTGATTTGTAGGAGCGAGTGTGGCACAGTGGGAGAACGTGCGACTTTCGATCCGACGCTCCCGAGTTCGAATCTCGCTGGCCCCGCACCACTGACTTTCTTAGTTATGTGCGGATTTAACACTAGCTCTAAAAACGGTGAAGGAAAACATCGTGAGGAAACCGGCATATCCAAGAATTAATCACAAAAATTCAAGGACATGTGACATTCACCAACCCGCATTGGGCCAGCGTGTCCCAGCAGTGGGAACGTGATGGGCTGATGATGATGATGATGAATTGATTTGTATTATGTTATGTTTAAAAGTACATTTTTTGTGCCTATTTAATAAATATCTTATGACTTGACTTTTGGTTAGGTTCGCAACTCGGAACGTGAAATAAAAAGTTTAAATGCGAAGTTGAAAAAATATAACATATATGTATATTTAATATATATATATAATAACTCAATATATATTTAATTATATTTATACTTTTTTTTTAAAGAATAAAATTATTATTGACATTGATTATTGAGTATTAGATAGTAGGTATTTAAACAATGACAACGGAAACCTATAAAAATCCAAAATGGACGCGGTTGACCTTAAAAAGTTAGAGATGCGGTAGGCGATGTACTAGTAAGTATTCTTAGGTTATTCTATAGTTGCCAAAGACTACTGCATTTTTTGGTTTTTTGAAAATTATTACGTACAGACAGGCTCTAAAATTCAATTTGTCAAAAAAAGACATAGCCCTTATTGACCTTCTTTCCCTTCAGGAATGTTTCCCTCAAAGTAACCCATCAAATCAAATCGTAAGTTTTTAAGAAAATTCAAAACTCTTTTCCCATACATTTAAAACGGTCTATTCCGGTCCGATCCCCTGAAGAGTCCCCTGGTGGATCAGTTTTATTAAATATTTAGTTTTTATTCCGGTCTGATCCCCTTACTAATGGATCACTACGAAATCGTAATATTTAATTATATTACTATGCCAGTTGGATCCCCTCTGAAATTTTAACACTTTTTTGTACTGTTTGAATAATAATTACCTACGTTAAATTAACAAACTAAATTCAAGCATAAATAGGTAAGTACAGAACATACCTAGTTATATTGTGATATATTGGAAAGTTATATTGTGCGTTCGTCCCAAAAAGTGTGCGTTCTTAAATAGATAGATAGATAGATAAACACTTTATTATAAAAAAAACAAGAACCGATTTTAAGACTAAACTTATATTTTTTATTTGTGTAATTTTTTCAAAAAGTGCTAAATCTATTTCGATAAAAGTTATATGGGACCACCTCTGAAGTATGACCTACCAAACAAAAAAGAATCAACAAAATCAATTCATATTTGGCGGAGTAATCGCGTAACAAACATACAAAAAAAAAACATACCATCGAATTGAGAACCTCCTCCTTTTTTGAAGTCGGTTGAAAATATCACGTAGGCTGGGGGTTATGGCCGTACGGGAGAGATAAAAAAAACCGACTTAAAAAAGACAGATGACATTAATGACAATTTAGTTCGCTTCCCATCACCCCGGGCACTCCGGGAGAGATGGCCTGTAGTGAGTTTTTTTCATTACGCGTAAGTCCATTTTTTTGATGTATTGATACTGAATACGTTTAAGTTTCGATAAGAAATATAAATAACGTTTTGTTTACGATTGAAATGGTTATTTAATTCCTCACCGATTCCTGACAATAAGCCATAAAAGTTAGTAGTAATATTTAGTTTTCTTTGGTAGGACTTTCTCTCCCGGACTCACCTTAAATTCATAATCATAATAATATAATATTATTATAGGTACAAAAAGTACATACCTATCATAATGAAGTAAAACACATACATATATTATAAAATAGTAGATACAGACAGACGTTGTGTAGTATTATAGGAATCCGCCTCTACAAAAAGTGATGCTGCTCTACTTTTGGGTTTGTTATAACGCTATACTTATGGTAAGCATATGTATAACAAAGTAAATAATTAATAATAATAAGCGACTATAAACTGACAGACATGAGAGTGTGCGACGGAATTACATGAACTTATTCAACTATCCTCATTCTATCACCGGACGACCAGACGTACGGCAAGCCGTCATCAATTTATGGTTGACATCCCTTCTGCTCGCACCAAGTGCTTTACTTCGACCTTCATAAAGCGAACGGCGAAGGAGTGGAACTCTCTGCCGGCATCTGTGTTTCCGGATAGCTATAATCTGGGTGTCTTTAAGACAAGAATGAACAGGTTTCTTCTAGGCGAGCGTGCTACATCTTCGACCGCCTCGTCACTTAACAACAGGTGAGATAGCGGTCAAACGCAAGCCTATAAATAATAATAAAAAAGACACAAATACATTGCTTGATATGATATAGCAAGGCCAGGATACAGATGGCTAGATCCTCTAAAAGTGTTATTTTTTTTATAAGAGCTTCACCTTTGGTGAAGAAGAAATGTCGACCTCGACCGACTCGCAATCGCAACCACCGCTCATCCTGCAGCCATAACAACGTCACTACGTGTTGCAGAACCCAGGACAGTCCGGAGACAATGTTTTTTTTCTTTTTACTTGTTAATTGGCTTGCGTTTGACCACTATGTCACCTGATAGTAAGCGACGATGCGGTCGACGATCTAGCACGCTTACCAAGATAGTACCCGTTCACTCGAGACTTGAAGATTCCCAGATTATAGCTATCGGGAAAGACTGACTCTGGCAGGGAGTTCCACTCGTTAGCAGTACGCATAATAAAAGTGGAAGCGAAGCGCTTAGTACGCGCGGGAGGAATGTCCACCATGAAACGGTGGCGTATTGCCGTACGTCTTGTAGTCCGATGATAAAATGGGGTTGGGGGAATTAGTTGGTGCAATTCCGACGCACACTCTCCGAAATGTGTCCGATAAAAAACTGATAGACTGGCAATTCTGCGTCGATATTCAAGGCGGAACGTCCGGTAGGGTATATCAAGGAAAGATGCGGAGGATGGTTTCAGGAGTTGAACCACTACGCTCGAGGCTGGAGTCAAAAGGACATCGAGTTTCAAGTCCTTTGTGTTTCCGGATTGCAGCAAAATAATAGATGAATTTTGAAATAAATGAATTTGATGTTCCTGGCTTTTGGTAGCACTATTCCTGCGGGGGCTGATTGACTAATGAAAGATTTAGTCATTAAATTAGGTAGATATAGAAAATAGGAATATTGTTGTTTATTATTATGATAGAAGCTGCGATTTTATATTTGCTAATGATTTAATAATAAATAAGTAGGTCTGTGTTAATATTTTTCTATTGTTAATTTACCAATCTGTAAAAATATTAAAAAATAATATGCTTAAATCATTTGAAACATCTCTTGATACCTAATAAGTATTATATATTATTATTTTAAAGATAGTGGGGACATTTTTTTCCGAAATCCCCACTGAATATGCGTGGTTATCGCAGAGGGGATTTCGGGAATAAGCATATATATTTGATTTGATTTATGAACTTACCTATTTCAAGACTATAAATAGATCATCATTTATTATAGCTAGTAGGTATGCATACAAATGAAGCTATTAATAATAATAATTTTAACGTGAGTGATGACAGGTCAGAAATGGTAAAATAAGGACACCTGAGGTAATGGACTTGTTGATGTTAAATATTTATGAACATACCTACAGTCATTCAATACCTAATATAATGACATGGTAATGACAAACCTAACAAGTAAATTAAGGATAAAGTTTGTATAAAAGGCCGTCTAATAAATAAATAAATAAAATAAAAGTTACCCTTTTGTTATTTTTTTGGTTGTGTACCTAATAACCTTCTCTTTTTCAGAGCATTATAAATTTTATATGAGACATAAGTAGGTAAGATTACTACTTACTATACAGTGGACATGTGTAGGAGAAGATTTTTTAATTATTTATCTATTTAAATAATAAATATAATTATCACTACATCTGAACGGGCTAAAGTTTAAAAACCCTAGGTTATTTTAAGGGTTAATTGTGTTGATGAAAGAAATTATATTTAAAATTTTCATGCAGCCTTGATGACAACCAACATTGTATTACCCTAGTTAAGATTTATATTTTTCTCATGTAATTATGTTTGTGGTAGGCAATAAAGTGTTATTGTATTGTATTGTATTGTAACAGAGTAACATCCCGATAAAGCCGTGTCTACTCATCATTCAAGAGCATTCCCGGTGTCAACGCCTCGATATCTCAATCGAGCGTCGCTGAACGCATAAACCGTCGATTCTTATGAACGAAACGTGCCAGCCGTGTACATGAATCTATTAACCAGTCAAGGTGACGATCGATCAGGCCACGCGTGCGTAGTGGCTCTAGACCCACGTGGCTGTCAACAGATGGCGGTAGCGACCACTGCGCATGACAGGGAATATTGAACCGAGCACGCACACATAGGAGATGGCTGCCCACTGAAACACACACAGACATAAATCATTGATGTTTGTCGGTAACCATACGGCTTCGAATTAACGTCGCGGCGCGTAATGGCGCAAGTCTGCCTGTATAACTTATTATAAATCCTATAGCTAGCAGGGTAAGGTAGATTTTTCGGTAATGGTTGTTTGTCTAGAATCTACAGAAGTGGTCGAGTGAGTTAAATGTTTCGCAGACGTCAATTACCGTCGCTTTTCTAGCTATTTGTGGTTTTGATACGACGCAGGTTTGATTAAACGCAATCTTGATGGCCCGAGAACTGTCTGCCGGTATGCAGGTCTATTTTTTTTTATACCTCTTCATATAGTTCTTTAGATTATTACGAGACGAAAATATGCTGTGGCTTACCTTTTTTGGATTTTCTCTAAGAACTCCAATATTTGAAACAGACTTTAACAATAAGTTGTACCAATTCGAATCAAAAGTTGGCTACAATCACAGTCACGGAACCACTTCATTGTTCTTTATTGCCGGGACTGCTGTCTGGAAACTTCTGCAGGAGTTAGCGGAAATTTATGATATTTACTGCACTTGGAAACAAAGTTTGTTCGCGCTTGCTCATGCCAAACTACTAGGCTGGGTGGACTCGGCAGTTGTCCAAGTTACCAACTTCGCAGGAGTGATGTTGAAGTTATTTCAAAGCAACAATAAGAATAAGAACGTCATCCAAAAAGATGTTAGATTTACTGCTAGCAGGGATAATAATTTTTAGCTGTTTCTGGCGTATATATTTAGTACTGTACGATGCAAGCATCGCACATTGCGCGCGGTCAGCAGTTTACGCCTGCATGCCACATTTCATGTAGCGCGTCATCAGTTCACGATCGGACACCATTCATTCCGCGTGTGCTCAATCATTACCATTTACATTAACCATTTTAGACCTAGTTTTGGGGAAATAAATGAACAGTTTTTTCTCCTTAATCTGGCATTATCATTTTATGTACGGAAAACTCCGTACATAGTGGTCCTTCGAGCATAGTGACCTTGCGCGCGTGTCGGTCACATGCGGGATCTTTCGCGTGTGTAAGGTGAAACCAGTGACTTATTTTAACAACCAGTGGAAAATTACCAAGGAACCATACCTACCAAATAACCATCAGTGACTGTATCAGTGTCGGGACTTCAGAATCACATTATCAGCGTTTGGACCATATACCAGAGTCTGGACTTCCTGGAGTGTTCTTCGCTGTGCACAAGGACGGACGCCTACAGTCGCCTTGATTACCACTTGTTCGGTGGTGAGCCGGCAAGCAATCTCGACAGCAGTACCTCAAGTAAGATCTTTCCATATTACCACTAATCAATTACATAATTAAAATGGAAGACCTTTTAACAAACCAGGAGACGTTAGTGACAGCAATGAAACAGCTCCTTTCATCCTTTAAAAAGGCGGGACGCGATCGCAAAACGGCTGACTATGTTAAGAAAATGCTAGACCTTCTAGAAATGTATTGGAAAGATTTTGAATCAAACCACTCACAACTGCTTGAATACAAAGACGAAAATGTCTCGTATTTCAAAGATAAGCATTACCAGCAAGCTTTAGAATTTTATAACAACGCGAAAACTCATATTATGCAATCTCTACCAAGATCTACCACTCCTATCGGTACCACGAAAGGAGGGGATAATGCGTTTTCAACTCCTGGCCCAAGTACGTCGAAGACGTTACCAGTTCCGACGTTCACCTCTAAAGGCAATGCTAGCAAGTTAGAAGAGATGCTTCGAAAGCAAAAAAGTAATTTTAAGGCATTCTCTCGCACTATCTCGGCAATTGATCTAGACAATGTAACAGAAATTTGGGAATTCGAGGATATTTTGAAAACGGTTCAATCCAGGTGGTCAACCATTGACTCTTTGCATTGGGAAATAGACAGTAATCTTTTTGAAGAAAATAAAGATTACGAAGTGACATTCAACGAATATGAAAACCAATATACAAACATAAAAAAGGCACTCAATAGCAAAATGTGGGATGTTTCACATAGAGAAAGGTCAACACCAAAAATGGACATTCCTACATTTAGTGGCAATTACCATCAGTGGCTATCTTTCAAAGATTTATTCAGCGAAGCCATCCACACAAATAAATATCTGTCTCAGGCTCAAAAAATGCAATTTTTAAAAAGTAAATTGAGAGGCGAAGCTGACAAGTTAGTACAACATTTAAGAATCAGCTCAGACAACTACCAAGTGTGCTGGGATATTCTAAACCAAAGATACAATAATACAAAATTAATCTTCAGCTCTCATATCAACATCCTATTGTCGTTACCTACAATTCAGAACCAAACAGCCGCGCAGATCAAGAGACTGCACGACACTACAAACGAATGCCTAAACGCTGTCAAAAGTTTAGGTGTAGATATTTCAAACTGGGACCCACTTGTTGTTCATATACTTTCGCAGAAGTTAGATGTTGAGACACATAATGACTACATCGAATCATTGCAACATCCTAGAGATTTACCAACCCTACATGACTTCCTTCACTTCTTGGAATGTAAGTTCACGTCCTTGGAGTCATCGCGACGAAAACCAGACTCGACGAAACCATCTCAGCAACAGCATGAGAATTTCAAGAAACTACCAAGCAGATTTCCAGTTTGTAACAACCCTAACAAGATCATTCAAAATAAATTTATCAACCATTCAACTGCTAAAAATTCCGGTCCGGTTCCGCTGCAACGGAAATGCCCACTATGCAGTAATAAACATAACTTATACCAATGTAAAACATTCTTAGAAGCAAAACCAGACTCGAGGCTTCAAACAATAATGAAATTGGAGGTTTGTAAAAACTGTCTATATAATCATAATGGAAAAATGTGCACATCAGAGAAAACGTGTCGCCACTGTAATGACGCACATAACACTTTACTACACGATGCCTACGTGACCTCGGTGACCTCAAACGAGCCATTTACTGTACCATCTGAAAACCAACGAAAATTTAATGCATGCGTTTCACAGGACATCGATGCCGAATCTCTCTTAGCAACAGCCAAGATAAGAGTACGAGCTGCAGATGGATCTTTCCACACCATGCGAGCGCTTATCGATCCGTGCGCACAATCATCTCTTATTACAGAAAATGCGGCACAACGATTAATGCTGCCGAGAAAGGGATGTAAATGGATAGTTTATGGAGTAGGCTCTAAAGCGAACCACAGCAAGGGTGTTATCGAGATCACAGCATCTTCCATACATAATAATTTTACTTTCAACACTGAAGCCTTTGTTATGAAAAATATGATTCATAATGATAATTTACCACACCAGACGTTTGAAAAACCATCACTGCCTTACCAAAAGGATATCCAGCTTGCAGACCCTGAATTTTACATAAGCCGACCAATCGATCTTATTTTAAGCGTAGATGTGTATACACATATAATTTTACCAGGTTTCATTCGAGACAAATCATCTCCACATATCGCACAACAGACACAACTTGGCTGGATAATAAGTGGAAAATGCGCTAACGCACAACCCTATCACTGCAATGTCGTTATGATGACCAATTTGGAAGACATTCAGAGATTTTGGGAAATAGAGGACATCGCAGATAATTCTAGTACCATGTCAAATGAAGATCAGCAGTGTGTTCTTCAATACCAAGCTGAAACCAGACGCCAACCAGACGGACGTTACGTTGTACGACTGCCGCTGAAACCAGATGTAGATGAGAAGTTGGGAGCTTCAAAATCTAAAGCGGTAGCCCAATTTCGTCAACTAGAAAGAAAATTTACCAAAAACGACACCATGGCGAAACGCTATAAAGAATTTATTGATGAGTATATTAAGTTGGGTCACATGCATGAAAGTACAGGTAACCAGACACCCATTGAATGCTATTTACCTCACCATTGTGTTTTACGCGAGGACTCGACGACAACTTCGATACGAGTTGTTTTCAACGCATCAGCGAAAACTTCGACAGGTAATAGTTTGAATGACCTCATGTACCGTGGACCGAATCTACAGCAAGATTTGGTATTACTCATCATAAAGTGGAGACAATATAAAGTGGCATTCACCGCCGATATAGAAAAAATGTTTCGACAAATTCTCGTTCACCAGGATGATCAGCGCTACCAGAAGATAATTTGGAGGGATTTTCCAAATCAACCATTAAGGGAATACCAACTATCAACGGTGGTTTATGGTACAAAGGGGGCACCATTCTTGGCAATGATGACGCTCAAAGCATTAGCCAAAGATGAAGGTCACCGATTCCCAGAAGCAGCAAAAGTTGTAGAGAATAGTTTTTATATGGACGATCTTCTTCATGGTCACCACGACATTGAATCTGCTAAACAACTAAAATCTGACCTTATAAATTTGTTTAAATCAGGCGGATTCAACTTGCGCAAATGGACATCAAATATAGCGGAGTTATTGGATGACGAAATAGCATCGGATTTCAATAATCAAGCGTTTGATTTCCGACACCAAGAAACAACCAAAACGTTGGGGCTACGTTGGAACCCTCATGACGACCAGTTCAGTTTCCAAGTTAAAGTTCCCAAAGACCTATCATGCAAACCAACAAAAAGATCACTACTTTCAGATATATCAACCATTTTTGATCCTTTGGGGTGGCTCGTCCCAGTGACAGTGAGTCTCAAACTTTTGTTCCAAGAAAGCTGGCTACTTGATCTAAAATGGGATGACTTTTTACCCGAAGACATTAGCGCCAAATGGCATAAAACTAGAAAAGATTTAGACAACATCAATAAGATTCGAGTCCAGAGGTGGCTAACAAGTCACAAAAATGACCAGATCGAGTTACATGGTTTTTGTGACTCTTCTACCAAAGCCTATGCCTGCGTTATATACTGCAAAATTAACAAGACACACCAATCAAACAACAAAAACTCGTCCGTAGTTATAATAGCCGCCAAATCGCGATTAGTACCAGCAAAGAAAACCATCTCTCTACCAAGATTAGAGCTTTGCGCAGCGCATTTACTATCAAAATTGATGAAAACCGTTAAAGAGGGTCTTTCTGACTACAACATCAAATTATTTGGCTGGTCAGACTCAACAGCAGTCTTAGGATGGCTCAACGGCAACCCCGATCGATGGAAACCATTCGTCGCCAACAGGGTCAAACTGGTCACAGAGATCATGTCACCTGAATGTTGGAGTTACGTCAAGTCAGGTGACAACCCTGCCGATTGTGCAAGCCGAGGCATCACAGCAGACCAACTGTCAAAACACCTAACATGGTGGAAAGGACCTCAATGGCTTTCATCGTACGACTGTCAAAAAACCAAGGAGAGACCTTTATACGTCACAGACGAAGAAGTTAAAAAACCAAAACAAATAAATGTCGGCGTTGTAACAAAGGACTATGAAAATGACACCATAACTGATTTAATACATAATCACAGTAACATAACACGAGCGTCGCGCGTCCTAGCGTGGATGTTACGAATGAGGTCACAACATCAAAACAAACCATCTTTTCTAACCATACCAGAGCTGAGAAAAGCTAAACACATTTTGATCAAACACGTTCAACAGTCCGAATTCTCAGATGACATTCAAAACATTCAAAAATGTAACCAAGTGAACACCAAAAGCAAGCTATTCCATTTTAAACCTTTCATAGACAATGAAGGCTTATTAAGAGTCGGCGGCAGGATAAGGAATGCGAACATTGACGAGAAAATGAAGCACCCTCTTATTCTCCCTCACAACCATCACCTCACGGACATGCTTATCGACCAAGGTCATAAAATGACCTACCATGGAGGTGCCCGCCTAACTCTGGCTTGGCTAAGACAACAGTATTGGATTTTAGGTGGAAACAATGCTGTCAAAAAGAGGCTACGGAATTGTGTCACATGCAGGAGACATGATCCAGTCAAACAAGACCAAATAATGGGAGATTTACCTTCTGCAAGAACCAACGCTACCCGACCCTTCTACCACACCGGAGTTGACTTCACAGGATTCGTAGACGTCAAATCTTCTAAAGGTCGTGGTATTGCCACCACCAAAGGATACGTCGCGGTTTTTGTGTGCATGGCAACGAAAGCTGTACACCTTGAATTAGTCTCCGACCTCACTGCATCGGCTTTCCTGGCTGCCTTCAGGCGGCTGGCGGCCCGGCGAGGAGCACCTCGTCATGTCTACAGTGATAACGGGACCAATTTTTCTAAAGCAAGCCGAAGATTGCAGGAGGAATTCATAAACTTAAAGTCTACCCTGAACGACGAATTCTACACAGAGCTAACCAAAATGGAGATAGAGTGGCATTTCAATGCACCATCGTGGCCGAGTGCTGGTGGACTTTGGGAAGCAGCCGTTAAAAGTCTGAAATATCATCTTCGACGGGTAATTGGCGAGCAAAAATTAACGTACGAAGAGTTTTCGACATTATTAGCACAAATAGAGGGTTGTCTTAATTCCAGACCACTGTGCGCCTTGAGTGAGGACCCTGATGACGTTGACTATCTCACTCCGTCACACTTTCTCTCCAGTGGACCTGTACTAACCATTATAGAAACAGAGAGAGACGAGCGTACAAGATGGCAGCTGACTCAAAAAATATACCAAGATATTTGGAAGAGATGGCGAAGTGAATACCTAACTCAGATAACAGCACGATCCAAATGGCAAAAACCAAAACGAAATTTAGAGATCGATGACGTCGTCTTGATCCATGACGCAAACCTACCAGCAGGAAAATGGGCTCTAGGAAGGGTTGTAGAGCTCCACCCGGGTAAAGATGGTTACGTCAGAGTTGTAACTGTAAAGACCAAAAACGGGAACATCAAAAGGCCTGTCGTAAAACTATCAATTTTACCTACCAGTAATCAAACAAACCATTTGAATCAACCATCACGACAGTCAAATGACCAGAACGCATCAAATAACAACATCGATAGTGACGCAAAGCCTCAGACGAAACGCTATACCAGGAAGGGTACTTGTTACTTAATAACAATGGCGCTTACGTTATTTATGTTATTTATTTCACCAGCTCAATGCATGAATACTTATAACGTATCAAGTCTGAATAAAAACCAGAGCATTTATTTCTACAAAGTATCAAACATGCATTATATCGACGATCAATTGAAGCTCACAGTTTACTCTGATACGAACTCAAATTGGCAAGGTTTTAATCTATCTAACTTGTGTCTCGACCACCTGGCAAACGTTTGTAAAAACTCAGAAATTAAAAGCCACTATAACCAGATCTTATTACAATTACATCACGGATATACGGAGTTGGAACATAACAACAAAGATTTGCGCGATCAGCAGTTCACACCTGAGCACGTGCGAGTAAGTCGAGGACTTATCAATGCAGTAGGTAATGTTGCACAGAGTTTATTCGATGTACTCAATGACCAATTCGCCGAACAATATGCTAAAAACATTAGCTTAATAAGAAGCAACCAAAATCACCTTTCTTTACTATGGAAGAACCAGACTAAATACAATTTTCTAAAAACGATGGAAATTTGTATAGACAAACAGCATAAAATATTTAACCACCGCCTAAACAGTTTAGAAAAATCTGCTAACATCATGAACGACGAAATTCTTAACATAATGATGACCGATGAGTTTGCATCATCTTCAATCCCTGCTAACAAAAATCTGATGAATCTGAAAGACCAAGATATCCTACTGGATACGGTTGTAGGATGCGAGCATCTAGTTACAACCGACCGACTCAGCAAGGTCGGCATTACATCGCTGGGGGAAGACCGTCTTATCAATAAACAACATTCTAACGATATGAACCTGCGAGCGCATATTATGAACATAAAAATACCGACGATCACCAATAATATCAATTTATCGATTCCTACCAGTGAGATCAATTCTGAGTCTAGCAACCACGAGCAAGAGATTAAAGATCTCTGGAAACAAATAGAGCAAAAGAAAAGCGAGACGGCTTTGACGGAGCAGATATCACGACGTTCACCACTACGTCGTACTACATCGGGTGGTGCGTGTTCTGGGGGCTGGCGCTGCGAGCATCTCGCCGCCGCCGCCGTCGCCGCTGCCGCCACCGCGGCCGACACGGCCGCCGCCACGGCTACCGGAGCTGCCGTGCACGAACCGCAGTCGAGTAGCGATGTGTATTGTGTCAGTGATCAGTGCGTTAATTCTAGTGATCAGTTTAGTGTCTAGTGCGGGTGTAAATACAACCAATTTGCCAAGTTTTAGTTGCGTTGATTTAGGTAACCATTCTTAAAGACACTAGAGCTTAATTTAAGTAAAACATTGTTCGATCACCTTGTAATATCACCCAATTATTGTGCAATCACCTTGTATCATCACCAAAATATTGTCTATCACCTTGTACCATTATCATTCACCAGCATCTAACATCTTCATGAGCTCTTCCGTTCCTCCCTCGGGAGCATGTACGATGCAAGCATCGCACATTGCGCGCGGTCAGCAGTTTACGCCTGCATGCCACATTTCATGTAGCGCGTCATCAGTTCACGATCGGACACCATTCATTCCGCGTGTGCTCAATCATTACCATTTACATTAACCATTTTAGACCTAGTTTTGGGGAAATAAATGAACAGTTTTTTCTCCTTAATCTGGCATTATCATTTTATGTACGGAAAACTCCGTACAAGTACTTTATACCGATTTGATTTCGACAATGACATTTATATTAAATTCACAAAAACTTGAACAATTATATACCTATATAAAAACTGTCATGTAACTATTATGATAAGCGACTACTGTATCCGATCCAGTGAAATAGCATTATACAGAGAAACTAGTTCTGTATAATTATTGGTAACACAAGCGCAAGACACTCCACGCATCAATAAACCCAGATAAGCCAAGTAGATAAGAAAAAATCGTCACCAGCGCACCATATGGTGCGCGGTTCGGTGACAAGTACTAGGCGATCATAACGTGCGAAGAGGTTTATTGAATGAGAACAACGGAAGCCGGGAGGGAAAACTGTCGCGTGATACCGCGATTGCAACGCGCTAGCGTCGGAATGTCATTGTGTGCGGATAACTGGCTGCTTACAACGCTACATCGCTATCGTATGTTTTTAAAAGCAATCGTCCTTGAATGATTGATTCCATTTATGTTTTTTCAATCTATTTTCAAATATTGTAGTTATTACTTACCTAGTTTTTAATTGTATAGTTTTATTTTACATCTGTATATGTGTAGTATTTTTGGCAGAATATGAAATGAGACGGAACGTCATGAATTTGCCTTATTAGCAATCTAATAATCGAATATAAGTAGGTATGTAGGTAAAAATACTGCATTTTAAACAAGAATGAGGAAAATACCTGACAACATTATTTTATGATTAACTGAGTTTTCTTAAAAATCGAAAGTCACAACACAGTTTCAGTAAAGCACATCCTCTTAACTGAAGCACAAAGGAAATAAAATACCTATTGCATATCGTACCAATTACTCGACTCTGCAATGCACTTAGGTATTCATTAAACATCTAAAATGTTTTATATTTTATTTTATTCTGGCTGAATGCCCAAACCGTGCGAATACAAAATGTCAATATAAAAATATATTGGGTAGGTAAGTGCTACCTACGCATTGTCTGGCACCCACAAGCGATTATTCATTTGTAAAGAGTCGGATTCCCGTGATTTGTATAGGATCCGATGCGGGTGGGCGTTAGTGTCCATTACCTATACCGATTGGGAGGCGTTAATTTATTATTGTTACGCTTATAATATATTATTATATGTATTGTTTGCCCTTTGGGATTATACCTTGTGTTAACTTTGAGATAGCCTTTATCGTTTACTCGATATATACTGTAACTTCGATTATATTTCGTGACAGTAAGTACCTAGGTAAGTGTGTAAGTCTAGGGTCTTAAATATTTGTTTTTGATTTTAAAACGGTTACCTATTATTTAGATAACATTTTTTTTATGTTGCTGATTGATGAGAAGAGCAAGTCGTTCGCCTGATAGTAAGCGCCACGCCTGCCCATAACAATTGCAGTGCCACCCAGAACTTTTAATACCATAAAAAGCACTACGTAGCACTGGATTGCGCTCATCACCCGAGACATCAGATTATTGTATAAACTAAACGTTTGAATGTCTTTGATAACGACTTGTCAAAGAAGTCCCTTACATGCACTGCATTTGTGAAGTGGATCTTAAGATTATAATTGTAAAAACGATTATAATTAAAAAACTTCGTTAAGTTAGAACAGTCATGGTCGTGGGAATGACACATTAAAGAAGCTACTTCACTACTTCAATGAACAAAGGTTAATTGGAAGTTCATTCCATAAACTCAAGAAAAATAAAGTGGAGTGATTATTTAATAAAAATTTTAGGCAACGTAAATTTTTGCATCAAACAAACACATTATTATCTCAACAGCCTAAGTAAAGACCTCTGTAAGCCGTTCAAAATCTCCTAATCCTGCGATTGTCAACATTATCAAAAGTTGGTCCTTCGAACCGAACAAACTTGGAACTTCTAACATCTGCCGTTTTCTCAGGAACGTGCCCCTAATCACCGCATTACAAAAGAGAAAAGACCGGGACAGAAATATAAAACTAGAGAAGTCAGACAGGGATGGGTAAAGACCGGAACATTACACAAGTCGTCGTCTCGGTTGACGGGGTCCGAACAAAATGAATGGTTGAAGAGATTAAAATGCTCCGTAGCGGAGGAATGAATGAAAATAATAAAAAAACTACATAATTGCGTAACGTGAGGCCAGTAGGAAGCTGTAATGAGAGATGATGATGATGACGAGCGTTTTTGAACTGGCAATTATTGGAATTGAACTGCACATTTCCCTGTTTGAAATCGGAAGTTAAACGCTTGGATTTTCATTGAGATAAGATTGGAGATATAATGATTACGAGTAGGTACAAACACTACTATTTAATTTTAAGGGTTCCGTACCCAAAGGGTAAAACGGGACCCTATTACTAAGACTCCCCTGTCAGTCCGTCTGTCTGTCTGTCTGTCCGTCTGTCACCAGACTGAATCTCATGAACCGTGATAGTTAGACAGTTGAAGTTTTCACATATGATGTATTTCTGTTGCCGCTATAACAACAAATAAACAAACAAACTAAAAAACAGAATGAAATAAATACTTATTTAAGGGGGCTCCCATACAACAAACGTGAATTTTGTTTTTATAGATAATGGTACCGAACCCTTTGTACGCGAGTCTGACTCGCACTTCGTCAGGCTTGGCGTAAGCCACGTACTATGGCTAAAACCCCCGTCTGCTCTGTCCACAGACCAGAAGTCCGTGCCATTTTCATAATTTATTTTCTCTAGGCGTCTACTACTACATTAAATGGTGCTAGACCGTGATATTTTACAGCTTGATAAATTTTATAGGGAAGAACTGACTAAGATGAATCAAAATAGGTAGGCTATTTATAGACATCTTCTTTAATAGTTTGTTTAGATGGTCTCCTTTGAGAGAGAGGATTTAATATTTTGTTTACCGCCTTTACCAATTATTGTTTGTATATCTAAAATAAACCACGAAAGAAAATCTATGTGTATAACATTGTTCATTCTTTCGATTGGCATCATAAAAATACGGGGGATTTTATTTTTACATTATATCGGTTCGATTCCCAGGCGAAGCAAATAATTTTTAGAATATCTTTGAATGCAGTATTACTAACTTTTAAAAATAACATAAAGTCTTCTTTCAGTAAAATATCTTATCTACGGCATTTAAGGTACTTTCCCTTCATGTCCCATAGCCTTGGGACGCCCTGTATAGTTTAAAAAAACATTTTGGAAAACCTTAAAATATTTTATGTCTAAGTCTAAGTTTACTATATTTCTCTCTTTGACTTCAGTTTTATTATTTTTGTTTAATTTAAGGCACAGTTTAAGGCCCATTTAGATAAAACAAGTTACTTGCCTGTCTAATAGCATGATGGTATATTATAATATATGTTGTATCTAACCAGCAAGAATTTTGCATTGTCTAACGAGGCTTTTAATATTTCTTTTACAAGTTTCACAAGCACTATTTAAATGTGGAGATAAGAGTTATGGATATCTTTTTTGTATACTACTTTGCACGGTTATAATAAAATAGTTTCTAACACATGGCAAAACCAAATCATATGGATCAGCTATTTATAATATTCTTTCACAAAGATCATAAATAAAAATGAAACAGGATTTTTACTACGATAACAAGCAGACGAATACTCGCACTTTTATTTATTGTTATCATTATTATTCATATTCCTATTATTTCTGCACCTTACTTGACCCGTAGCAGGAATCGAACCCAAATACAACTAACACTACAATCTAGCTGCGAGTTGAACTTACTTATCACTTTAAGGCAAACATTTTGCTCATAAATCCTCATCAAATTTCATCGCCGTTCCGATGCCATCTCAAATATTTATGGCGCCAACGTCAGCCCCGCGCAATTAGCAAGCCTATTCATCAGGATGATTAAGATTCGACCAGTAACTGGAATGAATTAGTGAAAAAAAATATATTTTAATTTCAGGTTATCTTTGTGGAGAAAAAAAGCGAAGAGATGGTAGAGTAGAGTAAAAAGATGGTAAGTGAAATAAATTTAAACATCTATGAAAGTTAAAAGACAATATCAGCTTGTAAGAGTAAATTTGTTTTTTCTTAGACAAGATTGATGAAAAGATATCGCAAATGTAATAATACTGGTAGAATAAAACATTATATCAAGAAGTCCAATATGTCAGTACTAGAACAATTTGTAAGAGTTTCTACCGTTCGTCGTTAATCATTCTTCAATCCGTAGTTCTTGTACCGAATACTCGTTGATCAAGCTCTACGTGCTTTTGTCTTTTTTTAATGTCTTTTTTATTAAGCTACCTACAGTTAATGTTACTGTTAGTGTATTGTAGTGTCAGCTTGTAGTATCAGCCTGAGTTGTCCCTGTGCTGAGCAAAGGTTTTTCCCCTTGACTTCCAGGTTTAGCGATCTTGTAATATACCCCGTTGACCAGTACTTACTAAAGGTGTCGAGTTCAACCCGCCATCTACTCCTAAACATTTTCCTCAAGGCATACGAAAAAGTAGAATAACCTGTAATACCGTGGTAGAGCGAAGAGTTTCTAATCTAATCATAACGGCTCGTTGTAATTAAAGTCGTGCTGGATGCGACCACTAGAACGATTTAAACGCGGCACTACCGTGTCCATCATCGCGGCTCTGACAGAAAGAGCTTAGCGACCACGCCGCTTTAATCATCTGGTAATTATTAATTGATGCCAATGTTGTGATGCCGGGATGCATGTGTGTGTATTTGTTTTTTTATATGTATTATGGTTTTGGTGACCAGAGAGAGATGCTAATTGGGGTGCTAAACACTAGGCTTAACAAGAGTTACAAGAGAATGGATATATGAAACGTAGTATTATGACATTTCAGGAATAGTTAGTTTAACACTCAATCCGTTAACTTGCGCATTGTATAGATAGGTACTCCATTTGCAATTGGCAATCTTATCGCTTAAAGCGATCTTTTCCAGGCAACCAAAATCGAGGAATCGATAGAACAAGACAAATTAGTTTTAGAAAGTATCGTGAACAGGACAAACTTGAAAGTATAATAGGTACCTATACTTTTTAAGCCAATCGATCCAATCGTATGTATCTTTACTATGAAAGTTAAATACATCCAGACAATATAATGCAACCCCTAAAAGTCAAAGTTCACTTTCCCTTAATAAAGTCCTAACATGCATTGATTCCCCATTGCTGGCTATCGGAAATGAAGCCCTTTCCGTGAAAACTAACATTAGCGGGCACAAAAGGGCAATTATCACGCCCGGCCATTGATTGCTAATGAATGCACAGCTCACCCCACATTTAGGGCAGACCCACCAGACAGACAGTCTACATTATAGAGATTTTTATTCATGTAGTCTAGTAGTCATGATTTACTAGACTGGATTGTTCACAACACGCTCGCCTAGAAGACACCTGTTCACTTTCGATTTGAAGACCCGGTTGTTCCAAGAAACACAGACGTTGGCAATGCGTTCCACTCCTTGGCTATTCGTAAGATGAACGTGGAAGCAAAACGTTTTGTTTGTATAGGAGCGATATCTACCATCCGTATGGATGTCGCATAGCCGTGCGCCTGGTTATGATAGAATGGAGACGGTGATATGAGGTAATGTGTGAACTCCTGTGCGAACTCTCCAAAGTGACGAAAAAAAAACAAATGGCGATAAAATACCGTCAAACTTGCAAGATTGCGTCTATGATCATGGGACATCGGACATGGGATCGTCGAAGAGATGGCTCTGAATATCTATAGTCACTCATCAGCTGCCGTCTTCGTATAAATCTATGTGCTCCATCTTCGGTCACAACGTCGCGAGATTGATCTAAAAGCGATATAAAAACAGCGTCACTTTTTCGGACGTCCGCAGGTCGATGATCCATTGGGGGTCCGTCCGAATGGCATTTTGTCTTCATAGAAGTTTCTAACGTCTGACAAAGCCAGTCAGGTATATTTTCAACCTAAATTAAAGGAGAACATGCTTATTTTCTACTTGCAAAAAAAATTGTCACTATCAGTATTACAATCTAATGGGGCAATGCTGCCAGCATCTTGGGTAGATACATTTTGGCTTGGAATATTTGGGCTTTTAAAGGCCTGTCCAACTGCTTCTTCTTGGAAGTAGGTTAGCGTTAGTACAAAGTATGGTTAGTTTAGTACATAGCCGGACACCAATGGCGGGTAGCGAGTCGTCACACGTGCCGCGTCAGAAGAGATAAGAGCTATGTGATAGAAAGAGAGGCGCTCTGTAGGTTAATATGACTGGTGGGTATGCAGCGCTACGCGAGCTGAATTGAATTTTATTGCGTCATAGCAAAAGTCGCTATTTGTTTAAATTTCTTTAGGGAGTGATGCTTCTGTTCCTTAGTATTCTGTGGTTTCAGTTAGTAATACAATTACCCCGTAGGTTAAAAATGAAAATGTAGGTACTTCAATATAACCTTGACGAAATCCGATCAGCCTAAATTTCCATTCCTGAAATCTATACCATTCACTCAACTCTCCAAAACTCAATATAATTTAGATTATCATCTATCATATCTTCAATAGATTATAATCTACTGAAAAATAATGCGACGCCGGTTAGAACTAGGTGTAGCCAAGAGTAAGTGGCTACACCTAGTTCTAACCGACTAAAACTAGGTGTAGCCGCACTTCGGGTATTAGCCGTAACATATACACATAGAGTACACGGGTAGAGTCAACGGCATAGTAGCATAGTACAGTACTAACTATGCTTAGAAATGTACCACTTAACGGCATTATTAGAGAAGAGTAATAAAATTTTGATGAACAGAGTAGCAAGCACCAGTGGCAAGTTACTCTTTAATTTATTTTTTATATTTTTATTTTCCACCCCGGCGCGCGGCGTGCACTTTACTTTACCGAATACTCGGCTCATGTATGACTACGGCTAGTAGAGTGAAAAGTCTTCCTTTTGTGCAACGTTTAAAATGTAACTATACACACATACAATACTATATTGTTGGTTACACTGATAATAGAACTACTAACAAAATGTAATAAATAAATTTACGTATAGACAGTATGTAGAATAATGTACCAAATAATAATATAATACGAGTATATAATAATAATGTACCAAAACTAGTAGAGTACTGGAAATTGGTAGAGTAGTATGAACTCTACCGTTTAACCTATCATAGTTAAGTAATTCTAACAAAGAATAAAATCTATTTATAGAAAACATTCGAATCATAGTGTTTGAGAATACTTACTTCATTATTCATAAATAGTTAAAACGATGTTTAAATTTAAATAATTGAACTTAGAAATTCATTAGTTACACAAATTATGTTGGTAACAATAACTAAAAGAAAGTTCATACAAGGACTGCTTTAAAATAGGCATAGATTATTTATTCCTCCAAGCTAGGAGTAGGTATAATCAATTTTCCACTCAGGTAAACACATTGCTATGTACTCTACGAAAATTTTGAAAATTTTTGATAAAAGAGCGCGATTCGTCTCTAAAACATTAAAAAAAAGAGACAACACTACTACTACTATGTCAGGTACTAGTATTTTTTATAGTTGTAGATATGGTACGCGTAACTTGCACCTGCACACTGATCGATTTTTAGGTCCTACTTATTGACTCTGAAGTATTAAAACGTAATAATCTGTGGAATTAGGCGCGGATTACAGTAGTGGTAGTGCGCAGAATAAAGCCAACGTGGGGATGGACGATGCGTCCTTACGCACGAATAGCTATTCTAAAGTAAGAAATACCATGTTTAAGATTCAGTGTCGTCAGTAAAAGAATATTTTTTTCTAGCAAGTGTCGTTGCTTCCAGATCGTGGGCAAACGTCACAACGGAATGGGTGCCTGAAGATAGAAGACGGCGCCCGGGCCGGCCGAAAAGGAGATGAGAGATGATCTGGATGCATACCAAGTAGGCTGGTGCGAGGTAGCGCAGGATAAGGACGGCTGGAGAGACCTTGGGGGAGACCTTTGCCAAGCAGTGGCAATAAAAATAAAGTTTCGGAACATTTTTTAATTATTCAAATAAAGTCTACAGTAAAGTGGAGGACACGTTCAGGTATATCCCTACTACAATTGGTATACACGCTCTGGCAGCGTGTCGTGGAGACGTCATGGGTTGATGACGTTCACGTCTTCTTCCTCTCCAATTTGCAGGATCGCTTTCTGGATCATCCGCTTCAGTTTCTTCCGGGCTTCATTGGACCGGAGGGTGCGCAGTTCTGAGGCTACGAAGTCGCCGAATATCTGATAGGAAAATTGGTTATAAATAATTAGGAAGAAGAAAAAAGATTAAGATTATCGCACACCGTGCGCTAATGCATTCAATATCAAAAATTGGTTATAATGGTTACAGTTAGAAATGGTTTAGAGAATTAGTTTCTAATTAGATACGCCCCGCGGTTTCACCCGCGGTTTCCTGGAATAAAAAGTAGCCTATGATTTAATCCAGATATAAGCTGGCAGCGCAGCATGACAACAAACTAACATACTCACACACTCACTCACAAACTTACGAATTTATGATATTAGTGTGATGGTTGTGCTATCCGAAAAGTAATTGCAAAAAACTAGTAAGTATTGACATGAAGTTTGGGAAGACGGATATTTGTTACTTAATCATGCAAAAACAACTGAATAGATTTTAATTCAATTTTGCAACTTTAGGTATTTTAAATCCTGGAATAGTTCATTCGAGTTCTTGCCTCAAGGCCTACTGGCACTAACGCGGATTAGAGCCACAGATTAAATTGTTTGGAAAAGTTGACGTCTCGACTCTACCCCTCTTTTTAACAATTCATATTCAAACCTCATTTGGCACCGCAACTCCATCTGTTTTTGTATCTTTGTATTATATGTATCCCGTAACTTTTTCCTTTTGTTCTTTTTCATTATTAAGTTTGTTCTATATTTTGTGATTGTCAAATAAATTTAATGTTTTTTTTTTCGTCTTTCTTCACTTTGGCGCAAATAGGTAAATGTTATTGACGCACTCATCACCATCATCATCATCAGATAGCATTGTTTTTATTTACAGATTGTTATCAATTAATATAAAACACACATCATCATCATCATCAGCCTATCATGTTCCCACTGCTGGGATACGGGCCTTCACTCATAGAGAGTGTATAAACTGGGCCATAATCCACTACGCTGGCCCAGTGCGGGTTGGTGGTTGTCACATGTCCTTGAATTTTTGTGATTAATTCTTTGACATGCCGGTTACCTCACGATGTTTTTCTTCACCGTTTTTAGAGCGAGTGTTAAATCCGCACATAACTTAAGAATGTCAGGGGCCAGCGGAATTTTAACTTGGGAGCGTCAGATCGAAAGTCGCACGTGGTCCCACTCGCTCGCTCTTACCACAAACTCAGCGGCGTTAGTACAAATTTTCCAAAGTTCTAGGACGTCACCAATGGCTAATTAGGCTTAGTCCAAAAGAGGTGTCACCGCAGGAGGTAGCAATACTTTCAAGGCGATATCATGCTGGTTAGTTTGTATGAATGACGTGACTTGCTGCGTATTGGGGCATGAATGTTGTCCTGGCACGCATTATAGCTACTGTTTGGGAGCGATACTGTTGTCGCTTACCGCTTAGCATGTTGTTACACGATAAAAGTACGAGTAATGTTGACAGCCTCGGTGTAGGGTAGTGGTTGGGTTGGCTCAAATCTCATACACCACCGAGGTTGCGGGTTCGATTACCGCGACGGGTCAAATGCTTGTGCACAGAAAAAAAAGTGCAAGCATTTTTTCGTGTCTGGGTGTAGTGGGATCATGCTCCTTCTAGTTCTTGGTGGTAGATACAGGGAGTACTAGTTAGGGCCCAGGATCTATGCATGTGATCGTTAGGCGTTTAAAAAATAAAATGTTCGATAGGCCTAGGTTAAGCTATGCTCGGAATGAAATATTGGTAACTAATACCCGTCTTATGAACTAATTTTTAAAAATACTTGGCTATGTATTATATATTGGCGAGTTAGTGTTTCGTTCATTAAACGATCCTACTTCTACAGAGAAGTTAAATAAAATTGTAAAGATAAAATTCTTACAGATACTAATACGAAACGAAAACATCTAGGTATATGATGCTGGTTTTTCTAGTGTTTAATAACCTACTAATTGCTCTCCGGGGTATCACTCGCAGTTTTCAGAGATAAAAAGTATATTACGTTCTTTTCCAAGACTTCAGGTATCTTCACCTAAATCCGTTCAGTATTGTTTGCGTGATTGAGTAACAAACATCCATCCGTCCATCCGTCCAAACTTCTGCATTTATAACGTTAGTAGGATATATATATATATATAGGCCATAAGTGTCCGCACGAACACCTTATAGGTTTATATAGATCTGTGACGTTTCTGTAATAATTAAAGAAATTAATTTAAAATAATATGTGAATACAATAAGACCAACCTGACATTCATCAGCATTCAAACTCGGTCTTATCCTCGGAGCAGGTTGCTCAGGCCACATCAGCGGATGAGCGCTGGGCGGCAGAGGCGGCGGCGCAGACGCAGCAACCCTCAGGACTGGTTTCCTTCGCCCAGGACTCATGGATAAACTGGGGCCAGCTTGGGAAGCTTCCTTGAGGGCTCTGGCTGCTGCGTTGCGGAACTCTTCTTCTTCTTCAGCTTGGAATGCTGCCAGCTGGGAATAAAGTTGCATTGTTAGTAAGTGAGACTTATATGACTTTGGGCACAGAATATATTATATTATAGTACCTACCTATACAAATAAAAAAACATATTCAAAGAAGTCAATGTCGCTTAATATCAGACGAGTTAATGCTCAAACATATACTTAGATATAAAGTGTGAAAATATTATGAAATGTAATGCAATAATTATAAATGTTTGTAATTACATCGCAAAAAGCTGCAACCTACCCTCCACAGTCTTAACATCTATGGCCAAGTATACCATACTATAAATGAATGTACAACATTGCAATAAATAAATAAACAAATGGTGGCAGGATGACAAGTAGGTAGTCAAAATTGCAAATCTTTATCAAAAAATTAAAGCACGTTTCACAGATTCTTTCTTTTAAACAAACAGCGTATGATACTAACCTCCAAATTAACAGCATCCAGTTCTAGCGGATCCGGCGACGAGTCATTGAAATTCTGTATTTTCAGAAACATCAGGGATTCAAAGTACTCCCATCCGCTCCCGCTCCCCCCTACAGTTCCCCCCTCCCCTGCCGCCTCTTGTTTCTTCCTAATCTTCCTCAACTCGTTATTAAACTGCGTCCTCAAATTGTGAACTTTCCGAGTAATCTCCTCAACGGTCGTCCCAAACATATCCGCTAGAAGCTCGTATTTCAACTGTTTCATCGCTTTATTCTTGTACCCAGGATGCTTCATGTTCCACAGTTCGTGACACTCGCGCTCTAATGTCTCGATCAATCTCATTGTATTCTCAGAGTTCCAGTTCAGTCTCGCCAAACGATAGCATTCCCGCTCATTATCCGCTGCTTCCACTTTCGGCAAAAAGGCATCCAATGAATCCGAATTTGAATCCATTTCGACGTGGACGTTGCGACATCGATAGCGCTCTAGCGAGACTGGCGGGGGGCGAGCGAGAGCAGCGAGACCGGTGTCTGACATAGCGGCAACGCCGCGCGCCCGACACATCCGACCCGACACACGCGGCGTTGCCAGACTGTGCGCGATGCAAGACCGCGTACATTGCGTTGCAATGCGTTAACTCCAAGGCGCTAAATGGGCTAAAAAGATGCTCGATATAACCTCATTTACACTTCATTAACCACTCGTACCTATTAACAAAAGATGCTTTGTAGAACAGGTTCGCTTCAATATTTAACAAGGAAATCGATTCCAAGAGATATAGAAATTCTTAGCTGTAAAACATAAATAACAGAAATATTAAACGTGAACTGGCATCGTGGTTGTTCATTAATATCTTGCGAGTTATTGGACGATCTATTACTATTGAAATAAAGATTTAACGGCCCACACGTGCATGACTATGGCTCATCAAAGATGGTCGTAAAGTGTGTCCTGTTTATAGCGCATTACACTAAACATAGCTTCCTTAGGCATGATGAAGCATGGTAATCATTGCAAGTTTGTTGATCTGTCCATATAACCTTTCATTTATCTGGGAATACAAAAATTCGAGAGCTTTAAGCGCCAGGAGAGCGCTACGTCCAGAAAAGTCTATAGACTCCGCCCACTTGTACTGCAGACTGCAGCATACCACAAAACATGGTTTTACGGGACATTCTCACTTGCAGAACACGAAACATTAACTATATTTATCTATAATACACCTATGCATATCCCCGCATCAATGTCAAAGTTGAGCACTACCTATTGTAAGTGCACAGTTCGTATTCTTTATATTCTTTTTTATAATATACGAAAGCGATTCTACTGTTAAGGCTGGAGTTGACTGAGACCACTAAATTCAATGTTTCAAGTCCTATAGGTTCCAAGTTCCGGCGATGCATAAATAACTGTTCCTGAATTCTGACTGGTTTATTAAACTTTGTGTTATATTTTTGTATGTATGTCTGTCTGTAAAAAGCCTGCAAGGTAATTCTATGGGCCTTTGTTAATTTTACTTAGTTGTGCTTTAATATTGCACGAAATAATGAGTTTATTATTATCATTTGCCCCCAGCCCGCGTGTCGCGTGTGTTCGGTTTAAGGATAAATAAAGCACACTAACTTTCCATGATTACAAAGTGACTACTTCCGAGTTCTACTACTATCTTTAGGTGATTTAATTAAACACACAGATTCAATGAGACGGGCCAGTATATAATAATATATACATATATACATACAGAATAATATATGCACAAATGTAAAGATACAAGTATACATAATAGGTATAGAGAAATTTCTTAAATCCAAGACAACAGACGGAAAGTCTTACCGGAGTACCAGAGCGCCGGAGGGTACGAGTAATAGTTACAGCACAAAATTGAGCAATAGTCAGAAGGAACAACTAAATTCCTCGTACAATAATGACTAAATACAGGCAAACGTCGTCCTCTGGCTGCTTAAAAAACACAAAAACGTTTCTGATAACACTAGATCACTGGCCACAAGTGGCATGTATTAATTAAAACAGGTGACAGATAGGCGAGGCCGTGTAGCCCTATTACCGAAGTACCGGAGCACCGCCGGAGGGTGCGAGTCACAACACAAGCATTGAGCAATAGTCACAAGAAATGACTAAATTCCTCGTACTATACAAACAAAAGTCATATTGCTCTGACTACTGAAAACGAACCCAAAGTTTTCCCATAACAACCGATCACTGGCCATACGTGTCGCGTAATAATAAAAGCATACGACAGATAGTCAAGGCCGTGGAGCCCTTCCGGAGTACTGCAGTGCCGGACGGTGGGAGGTAATAGTCACAACACAAGCATTTAGCGACACTCATATGAAATTACGAAATTAATTGTACATCAAAAGCAGTAGCCAAGCCAAGCAAAACAAAAAAAAAGCGCCAAGCAGTAGTGCGCAAGCATTACTGTGTTCCGGTTTGAAGGGCATTGTAGCCTGCGAAATTACTGGGCGTTATGAGACTCGACAGCTAATTGTCTCAGGGTGACGAGCGCAGCGCAGCGCAAGATTTTGCTAAACAAAGTTCTGGGTGGTGTTGTTATTGTTATGGGCTGGCGTATTGCTTACCTTCAGGCAAACGACCGTCTCGTCATACAGTTACATATAATAGGTATATATATATATATGTATTTTATATATATATATATATATATATATATAAATATACGGGCAAACGTCCGCGTTGTCTTATTCTGACTGCTGAAAAAACACCTAAACTTTTCCCATAACACTCAATCAACGGCCACAAGTGTCGCGTATTAATTAGCCAGGCGACAGTTAGTCCCGTGGAGCCCTACCGGAGGACCGAAGCGCCGGAGGGTGCGGGATTAATATCTAAATAATGAGGCTGACGCCCCGCCCTCGAGTACTGGTGGCAGCTTAATTCCCGGAAAGTAATTTTCTAAATTGAATTGTTTTCGTGGTCCTCGAAAGTCGTTTAAAGGATTGAAATGGCATACTTACTTGCAAGACGGACTATGATAATACCACAGTATGGATTGTAAAACTGTGATAATAGCAAGCTTTACTTTGTTGTAGGTTTAATTAATTAATAAAAATAAAATTATAAACTGCGCCTACATTACGAGCTGCGCCCTGCGGTTTCAACCCCGACTATTTTTTCGGGATATAAGTATCTTACTAAGAAACTCGCTGACTTTCTTACTCGTCCTAAAAACGGTGAAGGAAAACATCGTGAGGAAATCGGCAAGTCCAAGAATAAATCACAAAAATTCAAGGACATGTGTCATCCATCAATCCGCACTTCGTCAGCGTGGTGGATTATAGCCCATATTTTCTCTTCGAGAGAATCCCGTGTCCCAGCAGTGGGAACATAATGGGCTGATGATGATGATGATTAGTAAGCTAAAATTTATAGGATAGATAGGATGGTGTAACTGTACCCTTCACCTAGCTATTTATTTTATTTTTTAAACTGTACCGAATTGGGATTTGTTTTATGGACAAAAATTTCGATGGACGAATGACGGTTGTACCGAATTGGGACTAACTCATTTGCGGAATATTTTCCTTTTATAATATGAAACCTTGAGAAACACGTCTTCTTGCCAGACAAACAGACGAACGACAAAGTGATCCGGACATCGTGTTTTTCTTTCCGAGGTAGGTAAATCTGTTTAAAGTATTTAATCTTTATTCTGCCGACCCTACCCGCTATCTCTCGAGACACCACTCGTCGCAAGGGGTGAACACCGGAAAAAATGTCGTTTGCTCCCGTGATTTAGCACCTATATTCCTCCATCTCTATCTATACGGTATTCCAAATAAATGTTCAGCGAATACGGTGCTGGATTTATCCGGTGTTGGAGATATACGGTAATACGTTTGTGTCGTTCACGGTTCAAATGAAGCGATAAGGTTGGGGTAATTTCTGAAAGCAGCATGCAGAATTTATTTGTTTTAATAGAAATGAACCTTACTAAGGTGTATTTAAAGATCAAACTGGAAATTAACTGCAGCCATCGCAACAAACATAGCTCGATTTTCTTTTTATTGAATAATGTAACTTTTCTTTAATTAATATGTTTTTCTCATAGAAGGTAACGTGCATAGTTTAATCAGTTAACATAAATATGTTTTCCTACCAACACAACAAAAATTTAAACTTTATTTTTGGAGGTCCAATCATAAATAGCGTTGGTTGTGGACATCACTTACAACACTTCTCTCACTCTCTACCAATCATTTCTGTAGCAATGGATACTATTGTGAAAAATCTGCATTATTATCGTATATATTTAGATACTCAAGTACTTAAAATAAAGAAATCTCTTAGAAATAAGTACCTACGAAGCCAAGCATCTATACTTAAGAAAAAAAACCATAGAGTAGCTAGAGATCCTTAAGCAAAAGCTAGAGACAAAGCCACATTCATGTTGAAGCTTCTTTGTTCCCAACGATAATTTCGTAATTTATAGCTATCATTCTCAGTTTTTGTTCCTGTTTTTCCTGTGAAGTCTGCCAAATAAATCCCAGCATTCCCGACAGTCCGCTCTTGTCACTAACCGGGAACATCCGACAAAAACTCGAAACAATCTCGAAACGAATAATATTTTAATACCCGAGCGGTGTTCACAAAGGCGGTTATTTATCACGCCCTCTCTCATTGCTTTGGCGCAACACGCTTCGAAAACAACCTACATTCGGAAATCGACCGGAAAAACTTACCTTATTGCGTGTCATTACAGTTACATTTTAATTACCATTCCAAACGAATACGACGTTCGAAAGTCGAACACGCGAGGCTAGTAATCATTCAGCAGTCGATGCCAAAGCGGCCTAACCACAATCTTCTTCAACAGAAATGAAACCGTAAATCAACATGACTAAGTTCAAATTGGCAGGTGGTTGTTCATGGAATGACGTTCACATTACGTCTGTGCGACCGATAATGAATTGCCAGCGGATGAGGAACAAGTCCTGGCGATTCGCGACGTGCTCGAGGGTGCTCAAGATCCGAAGTGAACTGATAAGGATGCGAGTGCAATTAAACAACCTGCATAATATGCAAGGCTTGTGTGATCGACTTATGAAGCGGGTAAAAGACATTGTTCTTTTGTTTTTCAGTGAGTTTTATTTCATCATCAAATAATTTAACCAGAATATGATGTAATTTATTTTGTTTTGTTTCAAAATGGCAGTTGTACCGACTAACTGGGACTAACTCATCACCACAGCTAGACATAGCCCCTAAATATTCTTACAGTGCAATAGCATTAAGCCCGATCTTCGGCTCTTTTCAAGACCAGCAATTGTTTCTGTCAACTACTTTGCGCAGGTCATGCATCGGTCCATCTGATCACCTAACGGCGTTCCAACTCTTTCGTTCTTTTGTACAGCTGTACAGCACCTCTATAGCTCAACAGCTTGATTATTATAAATCTAAATAGTTGCCGGTTCGATATAAAAATAAATGTGTGTATGTACTTTTGGTTGCGATTCTCTTTGAATCGATTCTTTTTGAATCTGATCGCAAACGAGCTGCGAAAGAGCTCTCCCAAAATCAAGAGAATATCCAATATACCCATTATGGACACAGGTCTGTACAGTCGCTCAACTCTCCGTGTTCTTCTTCCGTGTTCTCGTGCTCCTCTAAAATCTAGAATACCTATGTGGCACATAGATTTAGAGTCTAGATCTATGTGCCACATATTCTGCTAAATCGTTGCTAAACCTGTAAGCTTAAAAAAAATTGTCATACATTTTTTTTGACGCTTACAGATCAGTTAAAAAAATATATCATTCCTATGAAATTATGGCTAAGCAGTACTAGTTCTTTCCGAATACAAAAGGCTTGATACTTAAAACTTATTACTGTTACGTAATAAATATATTTTAAAAAGTCACTCCAAAAGCTCTTAGCAATGTGACGGGGAAAATCCCTGCTAAAAATTCTTGGAAATAATGTGCCCACCCACCTCCACATGTATTTTTCACGTCACATAGCCAAATAAACAAATGTACGACGTTAGGGTATAATTTATTCAGTGGAGAGAGGTAAATTCGAGTGAACCGGGCGTGAAATTGAAAGAAACCTCTGAAAAAATAAGTCAACAGTAGGCAAGACACGTCTAGGTTCCATACTATTTTTACGCCTAATAGGTCTATGTTTGGCCACTATCTCGCCTGATATAAAGCAATGATGTAGCCTAAGATAGAGCACATAGATCTAGAGAGAGACGGCAGTTGAGCGGTTGCTCAGACCAGTCTCCCCGATGGTTCACCGAACATCATCCCGAAACACGACTAGGTCGCATGACGGCATGGCTATGTTCGGTGGGTGGTATTACAAACACGGCCAGAGCCTATACCATTCCAAAGCGCGTAAGCGGGTTTTATCACGATGTTTTCCTTCACCGTATTAGAGCGAGCGTGCAAAATCTGCACTTAACTATAAGTCATTGGTAATCATTGGTCTTTTTATGGTTTTTATGGTATTTCTCTTTTTATGGTAAGTTCTGGGTGGCACTGTGATTGTTATGTTGTTATGCGCAGGCGTGGCGCTTACCATTAGGCGACGAATTGCACGTCTCATTACTCAGTTAAAAAACAACTTGGATTATTTCCAAGGCGGTTCCGTTTTCCCTGACTGATGAACCCTAAAAGAAAGGTAAGCTTGTTGGGGTAAAGAGAAAACGACTTTATGGAGATTTTAGTGGTTTAGCAAAAGTTTTTCTTCGTATGAATAATGTAAATACGACTTTTATCTTATAACAAGCTAACTTATTTGTTTCGAGTGAAAGTCTTTCATCTTTTGGAATGGAAAAGTAATACTTATAGAAAAGGTTTTTGATACATACGTACATACATATATATATAATACATACGTATTTTATTTATATGCATAAAAAGATTTGGATTTTGTTAGAGCGTTCTCATCTTTATTATATTTTCTTATCCTATCCTACTTGCTAGTGTGGCTCAGTGGGAGCAAGTGCGACTTTCGATCCAACGCACCCGAGTTCGAATCCCGCTGGCCCCGCACCACTGACTTTCTTAAGTTATGTGCGGATTTAACACTCGCTCTAGAAACGGTGAAGGAAAACATCGTGAGGAAACCGGCATGTCCAAGAATTTTTCACAAAAGTCAAGGACATGTGACATCCACCAAGCCGCACTGGGCCAGCGTGGTGGATTATGGCCCATCCTCTCTCTATGAGAGAAGGCCCGTGTCCCAGCAGTGGGAACGTGATGGGCTGATGATGATGATGATGATCCTACTTGCTATCTTATCCTACTAATACTTATTATAAATGCGAAAGTGTGTGAATGGATGGATGTTTGTTACTCAATCACGAAAAAACTACTAAGCGGATTTGGATGTAATTTGGTATGTAGGCCATATAGGTCCTCGAAAAGGACATAAGGCTATTTCTATCCCGAGAAACCGCGGGTTAAAATCAATAATTATGATAAAGAAAAAAAATAGTAAGTATAAAGTCTAAACCTACTTAAAACTGCCGTTTGTGCCGTTTGGGGTAGAGACGTTGGGCCCGTGGGGACCAGGAGCACTAGAAATTTATAAGGATTTGGCGGGGCGGCTGGTGGAGTCCACACGTGACCAAAATACTGGCATGTATTTTGCCCAAAGAATCAGCCTCGCTGTTCAACGAGGTAACGCCGCCAGCATTTTGGGCACGTTGCCGGACGACGGGTATCGGTTGAATTATCTGTAGGCCATTCAGTTGGCTCAACCGATACCCGCATGTACATAGTATTTAATATCTTTTAGTTTAGTTTTATTTAATTTTTAAATTATTAAGCCTTTTGTTTAGTTTGTTATACAATGCTGCTAATGGATTATATTGATATTCAATTTTGAAAAATATCGTGACATGCTTTGTTTTTAAAACTTGAAAGAAAATATATGTATTGATATTGGAACAAATAAAAGTAATACTTAAAACTTACATAACAATGATTTACATAGGTATTTCCTTAAGTTTCTTATAGGTATAGCTAAGACTGAACAATAATTAAATTTAAAAAAATTACTAATCTTGTTCATGATGACAGAGCGTTCTATTTTCTCCCTTCTCATTTAGTTGAACGTTGTAAAATGGCAGATTTACTTAGCAAAAGCGATTTAAGTAGGTAAGTAAGTATAAATAACGTATTCCATTTTCTATTGAAAGAAAATAAAAAAAGTATTTTATATCAAATAATAAATATCAATATCCTAAAGGCATTCTCTTTCAGAGAAATTCTCAGATGGGATATATCTGTGGGATATATTATTTGGTAACGGAAATAAATTAAATTTGCCTAGAAACTAAGTCCAAATTATTAATTTCAGCTTACTATACCCACAAAACTGGCATTCATTTTTCTTCCTTTCAAGCTGATAAACCTTCTCAGGAATATCTCCGGGAAATGATTTTATGAACAACTCTAGGACTGAGGCAAGGTAGTAAAGTAAGCAGCCTGGGGTGAAGTTTGCGTTGGCAGGTTAAGAGTGTAGGCATTATTACACTTTTGTTAAGTTGTTTTTATTACCAATAATTTTATATGTGTGTTTCAATAAAGAGTTATTTCATTTCATATCTTTTTCAATTTATTTTATTGTGAAAATAAAATTTTATGGGTGAGATATTCCAAACGAAACTGCGCAAATTTCAAAGAAAACACTAAAGTCGGCGATTGTTGCAGTGGAAGGGCGCGCCGCACTGCTTGGCGGCTGAATATCTGCCAAAGGGGTAGTACTTCCCGAGGCGGACTTTCACAAATGATGCGTACTACTACAAGATACATCACACAAATCACATCACTAATAAGTATTATAAATGCGAAAGTTTGTATACTGTGTGTTGTGTTTGTTACTTCTTCACGCTGTAACGGCTTAACAGATTTGAATGAAAATCGGAATGGAGATAACTTATAACCTGGATTAGTACATAGCCTACTTTTTATCTCGGGAAACCGCAGATAAAGCCGCGCGGCGCAGCTACGCTAAGCAGTACGATATACGAAAGACGGAATTTCAGCGACTGCTGACCCGTCTCCGTGATCCTTCCTGAAGAAATATTTTGCTTTATAAACAAACATGAGGTTGTCGTTTCCTTTTGTCTGGACCTGAAAGGGTTGCATCCCTCAGTCCCGGGGGCGTCATTTGTTTAGACCACCGAAGCAACAGGGGTTGACTTTCATGCAACTAAAAACAGTATTCGATGTGTGCATCGAATAACGGTTCATGACACCCATGATAAATAATGGGCCTACATTGTTTTCACTTATATTTTCGCGGATGAAAAACAAATTAAAAAATAATTTTTAATTTTTTTGAACACTAATTTGGAATGTTAACTTTATTGAGACACACACATATTATAATAAAATTAATAACTAACATTGATAAAAACAATTTAATAGAAGTAGAATTAATTATTATTTTCGTTCTTATAATATTGTTTCTATAGTTGGTAAATTACGATGATGTTGAATTTTATGCAAATAAAAACGGTATTCGGAAACCGGTATTCGGTATAGGTAATAAGCATCCTATTACTGGGTTATAACACTGTTCGTCAAGAGACGTGTTTAAATTGCACACTTACATTTCGCGAAATTAGATTATTTTTTCCATTTCTATTTTTTAATTTTGGTTGTAACTTATGGTTTTTTATGGTTTGCTTTGGTTCTTTATTTTCGTAACGTATATAACAATAATAAATAGACTAAATAATTGTTATAATAAAACACGCTTCTTATATATTTGAACTATTAAGTTAAAGTTAGTTAAGTAATTATGAATTTTCCAATAAAACGAAAGGTTTCAAAAAGATTTTCCAAAATAATCGTTTGTCTGGACCAGAAAGGGTTGTATTTCGGTCCCTATGGTGTCGTTTGTTCGAACCGTATACATTTTTCATGCAAATAAAAAGTTATAGGTCTACATGGGTAAGTGTGAATTGGTTTATTTTTTCAAGAAGTGTCTATAGATGTACGACTAAAACGAAACTATATCTTTTTTTACTAAATCGGTTTTTGTGAAACTAAGTAGGTTTTTAAACTATGTTTTGATACCACGTTACGTCATTTTAAAGATTAGCCGCCAAGCAGTAGTGCGCAAGCATTACTGTGTTCCGGTTTAAAGGGCATTGTAGCTAGCGAAGTCTCATCACTCAGAACCATACAAAAGAAATGTATTGTTTGTTTATTTGAACCAGTTTTTAGAGACTTTATACTTTAATATTAAAGTATATTAAATATTCCAGTATTTCTACGATTTCATAGTTGAGAACCCCGGTGGTGGAAGGCCCCATACACAAGATACCCGCTAAAGTGGATTAACTTTTACTCACCCTGTATAATCTGATCTGATATTGACAAATACCGGTTGCCACGTTCAGTTTAACCACGCCTAGCGCACTATGCACTGTAGGTACGAAGCTACAAGTACATAGCCGGACACCGACGGCGGGTCGCGCGTCGGACACGTGCCGCGTCAGAAGAGATAAGAGCTATGCAATAGAAAGAGAGGCGCTCTGTACCATTTATTGAATTGACTTCGTGTTTAGTAATGAAACCTTACAAAGTGATTCGTTGTGGGTCTTATTATCAGTTCAGTTTATTATTTTACCAGGGCTTACATTATCAGAATATATTTTTTCTAGAAATTTAGCGTAGGTAGAGCATGGTGCGTCTAATAATGTTGCCCGAGGCCTTTATATCAATACAATTTCTGCCTTGTTATCTAGATATATTGTGTCTTAAACCTAAGTAATATTTGTACTCAACGACACTGTCTACCTACATCACAAGTGTTTATCCCTTAAAACATAATATACCTATATGGGTTTCAAGGTGGTAATCCTGATGGAGTTATCCTGGTGAGTAGCTTTTCTTTTTGTGAGTAGTAGCAGAAATCTTTTTTGAGGAGATTCCATCGCCATGTAAGCAAAGACATGCTGAGCTATACGGCTCTATTTAAAAAAGGTTATAAACACGACAAAATATATCTCGGAATTTGAAGCTCGAACATATTTCAAAACCTGAATCTCGCAACTTTAAAAATAGAACGTCTCAACTCTCATCAGTAATCAGCGCGCGCGCCGCTTGCAAACCTTCAGGAGAACAATAACTAGTCGGTGTCGAAACACGAGGTCGCACGAAGGTGATCCGAGTGCTAACACGGCACTCACGAACGCATATATTTAAATTAACCAACTTGTATAGACCTCTCATATCGTTAAAACTCTTCAACAACACAAACGACGTCATAGCTCAACGGTACCTGGCCGGTACATTAACAATCCATTATCACTTGACCCCTCGCTTCTGAACAATCATTCAATGACGTACTGCGGTATTAGGGTCGTCATTATTTGGCTCTTGTGCATGTGTGTGGTATTTATAGGTGTTGTGTATTACATTGAAACGTCAGCCGGGCACACACTGGCACGGTTGAGGCACGCAAAAGCAAAACACGCCGTTGGAAATTTGTGTAGAGGCAGCATAAAAATATTTTTCGAAAATCAGTTCGTTTGATTTAGATAAACAGATTTATATATTTTATGGTAAACATTTGAAATAAGTTTGCAAAACCTAAGTTTTGTTTCAAATCTGTCAACATTTTAAAAGACCTTCCTATCCAAACGATTCTGGTGAAAACATAACTGGATTTTTTATTTTGTGATAAAGCCTTTTATTGCGGCGAAATTAATTTCAGATCATTTTTGAAATAATATTGGATATCTCTATACGTTTTCCGTTCTTCTAATAATTACCGGTTGCATCATCAGATTAGCTCAGTAGTACATTCACATTGTATCTATACCTACCTAGTTGTTGAAACCTTTTGTAATGCTTTTCAAAATTTCAACTCCAGCACTCCCAACTCCACCAACTCTTATAACTCCAGCTGTACGTTAGTAAAAATATTGTGAAAAGGAAACCTAATGTGACTGTCAATCATAACTTAATTTTAATACGTATTACGCACAAATTATTCCATTCTTAAAGAACTTCATATCAAAAATAGACTGTCGTTCACTGTACAACTACGAATACTGAAGTTCTTTGGTCACATCTCCGGAAACGAAGATTCGATAGAGACTTGTGGTCCAGAGTCAGGTGACAAAGACAAGAAAAAGGGCACGCGGCCGATCACCTACGCGTTGGATAGACCTTATTAAGACTGCAACTCAAACCACCATAGTCCAGTGTACTCGCAATGCTACCAACCGCCAGAAATGAAGAAGCATTGCGATAGCAGTTACCCTCGCTAAGGAAAACCACAACGCTGAAGAATCAACGCATATACCATCTTTTATACCACGACCACTGTGACAAGAGTGCCCGACTTAGGATGAGATAAGTTTCGGACAATTAGGATGTCCTTCTTTTAAGAGTTTACGCTTTGAACTCGCAACGCAGACTGCGTCATAACGTGAGTGTAGCCTAAAATGGCTATTTTATTACTCAAAATATTATAATTAATAACTTTTTTACTTGTGGTAGGTTTCTCGCATGCGAGAGGCCGTCTGGGTGGTGCTGTTATTAGTATGGGCTGGCGTATTGCTTACCATCACGCAAACGACCAGCTCGCCTCGTCCTTCAGATACAAAAAAAAAAAAAAACTTGCATATACTCACAAAAAATACTCGTATGATGCTTTTTATGTTGACGCTTCTCTATCCGCAGCGCTCCGGGCGTCATTTGCATTGGTAATGTGGCCGCGCGCGTATTGGTAAACAGAGTGATTTACCTCGAGAGTAGAGTGGAGTCGGGCTATAAACTCTACCATAGACATAATAAACAATAATATCTAAGCGTCTACATTCAATGGTAGAGTTGGACAGAATGGCTAGACATTGATAAACAGAGATATTTACCTCGAAAGTAGAGTAAAGCAGGGATATAAACTCTACGATAGTCTTAATAAACAATCTATCTGAACCTCTACAATCAATGTAGAGTTCATGAATGAATGCTTCATCATGCTGAATGCGTAATGAATGCTTCATCATCATCATCATCATCATCATCATCATACATACTAAACAATATCACAAATGAATAAATAGAGATCAAAATGATTGGGAACTTTGTCCTACAAACCGATTCGCGGCACTGCACTATAGTAGTTAATAATAATAATAATTAATGCTTTATTGTTACACCAAACAAGAAATTAACACGGTAGTTTTAGATTTTTATGCCTTACAAACATACAAAAATACAAATTTTCCTCTTTATAATCATCATCATCATATATATAAAATTCTCGTGTCACAATGTTAGTTACCTTACTCCTCCGAAACGGCTTTACTGATTTTTACCAAATTTTATATGCATATTCAGTAGGTCTGAGAATCGGCTACTATCTATTTTTCATACCCCTAAGTGATAAGGGTTGTTCACCCTTAACATTTTTTTTAATTTACATGGCAAAACAACGTTTGCCGGGTCAGCTAGTATTATATAGATAGATGATTAGGTAGATGTAGATGTAGATTTAGATAAATAATAATTAATTTTTGAACAAAACAAAAACCAACTTCAATTCTGATGTATCTTCGAAGTCCAAGGTCGAATGTCGATGGAATTTATATGGGACCACCTTATAGCTATACCCACGGAAAAATAACGTTACGTTATTTTTTTTAAATACACAAAAAGAACGTACAGTCGAATTGAAAACCTCGTCCTTTTTGAAAGTTGGTTGAAAAACCGTCTTCAATTCTGATGTATCTTCGAAGTCCATCGTTTCAATCGGTCAAATATCGATGAAATGTATAAAGGACTGCCTTGAAGCTATACTGACTTAACATAAACATAAATTTCCAAATCACTTTATAAATGACGTAGATCTGAGATAACACACATTATAAAACAATCGAATTGAGAACCTCATTTTTAAAGCCGGCTAAAAAAAAATCATTTATTATCAGGTAATTAACAAACCGATACAATTACAACAAGTGAGTTACAAATACGAAATATAAAATAACATGCTCAAACAAAATAAAATACAATCAATAAGTAAATTAATTCATAAAATCAATTCTAAAGATATGCGCGGAGAACGCTCTCTCCAAAAACGGTGAAGGAAAACATCGAAAGGAAACCAGCATGTCCAAGAATTAATCACACAAATTCAAGGTCATGTGACATCCACCAACTCGCACTGGGCTAGCGAATATACTATGGTTGGCTGAGAATGTGAACAGATGAGGGGAGGCCCAAAGTAACACCAGCAGGGGAATCGTCTAACTTGAACACCGATACCGATCGCTTTCAAACATGTCTTGTGAGCGGTATTTGCCTGTGAACTTGTCAAACTTTTTTACTCAAAGTCCGCGTCCAAATTCTTATCCCAATCACGATCGCTAAAAGTGATCGATGTTGCAGTTTGAAAAATGCTTACGCCTTCCAAATTTGAAATTGAATGCGACCGGCATCGGTTATCAAGTTACACGACTCCCCCCTGCTGAAAACGCTGTATGAATAAGGTACTATATTTTCATGTAAAAAGCTGAACCAATTAAAATAAAATCGTATATCTTTTTCCGGGTAAATAAATAAATTTCGCAGGAAACTTGTAAAACTACGACCAGAAATGTACACGATTATAAAGCCACACACGTGATGTTAATTGATTTTAGATTGTAAAAAGGTGTTCATAATAGGTTTGTTAGTGGCGTTTTCCGGTATAAATCCAGCACAACCAATCATTATAATTAGAATTAATACAATTTAAAAAGAAGAAATCACTGAATACATCACTCGGATTCTAAAGTCCTTGTCAAGCAATAATAGTACCTATTTTTTTCGTGTATGGGTTTAGCGGGACCTTGGTCCTCGTAGTTTCTGGTGCTCTGGATGCAGGGAATTCTGGTTAAACGCCAGGGTTTCGTATTGATCGTTGGGCGTTATTTATTTAATACATAATCTGTTAAATCTATTTTTTCGAAACAAATTACTCATACCTTCACGCAATTCCCTTCCCTTTAGTTCCGTTTTTAGAACATCGGTCCAAGAATCCCTGATATGATACTTTTCTTTGGTCATTATACATTACGTGACATTACGTTCAGAAACTTGGCAGTATTGGTTAAAAATACAATTTTTTTACCCTAAAATACAACAAGAGAGCAAACATATTCGTCTCAAGCTTAAATATATGACTGGTAAAACTGATTTACTCTGGACAAACTGATGTCCAAGCATAGCTCGATTCAGACAGTCTCCTGTTTCATCCATAATACTGGTTACACAAATCGAGTAGACGACGGCGTCTTCACCCAAATGTCACAATAAAGAACCATCACGAAGCTATCAGACTTCGTGATTGTACATCATGAGTAATAGAAATGCGGTTGGCGAATCGTGCGCAGTTAGAAAGCGTAGTTTCTCCCGCGTGCGTTTGTCGACCCGAGCTACTGCGGGAACTCACTAGATTGTGTTTCGTGAGAAAGTTGGTTAATTGCTTTGGTATTCTTAATCTACCTGTAAAATGGAGCTTCTTTAGGCCTTTTGTCGTGGTGGGAGAATCGGCCTTGGTCGTTTTTGTTAATGTGTTCTAATTCAAAATCTAATATGAGGAAGTGTTTTTTTTAATTGATTTATTAATGGATTACCAACAATTACTACATAATACATATATAAAAAAATGAGCTTACATATAAATTTATACATATAATTAAAGGTAGGTTGGTATACACAACATGCATACAAAAGTAATTAATGAATAATAAATAATTGAGTATTTATTACTATTTCTAAATTTTATACGACGAGCAGAGGAGCTTATTCATTCTATTAGTGCAGAGAGAGAAATCAGATGTTTTCCTGTAAAATTGGACCAACGAGTCAGCAAACACATCGCACAAATCACCACACCACATACGTTGAGAAGTTTACTAAATCGGGGAATGACAGAGTTAGCGCCTAAACTTGATCGTCAAAATGGCGGAACAAATAACTATATGGTATTACGAGGACATCGGGGTTTAAAATTAAAACGGTTTGAGAAATCGGGACAATCAAGTTGATTTTTAATGACAACATTTAGGAAATTTCTGTGTTTTTAAAATTTGGACAGAAGGTAGGTAGGAGCTCTCACGTTCTAATAGTTTCTTCGTAATGACGTGTCTTAGAGTGACACTTCAATAATATTACAATCTAGCCTAATAAGACTAATGAGTAATTTGCCTCTCACCTAAACTGCTACCTAGAGTAAAACTATCTTCTTCTTCCTCCTGGGCTTTTTCCCATTTACTTGGGGTCGGCCCTCCTTGTCCGCATTTTCCATTTAGCACGGTTTTGTGCAGCGTCAATGCTTATATCAGCTTCTTTGAAGTCCTTGTCAACCGTCGTTATCCATGTGGCGGGTGGTCTTCCACTAGAGTAAAACTATATGTCTTTCATTTTTCTTTCACGGTCTAATGAAGTCACGATGTAGTGGTAGGACTTTTCTGGCGAGCCTGCCTTGAAAAGTACTACACTTTTTTTCAAATATTCTACTGCCAAGAAGTAGTGTGCTGACGTTACAGTGTGGTTTAAAAGGTACTATGTTAAGTGAAATAGCTGACCATTATGAGACTTGAGAGCTAAATTGTTTCAGGATGGCGAGGGCAGTGCAGTGCCCCGCGAGATTTTGCAAAACAATTTCTGGGTGGTGGAGGCGGCGTAAAGTCAAGGCAAAAAATTACAGCATTTGTATGTGGACGGCTTACGTGTACAGTGCAGTCAGAAAAGGTCTTCGCTCATCATGATGTTGTGAAGAATCCATAACGCTGGTTTCAAAGTTTTGCAACTATTATGGGCTGGCGTGCTGCTTAATATAAGGTGAACAAAATACTCGTCTCGACACAGTCAGTTATAAATAAAAAACCGGCCAAGTGCCAGTCAGACTCGCGCACGAAGGGTCCGTTCCATTATCTATAAAAACGGCAAGAAAAACACGTTTTTGTATGGGAGCCCCCTTAAATATTTATTTTATTCTGTTGTTTAGTAGGTATATGTTGTTATAGCGGCAACAGAAATACATCATCTGAGAAAATTTCAACTGTCTAACTATTACGGTTCATGAGATACATACAGCCTGGTGACAGACAGACAGACAGACGGACGGACAGCGGAGTCTTAGTAATAGGGTCCGGTTTTACCCTTTAGGTACGGAACCCTAAAAACAGAGTCTTCAAACGTCTTGCGTCATTGATTCGTCTGTCGTGTGAAATGCGAGTGCGTGTGGCAACACAAAGAGAGCCGTAAAATTAATACGAGAGTGTTTGGTCACGCCGACACTTTACGATCTTTGGTTTATAATGCTTTTAAACGGCTGTTTCCGGTTATCTAACGAATGGTGGAGGTTTCGTCAATTAGGTAAGTATCAGTAGGTTGGACATCTTAACTGAAGAATGAAGTATAACATTGGAAAAATATTCTAACACCAGTGCCACAGAATGCCTTATAGTATTTTTAAGGGACTGAGTGATGAGGCGAGCAAGCCCTTCGCCTGATGGTAAGCGCCACGCTTGCCCATAACAATTGCAGTGCCAACCAGAACGTTTAATAGCAAAAAAGGCACTACGTAGCACTGCGTTGCGCTCATCACCCCGAGATAATCAGATATTAAACCTCATATGCCTAGTAAATTTCGCTGGCTCAATTCCCTTTAAACCGGAACACCGTAATGCTTGCGCACTACTGTACTACATGCCAGTGCCTTGGCGGTCACACTTTTGCAGCTTTACTAACTGCCGTCAACCGCTCCAAATGGTGGACAAAATTCTAGGCTAGTGAATGCCATTGACAGCCATTTAGCAACAGTGTGCGACGGAATTACATGAACTTATTCCGCCATCCCCATTCCATCACAGGACGTCCAGACGTACGGGCGGCCGTCATCAATTTATGGTTGACATCCCTCCTGCCACCAAGCGCTTTGCTTCGACCTTCATAATGTGAACGGCCAAGGAGTGGAACTCTCTGCCGGCATCTGTGTTTCCGGATAGCTATAATCTGGGTGACTTTAGGCCAAAAGTGAACAGGTTTCTTCTAGGCGAGCGTGCTACATCTTTGACCGCATCTTCACTTAACAACAGGTGAGATAGTGGTCAAACGCAAGCCTATAAATAATAAAAAAAAAGACGTGTGGCACTCGGAGACTGCCGCGGTAAAGCTATTGCATAGCATTCGGAGTGGGGGTGTTAGGTTATTTTCGTTACGGAATTTCTGGATTCGGTCTCCACGCTCAAGGCCGGCGATAGAAGCTATGCAATAGCTTAAAAAGACGTGTGGCACTCGGAGACTGCCGCGATAAAGCTATTGCATAGCTTTCGGAGTGGGGGGTGTTAGGTTATTTTCATTACGGAATTTCTGGATTCGGTCTCCACGCTCAAGGCCCGCTATAGAAGCTATACAATAGCTTAAAAAAAACGTGTGGCACTCGGAGACTGCCGCGGTAAAGCTATTGCATAGCATTCGGAGTGGGGGGTGTTAGGTTATTTTCGTTACGGAATTTCTGGATTCGGTCTCCACGCCAAGGCCCGCGATAGAAGCTATGCAATAGCTTAATAATAAAAAGTTGCGCGAGCAGTTGTCTTGTAATCCAATCAGGCCGCAGTACTTGCATTAATACCATTTTTCTGGAAAAGAAAGATCAGGTTTTTACTTTGCTCAATTGCTCAATACTGCCAGTATCTTAGGTTCGCTGCCAACTGGTAGTGGGCTAGAGCATTTGGCTATCTAGAGGTAATGGTCAAAATAGCTTGTCAAATTGCTTGTCCTTGTAAGTAGTTAGTTTAAGTTTAGTAAGTAGAGTGTAGAGTGTAATTGTTTTTAGTAATAAAAGCATTCGCCCGTTAAAAAATATATCTAGAAGAAAATGTTCTGCATGTCGAAAAAGTTGAGTTGACCTGAGTATCGCTCCGGAGGATAAGAGAGGTGAGGAGTTTTACTAGAAAAAAGTTAGCCATGAACAACGGCCGTGCTCATTAATTATGCAGCATTACTGTAAGAGCACGTACATAGTCATTACCGGTCAATATATCTACGCTTTCTTCCTCTGCCCCAGGCCCTCAATCCACAAGGAAAAATAGGCTGACTAGCTCTCCAAATAGGTACTCTATGATCAAGCCCCAGACGGCCCAGAACGACGGTAATGAGTTTTTGAAGACAGAATGAATTTTTGAACTATCATGGTCACTTACGTCCGAAATAAAGTAAATTATGATCCGTTAATGAGGTTTCTAGTGTTACTTTAGACACTACTGTCAATATACTGTTCTCAGTTGATCACCGAAGTGCAAAATCTATTTGTTTAAAATTAAAGAATCACTGCATTTTCATTACATTACAAATCATGAAAGAATTTATATTGCAGCAGAATGCCTGTAATGGCGTGGCGAAGTATCTTTTTCTTTTCGTTTATCGAATTAAAATCGACTTAAAATACTTCAACATTAATTCAATCAGCTCTATCTTAGAACGCGCAAAACTAATTTAAGGCACTCCATCATCAGAAACCTGATTACAGCACGCCTTATCAAACTAATTCGACTTAATGAGCCCAACAAAACCGACAAAGGTGTTATGAATAAATATCCACTTAACAATGACTAAAAAAACAATAAAAAGCTTATAAAAAAATGTTTATTGATGGGTGCGCCGGCGTCTCGTTTCTTCTTCACGTAATTCTTGATGCTATCTTGTTCTCGGAAGGTCGACTTTTGTCCCGTTCTTGCTAAGGCGTTAAGGGGTTATTGCGTCCTTTTCTGTCATCAATCGATCGACCCTTAGACACCCACGACAAGTTGTGAATGCAGTGTGAGATTGCTGGAATTGGGGATCCTTCGATATTGGAATTTTATTTAAATTTAACATCTAAATTATGGACATACAAATAAAATAATATAGTTATTGTCATTTATTAAAAATATATATTAAGGTTTTATTTGAATCGTTCCGGGTTTTCTGGGGCTTTTATATTTATTCGGGATTTGATTTTTTTATATTATAAGAATTTCTTATATACTTCTAATTTTACTAATTTTAGTGCCTAATAAATTTCACAAAATTTCTTGGATTAACTGTAGTAATCCAAAAATTTTACTTTGACATCTTAACAATCCCACAAATACCTATTAATACATTTTTAATGTATTCCATTCCTGTAGAAGGCAATAAACAAAGTTCAAAAAAAAAATATGTCACCTTAATACACACTAAACATTACTACATATAAGATAGCATTTTCAATTCATACAACAAATTTATTCAACATTATAAATAAAAAATCTATTACACAAAGATAAAACTAAAGTTCCCACAGCAAAAAAACATAACTCGGTAAAAGAACATTGGTCCATTCCATTTACGGAATTCCAAGTGATAGACTCAATGAAATAAATGCAGCGGCACAGATTAAATAATAGTTGCATAGCAGCGGCCGCCGCGAGGCTCGAGTGCTTTATAGCCGCGCGCGGAGCGAAGCAATTTATTTAAGTTTTTAGGGTTCCCTTAAAAAAGTTATTTTTAAAAACAATGATGTGTGTTTTAATGTTCTTTTATTATTGTAATGAATATATTAATTTTAAAAAGAAATAAAACCACAATCGTCGTTACGTTGTATGTCAATTATTGCTGATTATATATTTTTATTATTAATTTTATGTCGCTCTTGCTCACGGGTTCTTTGGTAGGCTTACGCGGGGACATAAGTCCAACACGTAGAGGCCTCTTGGAGCATTTAATTTAGATATGTAATGGGCAACACGATAAGTGCGAGGACTATTATTGGAGATATGAAAATTACCTATGATTGGGCTATTGAGGTGAATTTTTAATGGATGAGAACTTGTCTATGATATGAGACTACGGCACCTGCCAGTTCTGCCTCATAAAAAAATATTTAGGCAGGTGGTGACTCGCCACCCACAAAACGGGCCCCCTTTAAGGGCCGCCGTTCATTGGCGGTGAGAGGGGCAACGTTGGTGTGGGTGGCTAAATGGTGCGAGAGGTGTGCTGCAGTTTCACTTAAACACTACTCCCGGCGTTATGCCCTTTAACACTTCCACCCTTGGAGCTTAGTTCTTAGCTCTTGCATCTCCACCCCCGGACGGCCAGTTAAGGCAAGGCGGGGGTCAGGGGTCTCATTTAGCCCCAGGGAGAATTTCGAGGTAAAGCTCAGTGTCGCCACGCACCGTCGACTCGCCACAAAGTCGCCCCTGGCCTTTTCTATTATTATTTTTAGTTATAGGCTTGCGTTTGACCGCTATCTCACCTGTTGTTAAGTGACGATGCGGTCGAAGATATCGCACAATTGCCTAGAAGAAACCTGTTATATATTATATAAATTACGATATCTGGCAATTATATGAATTAAAATAGTTTTTTTTATAGATAAAATATTTTAATGCGATGTCTAACCCTCCATACGTAATTACATAATACCTACTTTAGTATAAAACTTTATTCGGATCAACATTCCGATCAGACCTATTTAAAAATATGTTAGTTTTTCAGCAATGACGCATGTTTGGCAATAGTTTCATAAAATTTTGGGTAAGCAAAATATTTTCACTCCAGCCGAAAATCGAATTCAGAACTTAATTTCTGTGCTGAAAGCCCTGAAATACCAAAAAAAAAATGGTTATTACATTTTAATAACTCTGATTTATATGTATTGAAGTTCCTTTTCATAAGATAGAAATAAAGAAAGAAAGAAAAAACATTTATTTGACGACCACAATCATAACAAAATAAAGAAAGACAAGAAAACATAATTATAAAAAGAAAAAATAAATATATAAACGGTATGAAGAGATAATTATGCCTAAACTACGTATGAGATAGGAAACTGTCACCAAAAAATAAACGGTCACATAAACGTCATAGTACTATAGTAAACCTTTTGTTACTGTACGGAACCCTCGCCGTTGTCTGGTTGAAGCCGTTACCGACCACGGTGGTATCTTTTATTTTATTTTAGGTGATAATTAATTGAAGCGGTTTTATTTAACGGCGCGTAATTTTGATTGGTTGGTTCTTTTATGAGTTTCTGTATAAGGAAATTTGTAAAGTCTATTTTTGTTTTTACGTCAGAATCATTTGTGGTTAATTGTCATTAAAAGTTAAATACCTAAAACAAAACGATAATATCTTTTCACACTCAGACAATAAAATAATATTGTCAAATAAAAAGGTATTTCATTTATAGTGTTTTTTCTGACTGATAATGAAATCTACTCCCACATTATTCTAGGCTTTTCCTGATGCTTTTGCGTTAGGTATATTTTATAACTAGACCCTGATGAAATAAAACATTTATTAATACACACACACGTTATCTTTATTTCTCACTCCACTTCTACACACTGTTACAATTTCTTTTTTTATGGAACTGAGTGATGAGACGAGCGATTCGTTCGCGTGATGGTAAGTACCACGCCTGCCAATAACAATTGCAGTGCCACCCAGAACTTTAATCCCATAAAAACACTGCTTAGCACTGCATTGCGCTCATCACCCCGAGACATCAGATATTAAGTCTCATAATATGCCCAGTAATTTCGCTGGCTATAATTTATTCATTTCTTTCAGGCAGTATTCAAGTGAAACAAAGTAAAATAACAGAGTCCCATAAAATAAATCCCATAGAACCTTAGAGACTAACATACGAGTGTATACAAAAATATAACGCAATAACTAAGTATTTCATAACGCACAGCATAAAAGGAATTATTGTTTTTGCCTACTATCCCTATAACGGCGCTAGACTACCCCTGTAGGCCAGAAGTCCGGGGTCAGGAACATCTAAAACAATGCCCTTCAAACCGAACACAGTAACGCTTACGCACTACTGCTTGGCGGCAGAATAACTGGCAAAGCTGTGGTACCTACTCAAACTGCCTCCCGCATGCGAGAGACCTACCACGAGTAAAATAATGTATCATTCTAATTATTAACTCTAGATAATATTAATTTTTGTGCCGGTCTGAATAATTTTCAATAAGTTTTTAACATCTTAAAAAAATTTTACGCAACTCAGCCCTACAAACTAAGCAGCATCTCTCTTAAAATTATAAAGCTTGTAGTATATTCAAACAATAACAATACAAGAACAACCTATCCATAAATTCCATAATAGAGGATTAACTTAGCATTCCACTTTGGTTTCCCATGATCGACGTGTAAATGTCCATAAATCACCATAGAAACCTCATAGAAACCGCTTACAAAGGCGAGAAAGCGCCGCCAGTGCCGTCAATTATCGCCCATCTCCACGCCGCGCCGAGACGCTCGCTTGGCGAGATAAGGACTGAATAACCTAAAAAAAATATTTTTTAAAGGTAAAGAGAGTATAATACATTTATATGTTAGACTTTCCATAGGATAAAGCGTTCATTAAAACAATAATTAATTAATTAGAAGAAGATTGCCCTTGGAAGAATTTGCAGTGTAATAGTTGACATTTCTCTATCCAAATATGTGTCTTCGACTTTTTTAATACGAAGAGCTAATAAGGAACACCTTACCTTAGTCTATGTTTCCCTGTTTCGATACATAAAATCTGGGCGTCTTCAAGTCTAGAGTAAATCGGTATTTTTTACGCAAGCATGAAACATCGTCGTCAAGGTTGACTTTCCATGTGATGAGACTACATGAAAATGCTTGACAAATCAGGTATAAAATATGTAGGGTCGAAAGCATCACCACTGTTTTAACATTTTGCGTTTATCGTCAAGCAGTACCTAGGTAAAATAACTGTTTTGGTTTTAATTTTTAATGACACCGTCGCTACTTGCAGTATTATGTGTCGACGCGTCGCTTGCAAAATTACCTACACCTTTGTGAATATGCGACGTTAAATGCGTTCCGGAATGTCTCTCGTTAGATGAAAGAGGTCTTCAGTGAATGACGATAACCAAACAAAACCAAAACCATACCGCTGTTACTATACCGGTTAAAGTCTTAACTTTCTCCTCATTTCGGTCTTTCATTGGTACAATAAAACTCAAAGCTGTGAAGTTATTGGCCAATTAGAGAGAATTCGCCGGCGCTTTTGAATCGAACTTTGCATTTGATTGGGACGCAAGTTTCTTTTATTGGAATGAGTGACGATTTGTTGGGGCCGTGTTAACAAATTGTTTAACCAATCTTGATTTGGACGATCTGAATAAAATTCGCTGCGGAATAAATTGTTGATGACATTAATATTCATCGATAAGTAACGCTTTCTAATTAATTACAAATAGGTATCATTCGGATGAGTTCATTAGGTAGGCACGTTCCTAATAAAGTAATGTTAAATATTAAAATTAATTTATTTATTTTTGAATTACGATTGGAAAGCCATTGTCATCTATGGAAATCAGAATCTGCGATACCAAGGGCGATATATTGCCTATACCTACTTAGGGTATTAGGTGTAGAAATATAGGGAGTGCCAACGGGCCCTACGACATTAATTAGGTACAAGAAATTAGTAGATACATTGGTAGAGAAAAGTCGGGCTTTTATCTTTTAGTTGGGATAGTTATTTTGAAAAGATTTTCTCTGTATTCGTACTTTTCACATAACTTACCTTTTTTTATGTAACTGAATGACGAGACGAGCTGGTCGTTTACCTGATGGTAAGCAATACGCCAGCCAATAACAATAACAGCACCACCCAGAACTTTATTTTGAAAAATACTGCGCGGCGCTGCACTGCGCTCGTCATCCTGAGACAATAACGAATACTATAACGAATGAATCGAACAATATGAAACAAAAATAACAAATGCAATAACTACCAAACATTCCGAAAGCATTTAATTGTTTTCCCGCTAAAGCAAACTTTGTCGAAGCTTCCCCATCACGTGTTCCGATATTTCCCCTCCCCTCTCTACAAAGTGTTATTAACTTCCTATGCTAACTTCCCCCTGTCTCCCCTCCGCCTTGACTTTTGACAGTGCGAAGTGCAAAGTCTGGTTGAAACTTATTAGTTCCGTGAAGTATGACAGAAAGAAAATATTACTTTTAGATGTAAACTAGCTGTGCCCTGCGTTTTTACCCGCGGTTTCCCGGGATGGGCCTATGAGTTAATCCAGGGTATAAGTTATCTCCATTCCAAATTTCATTCAAATCCGTTGACTGTTACAGCGTGAAGAACTAAAAAATACACTATGATACAAACTTTGTTAATTATATTATTTGTTATTAAAAAGAAATATAGGAAATAATTAGGATTAATGTTTTTTTTTTTTAGCTACTTCTATTTTTGATTTATTTGCACCGCAGACTTCTCGCACTCCGCTGTTAGTTCTTTCCATCGAAAGGTTGACTGAAAGAGATCGCTTTTAGCGATAAGTCCGCCCATTGTACTGTATAAGCCAATTTCTGTATCTTGTTATTCTTTGTTATGGTGTACAACATAAATAACTATGATATTAAAAAATAAAAAATGTTTTTTTTTTGGAAATGAGTGACGAGACGAGCATGTCGTTCGCCTGATGGTAAACGCCACGCCTGCCCATAACAAATTGCAGTGTCACCCAGAACTTTTAATAGTTTTTTTCCTTGAACAAGAAAACTAAGTCGATACTGGTGGTTTTCAAAATGCTTAGGCCGTGTCTCTTTCTATTTTCCTTAGTTGATTAAACCACAGTCTAATGATTATTGTTCTGAAATTCTGATTAGAAGATGATCAATTGATATGGAATACAGCTCTTTATTTGAAAGTACTGTACAATAGGTAAATGTGGTATCATTTGATTGATGTTTTGAATATATTATAAGTGTCACTTTAGTTGACGACTTTTCTAAGCTTAAACCGAGCAAAAACCAAGCCTAGCGCACTCCGCACTTTAGGTACGTAGCTACAAACAGCCGGACAACGACGGCGGGTCGCGCGTCGTTACACGTTCCGCGTCAGAAGAGATAAGAGCTATACGATAGAAAGAGAGGCGCTCTGTAGGTTAATATGGCTGGTAGGTATGCAGCGCTACTCGAGGTTGAATTGAATTTTATTGCGTCATAGCAAGAGTCGCTATTTGTTTAAATTTCTTTGCGGAGTGATGCTTCTGTCCTTTAGTATTCTGTGCAAAAACACCAAAAAGTAAAGCTATTCTTTTTAATAAACTTTTGGGTCTACTGTGACCGGGTGGGATCGCCATCGGGCGGGAACTGCCACTGACCTGTTACCTAGATCAACAGAGACTTGTGACTAAAGAGCAACGAAGTATTAAATCCGATTTTATTGTCCAGTCAGTTAGAAAATACTGTAAACCCATTAAAAAGTTTCCCGGGAACAGGGCACTGCCCCCACCCTCGATCCCTCGGGAGCTCGCTGGGAGCACGTTGCGGTTGACAGCTATACAGCTACGAGCACACAACTAGGTCCGTGGTTTGTTTTTGTTTGAAAGAAAGAAAGAAATGAGTTTTATTGCCAACACAAAAACAATAGGGGATCGGACAGTAATAAAAAAAAAACAAAATGTAGTTAGAACTAATATTGTCGAATCCAAAAGATCATTCAATCAACATTTTTGTAAAATAATAATCTTTTATATTTTTGAATCAATAAATAAAACTAGTCAAGAAATAAAATCAAATAATTCTGACATTTTTAATCTGTTACGAATCACCAACACAGTGCATGACGTCATTTAAAGTAAATACCGTGTGCGAAGCTTGTGTTTATTTTATATTTATATCAAAACGATATGTTTTTCATGCCATGACGACCCTAAAGGTCATGAAAAACATCACAAACTCCTTAAACTACACAAAAACGTATAAATCACTTTGCATGTTTGCTTTCGTATAGCTTGTCGTTTCATTTGCCAGCGTGTGACGTCATATGTTGTGAGGTGACCTTTTGCGGGACAATATTGAAAACGTAACATTTAAACATAGTTTTAGGTACTTCTATCACTTTATTTAATTAAAATATTACTTTTCATGGCGATATAAATATAAATTATTACCTATATAAATTATGGTTAAGTTTAAACTCTTTCTGAAAAGTTGTCCGATCCCCTATTCACACAATATTTACTTAGCTAGTTTAGAAAATAATAAAGTTACAATAAGGGATAGGCTCAACGTCTTTATAAACTCTAGTGAGTTTACACAGAACTACTACTGACTACTGTTTACTTGGTTTTCAGCGTAGGTACCCCTTTGTTCGAACTAAGACGGTAGTCGAAAATAAAAATATATAGCGGATATAAATAAAAGTTTTAGTGCTTGGTTTTAAGTACTGTCCCTTTTATCCGACGGAACGAAGATTGGTACCAAATTACGAATCAGAGTAAGACCTCAGGAATTATCTGGCGCTAACTTGTAGGGCCATAGCGCGACTACGCGACGATGAAGGTGAACTGTAATTAGCATTATATTTTAAACACTTACCTTGTCATGTTAATCCTTTGACAATTTATTTTCTTGTGTAGTTCAAAAAAACCCACGCGTGAAAAATTAAAAATTCAGAGAAAACTATTTTTTTTTTTGTTTTTGTCACGACGAGATGTTAACAAATTATTCATTTTGTAACAAACGACTTCAATTCTTATGTATTCTAGACGTCCGAGGTCGGAAATCGATGAAATTTATATAAAACCACATCGTAGCTATAGCTATACTGAACCCAACGCAAAAGAATTTTCCAAATCGGTTTATAAATGACGGAGTTCTGGAGGTAACAAATATTAGAAACAATCGAATTAAGAACCTCCTCCTTTTCATTATGAAAGCTTCAATACATTTTTTTAAATCTTAAGATTTCAAATAATAAGAAGGAAGAAAATGATCTTGCCCGGGCAGGCATCGAATCGTCCCCGAAGGAAATTTGGTCGCTCAAGCAGTTAGCTCGGTGTCCAGTGGTTAAGCGTCGGGATTCGGGGACAGGTTCGATCCCTGCCGAGCCATATAATTTTTATTTTCCTATTTAAAATCTTAATCTTCAAAACATTTTGATTTTAGAAGAATAAAATTAAAAGGCAATTGCAATTTACCGGTGCGGCGGCGGCTGTAGGGAGTAGATAGAAGGGACACCCCGTAGGGAACAGAACAGGGATTATCTGGCGTTAACCTGAGCAATTGCGTCGTAGGGCCGTAAATTGAACAGCGCGACTGCGGTGAGGGTGGACTGTAATTAGCAGTCCATTTCTAATGTTGCTTATTAGGTAGAAACTTCAAAGGAAATCACATTGAACAAGGTGTTTTTAACAATTTAAGCGAAGGAATTTGATGTTCATTATTTTAGGGAAGTTTAGAACCTTGGGTGCGTGAATTGGGAAACTGTAATGCTCGCCCAAAGATAAACAAGAAACAAAGTCAAGCTCAGGGTATTGCAGCGCAGGACTTCGCTGGTACCGCAAACTGCAACTGTTATTGATATGCATCTCATTACAAAAAAGAGAAAGGAAAACGCGTTTTTAAATGGTTGAAGTAATTTTATCAACTTACGTACCCATAGTGGAACACTTCAGGGAGTAGGGATTATACGGCGATACCCTAAGCAATTGCGACGCCATAAATTTAACCGTTCGACAGCTACAAGGGTGAACTGTAATTGGCACTTAGCAGTTCAATTTTGAAACACCTAATTAGTCAAATCTCAACGATGAATAAGTTTTGACTCCTAATCGTTTATTATTCCGACAGTAAACGATCGAAACTACACTCGAGAGCAATGAATCCGGGTCACTTAAAGAATGTTAAAAATCTCGGAAACTAAAAATGATAGGTTAATGCAATAAATTGTATTTAATAGACAATGTAATACTCCTTAAATGAAAGTAAAAAAAATATGAGTCACCATACATTTTATTAACACAAAATTACATAAAGAAAAAAACTGCTGATCTCTCCTTAAAACAAAAATAGGAAACATGAAATTTTTGAACTTTATTACGATTTTCTTGAATTTTAATACTTCGTATTGCCTCCTCGTGCTTCCATTACTGCGTTTACGCGGTTTGGCATGCTGCACACCAAGTTCCTTATACGATTTTGGGGAATATTCTCCCATTCCTCTGTGAGAGCAATTTTGAGCTCACGAAGCGTGATTGGGGGAGGGTTTCGTTGTTTTACGCATCTGCCTAGCTCGTCCCAAGCATGCTCGATCGGGTTGATATCCGGGCTGCGCGCTGGCCACTCCATACGAGTAATGTTCATCTCTTGAAGGTAGTCATTCACAATCCTACCTGTATGAGGTCGGGCATTGTCATGCATAAATATAGCATCCTCACCTAAATTGACCATAAATGGACCAACGTGATCATTGAGGATTTCTTCCACATATCTTACGCTAGTTAAAGAGCCGTTTTCTATGATCACCAGCTCTGTGCGACTTTCAGAAGAAATTCCGGCCCACACAAGTACAGACCCACCACCGTAGGCTACTTTTTCTTCGATGCATGCTTGCTTGAATCTTTCCCCTGGTCTTCGATACACTCTGTGTCTTCCATCGTGCTTGTAGAGCATAAATTTTGATTCGTCGGAGAACATAACTTTTGACCAATCTTCAATACTCCAATTTACGTGGCTCTGGGCATATCTTAGTCTCGAAATACGATGCCCACGCTCCAGTTTAGGGCCGTTTGCAGGTCTAAGGGGTTTTAAGTTAGATTCAGCAAGCCGACGTCTTACTGTCCATGCACTTGGGTTACTTCCTCCGAGGCGTCGAAACTGATTGGTGAGTTCAGTTCCTGTGAGAAAGCGATTTCGAAGCATGGTGTTCACCAAGTATCGGTCTTCTCGTGCTGTGGTACACCTGGTTCTGCCCGTTCCTGGTCTGCGTAGGTTAGAACCAGTTTCTTCGTAACGTCGGAGAACTCTTTGTACTGTTGACAGCGACACACCGACAGTCCTGGCTGTATCGCGCTGACTCCGGCCGGTTTCCAGCATTGTAAGTATTCTGGTGCATTCTTCAGGCGTAAGCGACATAATTTCAGCTTGAATAATGAATATAGAGCACTATCAACATGGTTTATGTACATGGTTTATGACAGATTACAAACAAAAGCAAAACCAAATGCTGTAATTTCGTAGTTCCATCTTCGAAAGTGGCCCTTTTTCAAATTTGATTTTTTTATGATATAACTTTACAATAACTAAGAAGTTTTAATACCTTCATTTAAGGAGTATTACATTGTCTATTAAATACAATTTATTGCATTAACCTAGCATTTTTAGTTTCCGAGATTTTTAGGATTCTTTAAGTGACCCGGATTCATTGCTCTCGAGTGTACTTTATTGTTGAGAAAAATGTACTAGATCTCGAACTGCGTTTGATAGTTTCGATGCCTCTTATTTTTATTTTTATTGGTAAATGGGCATATGTTTGACGACATCTCGCCTGATGGAAAGCGAAGATGCGGCCTAAGATGGAACACGCTTGCCCATGAGATGCCTATTCACTCTAGACTTAAAGAGACACAAGTTGTAGCCGTTTGGGAACAAAGACGGTATACCACTTTTTATCAACGTTTTATGGCTTTTTTGTAATTTAAAAAGGTGTTCGCATATACTGTCCTTGTAGGCAGAACCTTCATCAAACCAAAAAAAAAAAGATAACGTAGTCCCATCCAATTCAAGTCCAATCTTCGCGAACCGTAGATCTATCAGGCAATACTATAGTCGGACCATGTTCCCATCAGGTACACAGATATTTAATAAACATAACGTTACCTATAATTGTTATTTAAATATGAAGCATATTATTGTTAGCTTCCTGATTCATCTACATACAATGGCAATGAAGCGTTGTAGTGGTAGTATCATAGAGATCAGACTTTCAATATCTGTGGGTAGTATCTCTGGGCATTATGAGACTCAACAGCTAATTGTCTCAGGGTGACGAGCGCAGTGCAGCGCAGCGCAGGACTTTGCAAAACAAAGTTCTGGGTGGTGCCGTTATTGTTATGGGCTGGCGTATTGCTTACCATCAGGCAAACGACCAGCTCGTCTCGTCATTCAGTTACATAAAAAAAGTATGTTATGATGAAAATCGAGATAGACGTTTGCGTAAATTTCTTCTGAAGAGTATTGTTTCGGGCCGTGGAATACCTATATGGAGACTGCCTATTTCTCCTTGATACACTACATATTTGAACAAGCTTGAACTCACCATTGGATTTACAGGGATCAGATGGCCATTGTGTACTGCTTTTACAGTGAGTGCTGTACTATTTTGTTTACAGCAAATGCGGAAATATCTTATGTAAAAACAGCTAATGTTTCGTGAGTGAAGAAGTCCGGTATACGCAGTGATGTGGTTTTCTAATATTTAACTCATTCATGAATACCAGAAAGCGCAAATGTAAATGTTTATTAATCTTAATAGAGTGAGATGAGGGTAGCGGCCAATGAATCCTAAATGTCCGATCACAATTTTTTGCATAGTAACCCACAAAATATTTTTGATCTCCCAACGAATCCCAATCAAAGATTATCTAAAAAGCGCATTTTTATATTCACTACGTTTTAGTAAAATCAATAGATTAACACTAGATTGACAAGATTACTCATATCGGTCATCGGAGAAACAGGAGAGCACTCCAGTTGATTAATACCTTTCCTATATATAATCAAGACCCTTATCTCAAACCACTAGAATCTCAAATTCTTAATAAACAGTATCATTCCAGGGTCCAATCACCTAACAAACAAGTTGAGGTCTCCGTGCAGAAAGCACTTTACCTGTCGGTGACTACCACTAAATCAGATTACGTTTCTACCCCATGTCGAGAGGGTGAGGGGAGTTCAAACAATAAGGACTTGCTGCGACGAATTTATAATTAAAAATGAGATTTTTATCTCAGTTTTCGTTATACATTCTTTGATCTTTCTGAAACGACTAGGCAATTTGCTTAGTTTATCTAACTAAGTATAGGTTTTTATTTTCTATGTTTGGATGAGGACTTTGGTTTAAATGTTTGTTGGTAATAATGATTTCTGATTTTCGCATCTGTGTTCCAGTTCAGTTTGGTAATAGTACTCTCGCTATCGCAGTTGATTTCTCAGTATGTCAACATGACGCTAAATAATATGCAGTCCTGCGTAAGATTGCTCGATTGAGTGAAATTTCATAAATATTTATTACAATAGATTTTTGTGATTTTCTTTAATTTAAAATTGTGTAAACTGTTACATTATTGGTTTTATTAATTACCTTTAATAAATAAAAATCTTAATAAAACATTACATCTTCTTTAATAAATTATTTATTTATCAATGTGCTATTTATATTTCCAGCACCTTTCAAATTAGAAGGGATATTAAAAGTTTTTAATCAGAACATCAACGCATCTGACTTATGTTACGGGTGCTCGCTAAGTTATAAAATATTTATGTTATTCGACGTACTAAGCCCGCACCTTAAGGTATAGCCGACTCCCCCTCGCCTCGTGTCTAATCGCTATGTAAACCCCGGTCCGTCACTTATCCTTCTCTACACTACTCTACCTACTCAGTAAAGCAAAAGAAATGTGAATAAATTACCTGATTGTGTCCGGGTGACGTCAGAATAAATAACCGGCCAAGTGCGAGTCAGACTCGCGCAAGATTATGAAGAGTCGCGTAACATTATCTATAGAAACGGCAAAAAAATCATGTCTGTTGTATGAGAGCCCCCATAAATATTTATTTTATTCTGTTTTTAGTATTTTTTGTTATAGCGGCAACAGAAATACATCATCTGTGATAATTTTAACTGTCTAACTATCACGGTTCATAAGATACAGCCTGGTGACGGCCCCGCGGTTTTACCCGCGGTTTTCCGAGATAAAAAGTAGCTTATGTGTTAATCCAATGTATAAGCTTTCTCCTTTCCAATTTCACTCAAGTCCGTTCAGCCGTTGCGACGGCGTGAAGGGGGAACAAACACACATAAGTAAATAGGTATTGTATTTACCATTAGGTACAAGTAGAATTGAATACAATTGAGTCAACTTTATTCTGAACCAGCTTCTGCTTGCCGTTCAGCTTCTCAGAAGAAATGACACAAATATTAAAGAAATTCTTCCCCTTCTCAATATCTGCTTCTGATAAGGACCATTTATGATCACAGGCTGGGCCATCGTCGTGGAAGTGTTGACCAGAATAACGGAGAAGATAGTGCGGTTTGTCTTGCATAAAAGATACTCTGGACACCAACTCACTGTCCAGAGTATTTTATATGCAAGACAAACCGCACTATCTTGGTTCTAACTCATAGGCGATTCTAGTAGATTTTTTGGGTTAAAAATTAAATTAAATTTGTATCGAGTACTAGCATGGGAAAGTGACGAATGGCGATTGAAGGAGGCTCTTGCAGTGGACGTGTATGAATGAAACGGACTAGGTTAAGATAGCAAGGGTGTACTGTTTGACTGATTACGAGTGAGAGGAATTGAGCTGATAATGATGATGGTAGACTTTACCTAATTTACACATGACACCGGAGTTCGCGTGCGAAGCCATTCAACGTAAGTTTGTCGCGGCTGGAGTAGACCAGGACCACTAACTTCAAGTCCTACGCGCTCCAGGTTTCTGCGGAACGAAGATGTTCCTTACCCTATAGTTCTGGCCAACAGGAGTAGTCTACCGCCGTTATAAGGAAAGTAGGCAAAATGAATAATTCCTTTTTGTGTTGTGTAGAAGCGTAATAAAATAGTTATTGTGTTATATTTTTGTATGCCTATATATGTTAGTCTGTAAGGTATATACTATATTCTATGGGCCATTGTTAATTTTACTTTGTTGTACTTAATACTGTCTGAAATAAATAAAAATTGATCACAACTGTACTTACCTGCCTATATTTATTTATTACGTTTAAGGTGCATTTTATAGAAATTATAAAAGTAACAACAGTATATTACAAGCAATAAAAAAACAAAAATCGGTGAAGGAAAACATCGTGAGGAAACCGGCATGTCCAAAAATTTATCACAAAAATTCATGCACATGTGACATCCACCAACCCGCACTGGACCAGCGTGGTGGATTATGGCCCATACTCTCTCTACGAGGGAAGGCCCGAGTCCCAGCAGTGGGAACGTAATGGACTGATGATTACACGCAATTATAATTTTTAAATTGCATGCCTTACATCAGGGATGGCGAACCTTTACGTATCGACGTGCCATTTTATAAAGAAAAGTTCAACTCAAAATTCTTTATTTTGCAATGAACTTTAATGCCATACAATTTATTAATAAATAGCTTAATAATTTAAAAACTAAATGAATTCTTTATTTACTACAAAAAATAGGGAAATATTGCAAGTTTAAATTATAGTTGTAATTTAAATAAAAGTAAAATTAGTGTGACTTCTGTTGTTGCAGATTAGAGGAAAAAAAAACCGTGTGGCACTCGGATACTGCCGCGGTAAAGCTATTGCATAGCATTCGGAGTGGGGGTGTTAGGTTATTTTCGTTACGGAATTTCTGGATTTGGTCTCCACGCTCAAGGCCCGCGATAGAAGCTATGCAATAGCTTAATAACTTATGTTGGGGTTGTAAGACGTTTCTTTTAGCAGAATGCATGCTGAACTGGAGTCATCTGTCAAACGGTTTCTAACTGAGTTTTTAATGTTATTCATCAGGTCCACTCGGGGTCGCTCGTAACATAATACCTACTTCACACATTTTTCGTAGTGCAAGATGAACTTTGTGATTGATATTAGTGACGTGCCCAAAATATTGTATCGCGTGCCATTGGTTCACCATCCATGCCTTACATGCAATAATATTTTTTTAATTTAAGCACAGAATACAAAGGGACAGAAGCATCACTCCTCAAAGAAATTTAAACAAATAGCGACTCTTGCTATGACGCAATAAAATTCAATTCAGCTCGCTTAGCGATGCATACCTACCAGTCATATTAACCAACAGAGCGCCTCTCTTTCTATCGCATAGCTCTTATCTCTTCTGACGCGGCACGTGTAACGATGCGCGACCCGCCGTCGGTGTCCAGCTACGTACTTGTAGCTTCGTACCCACAGTGCGGAGTGCGCTAGGCCCGATTTAAGGTAGGACTAGGTAAGTACGACATATTTTACCTATTTTCATTATACCACTTTGTTATACCTTCGTACATCTAAGTATTGCTCATATTTAATATTCGTATTATATAAACGTATATTCATATTTTACTTTTATGTAACTCAGTTTACATATTGATGAGGCGAGCAGGTCGTTCATTTGATGGTCAACGCCTACCCATAACAATTGCAGTGCCACCTAGAACTTATTAGCATTAATATATATTCTGAGAATGAATTAATCATTCTAAGCTATATTGATTGAATAAACCTACCTATTCAATGCGTAACTTAATGAACACGTTTCCAATCACTTATTTCACCGCAAATACCATATCGGGGTGCCGCAGAATCTGGCTCCACAGCAACCACGACGAATCGTTCCTAGCTGCAGCAACCGCTTGCACGATAACGACCAGCCAAGTAAAAATAAACTCTAAAACTGTAGTAGCAAGGTCTATGGTACGAGAGTAAAAAAGGTAAAGAGAAACTGCGAAATGATGGAGCGTGTACCGTTAATGGTCCATGAAATTGGCAGTTTGCCGATAATATTGGATTTTTTTCCGTTTTACTCTTAATTTGTTTTGATAAAGTCGGTTATGGGGTTTTATTTGGATAATTAAGTTGGTTGTAGCGCATAAAGAATTAAATTGAAAAGCATAAAATTATTTCTTTTTAACGTCTTCAAAAAAGGATCTCAATTCGAATGTAAACTTATATTTTTTTATGTTTGTTACCTCAGAACTCGGTCATTTATAAACCAATTTGGAAAATTCTTTTGCATTGGAAAACAAATTCATTCATCTATTCTTTTGCATTATCTTTTTCTGTTTTGTTTTCTTTCTTTTCCTTTTCCTTTTCCTTTTCTTTTTCATTTTCTTTTTCTTATAGCTACAAGGAAGTTCCATATAAATTTAATCGATATTCGATATCTAACTCAGCCGAACTCAGCGAGATTTAGGTGTTTCATTCTTTGTTATTTTAAAATTATGCTATTGAACTTTAAATATTTTGCTATGTACCTAACCAAACAAATATACATTTGATCAAAAACGACTTTAATTCTGATGTATCTTCGATGTCCATTGTCTAATATCGATGAAACTTATATGGGACCACTTTGTAGCTTTCCCAAATCGGTTTATAAATGACGAAGTTCTGAGGTAACAAAGATAAAAAAAAACAATCGAATTGAGAACCTCCTCCTTTTTTAAACTCGGTTAAAACCGTCAAACAAAATTAAATATTGTTAGATACCTACCTAATTATGAAGTATACAATTGTCATGGCCTCTCTTGGTTGTCAATTATTAACTTAATTCATCATGAATTATCCTTCACTTAATTACACGGCTTTAAATTAAATTGGTATTTATAAACCGCTGCCATTGTTTATAGCTTCGCGGCGCATTCCGCGATTCAAAACATGCAGGAAGCTGGCTGAATTATTTCTTCCTCACTAATTATAAACGTGGCTAATAATAATAGTCAAAGTCAAAGTTAAAGTCATAAATCATTATCATCATCACATCGGCGGCGGGCTTAAGTCTCATAATGCCCAGTAATGTCGCTGGCTACAATGCCCTTCAAACCGGAACACAGTAACACAGTAAGCGGTGGTACTCACCCAGACGGCCTCTTGGATACGAAAAACCTACGATATAAATGGATTTAGAATGCATCGTCATCGAGTTGTGAGCTACCCTGAGTTTCAGCCGGATAGTAAATTGGGAAGTGCTCGAAATTTGAGTTGCAAGATTCCACCCGGAACGACAGACAGACAGACAAACAAGAAAGTCACGTAAATAAAAACGAGGTAAAATATGTTGTACTGTTTATGGTATTAAACATTCTGGGTATCACTGCAATTGTAAGGGGCAGGCGTGGCGCTTAACATCAGGCGAATGACTTGCTTGTCTCATTACTCATAAAAACGTCAACGACTATCAGTCAGGCTAAGTTTAAATTTTCATTCAAAAAACATTCAACCCACGGGTTAACCAGGCTGAAGCAAGTTAACCTGAGACTTTAGCATTTCACAACTAGACTGCACTGCTATTGGTTCGTGTCTCGTCAAACTCGACGCTGATTGGCTATGTTTTTACTAAGGATAAGAAAAGTCCAATCCAGTCCTTATCTTCTCTTCTTTTCTTTTAGTCATACGCGTCAGTCTTTTCATTGGCTAGTTAGTCGATAAACAGACAATTACATTAAATTTTGGAATTAGTAAATTAAATTACGCATTAAACTCCATTAAATTTTAATGCGTTTTTCTCAAAATTTGCATGTTTCTTATGAATAATGGTGCTTATACATTACAATACATATTACAAATACCTAACTTGACAAAACACCACCGTCCTTCCAACTTATATTCCCTAACTCAGGGTGACTACCCTGAGATATATTATAGTATATTATATTTTTACATACTATAGGTATGTAACTTTTATTTGATTTAATTTTTTTAATTTTGATGTGATTTAGTAATGTGATATCTTGTAGTTTATTTTAATCGTTTGACTTAATGTTTGATATGCATTTTAATCTGAAACAAAATGATTTAATAGTAATTTAGACAATATATAAGAATATTTTTAAATTTTCCATTACGCGTTTTACTGCACCGTTACCATTTTACGTGTAATTATGACATTAGTAGAAAAATCTACATTTGGCTACGTCAGCTGCATCGTAAATAAAAAACATATACGTTACTGGAGCTTGCTTGATTTATATGATTTTATTTTATAAACAGCTACCATTGTTACAGAAGTCTAATAGTACAAGTACCTACCAAATTCAATGTTTTAATTTGCGACGCATTCCGCGTTGGAAACCACGTAGAAAATATACAATGATGTATATTGTACGTCGTCGAATGAAAATATTTCTTCTTAAATTGTATAAACACGCTAAATATTAGTATGTATTTTTAAATACTTAAGGTCTGTAACTATTTTAGCCAATAATTAAAAATATTTATTATTTCCAACCACGCACTTTATTGCACCGCTACCGGAACACGGTAATGCTTGCGCACTGCTGCTTGGCGGCTGAATAACTGGCAAAGCGGTGGTTCCCACCCAGACCAGAGAAACCTACCACCAGTAAAAAGTTGTTTTCATTCAGTTGTTTCGTTGTCATCCTTCATAATTTAAATATCATTTTATCTACCAACTGCATTAAACCAAAGTCTTTCTCTTAACAACAACAGCTACTGTTAACAAAACATCCTGTACAACACTCGATAACAGCGGGACGAGGTATCAATCGAAGTGGTGACGTCAAGCGTCGTGCGTCAGCGACAAACACTGATAACGTAATGCCTGATAAGATAACGGTAAACCAATTATGTGCAGCGCACGTACGGGATGCATGATTGTTGGTGTAGGTACATGCGTTCAAAGAACTTATTATAAGTACCATGCTTTGATATAAAATAAACCCTTTATGTTCCAGGCAACTTCATCTTTTATATTACTTTTTTTATAACCGATTAGTGAAGCATTAGACCGCAGTCTCACCTGATGAAAAGTGACGGTGCGATCGACGATGGAGCATGCTTGCCTAGATACCGATTCACTCGAGACTTGAAGCCTAGATTATAAGAATCGGGAAACAAAGACGCTAATAAGGTGTTCCATTCATTAGCCGTTCGCATTAACACGTTCACAGTCCAAGCTAAATCGTAAGATATGACCCCCAAGTCCAAGTAGGTTTTTAAGAAATTTGTGTCAGTTTAGATCTCAAGGGATACCTGTAGTATGAATAAAAAATAAAAATAGTAACCGAAAAGTTTTTTTATAACAGCCCATAAGTATAGGGGCTGTGGACTCATTAGGACTAAATAATATAATAATATAATGGCTGCTGGTTGTATAAGTCCCACAGCCCATAATATGGGCTGTTATTTTTCCGATTATTTTTGTGGTTTATTTATTTTTTAGAATTAAAACGTCAACCTAGCAATTATTTATAGAATTACCTTCGATGTATTTTATCACTTCTGGAAATACTTCAAACGTCACTGTCTGTAGTGTCAATGTAATGACATCAATCAAAATCATATAGTTTTTGTTATATAGATCTTCATGTCCTGGTACTTTTCTGATAGCTAAAGTTTGTTCTATGAAGTCCACTTTTGAAAACTCCAAACCCTATGAGTCCCACCTCACAAAAAATACAAAACGTGTACGGGTGAACAGCCCACATATGGGCTTTGGACTAATGGCTGTGGATAGTCCACAGCCCATATGTGGGCTGCGGACTGTGAACCTGTTAAAAAAGGTCGGGATGCCGAGTTTCCGTGCGTTTTATTGTCCGATGGTAGAAAGGCAACCTAACCTTTATATATAACATTTTTCATCAATGTTAAATGATTACAATATATACATATTTAGTATAAGCGTAGTAATAAATATCACAAGCTCATGTTTTTCTTTATTCCTATAAGCTATGGCCTTGAACCTAGAAGCCATATGACATTCTAGATGTGCCCATGTCGTCGCTATCTCTAGATCTCTACCTACCTACAACACGTCTACCCATAGCCAAGTTGGGTTTCCCACCCTAATGAGCTCTCTATTTGTTGATGATAAACACTTCCTTGAATTATTTACATTTTATTGGTCGCGTCTTTCTGATAAGTTTTTCAGGAACTCTTATTTTGCCGAATAAGATTACATTTAGATAATCATATTACTAACTTGTGTAGCAGCGCTAGTAGCGTAACTCGCCTAGCCGTTCGTAACAAATCTGGCAGGTTAAGCAACATTCACAGCGGTCACCACTTGGATGGGTGACCTTTTGTGAGATATTTAGGAGCTTCGGAGGGCACGTTAAGCAGTCGGTCCCGATAGATATCTCAGGATAACAGAAGTTAGACCATGTCGAAGGCCTTTGGGCGGTCTTAAAACTTTGACACCAGGGTTGACCACACGAAAGAAGACATATAGGTATTAGTTTTAAAATACGCCAGACAGTACTTGCAGAACCATATATAGATTTATTAAGACAAGACGGATGGGTTTCATGGACATACAGAGAGACCAGAGACTACAGATTTATGGTCCAATCAAGCCGTTTATTCTCGGGGTGCTGTAAATTCTAGTTGGAAAACACCTACGTAGTTCTGTTGTGTCGTGAACTACAATTATCTTTAAGCAATTCGGTCAAGGATAGATATTTTTATGTTATTGAGTTGCAAGACGAACAGGCCGTTCACCTGATAATAAGCAACAAACACGCCCATAACAGAATCACTATAATATTATAAATACGAAAGTTTTAATGTAAGTGTGTTTGTTACTTCTAAATTCGGACTGGAGATAGATTATATACCTACACTCTATTTATCCTGGGAAATTGCAGGTGAAACCGCGGGGCGCACCAAGTTAATCATATTAATTTAATGAATTCTTCTTCTACATAGACTGCTTTGGGAATTTCATATTCACATGTAGTATAACAATAATATTTTATTATTATAGTTGAAAACTTTATTTTATTATTCCCATAAATTATATTTTCCCTCCGCTCCCTAAGGTCCGGCTTTACTGGCATTTAACTATGTCAATAAAATAATTATCCAATCATGAGGCAATTTACTCCGATTGTCCCCGTGTATTCCATTCCTTTTACTCATACCAGTTTATCCCATATCGTTGTCTCTTTCTATTATAAACTGGCGATATTCGAGGACGGTGACACTATTCGCTCTTGGCGTCTGGGATACAGTTCCACTAAGTTTCTTCTGCATCATCTACAACCTTTACCACTTTAGCAATAGAGTTGACTTTGGTATTGGCAGCTATTTAGGTTGCTTTGCAACAACTGTACACTTTGGTCGGCCAGTTCTCAGTGGCCTCTCGTGCATTTTCTCTAGTTTCAAGGTCCGTTCTTTTTATAAGTTGTTCTGTATAATTTTCCAAGTTAGGACCTGTAAATTGGTGTTCGTTAGAACTCCAAATTAGGGAATGGTAGTTGCTATTAACATAGCAGGGGTAAATTGGATCTCATGAATATTTATAGGGTTTCCTTAGGGTTTTGGATAATGACTACTTGAGTGACTGGGAACGGTCAGTAGATATTATAATGGTCTAGTAAATGATAAGAGAGTTGATTTGAGTAATAAAACTAGATATAAAATTAACTGAGAAACTAATAAGTTTCAATATAGCTCGGCCTATAGTTATAATTCAAACAATCAGAATTTCCAGATTCCATGACTACTCATGAGTTGTTAATAGCTGAAACCTATCACCGTCCATTTATTTTAGGCCTTCTTTGCATGGTTGTCTGGAAGAGATCGCTTCTAATCGAAAAGACTGCCAATTGTGACGTATTTATAGATTACATACTCTACCTTTGTATTGTTTTGTGATGTTTTAATAAAGTTGTTAATCCAATCTTTTTGACAGCCTTTGTGGTGTAGTGGTAGGGCGGGTCGGCTCAAATCTCCAGGGTCTATGTATTTGATCGTAGGGCGTATTTATTTATTTATTCTATTATTAATCTATAATCATGACTTCATGTTTTCTTGTAAAATTTGTATGTAATAACTATTAAATATTCAATATTAGTTACATACAAGTTTCAAAAAGCAAAATGCAAATACGTTTTGTAATTGATCCTCAGGGAGTTTAATATTGAGGTAAGTACATGCAGCGGTTAGAGCGGATTTATGAATCGTAAAAGCTGCTGCAGAACTTAAAATTACAACTGCCATTAGGTATCCAAGTACCTTACATTCAATCTATCTAGAGATACTGGATGGGTATTGTCACTGGCAGGACCAAATAATCATGTAATTTTGTTACACTACTGACATTGGTTTAAGTATCTGGGTACTACGATTTATTTTTACTAACAAAACTGTGGATATATCCGAAAAAATCATTTTTAATTTATTTAGTTTTATTTAATTCAATACATTGAAAAATTGTTACTAACAAAACTGTGGATTAATCCGAAATAAATCATTTTTATTTTATTTATTTAATTCAATACATTGGATGATAGATCCCATCCATAATCATAATCATAATCAATTTATTGGTATAAAATAATACAAGTCAGATTTACAATTAGCGATAGAAAATAATAATAATTATATTAACAATATAAAATTATTAATATAAAATTCATACTTCTTTAATAGTAATGTTTAAGTGAGTTTGATTAATTATATAAATGTTATTCAATAAATTTACGTAGTTTGTCGAATTTGTTGACAAAGGTTTCTAGCATATTCGATGCTATTCATCAGGATCATTCCCGATGATCTTGTTGAAAAGCATTATTTTTATCTTTTTGTCGAATTTGTCGACGAACGTTTCGAGCACATTCGCTCTTTATCAAGAACGTTCTTGATTTTCTTGATGAAAAGCATATCTACTCGTACGTTTTTGCTATTCGCAAATTAGCTTAGGTCATAAAAACAATGATACCCAAATGTTTCTTACGTGATCTACGTACTTATGTCATTCTCTGAAACATCCTAAATTATGTTCAGGAACCCTTGGACCATCTCACGTACCATTATAATCAACTCATTATGTTCCCAGTGCTGGGACAACAGCCTTCTATTGGAGTACTAGTAGGTGTAGGTCATGATCTGCCAATCGGGCGCAGTGCGGCTTTTTTTGTCACAAACATTAAATATTCGTACCTAAATTAAATAAATGCAGCTCTCAATAGGAGTTACCTGTTTGTGCCGTTTGGGGTAGAGACGTTGGGCCTGTGGGGACCTGGAGCATTCGAAATTTATAAGAATTTGGCGGAGAGGCTGGTGGAGTCTACACGTGACCAAAATGCTGGCGTGTATTTTGCCAAAAGAATCAACAGCGAGGCAACGCCGCCAACATTTTGGTCACGTTGCCGGACGACGGGTATCAGTTGTTTATTTATTTTTTTTGTAACCGAATGACGAGACGAGCTGGTCGTTTGCCTGATGGTAAGCAATACGCCAGCCCATAACAATAGCAGCACCACCCAGAACTTTGTTTTGCAAAATCCTGCGCGGCGCTGCACTGCGCTCGTCACCCTGAGACAATTAGCTGTTGAGTTTCAAAATGCCCATTAATTTCGCTGGCTACAATGCCCTTCAAGCCGGAACACAGTAATGCTTGCGCACTACTGCTTGGCGGTTGAATAACTGGCAAAGCCGTGGTACCCACCCAGACGGCCTCTCGCATACGAGAAACCTATCACCAATAAAATTATCTAGAGAATTATCTAGAGGCCATTCAGTTGGCTCAACTGATACCCGTATGTACATAATATTAGTATCTTTTAGTTTAATTTTCTTTCGTTTAGATGATAATTTATTTAGCCTTTAAAAAATTAAATAAATAATTATTAGTTTTAGAAATTTAAGAAATTATAATAATAAATAAGACAAAAAAATATTTATGCCATTGAGCAACGACACGAGCAAATGCCTGATGGTAAGCGCCACATTTGGTTATATTAAATTCAAGTATCAGTAAGAACTTTTAATACCATGCAAAATGGCGTAATACTGCATGCAAGTTCCAATTCAAGTTCAAAAGTTCTTTATTCAATTTTGGCATTGCAGGCGCACTTATGAACGTAAATTATTACTATGACTCTACCACCGTATCGGATCATCACTCCGAGACGTCAGGTAATATTAAGTCTTTTGTGACGTCAGTTAAAATCTCATATATTATTTGCCTAGTAATTTTGATATGTATGTAGGTAGGTACCTAATAGTAATGATGTGCTTGTTCTACTTTACCTTTACACCATTGTTCTACTATTGTGTCAGTGACAGTCGCTCATTAGAGTAATGACAATTGGGCCATCAAAACAGCGGAGGTGCACGTCCGAGGCACCGTTATCGCGGGTTTGCATCCGCGGTTCTCGGTCGTTGGCCTCGGAATCACTGGCCGCAGATTGGCGAACGTGAACAAATCACATGCCAGCATTTGAGCATAGACACTTCCAATATTCAAGCTCAGTTAGGCTTGTCTAGAGTACTCTAGAGCATTCGTTTCGGATTAGTCTCAGGTTAGATTAAACTCTGTATGCTATGACGTAATAAAAAGTACCTATAATACCACAGTACAGTAAAAGAACAAAGGTAGATAATGAACTAAAAATAAGTGTTACAATAGGCGGTCTTATCGCTTAAAGCGATCTCTTCTAGACAATCATGCAAGGAGAAGAATAACTCTTAGCTTAAGTAGTTACTGGAAACTGCACTTATTTTCGAATTTGACACTGAATAGTAACTACTTTCAGACAGCCAGATCAAATACCTAACTATATGTATATTACATATAGCCAAAACTAAAACTTTATACGAGTACCTCAATTTATTATGATTTCTTGGTGACATTGAGCTAAAGCCAAAAAATGACTGACCATCGTAAGTGGATCTTGCTTGCAGTCTCTCCAAATAGCACATGTAGATCCCGAATTCTATGAAATTACCACCTACTTCCGTGGCGTAAGTGTAGCAGCACATGTAAGTATAAGGGAATCATAATTAAGGAGTATCAATGCTTCTAAATATTCGTGGCAGTGTAAGTATGTGTGTAATCGATAGGGCTGCCGTATGGAAGCTATAAACTTTGAGAACGACGGTAATAAATTGGGATGTTTTTATCGAGTTCCATAATGGTAAGGACAAATTTATTGCCCGTATTAAGTCCATATTCTTAGTCAACTATAAAAGCGCAGTTTCGTAATTTTCTTTGTCTCTTTATAGATTAAATTGCAGAAAGATATTGTAACGTGTAGATTCTGGTAGGTATTTTTCAATAGAAGAACCGACAAAAGTGTTTCGAACTACTTACAATTTTTAAGAATCATGCATGTTTGTGTTCCTTCCCCCATCATCTTGCCCTAAACAGCTCACTCTAGTTACGATTATTAAAAACGAACTTAATTGACAAAGGGTATATCTTGACATCCTAACAACATCTCGATTCGCCAAAACACTACGTCACCGGTCCATTAGCAGCTGAAAACGATTCGCGGTAGCCCTATTAATAGAGCAATTGCATTATAGAGAGCGGTGCGGTCAACGCACTTTGCGTCACGCGACGGCGCGCTCTAATGCGCTTAGATTACTGCCTACTTGCACGACCAGGCTAGCCTGACCCCTTCTTACTGTACCATCTTCCTCCGAGTCATCATTTGCAAGTATTCCATCAAGAGGAAGGGGAGGTCTCTCTATGGTGGTCATTGCGTGCTACATTGGCAAGTATTGCGCGAACGCTACTTGCTTTGCTGAGGTTTCGTTCGCTCATGTGCCGTTTGTCGTACTGTGTGGGTGTAAGAATATCGCGAATTGTAGTAATTTGGACGGCAAGTACGTATCTTCTATTACATTAAATACTGCTAAGGTATTCCTTACCCATAAGCCCAATAGATGGACGTCGGCATAATATTACATATCTAATATCTATTTTAGTACCTACCATCAAGTTTAATTTTTGAGAAGAACATAGTTCTTCCAATGTACAATGTATTCTTCTTCAATATCTTTCTTATCCTATCCAACTTCCTACTGATATTATAAATGCAAAACTTTGTGAAGATGGATTATGTTTGTTCCTTAATCACACAAAAACTACTAAACGGATTTTGATGAAATTATAAGGAAATAGGTACTTTTTATCTCGGAAAATGGTCTACTCCGGCTTAGAGTAGAGTAAAAGAATAATGTAAAGAAAATAAAATATTCCGGGTTATAAGTATATACGTATTGTGTTATCTATTCATCGAAAACCAGCTCAATATATTCATAATTAACATCATAAAGAACCCTACATATTTTTTTACTGCGGGCCATTATACAATATTCAAAATTCCCGATCAAAATCTTAAATTCCTTTACAAATTCTCTATACTAGTAATAAAATTGGGATCCCCTATCCCTTGGCGGTTGAATTGAACAATTTGACGGATTCCCTTGCAGCAACAATGCTATTGTCTCCTAATTTGGGTTTTTGAGGACCTCTAATTGCATGTCACTTACTTTTTTCGACTACTTACTTTGCCTTCAAGACTTGAGGGCAAATCATTTTAGGAACTTTTTCTCGATAAAAATAATTAACCGGAATGAGTTGCTAATCATCTTGTAACATTTTAGGTTATAGAAAGTGTATTTGGTACGGATTTATGGCTAAGAAACTACTTATATTTTTCTATTTCTATATTTAACAACAGCTTGCAAAAATTAAAGGATACTCATCACTATTTAAAGCCGCATTTTGTCCATTCATGGATATGATGAACCTCAGTTCTCTTCAGCCATGACGGTGTACTTTTATGTATTCTGTGACATGACTAATCTTTGCATACTGAAGATGGAATTTCGTGCGGTATGAATAAAACACAGACTTTATCAGATTTACTTGACCTTTTTGCTGAAAGCTTTATGGTTATCAATTCATAAAATGACGCAATGTTCAAGCAAAACCTTCATAACCATTGAGCGATTTCACTCAAGCACTTGAAAATCTGACTATATTGCATGACACCCATCGAGATTCAATCTCGATATTTTACAGCGAGAACCTCCTGATGCTATCTCTCAATTTATATGATTCTTTCAAAAGAATCTTGCTATAGGTGATAGGTACCTGTTTTTGGATGTACTTATAAGAGTATGGTGTTGGAGGAAAATTCGGATATCCTAGACATTACGTCGGACTAACGTATCGATCTTAAAAAAACTCAAGATCAAAACTAGGCTCTCTACAAAAAGACTTGAGTATTTCGGCCACATTGCCAGGAAGGACGGAGACAACCTTGAAGAACTTATTATTACTGGCATGGTTAAAGAAAAGAGATCGCATGGTCGCAGCCCGATGCGTTGGTCTAACCAGATCCACACTACACTGGCCACTTCGCCGAGACCCTCAGACATGAGGAATACGATTCAAGGAGTATAAGAATATGAAATTTTCGGGATAATGTTCGAGGAACTATCAGACGGGTCTAAGCAGTCATTTAAATGCCGTATTCCACAATATCTATGTACTCCATCTTCGGCCATATCGTCGCTTCACATCAGGCGAGATAGTGGCCAAACACAGACCTATAAGCGATAATAATTCATTTTATAACAAAAAACGGACATTAATTCTGACGCATCTTCGAAGTCCAAGGTCGAATATCGATGAAATTTATATGGTACCACATTGTAGCTATAGTGAACCCAACGCATAAGGAACAACGGAGAACGGTATTAAATCTTAAGAAATCCTGAATTTATCTCTGGTTGCCTCATCATCATCGTCATCAGCCTATCGCAGTCCACTGCTGGACATAGGCCTCTCCAATTGCACGCCATTGAGCACGATCCCCGGCCGCTCTCATCCAGCTGGTACCAGCCACCCTGCGAAGATCGTCGCTCCACCTAGCCTGAGGGCGTCCTACACTACGTTTGCCAATTCGTGGTCTCCACTCTAGAACGCGTCTACCCCAACGGTTATCGGTTCTACGGCTAATATGGCCGGCCCACTGCCACTTCAGCTGGCTAATCCTGTGAGCTATGTCAGTGACTTTAGTTCTCTGTCGAATTACTTCGTTCCGGATACGATCCTTCAGGGAAACTCCAAGCATAGCCCTTTCCATAGCCCGCTGAGCGACTTTAAATTTGTGGATCAGCCGTACCGTGAGTATCCACGTCTCGGCTCCGTAGGTCATGACAGGTAGGATGCACTGATTGAAGACTTTTGTCTTTAGGCTTTGTGGAATAGGCGACGAAAATACTCGACGTAATTTCCCAAATGCTGCCCAGCCCAACTGTATTCTTCTGTTGGCCTGTGGTTGCCTGCAAAAGAATAATTATCTAGCCTTGTATCACGACAAACATCTTTTCTCAAATGTAGGGTTCTTTCCATATCTAAATCATTAAAAAGAATATAATGGATGTTTTGCGTAGCTACACGAACTATGATTTCATTTTGAAGTTTCGTATGCTGCGTTGTTTACTACTTAGTTTTCCCATGCATGAACAATGCTACAAAATTCTAGTCAAAAAAAATGGCCCTCATGATGGTAGCGGTTAACCACCACCCACAGCTATAAATGCACAAAAAGGGTTACAAAACAACGCAATAGCGTTTTAAAAGCATTGAAATGTAAAAATATACCATGATATAAGATGCCACAAGTAGGTACGTTGATAATTTCAAATTCAAAATGTGAGAGTATCTAGTGTAATTTTTTCAATGAGCTCTAAGAGGGAATGGCACGCTGAAATTTTCATACAAAAAGAGAAAACGTTTTTCTACCCCTAAACATTAACCAAATTCGATGAAATTTGGACATGTAAGAGATGTTATCATTATTGAGGTTTGTAGGTTTTTATTTTTTCGATAATTTCTATAGAATTTGAATAAATGGACCCAAAAACCTCGATATTTACTCGAACATTTTTTTTGAAGTTTGGAAGCTTTTAACTTTAAAAATAGACATAAACTTATTCTCCATTTAAGAAATTGAGACCAAAATTACCAAGTTTGGTTGAGATTTAGTGTGGTAGAAACGTTATCTCCCGAAACGCTAATTTTAACAAAAGTCTGAAGTTGATACGTATTTAGTTAAATTATTATTATTATTTAGTTAATTTATTTAATTTAATTTACGCATTTTCTGCGAGACCGTAAACCATTATTCAAATACCTAGTGCTCGCTGGCCGGGGCTGTGCCATATCCTCTATAATACCCAATTATTTCACTGACTTTTAATGCCCTTCAAACCGAAACACAGTAGTGCTTGCGCTCTGCTTGGCGGCAGAATAACTGGCAAAAAAGGCTATTTAAAAAAACTCTTGTTTTCAGCTGTAAGTTCTAATAGGTATCGCATTAAATTAAATGTATTGGAGCCTACTGTGACCGGGTGGAAAGGATATGGGTGGGATCGCCATCGGGGGGAACCGCTATGGCAATTCACTAAGAGAGTGAAAGTAGTGGGAAATGAACAAATACGGCCATTATTGAAACTAATGCAAAATATTAGAACCAAAGCAAATCATTAGAAAGAATATATTTATTTTTAGTCTTTATTTTACGTATACAGGGCTTTTTCTTAAAGAATATGATACCTTTATAACGAACAATAAAAGAACTCTAAACAACAACAAAATAAATGTATCCATTTCTTATTAAAACCTATCCTGTACTCAGCGTCTTAAGAACTGCCTGGTACTGGTCATAAATCTTTCAGGCATCTTCCGATTCAGGTTAAAAAAGCAATCCGTTACAACCACCTACCTGCCAGAAAACATGGTCTTCGACAAACAACTGTCGACGCAGACCCTCGTTCCGGGCACTCTCCATGATAACATGGAACACGTCCTCTATAATGGGAACCTTTCTTTGATAACAGTAATGTTACACAACGCCTCCGGTTCACGTTCATGATGACGCTTGAGGCATTTAGGGATGGGATATTCATGTATAATCTCGCCTTGGCAGGGTCTCAGATAACTTTGCTAACACCGTCACTGACGCCGGCCGTAATACGCAAAAAAACGGCGTCTTTGATGAGTGCGGAATAGTTGCATAAATAAATTGCCCAAAAAAAAACTGTGGCATAGAGATTGATCTCCTTTTTTATTTATTAATGTCGGCATCAAACAAGCAGACGGCTCGCCTGATGCTAAGCGGTTACCATCGCCTATGGACATCTGCAGCACCAGAGGCATTGCTGATGCGTTGCCGACCCTTAAGGACTCTATTAATTCCCCCTTTAAAGGCCTCCATGTTGTATCTCAAAGGAAATACCGACAAAGGTAGGTCCTTCCACATCTTACAATTGCGAGGAAGGATCTCCTATAGGCACTGAAATTAGAGCATAATTATTAGGGCGTTTAGGCATTTGTTTGTTTGTACCTACTAGCTTTACTCTACCTTTTCACCGGCGATTTTTAGAGATAACTTTATCTTATGTCTTTTTTCCAGGATCCAGCACCTTTAGTATGAAAGTTTTCGTGAGTTTGATTCATTATAAATATTTAATAAAACGGCTAGGACTCACGTAGTTTGTCGAATTAGTCGACCTAGGTTTCGAGCATGTCCGATGCTCTTCATCAGGGGCGAGTTTACGCTGCGAGATCGCGGCGACCACAGACATGCAGTCAGTCAGTGTGTCGGACATTTTCGAAACCTAGGTCGACTAATTCGACAAACTACGTGAGTCCTAGCCGTTTTATTAAATATTTCTAAAGCACCTGCATATCAAATTTTATTTAAATCGGGTCAGTAGTTTTTGCTTTATTGCGTAACACCTATCCCTAAATCTATCGATACATACCTTCATCCTAACAAACTTTCGCATTTATAATACTAGCTGCGCCCCGCGGTTTCACCCGCGGTTTCCCGGGATAAAAAGTAGCCTAAGTGCTATTCCAAGTCCTAAAGTACATACCAAATTTCATCAAAATCCATTCAGTAGTTTTTGCGTGAAAGAGTAACAAACATACATCCATACATTTTTACAAACTTTCGCGTTTATAATATTAGTAGTATTAGTAGAGTAGAAAGTAGGATAGGATTGACACATGAATCTTTGACATCTGCAGTTTTGTCGATTTAAATTGAAATTCTTGAGAGACGTTACTTAATACGTCACACGTTGCCGCACGACGTGTCACATAAATATTTTAATATGTATGTTAGTTCTAAGGTATACATTTATATGGGCCGTAGAATAATTAAATTATATTTCTGTAACTTATCTAATGTTGTCTGAAATAAAAACGAAGAGAACTCTACACTCCACTTACTAAAACTAAACTAAGTACTTATAATGAGAAGCAATTGGACAACCTTTAAAGGCCTATAGATAGCTCAAATGCTCCAAGATAAAATAAATAAATAAATACCTGTATTTAGTTATGTCTCTATTTTCTCCTCCTCCTGTATTTTCTAGTCTGAAACGAAACAACCGGCGCATGTGTTATATTTTTTATTCGTGGGTATAAATAGATATTAATTTATTTCGACAACTTCCGCCGTGTACGTACTTATACCTGTTTATTCATAAAAAGTGATTGATTACGAAGCCCAATAAAAAGCTAAACATCTTTTCCTATTACTATAATATTATGCGAAAGTTTGTGAGCAATAAATTTGGCAAAAAATTGATTTTGATAAAATTTGGTAAGTATTAGGTCCTGGAAAAGGACGAGGCTACTTTTTATCCCGAGAATCCGCAGGTAAAACTGGAGGGCGTAGCTTGTGTAAAATATAAAGATCTGTTCTAGGATTGAAGTTAGGGTACCGGTTGTTCGTTTCAAAGCCCACGCCCTTTTATTTTTTTTTAGATACTAACTTTAATTGTTGAACTTCAAAACATCCGTGGACAAATAACATTATGAATTGAATAATATAATAGAAAGAAAGAAAGGAAATGAGTTTTATTGACAGCAAACTCTTTTTTTCTTTTTATGGAACTAAGTGACGAGCAACTCGTTCGCCACGCCTGCCCATAACAATTGCCGGGCCACCCAGAAGTTTACAATGCCCTTTAAACCGGAATCACAGTAATGCTTGCGCACTACTGCTTGGCAGCAAGAATAACTGGCAAAGCTGTGATACCTACCCAGACGGCCTCCCGCATACGAGAGACCTACCACGAGTGAGATATAACTACAATATTTATATACCATTATAATTTTGAATTTGGGCAAGATGGGATATTGATATAGATTATAAGTCGCTTTCCAGAGCTCTGCTCTTCCGAACAGTACTTTTTCTCTACAACAAGTCTCTAGAACAGCGTATAATGATATCTAGAGAAACACCAATTATAATACACTCCTGTAAACCTCAAAGAAGGGATTATCCCACAAACTAAATGCCTCAAAGGACCGTCTACACTCGACATCTTTATGCCTCATAAAAACCCATGTTCATTAGACATGTTTTTCATCACAAATCATACGTAGAGCTCACGAAGTCTCTGTCAAAACACAAATAAAGGCGCCTACAGACGCGCGGATCAAATAAAGGGGCTTACAGACAGGAAGAGAGCGTCGCCGAAGTCGGGCCGCGCTTAATGGATTTATTTAGATGTCATTTTTTATGTGGGCGGTGGCTCGCGCTGCGAGACGCCTGGCACTCGATAGTGTGGACATGGCTGGGAATATTTTTAATCACAAGTTTAGCATCAATTCGTACATATTATCAGGTTTCTTTTGTTATATAAGTCGTGAGCGTTGTGCCATGGCAAGTGTCTGGCAAAAATCTTACCCCGTATCACATCAGACAATAACGTTATTGTTTATTACTTTGTTCATACAGCAATCCTCTAATTGCAGGAGTAAATCACCCCTCTTTGGAGTTTGCACTACCTTTAGCAGAGCCACCTTTAGAGGTATAATACCACGAATGAATGAATTTCAGAATGTAAAATATCTGTGGAGGGAGATATTAATAAAATTGATGAAAAACCATGGCCTAGGTATATGCCTGACATACCTTTATTTATGGATTTTTCTTGGACGCCTTGAACTTGAACTGATCGAGACCTTGTAAGTTTTACCTATACATCGTAATTTTTATTGTGTCAATATCTTGTACTGTTTTTTTTTCTGTATATGGAAAAATCTTGGGATTAATTATTTCTTCGAAGGTTATTAAAAAGGAAGAAAGGCAGGCGTCCGTCGGTCGGTCAGGTCCTGGTTAGGGTCTTTAGGTCCACCTTCTTTCGCTGTCTTTTTTATATCAAAACACTATCGTCCTTACATCAAAGTCAAATAGCCGCCGGCCTGCTCTACCTCTGTAAAGCAAGCCGTCATCGTCATTCAAAAAGGTCAAAACAGTTATTGATTGACATTCACCTGATCGCAGGGACGCTCTAGAGAAGACTTTCATTAATATTTTATACTAATTGCATTTACAACTAAAAATGCAAAAAAGACAATACATACAGTCTTATCCACGCTGAGCTAACTATGATAAATTGTAAGCCCTCCGTTATCCCTCGAACGCGTGTTCCATCTCAGCGGACACAGTGCATGTGTGCGTAAACCCGCAGACGCACACAAACACACAAGTTAATGCATTTCTCACCTGCACACATACATAGATCCTGTTCATGGCACTATAAAGGTACAAGTCGACGGTGTGTGGTTTTACTGACGAGTCTGTGCGGATAATAAACCATTGATATCAAATTATATTTAATAATAAGTATAGCTACTGCACGTGACTTTCGATCAGACGCACCTAAGTTCGAACCCCGCTGGCCCCGCACCACTGACTTAAGTTATGTGCGGAATTAGCACTCGCTCTTAAAACGGTGAAGAAAAACATCGTGAGGAAACCAGCATGTTCAAGAATTAAACACAAAAATTCAAGGACATGTGACATCCACCAACCCGCGCTGGGCCAGCGTGGTGGATTATGGCCCATACTCTCTCTACGAGGGAAGGCCCGAGTCCCAGCAGTGGGAACGTAATGGGCTGATGATGATGATGATGATAGTTACTGACAAACCTATGAACTGCTCCATGCCTCCCGGACTCTTCTTGCCTAAACTTATATCTTGATCCCGGTGTTACACAAGCCCAAGTGCATGGAAAAGGCCGCACCAAAAAGTCGCCCGCATCCGTGCTTTTTTAAAACCACGGACCATAGTGTTCCACCTTCCAAATTGCTTTATAGATATTGTGCATGCCTTAATAATATATACTTGTTGTATAAACTCCGTCTAATTTGCATAGAGTGCCTATATTTAATAGTTTATTTTCGTGCAAATCCAGTACCTAGTTGTTCGTAGTCCCGGCCTACGAGATGCGATCGCACCGTGGAACGTAACCATAACCCTCAGCCGTATAAATATAGGGTAAGGTACAGTAGTGTGCGTGACCGAACATTGGTATTTTGATTGGTCATGCATTTTACGTGTTTACGATGGTCCCGCGGCTTCTCCCGTGCGGGCGAGCAATAAAAGGTGTAATTTATAAGTCGATCCGACGCCGGTACCTAAGGAGGCTGTATTTTAAGTACGGTATTGCGGAGATAAGCAATCTGAGAGATGGGCATTTTCCTTTTAAATGGCGAGGAATGGATACTCGCTGGGATATGATGAGTTTAATTTGTGCTGGTAATAAACGTAATTTTAGAACATGATTATGATGCTTAGCTTAAAGTTATTTCTCATTGCACTTACTAATAGTAGACACTGTATATCAAAGGAAAGAAAACTGTTACCCATTTAGATGATAGAGTTAAGCTAGTGGACAAAGAAACACGTAATCAAATTTGAAAATTATGGATCCTCACCTTAATTTTAAAGAAAAGAATTAATTATAAAAATTTAAGCCAACTGAACTTAAATAAGTAGGAAACAAAGTCACTAAATGATTAGCCACTTCCCAGTTTAATTTTATGCTAAAACCATATTTTATTAACCCTATTAACACGTTAACACTCGCTCTACAAACGGTGAAGAAATAAATGGGAGGAAACCGGTATGCCCTAGAATTATTCACAAAAATTCTAGGACATGTGACATTCACCAACTTGCACTGGGCCATCATGGTGGATTATGGCCCATACTGTCTCTTGGAAGAAGGCCCGTGTCTCAGCAGTGGAAACGTGATGGGCTGATAATTATTAACAGGTTGTTTGCCGATAATGTCTTATAAAGATCATCAGCTCATTACGTTCTCACTTCTGGGACATAAATAACCATCATCATCCGCCCACTGCTGGGACACGGTTCTTCTCTCTGAGCGAGATAGTAGGTTTAGGTTTAAAGAAGTTTATTCTCGATGAGACAAATATCACTTACTTGAGAACAATACTTAGCTTAAATACAAAATAATACATACATTCGTCATTCCGTCCGATCGGCTAGGAAAACCTCAGGTAGGGATTCATCTAATGCATTAATTTGCATAAAGGGGAACGGTCTGCGATTAAATATTGGGCTAGCTGAGATTTTAATGCATTAAATGAGTTTACACTTTTAATTCTTTAGGGTTTTTTTTTTAATTCTTGGCCATTGTACCTCCTAAAAATATGCTAACTTTTGAAGGGGCACAAGTTAGCATATTTTTGCCATAGTTTGTACGGCTTTGGCAGTATAGTAGAGTAGGCATAATCCACCGCGCGGGTCCAGTGTAGCTTTGCGAAATCACAATGTGACATGGGTCTTTGAAGACGAGTTGCCCACAAACATTTTTCGCGGTGGGAACGGTAATAAAAAATGATAGCGGTTTTTTCTATGCAGTGGACCAGTAGCAGCAATTCCGCTAGAAGACCGTAAAACAGCTTAGTGAATGGTATTGCGTAGTTTCTCTGCCTCGGCGGTTATTTTTCGACCTCACGCAAGATACATTTTTTTAAATGTTTCGAAAGCTGGTTAATACGAATGCATTAGGGAATTGGGGTAGGAGGGGAATATTTTGAAAAACTACATATAAACTTTTTTCATATTAGAAGTATTTTTCATTTCACTAACAGTTTTTAGAACAGCACAGGTATCCAGTAGTCCCGGTAGTCCAGGTATAAATATAGTCAGCAACAAAAGCCGCTAGAATTTCTTGGAATGTCGCGATGGCTAAGAGTTTGAAAAATGTTTAGTGACTGCCGCTGGCTGTATTTAGACATGTTTACGAACTCTGTTTATTTATTTCTAATTACAAGCTACCCAGTTTCTGCTGTGTGAAATAAAAGTACATTTATACATACAATTGCTTAGTGCATATGTGAATTATATACATAAATGTGTAACGAAATCTCCTAGGGTACAAAATAGTTATTTGTTATACAAGAGTGCAAAGTTGCTTTTTAACCGCGTGCTCAATTTTGATGACCGAGCAAGCGAAGGATAATAAAATTGAATCACGAGCGCAGCGAGTGATTTAAAAATTTGAATCCTGAGCGTCAGCGAGGGAATCAAAAGAGCACGAGGTGAAAAATCTTTGCACTCGAGTGCAACACGTAACTTTTCATCCCACCTCAGCGAGGAAATGACTAAATGCAAAAAAAAAACATTTACAATCACAAGATACTTTTATTTCAGTTTAGGTATTAACTATACTACATTATGATAGGTAAGTATTACAGAATAATCTTGCCGCCAAATATACTGAATCAGGTTCTTCGTTAAGAAACTTTTCAATTTCAGATGCTGTAAAAACCTTCGATTTTTTGGTTGACGACCAGATGAGGCTCTTTTTAAAAATGCCACTAATTTAGGAAAGGTGTCGATATGTATTTTCATCTTTATTGTTGCTTTAATTGAATACGTACTCCATAGAGTGCTTGGTTTGTTGGTCTCGGATAATTCAATAAAAAATGCCAGCAAAACGTTTTCTGAGAAAGTTTTGGCTCATTTAGCTAGTCGCCACGTGTTAAACATATCGTACTGTTTCAAATACTTCTCGCGTAATTGTTGAGGGAGAAAGCTCATTAGCGCATTATTAACAGTTTCAGTCAATTCTGTTGGCGTCAAATAAACTTCTTCGTCGCTAGAATCACTCATTTTAGGTTTTTCACTTGTTTTCAAGTTTCTTGTTTTTAACCTAAGGTTTTAACAATATGACGTGAAAAGAACTTCAAAGCAAATTAAAAAAAAGTAAACCAAGGAGGTTCCGAGTCCGAGTTTTTAACAAATTAAAAAAAGTTGTATGACGAATTCGGCACCATGGAGGTAGAAGTAAATAGTTTTAATGATGTTTTGAATTCACAAACTTAGTGCACACGATGTTCTAAATTCAATTTTACTTTATCCTCTAGCGGATAAAAACGACTTTTGCACTCAGATATCGAAGAAAAAAATACTCTTTCCGAGATGGGGGGATGAAAAAAATATTAGCCCACAAAAGAAGCTATTCATATTTAGAAAAATATTCTCAGTAAATGAAAGCGCTGAAGTATATAAAAAACATAATATTAATAATAATGAACTGTCTCTAATGCAGGATAAAAGCGCTTTGAAAACCAAGACATATTTACTATCGAAAATTTAATGAAATCAGTTGAAAGCACTGCAGTGTACCAATTTCAGTGTATTTTGGCGTTATTCATCTCCCTGCACGGTTGTCTGGAAAAGATATCTTCAGCAATAGGACGGCCAATTGTTACACTTCTGTTAAGTTGCTTTTATTGTTAGTTCTATCTATGTATGTTACAGTAAATTGTTATTTCATTTCATTTTTATTTCCATTTCCTATTTTCAATTTTTTAAACGCTGTGTAAAGTTGGACAGTCTTATCAAATGTAAAGCTTTCTGATGATGCAAACGCTGCAATAGTCCATTCTCACAAAACAAATGTGTGGAACATTCACAACGTTAAAACGCTGTTTAAGCGCTTGAAGAAACAGCTGCGTTTAAGCACACGCAAAGCGTAAAGCTGGTGCAAGCGCTGCGATGTTCTTATTCTCTAAATACAAACGAGTGCGTGAAGCGGTCACAGCGTATGAAAGAATTGCAAGCGCTGTAAGAAATCTGACGTGTCTAACCATGGAAATTATGAAAGCTGGTGGAAGCGCTGCGTGGGAATGGTTGGATCGATATCGTGGCGCGGGGCTTGCCCCTGTGGCGCGGACCCCTGTAAAATAAGGCTTACCCGGTTATTAGTACTCGAATATCCTTGTTTGTATGGGATTCTTTCCTGGGACGTTTCAGAAGCTTTATTAACTGCTGCTGAAAAAATGTTGAAGGCACATAAGTATTCAAAGTTCAAAGTTCAAGTTTAAAGTTCTAACGTTCATTATTCAATTTTCGCATAACAGACGCACGAACGTCAATTATTACAATGACTCTACCACCGTATCGGAAAAAGAACCACTACCCAGAAGATACTTACTGCAAGAAACTGAGGGGCATTTTTTTTAGAACTTTTGTTACAATTTTTGAAGTTCTTAATTTTTAACATACAAGAAAAGTAATACGTTCTCACGTTAACTGTTGCGAATAACAACAATTTTATTTTTTTGAATATTTGCTCTGTGACGAACACGCAATATTATTATGTACAAAGTTATTATTAGGTATGCAAAAGTGTCTTGACACACAGACAGATAGTCAGACGGACAACGAGATCATCATTCGCCAGGGAACTAAAGACGACACAGCTCAGCTGGTTCAGCGGATGAACAAGCAGTGGCAGTAGACTGGTCAAATTTGCCGAACCGATAACCATTCAGGTAAAGACGAGATTAAGATACTTATTGTCTTTACCTTTAATGAACGTTTATTATAGTTCTAGATTCTAGAGTGGAGACCGCGAATCGGAAAACGTAGCGTACTCTGTTATTATTGCCTGAAATAAATCATTTGATTTGATTTTATTATTATTATGTCGCTCTTTCTCACGGGTTATACACCCGGTGTATAACCCGTATAACCCGTAATTCTGGGTGACATATTTTATGAAAATTTAAGTTTGTTTTATAAATTACTAATAATAATATAGGACTTATTTATTTATTAATTACTAATAATATAAAATGAAATTTAATTAAGTCGTTACTTTATTTTTATTATAATTATTATGACTTGCCTTGTACGCCGTTACTAAGTAGGTATGTAAGTGCCATAGTGCTTAAATATTATATGCGTGACGTATGTTTTTTAGAATGAAATTCAATAATAATAATTCGTCCAAAGTCCATTAGTAAATGTCTACTTGTTTACTACAATGTAGCACCAAACCAATAGCACCTATAGGTATTATCTACTCAGATTTATTTATAAAGTGATGACGTAACTTGTACTATTATGTAGTCTGTGACGTAACCAATGTTGTTTATCGCGCACACAGGTAGTCAGCTACACACTAGAGCTGGCGGTCGGATTGCGTGTGGTGCCGTCCTTGTCTAACTTACGCAAAATAACAGAGACACGTAGTCACCCGACCGCACCGTCAGACGGGTCAGACGCGTCAGCAGACAAATACAGTCAGTGCGCCTTCAAATGTCGAGGAGAAGAGTGCTCGTTTAATCTTTGTAAAAAGTATATTTCCTATGAGTTCCTATTTCATTATGAGTGAAATTTCGGAAAGGAAAGTGATGATTGATTTACTACAATTATTCAAAGATTCACCGTGCTTGTGGGATACAAATCATGAACAATATATGAACAAAGAAGCAAGGACGCATGCGTACCAATGTCTACTAGATAAATATAGATTGATAAATAATGAGGCCAACCTTGAATCGCTAAAGAAAAAATTGGAAAATATGAGAACCTGCTACAGAAGAGAACGGAAAAAGGTAAGCAAATCACATTTTTGGAGGTTTGTTGAAAACTATTATCTTGTGTCAATGACACTAGACATTTGCGCTAAATCAAATCAAAATCATTTATTAACAGATAACTGTGATCCATATTGTGTTAGTACAAAGGCATTACTTAAAATTAGTGTTAGTAACGGAAAAAAAAGCTAAGCAATAATCAACTTTGACAACATTTACGTTTGTTTTTTTTTATGATATTATGTATTATTATTGTAGAGCGAGTGTGGCGCAGTGGGAGCACGTGCGACTTTCGATCCGACGCACCCGAGTTCGAATCCCGCTGGCCCCGCACCACTGACTTTCTTAAGTTATGTGCGGATTTAACACTCTTTCTAGAAACGGTGAAGGAAAACTGAGGAAACCGGCACGTCCAAGAATTTTTCACAAAAAGTCAAGGACATGTGACATCCACCAACCCGCACTGGGCCAGCGTGGTGGATGATGGCCCATCCTCTCTCTATGAGAGAAGGCCCATGTCCCAGAAGTGGGAACGTGATGGGCTGATGATGATTATTATTGATTGTGGTTGTTAATAGGTACCTCTACCTAGGTATTTGCAATTTATATTCTATCTTATAGACAGATAGATAGTCTGGGCCATACCTAATCCTGACATGGAATATACTTTAATATTTATATGGTTTCAGGTTTTAAAGGACCTTTTAAATCATGGAGCAAATCGCAAGCCGTCGCTGTGGTATTATGAACATCTAACTTTTCTGGATAAGGTCATGGATGGTGGTAGCATTGAGATTGAGACTGAGACTGAGGTTTTTATTTATTTATAGCTATAATTTGAATTTTATATGCAAAAATGCACAGAATTAATTCATCGGGTATTAAATTCTTTTACAGGACAGTGATATGAAACCGATAGAGACCGTCAATATAACTACCGATTTTTTAGCAGAGGACAATGATCAGGAATATGAAGATGTCTCTTATCTCAACGATAGCTCCAATAGTTCGAAAAATACTAAACATTTTGAGGTCATCAACCAGTCAAGTTCAAAAACAGGTATGACCGAAGGGGAAGCATTTGGACGAGCGATCGGTCTTCAACTGAACGAAATGCAGCCGACGCAACGTTATATAGCAGAGAAGTTAATCTCAGAAGTGATATATTACGGAAGATTTGAGAAATTAAACATCAGCACAAGACTGCATAATGTGCAATGATAATAAAGGTGTTACGTTAGAGTATAAATTTATTTTTCCGAAAAAAGAAACTGCGGGAAACGCAGCAAAGCTGCATCAGCATCTATGTAAAAAAACCTACTTGAATTTATGTATCTTCGAATTCCAAGGTCAAATATTAATGAAATTTATATGGCACCACCTAGAAGCTATATTGAACCATATTCAACGCAAAAATAATTTTCCAAATCAATTAATAAATGACGAAGTAAACGCGTAACAAACATGAAAAACATACAGTCGAATTGAGAACCTCCTCTTTTTTGTAAAGTTGGTTAAAATACATTAAGATGTAGGTATTAAGTTGAATAAATACGCACCAAAATGTACCTAATGTTTATTGTTTGTACCTACAACTCCGTCTCCTACTCACCTACAAGTTCCGTGACAACTTGTACAACATTGCGTGTACATTTGTCCGGAATAATTATATTTGCTTTATTTCTACATATATTTTAAATAACCGAGATAGAAATATGAAATTTAGAGTATTATGAGTGTTATGTATTACGAAATTCTCGTGGGAAAACGGGAAAAAGTGCGAAGCGGAGCCTCGGTGCTAGCAAGCTGATAGTCATTTATAAAGCAGACCTTCCTATTAAGCTGTATTTACTATATAATATTATGTCTGGTCCATCCAGTTGCGTAGGTTTGTCTGCAAAAGTGCAAACAGAGAGACTACACAAGCTAGAAATCTCTACTCTCTAGAAATCTATACTCCTACTAATGTTATAATTGCGAAAGTTTGTAAGGATGTATGTTTGTTACTCTTTCAAGCAAAAACTACCGAACCGATTTTGATGAAATTTGTTATGTAGGTACTTTAGGACTTTTAATAACAAAATGGTGAGACACGCAGAACTCGAAAAACTTTTGTAAACTTTATTATGACCGTGTTTCCTACAAATAAATATCATTTCATTTCATTTCAACGCTTAGGCTACTTTTTATCTCGGGAAACCGCGGGTGGAACCGCGGGGCGCAGCTAGTAAAAATTGAAATAGCGAAAATCATACTCTATAATCAACATTATCTGAACATATCAAAATAATAATGGAAACTCTAAGCATAAGATATATAAAAGGAAGTTGGACACATATTATCAAAATTTAATTAATGTAATTGAGTATACCAAAATGTATTGTTTTTATTCAAGCGGTGCTCAATGAGAAACCCGTGCGAAGCGCAAATACAAAAAAAAATTACAAAGGGACTAACAAACGACGATCTCGGCGGCCAGCGCCCCAGCTGCCACCCGAGTTTACCCACCGCTATATTTGTCTCAGTCTAATACAAGCGTTAGAAAGAGACAAAGCGACGACGGCCGCGCGACCTCGACGGAATCGGCTGAGCTAGTCGCACTGTTAGTACGTCGCTTGATTTCGTCGGGCGATCTGCGTCGCGCGATTCATTTGTCAAAAATGGCAATTATAAGAGAAAAAGAAGTTATGAAAGATATTCTAGAAAAATATAGAGAACTTCCTTGCTTATGGGACCAATCGCACGAGTTGTACACTAACAAAGTAGCGCGCAGACAAGCACATGAAGCACTTCTAAAAAAATATAGACTTTGCGATCCTAATGCCACGTTACATGAATTTAAAAAGAAGATTGATAACATGCGAACAACTTACAGACGGGAACGTGTAAAGGTATTTGAAATTACAATTATTAGGTACTTTAACAGAACCTACCATTTAGGATTATCGTAACGTTAATATTTTCGTTTTTAGGTTTTAAGATCTCGAATGAACGGTGGAGATGAATATGTGCCTACTCTTTGGTATTATAACATGTTTACGTTTTTGGACGATGTCGTAGATGGATCAATCTCAAGCCAACGTAAGCTATCAGTTTATGTTCAAGACGAAGAAAGGTTACAAGAAGAAGATGACGGAGAAGAGTTTGAAGATGTGAGTATATCTACAACCTTAGTTTCTTCTAGTCTTCAACAACATAATTTTATTTCTGAAAATTGTCTCGGATCAAATCGTACAATCAAAATTAGATTGGGCTAAGTTGTGAACCTCGCTGCATCTGTGCCAATACCCAGTGGATAAAAAGATTTTGATTTTTGCAATTTGAGTTATTTTGACTCATTATAATTATAAATAATTAATGAAGTATGGTATAATTATGTCATAGCATTTTATGTGTTTTCAGGATTTTTTGAAGGCTGAACTTGAACACTCAAATTCCCCAACACCCCCAACCAAAAAGAAGAAAAAGTCAAACGTTATTTACTTAGCTGAACACGATCAACCGGAGTCATACACGATAGAGACCAATAGTCAAAACAAGCTAGAGTCGATTTCGACGGAATCGTTCGGGAAAACAATTGGACTACAGTTGAACGAATTGCAACCAATGCAGCGGTTCATTGCCGAGAAATTAATCTCAGATGTGATATTCTACGGTAGATTGGATAAATTACAACCTATGACTACGCTCAATTTAAACAACAATGACAATGACTATTAATTAACTTCGCATAATAATGATTGTTTAAAAATTTAAAATACTTACCTATTATCTTTGTTTGTATATTTATTTGTGACGAGTGACGAGTTTATTCATAGTTACGTGAATCGTATTTTTTTAATATCTAATCAGTGACGTCACTTTTATAAACTTGGGTTTTTTGTGCCCATGATTGTATTTATTATAATTTTATTACAATTAAAGTTAAAAGATAAGGTGACTATTATTTACCAACCAATTTGATTTACAAGCGGCATGCCGCCGGCGCCGTGCCGTCAAAAGCAAGGACCATGGCATCCGCCCGACACAAGTAATGTTACGTAGACATTGTTTACGTGTCTGTCCGACCACGTCGGCTGATGAGGGTATTCGAGGGGTTTGTTGTCAGGGGGACCCCTCCCACGAGGCGCCTCAGCCCGTGGCGGCCGCTGAGGCCACCGCACCGCGTCCGCAAGTGCGGTCGCAACCTGCCGCACCGTACGCAAGGTACTAGGCGCACATAACCATCGGAGAGCTCGCTTAAAATATTATACAACCAGAATCATTGGCCTTCCTCGTATCCCGCTCCTGACCGTTACGCCGCGATACATCCAGTAAATTGTATGAATAGCGGGGGTCTTGACATATTGGTAGGCAGTAAATAAACGCAAACGTGTGTGGGCAGTGAATGCGGCTTGTTGAGTTTTCCACGCAGTCTCGCAAACAGAATGTGAATTGACTCGCGCAATCACTGTTGACTTGCTTTCCATTCTTTGTTTAGCTTGTATCGCTTACATTTTTACACGTTCAATGACACATGGCATGTTAAAAATGTAAAACTGGTATGAATTTTGGTACCTAAACATAATTACCTGTATAAAAAATTACAGATTTTACTTAGTGCTTATTAGGAATTTGCGGTATTTTCATGCTAGTTAGTTATTTTGTTTTTTATCAAGAAAGAGATAGATTAATTTACAACAACACTATTTCTTCCCGAAGATTCCCGTTATTAGATTTTAAACCTCCAATGTAATTAAAAAATGGGAATTAAATATTTTGAAACCATTCTTTGTCCATTCTGGAGGTCGACACTAAAAAATAAAAATCTCGCGACACGGATTCAATTTACTAATGTGGTGTCATGTTTTGACGATTTACTTATAAAACATTGAATTTTCTTTACTAGACGAAAACGTTATTAGAATGTGTTGTAAAGTGCATACTACTAAAAAAGTCATTAAAAATCTGACACTGAAACCGTATCAAAATCCGTTGCGTGGTTTAGAAGTAAGCGGAGAAACAGAAATGAGGACGCAGATAAAAAAAAACTCACTAGAGTCATCGTCCTTTGGTTACGAAGGATTCTTTAAATTTTTGTAATAGAATTGTAGATGAAAATATGCGGCATTTAGCCTCACTGCAAGCAAAAGTTTTCTTGCTATGTACCAATCAGATTGTTTGGCGTTTTGTCGCACATTTTCAGGCGTATTACATAATTATAAAAATAATAAAATTTCATTCATCAAAATTTTCTTAAATCTTACTTAAACCACAGAATACTAAGGGACAGAAGCATCACTCCGCAAAGAAATGTAAGCAAATAGCGACATACCTACCAGTCATATTAACCTACAGAGCGCCTCTCTTTCTATCGCATAGCTCTTATCTCTTCTGACGCGGCACGTGTAACGACGCTAGGCCTGCTAAAACTAAATTAACTAAGTACTTACAGGATGAAACAATAGGGGATCGGACAGCAATCGAGAAAAAATCTAAAATGTAGTTAGAACGAATGTTCGTCGAACCAGAAAGATCAGTCGGTCAATATTGTTGTGAAATAATAATGATTTATATTCTTAAATCATTAAATAATCCTGACATTTTTAATCTGTTCTTCATCTCAAACGAAACAACAATCACAGCGAATGACGTCATTTGTAGGCAAATGCCGTGAGTCAAGCTTGTGTTTATTTTACGTTTTGCTTTTTATAAAATGTATTTTTGCTAATTTTTTCGTTCCATTACTACAATATAGTCCCCAAACTTCACAAAACGTATTAGAATCTCTTTTCAAGTTTTATTTGGAAGAGTTTGTCATTTTCTACCTACATATGACATCACAAGTTTTGAGGTGACCTTTTGCGCGGCAATATTTGAAACATAATATTAAAACATACTTTTAGGTACTTTTACAGCGTTATTTAATTAAAATAGTATTTTTCATGGCTATATATATTCATTGTAGTTAATTTAAAACACTTTCTGAAAAGTTGTCCGATCCCCTATTGTACAACCTACATTAACCAATCAAATCAAACCAATCAAACTTCATTGTTCAAACCTGTGCATGCAACCATCAACGGCAACTAAATTACAAACACGCGATCATCATCATCATCAACATCGGTGAGTGACACTATTTTATTTACAGCAGTTAAAGCCGGAATGCGCTCTCTACTGGCTAAAGTGTTAAAATGGAGCAAGGAGATGGGGCTATACATTAACCGGTCCAAAACTAAAATTTTGGTGGCAGATTGCACGTCTAAGCTAGAGCTCAGTGAAACACGCAAGTTAGAAACCGTAAATCACTTCAATACCTGGCCTCAAATACTAGCAACAACAGTTCGTACGATAATGAGATCCGCAGACGTATTGGGATAGCCAAAAGTGTCACGTCTTAACTCTAAATATATGGAAAGACCGCAAAATCTCCAACAAGACCAAACTATCACTTGTCAATTATCTGGTTTTCTATATATTTCTTTATGGTGCCGAGACATGGACACTAAAATCAGCAAACCGCAAACAATTAGACGCCTTCGGGAGTGTGGTGCTGGAGGAAATAGCTGCGCATAACGTGGATGGCGCATATAACAAACAAATTGACAAAGGAAGTCAAAATCCAGAGTAAACCTAAATTTTTCTGTCTGCCATAAAATATTTTTGAGTTCATTGGTCACATATCTCAGAACAGGTGGCGCAGTATCATAAGGGAAAAAATGATATTATGACGTAGTTAGTGGGCATGCCAACATTGGGGAAAGGAAGCAAGGAGGAATTGACCATTAGAGGCCTATAAATAGCTCAAATGTTCCAGGTTGGGTCCTGCCCACTACCAATGGGTAGCGTATGGGAGGCGGCAGCATTACTCCGCTGGATTGATACCTACGTTGAGCCAAATAAGCCCCAGCATTTTGGTCATACGTTACATCGGCCAGGCACTCTGATAGACTTGAAAACAATGAGCACCACCGGGTGCTCATTGATGGTTTGGTGTTGAAGCTTTTAGTCTGTGGGGACCGCCCTACAGACTCGAAGCTTCAACACCAAAAGGCTTACCATATTTTGCGTCTTCGAAAAATGTGACGGTGCCTTTTTTATGTATTTGCAAGACGAGACGAGCTTGTTGTTTGCCTGATGGTACGCAATATGCCAGCCCATAACAATGACAGCACCACCAAAGAATACTAACTATTACTTGCACCATCCAGAACTTTGTTTTGCAAAATCTTGTGCGGCGCCGTACTGCCCTCGTCACTCTGAGACAATTAGCTGTTGAGTCTCATAATGCCCAGTAATTTCACTGGTCATAGTCTCGACTCAAGCAGGTTCCCACACTAAAGGCCGCCCCAACTTCCAAGGTATCAGAAACATGCCGTCTTTTTACCATCATCGTCACGCATTAGACCATTCGGTTCGACAAAGTTGCAACATTGACACGTGCTGGTAATATCCCTGCGGATGATATTGTTAAGGATGGAGTGATGGAAAAAAATCAACCGGCACTTCTAAAACCTGACAGACTGTGGGGGTTGAACGAGTAAATCAATTGCAGTACCGCACTGACACTGGCAGCAATAGACTCCATAGCACATAATAGCACCCATAATGCATTCAAACGTATAGAGCTAGACGGAAAGTTGATGAGTCTAATAAACTGCTAGCAAGCAGCCAAAGCCCCCACGAAAACTTCAAGAAGGCGGGCAAAATCTGCGATGCTAGGACATGTATTTAAAAGATATTTCCGTATTACTAATCAATATTTTGTTCGTGTGTATGAAGAGACAAATAAACGTTATATCTATACCTAAAAAAATGTCACATTTCTGTCTATTACCTAATTGTACGTACCATGAAAGAGGACAAGAACGCCGCGCCGACAACACAAAAAAAATGTTCCGTATTTCCCAAGTAAATTGGTAAAAAAATCATCTAAGTTACATATATTGACTATCATTTTTCTAAATTAAATTGGTTGCAAAATAATATTTTCCGGCTAGGGCGCTATATAAAATATTTTAAAATAATATATGTATATATAAAATATTAATATAAGATAAGAGTCTAGTTACAATTTCTACTTTTCATTCCTTTTTTTTCTATGAGAAAATACTAAAGGGACGGTACGCGCGTTTTTTTTTAAATGTACGATTATGTATATTATTATGATTCAGCTGACTGGCCAGTAACTTTTTTCAACAACAGTATTATGTTACAGCAGTAAACAAACTTACTACTAGAGCTACTAGCATCCATAGAGATCAGCATCAATATTAACAATTTTAATATGCTCCTACTTCATACACAAAAATAATTTTTAATATTCACCAAACTTCCGCATAGATTCAACAGCATTCACGGCTAGCGAGTCCGATAGGTTATGTTTGCATAACTGGACAGGATTGCCTTGTGTGCTCGTGACGTGGTGTCTGAGGAGTTGCGCAGTGCGCGCTGATCACTCGGAGAACATGTCCTGCAAGCGGCTGGCTCAATACATTCCCTTTATCACATACTTAAACTATTCAAACGAAACTAGACTTTGATGTCCATACTCAAGGTCAAAATTAACTTGTAGTGCTCGAGCGTCACACGCGCTATGAATTTATATTCGGAATGGCAATGCACGTTAAGCGATGTAAACGAATCTCCTTTAAATTCATATTCGCCTGGTACTATTGCCCGCTGTGTTGAGCTACGCGCCATCTTCCATGACACCATTTCAAGATGGAGGCCCAATGTAGGCGATTTGAAGCGATTCATATGCATGTCACGTTGGTGATATCTGAACAATGCGAGGCAAACCTTATCTGTTTGTTCTCGGACTTATTTTTGGTTTGGTTGTTGTTTTAGGAATAATGAATGTCTTGTTTAGGGATAAGTATTCATGTTGTTATGTTTTATTGATGAGATGTCTGCTAAAAAAGATAAGATGTTTCATGTACCTTTTGAATCTACACATTTTAATAAATCCAATTTGGTTATAGATTGAATCTTATCAAACGTCGTGTTCTTCATTAGGTACCTACTTCCGCATAATACTTATAGTATAGGTATAACTATCCCACATCCGCTGGCTGTAGCTGATAGCTACAACAGATGTCGACAAAAACGGCCACAAAGCCGAAGTCGATGCCGGCAATCTAAACATTCCACCTCATAATTTCCTCCACTCCATTTTTTATCAACCCATTGCAGCCGATAGTTTCTCCAAACAAAAAAGGAATTTCAACCACGCCAAAATGGTCCCTAAGCATCGAGACGATTAGGGCAACATGAATCTACAAAATGTATCAGAAATTCTCCGCGTGCTTCAGAAAACGCTTCCATTTTTGTGGAACGATGGAGGTTTCCATTAAACTTAACCAGTTTATCATACAAGAGAACATGAAACTTATTTCGAAGACCATAAAGACCTGTATCCTACGTAGATTGTGTTAAGGCCGTTGCCTCGTTCGGTCGAGCGAGGGTCATCGATAGCGCGAGCGAGACGGAGATAGCAAGGGCGCGTGCTGAACGGTACAGATTATGTAGCAGTTAGTTAGTTATGTTTATGTGGAATGGCACGTGAATACTTCCGTCGTTGTATGCGGCCCTGGTAGCTTGGAGCGCTCGCGTGCGGCCGAGGCGGCGCGGCGGTCGGCGCCAAGTCCCGCACCACACCGCGGCGCCACCTTTCCTCGTAGAATGTCGGCGCACTAGCGCCGCCCGCCACCTCAGAAAAGAAGAATTGACAACATTGTTCAGTGGTTTCATTTCAGGAATATTGATCGCTTTTTGTTATCGATTTAGACGTTTTGTTATTCTAGCAGGTACAGTTTACATGGATTTACCTTTACAAGCACTTACAAAACAACAAAAAAGGTACTTATATAAAAATTAATGCGAGTTTACCGATAGAATAGAATCTGGAATGAAAAACTTAGTATAAAAAGAATAGTAAAAATAGTAGAAGCACAGAATACTGTAGAAGCTATAAGCTAGGTAGAATAGTCCACAAAAAATAAAGAGTTTTTAAACATTAGAAATTGATCTGATTCAACTATCTCCATCCCTAAAGAATATAAAACAAAATCCGAGTCCTCATTTCTTTTTCTCCGCTTACTTATTCTAAACCACGCAACGGATATAGATACTGTTTTCGCTATCATTTAGATATTTTTTAGGGCATCCGTGCGTAGCCGGGCTGGTCGCTAGTATTATTACAAACACAGGGATAGTTGAAGAAACGAATAGGGATGTTTATGTGGATGGGAAAACACGCAAACCGCAGGCGGAGCGCTGAGGCGGACATTATCTATTAGACTTATTAGATGATTAAGTTGATACTGACAATTTATTATCGTTGATGAGATTACACAAGGTTGAAGTCAATAGGTACTTATAGATACGTAAGTTCTATTTATACATTAGAACCTAAATACATATAGGTATCTACTTACAAGTAGGTAAATAGATAACATCTTATCAAATACTTAGCATTTTTAATAATAAGCACACATGACGATATTGCGAACTAACCTTGAAATTTAATTGAACATAAAAACAATTAATATGAAGATAACTGGAATTAACTGGATATTACTATGAAAATAACATTTTATACAATCAGTTACACCCCGCAGTTCCAAACGCGCGGTCAATTTTTTGGAAAAATGTATCATATTGTATTCCAGGTCGTAAAGTTCATATTTATTTAGAATCTCAACAAATTCCGTTTTGTAGTTTTGTGTCATTGAGTTACACACACCTGTATATCCTCACAAAGTCTAGTATGTTGCTCTTTCTTACCATGCTGTCCTTTGGAAAGCTTGCACGGGGACATGAGTCCAACACGTAGAGGCCTCTTTGATCTAGTTTAGATATGTAATGGGCAGCATGTTTGTTCTTAGAGAAAGTAGCATAGTAGGAAAAAGTAGCCCCAAAAATATACCTATCATCTAGATCTACTAAAAAGCCACTTGTCAGCAACGTGTCCCATAATTATTGAAATAGTTCCTTCTGTAAAATTGTACCTCTATTAAGAACTTGTTCTTTTAATTTACTGTTTAGTGTTGTTTTAAGATTTCATCTCTCTGCAGCAACAATACCGCATTGGATATTATTCTGTAAAGAAATATTGAATGAATATATAAATAAAACTATATTTTGTACCGAAACAATAACACGTTCATATGCCGAAACATAATCCTTCTGGAAGATCGTAAGAGAACATGTCCTCGTATATGCTTCTCTCACCACTGTCCCACTGCTGAGCAAAGGCCTCCCCCAATTCCTTTCATCTCTCTCGCTCCTGCTCCACCTCATACCGATTTTCCTGGTGTGCGTCTAGATCGTCTCGGTATCTTTTTCTCGCCTCGGCGACGTTGTGTGTTTTCAGGGATCCGTTGTGTGCAAATATTTCGCCAGCGGTCAAGATGCATTTAGCTAACGTGGCCTGCCCAATCCTATTTGAGCCTGACAGCCTTATTGCCTACATCAGTTATGCCCGTTTCGGAGCGCAGCGTGGTGTTACGCACCCTGTCGGATCTTTTCACGCCCAAGATGCTGCGAAGAGTGTTTTTGACTCCGACAATAAGGAGAAATCCGAAACCAAAAGAAATATAGGAAAATGTCTTAGATACCCTTAGGACTTTTTTTGTGAAAACAATTTTAGCATAGTTAATTTTTTGTGTGGTTTCGCATTTCCCCACGCTGTCCCAGTTAAAAAAACACTGTATACCATATTGGAATTAAAATTCTCTAACTCGTTGTGACCTCTTCTTAGCTGCAAATAAAAATTGTTATTGGTCCATTGGCCAGTTCCATTTTGGGGCATGACCAGATATTCAATATTCAGTTACCTTTTTCCATGTATTAAGTAGTTTAGTTTCTTTCGGTAGTTAATTATATTGATAATTAAGCTATACTTTTCCTATAATTTAAATGCCTTATTAGGTCCGTGTGCGTTAGTGAAGTGACTAATTTGAATGTCATGACCATTCATCACCATTTGTGTCATGAACATTCCTTGTGATCGGAATGTAAGATAGCATGACAGAGAATGTTTATTTACATTGTTGAGTGCTAATTACGATAGAGCCCTTATAAATACATGCCTGACCTTTGTAACTTAACCTTTTCTGTACATTAACTTACTTATGTAACTTTAGTTCTTTTTTACACGTATCTACGGCTCCGCCCGCCCGCAATCTTTCTATCTTCGCCATATTTCTTCTGGTTTCGTTACGGTTTTCTTGGTCCTTTTTTTGAAAGCGGGTTAGTACACACATACCTACTGATCATAATTAGGTATTATACTGTGTGTATAGGTGCGCTGTTTGCTTGAATAAATAAAAAATAGGCGGACGGAATCTCGCTAAGAAACTACTGAAGCATAGCAATGGCGGTGGCGTTATGTTATATTTTATCTGAGGTTTGAGTAGACGGAGGGCCGATGTCAAGCCAATGTGCCGGCCGATCGGCTTAGCATCTTGTAAATGTGTGCGTGTGGCTTGTGTATGAACGAGCGGACTGGCATCGGCATAGCTTGCTTCACTTTTGAACTTAGCAACGAAGCGTCCGCCTTTTTTTATTAGTTCAAGGCTGTATGTGTAATTAATTCGCGTGAAGTAGCGAGAGTTGTGGCTGTAAGGACTAGAGATATCCTGATTAAAGACTGGAAGATCTATGTTAAAGCTGCATTCTAATACATTTAGCTAACGTGGGGTTAGTAATAACATTATTTAAGGCAAGTATAAAGGTTGTGGCAAAATTTTGGGACCTTCAGATTAGGTGCGTTTTTCGTTTCAGTGAGGAGTTTTGTTCTGAGGAAATATCGGGTACATTTTTGAAGAAATAAAAGCTGCTTAAAATATGTCGAATTTTTGCCACACTTTGTATATTTAGAAGACACGTAAAGTGTATAGCTATATAAGGATATATTCACTACGCGGACGTACTCACATTCATTTAGTTTTTGCTACCCAATTAGGCTTATATTTAAAGTCTGTAGACATTAAAACATTAACTACCAATTTAAAATGTAATATGAAGATGTTATGGTAATATTATGGTCATAGATAAGTGAATTAATTGAATTGGTGAAGAACACGCGATGAAACGATAAATGCGGTAGCCTCTAAAGTAACCATTGATTTGAAGAAAACCATATAATTATAAATATACATGTCATCCTACTCATATTATAAACACGAAAGTTTGTTAGAATGTATGGATATAAGGATGTATGTTTATTACGTTTTCTCGCCGCAACGGCTAAGCGGATTGGGATGAAATTTAGTATGGAGTTAGCTTATACTCTAGATTAACACATGGCTACTTTTTATCCCGAGAAACCGCGGGTCCGCAGGGCGCAGCTAGTGTACATATAAATATGTCAACCGCTATCGTGTAGTGGTTGGGCAGGTTGGCTCAAATCTCATATACAACTGAATTTGCGAGTTCGATACCCGCGACGCGACGCGACAAATGTTTGTGCATGGAAAAAATAAATAAGCGCAAACATTTGTTTCGTGTCTGAGTGTTGTGGGACAATGGTCCTCGTAGTTCCTTGTTCCCTAGATACAGGGAATACTAGTTATGGGCCGGGATCTATGTATGTGATCGTTCGGCGTATTTATTTTATTACTACCTGACCCGGCAAACGTATCATTTAGGGGTATGAAAAATAGATAGTAGCCGATTCTCGGACCTACTGAATATGCGTATAAAATTTGGTAAAATCAAGTCAATCAGCAAAGCCGTTTCGGAGGAGTAAGGTAACTAACACTGTGACACGAGAATTTTATATATAAGATATTATATACTGTTCTGTACAATGTAGATTATGTCGCGTTCTTTGTAACATCGCTTTTTAAGGGATAGTAATTAAAAACACGTAACTTTATCATAAATGAATAGGCTAGCAATGGACAACAGTTTTACCTGAGAGAAGTGACGACGCGTTAGGCGATAGATCATGCTTGCCTAGGAAATACCAATTCACTTTAGTCAGTTTAAGACTTGAGAACACCTAATTGGAAAACAATGACGCTGATGCTAAGGTGTTCTTTTCCTTACCAGGGCCCTAATTCACTATGACAACTTGGCGATTCCTTGCTGCAAGGAAACGTCGATTGCTTCATTAATAACCGACATCTGTGAAATTTGTATTTTCTATGACGCGTCATATATATGAATATATGAATGCGTTATAGAGATGTCGTTTATTAATGAAGGAATCGACGTGATTTCGAAGCAAGGAATCGACGTGATTTCGCCAAGTTGTCATAGTGAAATGGGGCCCTGTTCGCATTAAAATCGAACTATTATTAAAGTACTATTATGTGTTAACTTTTTGAGCGAGCTTTTTGAGGAGCGAGTGTAGCACGTGGGACTTTCGATCAGACGCACCTGAGTTCGAACCCCGCTGGCCCCGCGCCACTGACTTCCTTAAGTTATGTGCGGAATTAACACTCGCTCTAAAAACGGTGAGGAAACCGGCATGTTCAAGAATTAATCACTAAAATTCAAGGGCATGTGACATTCACCAGCCCGCACTGGGCCAGCGTGGTGGATTATGGCCCATGCTCTTTCTACGAAGGAAGGCTCGAGTCTCAGCAGTGGGAACGTAATGGGTTGATGATGATGATGTGTTAACTAAACTGTTTAAGTTTGGTATATTTTGGAAGGTGCATAATTTTTCATTTTTCTTTTTTTTATTGTGCATATTTTTTGTTTAGAATTAGCAAGCTGAAGTGGCAATGGGCTGGTCACATCTCTCGAAGGACGGACAACCGTTGGAGTAGACGTGTCCTTGAGTGGAGACCGCGAATCGGCAAGCGTAGTGTAGGACGCCTACCGGCCAAGTGAAGCGACGACCTGCGAAAGGCGGCCGGAAGAAACTGGATGAGAAGAGCCGAAGACCGGGCTCAGTGGCGTTCGTTGGGAGAGGCCTATGTCCAGCAGTGGACGACTACAGGCTGATGATGATAATTTTTCTAAGGATGATTTGGAAAACGTTATGGATGGTCGTTTGTTTTACTTTAAAATATAGGTAGGTATAGGTGCCATTGTCAGTAGATATTCAAATTCATCTAACGATTCAATTTAAACTACTGAACTAAAAAAAAACGTAGACATAATATATAGAAATTTCTCAGAAAATTACCCTCATAATGTTATCAATATCTATTTATTGGAATCAATGCCCTTCCTTACACTGTAGCAGTTTCCCTTCACATTAACATTTTCCCGCCCAGAGCGTCAACGCGATTCAATCTGCGTTTCATCATTTTCGACAGGATCGTCTACATCAATCTATAATTCACCAACTTATCTCCTTAAAGACTTTATCAATAGCCAAGCAATTTAGAACCTTGATCAATCAGGATTGAAAGGAAGTGTAATTTCGTCTCAAGCAAGGATATCGTTGCGAATGGTGAGCAGAAAGGAGTCTTCAAAACTTTCAACGCAGCCCGAGGCAACTCGGAATTTTTCGCGCCGCGTAATCGTTTTTTAGACAGAGACGGCAACATTCAACGCGAAAGTTAGAAAAGGACAGAGGTTAGTTATAGACTGACGAGGGTTTTAGAATTGATTGCTAGGGTGAGCCTCCCCACATTTCCATTCATTGTCAGCCGCGGGCGGGTGGGGTGCCAAAGCGTGCCGCATTTTTTGTTTCTCTCTTATTTAATTTGCAATGGAGGATAATTTGAATATGCAATTTACATGGAGGACATGTTTCCACACATGGACATAGTGTGGCAATTTTATTGTGGTAGCTATCATTGTTTATATAATTTCGTTAAGTTCGGGTTTTACCAACTAAAAAATAAATTATAATTTTACTGAAGAATAATGAGGACCAGTTCCAACGTCTTCTATTTATTCTATCTCTATTAGACCATACATTCCCGTCTTTAACATTTTGATAATTCCTCTTCATCCAAAGTTTGCCTGGAAGAGATAGCTTTTAGTGATAAGGCCACCCATTGTAACACTTTCTTTAATTATTTTTATGTAATGTTTTTAATTTAATGTTTGCAATGATCTATCTATCTATCTATCTTTTACTCAGTTCCAAGAATATATTGTTTTCGCCATATATAAAACTACATTTGTCTTGACCAAATAGAATTTGTCTTGATATAAGACATTCTTTATTTCCGTGTATCGTCCTTGTATACCTAATAACCTACCAACAATTTTGACTGGACTACACTTATCGAAAATCGCATAATAGCAACATTTATTAACTAGAGCTAAACTCCCCAAAAATCTGAACACAGCAGTAACGTAAGAATAGGTTCACAAAAAAAAAAAGGAAGGCCAACAAGAGATCTGTTACAAAACACAAAACCTTTTAATTTACATCACATATTTCTTAAATCAGTATTTCGTATGTTATTCCAAGAGTTTTTAGCTTTAAAATATTCTGTAGCAAGAATAGATCGCGTCCAATTACAACAGCACCAAAAATAAACCTCGTAAAGTTGAAATTAACTGTCCACGAACTCATTCATTTCGTTGACAATTTAAAGCTCTATTATACATAATCAAAAGAAATGTGTTCTTTTGATAAATACTGCGTAATGAAACGTGTTCCTGGAATTAGATTCAGGCGAATTTTACACGTTGAAGATAGCAACGAATAAATGATGATGTCGGAATTTTGCCAGTAAAAATAATTATAAGTTGTTCTACTTCTAGTAGCAGCTAAAAATAAAATATCTAGGTACATAAAATATAAAGGATTAATTCATCTACAAATAGATAATTTTTGAATTCATGCTGTTAATAATTTTACTGCCGCTTTCTGGAGCACCATAATAGGGAGATGCCCAAGAGAATTTCTTGAGGAAGGTTTAGCCAAAAGCCTTTTTGATAATAATAGTTCTGGGTGGCATTGCATTGTTATGGGCAGGCGTGGCGCTTACTATCAGGAAAACGCCTTGCTTGTCTCATCCATCACACAGTTCCATAAAACATTTTAACTAAGTAGGTATATAAGTGGCGAGACGAACGGGTCATAGGTACCTATATCGTATATTTGAAGGTAACAACTCTCCTACCTATAACAGTGCCAACATAGCATTGTTTTGCAAAATCCTGCGCAGCTATAGAGTATAGGTAGGTACTTATTAGGCTTAATAATGTAGATAAAATCGGTAAGTAATAAGTAGGTACCTATCAATTAAATCTTTTGAGCGTCATAGAAGCAAAGTGCCCTCCACGTTAAGCTACGCAAATTTTCATATGCTTTAGTCGGGTAAAGCCGACCTCGGCGTAGAGAGCACCTTTTCCTTTGTTAACCGGGCTAGCCGACTTTGCCGGTCACTGGATTAAGTAATTAAGTAGGTAGTTGTTGGTTTTTATTATTAAAAATGCCTACCCATCAATTGCCTATCATCGTGTCAAGGACGTCATTTTTCAGTATCGATATTGCTGTTTACCTCGGTTTATGTCGTATTCGTCTTTAGGACTTAATCACTCAGAATTATCATGTTTAATGACATTTTTATCGAGATTGGAGGCAGGTTACCGATAATTGCCATTTGTTACTACCTACTGACAACCCACTGTTTATCTTTATCGAGTTTTTCTGATTTTATTTACACGACTTGGAGAAAACTAACTGCGCCCCGCAGTTTCACCGCCTTTTTCCGGGATAAGATATATAATAGGCCCTTTTCTAAGACCTAAACTATCTACAAATTTAATTTCATCAAAATCAGTTCAGTGGTTTTTGCGTGATTGAGGAACAAACATTCATCCATCCATCCTCATAAAAATTCGCATTTATAATATTAGTAGGATATTCGTCCTGAGTGGATAGGTATCTTCTAGATTTACGTGCTCCATCTTCTACCACATCATCGCATAACATCAGGCGAGATGGTGATGGTATATTAGTATATTGTAGGATAATAGGATTTTAGGAGAGGAAACCGCTGGTGTTAGTGTTACCGTCATCGACAACGGCATTATGCAACAGATATTAGAATATCTGTAATAAATGGCAGTCGGTGTATCCCTCTGTGTGAGTGATGGTACCTTGGGAGTCTGGGACCATTATGGTTCTTGTAGTTCTTGGTTCTCTAGATACAGGAAAGCCTAGTTTTAGGGGCCAAGATGGTTGCGCGTTATTATTAAACAGATTTATTTACGTTCTTACATTAAGACTTTTTACAATATTTCTGAACTACGATCTGGATTACGGGACTGTTTTTTTAATTTTCGAATAAGCGGTCAAATAATTCTTTGGCTTCAGGTATAGTAAAATGTAACCCCAAAAATAGTATTTACATTATCACCAAAAATATCACTAAATAAAAAAAAATGTAATCGCCAAAAAAATTGTAAATGATCACCAAAGTAGGCTCCACCAGAAGTCTCGCTTGACACCAGTTCATGTCGCTTCCCCTACTTGGCCTTCGCTCCGCTGCAGAAGTCGCCGGCTTGCTATGCTCGCCACCTTCCCCCTTCGCTCCACTCGGCCTCGTAGGCTCGCTTCATTCAGGACCTCCTTCGCGAGCTTCTGGCTTCACGTTTTTCATATATACACTCTAGGGGTAAGAGCGAGTTGAACCACAGAAGAGTGAGGTGTGGCAATTCGGGTAAGATATGGTGGTAATTTACTAAATTTGGGGATGATTCACTAAATTTGATCTGCCGATAAGTTTTTTGGATAGAAGTTTATCTCAAAAATTATTTTGATGGTCATTATATATTCTATTTTCCCATTTCTTTTTTATGGAAAAGAGTGGCAAACGCAACATACGAAAGTGGTCACACTCGCCTATGGTCACCTGCAACTCTAGAAGCATAGCCGATGTAATGTTCAAACTTTTAAAAAGGAGAGGAGGAAAATGATGGGAGAAACATGTGAAGGGAGAGAGGTTTATTTTTTATTCGGCAGTTTAACTATCTCTTTGTATATCTGTTAATTGAAAAATCGGCCCTAAGTATATTGGAACAAGTATCTAAGTACAAGCAGGCCTAGCGCACTCCGCATTGTAGGTACGAAGCTCCAAGTACATAGCCGGACACCGGCGGCGGGTCGCGCGTCGTTACACGTGCCGCGTCAGAAGAGATAAGAGCTATGCGATAGAAAGAGAGGCGCTCTGTAGGTTAATATGACTGGTAGGTATGCAGCGCTACGCGAGCTGAATTGAATTTTATTGCAAGAGTCGCTATTTGTTTAAATTTCTTTCCGGAGTGATGCTTCTGTCCCTTAGTATTCTGTGGTGTACCACAGTCAGCCTTTTGAATTAATAAGCGTGTTCGTATCACTATACAAGAATGTAGGTAGGTACTCGTTTTAGCTTCTTCGCTCTTATCATTGTACGCCTTCAACGTCTATTCAAATCATCAACTGTTAATTATCTATTCGTATATCGTCTAGTCTCTGTGATACGGACAGCGCCAGGTCAAGGATTATCATCCTGGCTCGGAGCCGATAACAATTTATACCTACTTAACTGTCATGTATAGTAAGCGTCGATAATCTTATATGTTTACCTACATATAAAACTGTTCCAGACTCCACTAAACTACTGAAGATAGTAAAAAACATTAATGTTCCCTATATGGTGTAGAGATGTACTAAGAACTCTAAGAAAAGTTTTTAAAAATCACATGCACGGGAAAACGGCATAAACGCGGGTGAAGCTGCGGGACAACACGGCTAGTATGTATATTATGTCTTATTATTATGTCGCAGTTAAATGTATGTTCGCGCTGTTTTACAAAAGCCACTAGTCGTTTTACGAAACAGCACTGTTATATAAAACAGCTTAATGAGTCATTAAGCTCATTAATAATGTAATTATATTAGCACTATTTTTAAGCTCATTAACATTATTAAATATTATTATGTTAATAATGTCTTAATGCGTCATTAATAAAGACGTTCAACAAAATAACTGATCCTTATATACGCAATATTGTATACTTAAATATTTTGTTATAGAATCCAACTACGACATACATTTGTAGATTTTTATGTGGTAATAATGATTTCAATTATAATACCGAGAAAAAAGCAATTGTCAAACTAGTGATTATGACAAGGTATCAAAATGTATACTTTATATTAATGTTGACTGTACCTATAGTAGTACCTACTGCTCACTCGTATCAGCACTCGGTGTAAGCCACTTGACCTCTGCGGTCTATCTGAATCATGTGACAGGTCTTTCTTGTTCCAAGTCGCATGCGGATTTGAGAATGTTATGGATTGAACACCGCCAAGCAGTAGCGCGCAAGTATTACTGCATTAGACGCTTAACCGACTCCGGACCCAAATGGAACGCTGCAGGAGATACCTAATTAAATGGGGCTACATTGACCCCGGTGGGCCGTGGCCCACATCGTGGTCACATCGTGATGTGACTGCGGTGCTCCAGCGCAAACAATGCAGCACTTGCTGTTTTTTCCTCAGTTTCTCAACACCAGCACTTTACAAGCTTACTCCTTGGAAGGCAGTACCAAGAAGGCCAAGCATTGGGCTAAAATGATTTAATACGTGTTATGGACCATCGACACGAAGAAGAAGATTACTGCGTTCCGGTTTGAAGGGCACTGTTTCAAGTGAAATTCTAGGCATTATAAGACTTAAGAGCTCAGGGTGACGAGCTCAGGGTGACGAGCTCAGTGCCCAGCGGAGGTTGATTACCATCGAGTCCTAAACTATATTTGCGTGGTCTCCACTTAGTCTCAAAATGTTCAATAATTTCACTGGCTGCAATGCTCTTCAAACCGGAACACAGTAATTGCGAATTACAGCAGAATAACTGGCAAAGCAGTGGTTACCAATGCAGACGGCCTCTCGCATACGAGCGAATAAAGCAAGAGCAAGAACTATGATTTCTCTCTACAATTGATTCTTCATGACTGAAGATCTTTGATATCTCTGTTGTGTTATTTGAATTCTCTGTTGTCCAACGGTTCCTGTCTTTCGTAATTATAACCTCAAACGTGGACGTCTTGTTCATCTTTAGCTGGTCTGACCATCGAGTTCGGGATCTACCACGTGAGTGTTATCTCTCAACGTTTGCGCAGATGACCAGTTTCTCCAGATTATCGCTTTGCTGTCTGACAGTATGCCCGAAAAAGCTCTATATGCGACAAAGAGCACAAGCGGCCTACAATATACTGAGTATCCCCAGACAATATGTAAATAAGATATGTCAGAAAATTATGATAACAACAAGAACCTCTCTGAACACCTCTGAAAAACCTATCAGATCATGAAGATTCACATCTAATTGTAATCTATCTATAAGAATTTTGTAGTTGTGACTTGCTTAGAATAAATAGCACTCAAACTATGTTATTATGGCCAATACAATTATTCTTCTATTCTTTATTCATAAGAAAACCAAGCATTGCAGATCAAAAATATATGTATTTCTTTAGCTTACAGTTCTAAGTAAGTTTGACCACTATCTTGCCTGATGTTAGGCGTCGATGCAGCCGAAGATAGAGCACATAGTCTAGATCCATAGATCTAACGTAACGGAACGTAATGGGTGGATGAGCATATGTGCTCATCATCCGCCCATTACGTTCCCACTGCTGAGGCTCAGGAAAGAGAGTATGGGCCATAATTCACCACGCTGACCCAGTGCGGGTTGGTGGATGTCACATGTCTTTGAATTTTTGTGATTTATTCTTGGACATGCCGGTTTTCTCACGATGTTTTTCTTCCCCGTTTTTAGAGCGAGTGTTAAATCCGCACATAACTTAAGAAAGTCAGTGGTGCGGGGCCAGTGGGATTCGAATTCGGGTGCGTCGGATCGAAAGTCGCATGGGCTCCCACTGAGCCACACTCGCAGATCTATGTGCTCTATCTTCTAGATTGTAGAGGAAAACGGCAGTGGAGCGTCTGCCTGTTAGATCATCGACCATCATCCCGAAACACGTCTTATAAGTATTGAGCATAAATAATTAATTTTTAGAAAAAAACAAAAACCGACTTCAATATCTTCGAAGTCCAAGGTCACATATTGATGAAATTTATATGGGACCACTTCGTAGCTATACTAAACCCAACGCAAAAAGAATTTTCCAAATCGGTTCATAAATGACGGAGCTCTAAAGTAACAAACATAAAAAAAAAATACGAACAGAGAACTTCCTCCTTTTTTGAAATCGGTTAAAAACTGTCTCGTCGTTCATTAAGTGTTGGACTTTACGGTTACGTAAATGACGTTTTGTTACGTCATGTTCATTACCGTTTTAACCTTCGGGTGGTCTTTGAGGCCGATACTACGAGTTCTCATTCTCATCATCATCATCATCATCATGATGATGAGAGCTCGTTGCGTAGCTGGCCTAGCCGTAACATATCTGTAAGGTTAAGGAACGTTTGCCGCGGTCACTACTTGGATGGGTGACTGTGTGGTATTTAGATCTGAGCGCTTCTGAAGACGTAGGTCTCGATTGGTCCCGGTTGTTATCTTAACATAACTGTCACAGCATGTTGCAGCTTCGGTCGGACGTAGTCGGATGTCGGTCGTCTATAAATCCGACATAGGTTTAAAGAACATTTATTCTCTTCAAGAAATTACAAAAAAATTCACTTATAAAGAGCTACTTACTAAACTAACTAACTTACTAAACTTATAAATTTAAAACAGTGAGCATGCGTTAGCTAGGTACTTAAGTCTAAGGAAACTCAAAACATAGGATTTAAGCAGTGCATTAATCATTTGTTTTTGACTATTGTTATTACATTTTTCTATTTTGTATTTTTTAATAAGTAGGTATAATATGTAGGTATAATGGCATCAGGGTATCAACCTCACAGTCACGAGAAAGAAAGAATTATGTTCTATTTTTCTATGATATTTGAACTAAAACCCCTGCCCCTACCCTGCCTGGAGCCTACAGAAAGATATTCGTAGGAGTACCTTCCCGTAGGAGGCTCTTCTACCAAGGTGCTCAATTAGAGATTCCCCTTTGGTAGTTGTTAATTTCCCAAAACGTCAATCCACTCATGGGAATATTGGAACACCTCAAGCGGGCGGAACCAGGACTTATGAAATATAATTTTTATAGGATCGCCACATAATATTTGTGTTCAGTTTTGTAAATATGTACTTTTTATGTATTGTATCACAAAAATTATTACAGTATATATAGTCCATATTAGATTTTTACCAAAAGAAAATCTCTGAAAGATTATGTTAAGGCATTATGTAATATAAATTAATTATTACAATAAAGCGATCATCAATCTATATACCTATGTAGCTACATTTTTCAAAACTAAAAGGTTAGCAAAGCATCGGCGATACTATAATATATATTATTATATATTATTTAATCTGTGGTGATAAGTCGTCAAAAATTGTAGTTTATAAAACCTTACGTTTGATTAAATCTAAAAACTTTCGCGATTCGAAAACATAGTTTATTTTATAAAACGGGACTTGATCGCGCTAAAAACATTAGTTTTATTTACCTCGACGTTTCGACCAAGTTGCATTGGCCGTGGTCACTTCATAATCACGGAAGACTGAACGTCTAATGTTTTTACCGCGATCAAGTCCCGATTTATTATCATAAACTATAAATCTAAAAAGCCAAAGAAGACAGCCTCTTTGGTGCTTGGACAGGTTGGCTCAAATCTCGTTCACCACTGAGGTTACGGGTTCGATTCCCGAGACGGGACAAATGTTTGTGCAAAGAAAAAACAAATCGCAAGCATTTAATTCGTGTCTGGGTGTTGTGGGACCATGGTCCTCATAGTTTCTGGTTCCCTAAATAGGTACAGGGAATCCTAATTAGGGGCCAGGATCTATAAATGTGATCGTAGAGCGTATTACAAAAAAATTCATGTGACTCTGATTAGAGAAATTTTTTAGCGATATTACTCGTTTTACTTCTACTTTAGCGCTGAGAACTCATTTCAAAGTCGCCATTAGTAACGTTACTTGTGACTTTTGACCTCATAGTAGTTAATTTCGAAGTCAACACTGGCCATAAAGGACATTTACGAGGCATTGTGAGCCGTTTACGGCCCCGGACCGTGATTGACTTCTGACCATAAAATGTATTTTCTATGTTGCGGTCGCAGTTATTGCCAGCTTGATATATGGACGGATATAAGATGGACTGCACTTATTTACTTGTCTTTCGTTTTAAATGACTAAAGCAGTATTTTTATTTAAGGCATTTCAACCTGCAAGAAATGCAGAACGATGTAAGTTTAAACTTGCTTGTATTACCACACAATACTAAGGTATTACGCAGTCTACCTACAATTTACTATATTATACATTACCAAACGCAGCATCTGTAGAGGTAGTCTTACCAAAATAAGAACTAATTACAGCAAAACGATGTTATGCTTATGTTTAAAAGAGCACTTTTTTTAATAAACTACCCTCATTCACTCATCAACGCGCAAATATAAATTAATACATTGTAATAATAAATACGTTGTTAATTGTATACGGTGTTGAATGGGTAAGGTACCTAATTATGACGACCCATAATATTGTTCTCTTGTAAGTGACTGTTTGTCTTTCATGAGAATACATTTCTTACCTACAATAAATCTTTTATGTTAGTATTGGAAGCTTTTTTTGCAGGTGGAAAGGAAGTTTAACTCACAGAAGAGATAACAAAGCCAGCTTCGCTCTCGTCTCTTCTACGTATCATCGTTCATCTTCTCTCGTCAGATTATTAGCTTCCATAACTATAAGTTTATCGAGTTTTTCGTTGATCCAGGTCAAAATCGATCGGATTTTTGAGATTTTGATGACTGTCTAGACTCTACATAGTCATCAAAGTCACAAAAATTTGATGTTTAGGCAGAGACTAGATTCTTAAGTCTAACAAAATATCCCGTTTCTAAAGTTGATTCTGACGTTATTGACCATGATAGTTATAATATATGATGTAGTTAATATTTGTCATTCTACAATCGTCATATAAAGAGAAAAACACGTGTAGAAATCGAGTTATACTTCTTTAATGAGAAGGTAGATTAACACTAAAGTTTAGTGGCTAAAAATAGGTAAAAAAAAGACTAAAAATTATAAACTATTTATTGTATTTTAATATACTAAATAGACCTATTCTGCTAACGATTATTATAACATACATTATACCATTAGGTACCTATTCTACCTATATACTATTAGCTAATTATTATGGAAGTTCTTACCTATTAAGTAGATAATAATTTAGTCACATCCGAAATTCCAACTAAATGTATTTATTTTCAGGAAACGTTGCATTTGCGAGAAAGATGAGACGCTATAACATATTTTTTATATTATTTTATGAAATTATTTGACTCAGAAAAAGACCCTAAGAGCAGTAAGTAGAGCGAGTGTGGCTCAGCGGGAACTCGTGCGCCTTTCGATCCAACGCACCTGGGTTCGAATCCGGACTCGGCCCTGCACCAATGACTTATTGCTAAGTACAGATTTGGCACGCTCGCTCTAATACGGTGAAGGAAAACATCGTGATGAAACCCGCTTACGCGCTTTGGAATGGTATAGGCTCTGGCCGTTTTGTAATACCACCCACCGAACAAAGCCATGCCGTCAAGCGACCTAGTCGTGTTTCGGGATGATGTTCGGTGAACCATCGGGGAGACGGGTCTGAGCAGCCGCTCATCTGCCGTCTCTCTCTAAATCTATGTGCTCCATCTTAGGCCACATCATCGCTTCACATCAGGCGAGATAGTGATAGATATATTAGGCGTAAAAAAAAAACCGCCATTTAAGTTGCAATTTAGCCTAATAGACTAATAAGTAATTTAAATTTGACTTAAACTGCTAACTGTTAAGTAAACTGTTAAATTAGTAAAACGAGTGAGTAAAACGAAGAATATGTCCATCAACTCTTTTCTTATTGTCTCTATATATTAAGGTGAAGACACTATGTTCTTGTGGTCTTTACGAGTAGCACTAACTGCGAAAACATTAATGAAAATAATGTTTTTATGAAGGCTCTTTTGAAAGTTTGAATTAAAAAAAATATATTTTTAGTTCATTAGTTGTTAAATCAGTGCAGATACAAGTGAAATAAGAAAATGCCGATCAAGGAAACTCTTTCCGCGATACCGTGAAAATAAAATCAAGTTGCAAGAAACTCAGAAGTAGAGTCAAGTACCTAACATAAATATACTATTGTCACGGGCAATTACAGCATTTGTCAATGACTGACACAAAGGAATGGAATTTCCTTCCTTGCAGTATTCCGGCCATTGTCGAGTTTCACAGAACCGTCCGCCAGTTGCAAGCGTGGTATCAAGTTACCGCCATATTGGGTAACCGTTCGGTTGTTACTGTTTTAATGAAATTGACCATATTTCAATGGAGATTGGAAAAATGAGTCAGTGTTGTGAGGAAATTGATGCAGTTCACTGCCTACGCAGACATGCCTTTTACGGTGGTGATTTTATTTCTCTAAGCCAGAATGTAAGTTCTTACTTACATATGACGAAAAGGCGTTAGACTTTATAATTTTTTATTGTGCACTAATCAGCAGCATGGTAAAAAGCATTTTTACCAATTTAAAAGTAGATACTCGGGTAGTAGGTAGGTATTTAATAGTAGATGTAGAGAAGTGTTTTCTATACTCTTATTTTACTACTATTACCTACTACTATTTTGGGAGGTTTCGCCGATTCATCTTCAATTCGATTTCTCAGGCGTATAGAGTACCTATGTGACAGCGTACTAATGTCTGGAGACCGAGATGCGTTAACCATTGAAACGCAATTGCATGTTTTCGTTCTCTCAGGAGTCCTCATATTTTCGTTCTCTCAGAGGCATCGGTTCATCGGATTGGAGCCGCATCGCATCTAGTCCCTTTCTGAGGATTCTTCAAAATGGGCTAAAAACATATTTTTCAAGAATCTGCGTTTCAAGAAATGGATTAGGCATATTACGCGATTCAGTTTAGTGCTACTAAATTTGACGACCTACGACTACAAATTTTGATATGTTATTATGATTAGTTATTCATCAAGCCTTAAGACCAGATTTTCCGAAAAAATACTGCCTATTTGATAATTTGGTATGTCATTATAACGATGACACTACGGAAATAAAATCTGTACATATTACATTTTTTTTTATGTAACTAAATGACGAGACGAGCTGGTCGTTTGCCTGATGGTAAGCAATACGCCAGCCCATAACAATAACAGCACCACCAGAACTTTGTTTTGCAAAATCCTGCGCGGCGCTGCACTGCGCTCGTCACCCTGAGACAATTAGCTCTAATAGTGTGTAATGATTAGTGTGTATATAAGCTTATGAATATCTTTATGCTAATTTGATATTCTTTAATTTGTTATCTTAATAATAATCCTCACAAGTCTTACTTCTTAAAAAAAGAAAATTTACCTTCCGCATCTCTCCCCTTATAACTTTGTTCTTACTTAACCGATTTTAATGTGACTTCAAATGTTACATTGACCATTTATCACAGTAACTTTTAGTACATAATTCATATTTTCATATGGTTAGATTAAGCAGATATAGCGGTAATCCCATTGCTACAAATTACAAAGCGTTCCATCTGTTTCTCTTTCAGTTTGTTTGATCGTCTAAATCTTTAGAACCACTGTTTTAATGATCATGTAATTTTTATCAGCAATAGATACGTGTTTTGGTCAAGTTTCAAATTATAAATCATCACGCTGTGACAACCAAAGCACCAGGGGCAAAGCAGTACGGGTTTTTCGGTAGTGATTTATTGAAGTAGTCAGTAGACACATATCACTAAGATTTTTTCGGAAAATCTGGTGTTAGGGCTTTGCTTTAGTTATTCATAATGATAATAAACTTGCTGCGCCCCGCGGTTTCACCCGCAGTTTACTGGGATAAAAATTCTCTGAGTTAATCCAGGATATAAGCTATGTTTATTCAAAATTTCACTCAAATCCGTTCATGCCGTTGGCGCGTGAAGAGGTACCTAACAAACACATTTACTTACACACTAACACATACAAACTTTGGCATTTATAATATATAGTATATAATAAACATCTTCAGAGGGAAAATGTTATAGTTCTTGCAAGGTTTTTTAGCTTTCATGAGTCCCTTTTCTGAAAATTTTAACAAGCCGCATGTCGAAATCGTTCGCTCGTCGTTTCAGCTCTTGGATGTGTTTATACATCTCTGTTTATAGATGTTGTTTAGCACCTACCTAACTATTATATATGAGATAATTACGATCATATCATCTCATTGTTGATCAAAATTGCATGGTAATTAAAAACAGTGGTTCTAAATGGTAGACGAATAAACAGCAAGAGAAGCAAACGGAACGCATTGTAATTTGTATCAATGGGATTACCGCTATATCTGCTTAAGCTAACCATATACAAAAATAAATTATATATTAAAAGTTTTCTTAATAAATAATTTATTTAACATTAAAAGTCGCATGAAAATCGGTTGAGTAGGAAAAAAGTTTTAAGAGGAGAGGCTCAGACGGTGCAAGAGAAGCAGACGGAAGGCATTGTAAATTATAGCAATGGGATTACCGCTATATCTGCTTAAGCTAACCATATACAAAAATAAATTATATATTAAAAGTTTTCTAAATAAATGATTTATTTAACATTAAAAGTCGCATGAAAATCGGTTGAGTAGGAAAAATGTTACAAGAGGAGAGGCTCAGACGGTGCAAGAGAAGCAGACGGAAGGCATTGTAAATTATAGCAATGGGATTACCGCTATATCTGCTTAAGCTTACCATATACAAAAATAAATTATATATTAAAAGTTTTCTAAATAAATGATTTATGTAACACTAAAAGTCGTATGAAAATCGGTTAAATAGGAGTAAAGTTATAAGAGAAGAGGCTCAGACGGTACAAGAGAAGCAGACGGAACGCATTGTAATTTATAGCAATTACCGCTATATTAACTTAAGCTAACCATATACAAAGATAAATTATCTATTAAAAGTTTTCTTTTATTTAACATTTAAAGTCGCTTGAAAATCGGTTGAGTAGGAGTCAAGTTATAAGAGGAGAGATTCGGACGGCAAATTTTCATCATAAGAGGTAAAAAATAGGCTTGTCAGGAATTATCTTATAAGTATTCCTTATCCAGATAGTATATTGAATTAGCATAGAGATGTACTTATGTATTTGCTCGTAAGTATTTGTATTTACCGGTTTTATTTTAGAGTTTAAAATTGAATGTCTTTATACCTAATGACAAAACAATATTTGTAGAGTGCTAGAGCTGTAGAACCAAACTTAGTTTAGCACTGAAACTGAAACACGTCATAATATCTATTTCTTAAATAAGAGCAATACGTTTCCAGGCATCTAAATTTGTTTTTATCCTTTAAACAAGACTGTTTTTACATTGTGAAGCTCAAGATATTTTTAATTCTTAGAGAGGTACCTAATCCATTTTAATCTTAAAATCACCAAAACAGCTTTTGACAGGTAAGCCATCAGCTTAGCTTAGGTCAGCAGCAATGTTTGGTTCAGTCTGTTAAAAAGCGAACAAGGCCAAAAAACGGTAAAATAAAAAATCTGCCAACTGACATCGATTCTATCGCGGCTTGTAAAAAACGAACACAATGCGTCCACAGCCACGCGGCCCGCTACCCTCACTCAAACAGAATTTAATATGACAAAGTCCCTCACAATAATATCAGTAGTATTATACACTCTACAGCGCTTTATTCAAAGTCGTGATTAGTGATGTAACGGGACCGACATAGAACCGTATCTAAAAATAATCTGCTAATTCAAACTAGCTTGGAATCTGTAACAGAGCATTGCGACGTTGCCGCTCTTGGCAAGCTACAACGCCGCTTTCCTATGTATATGTGTGTATTTCTGGCACAACTGGCGCCGAATATTTATTGTATACTAACAGAATACTGACGAGTGCTTAGGGCGACAGGGTTCTACTCTTCGCAATAGGGATCAAAATGAATTATACTCAGTTGTGTTAGAGTTGGTATTTGATTGAACTTAGTTTGTTGCAGCCGTGTGTTTTTATACAGTTTTTCTATGTGACCGTCCAGGTGGCTATGTATAGGTTGTTTGGCTCGTTCGATACTCGCTCTGAATAGCCTGAGGCGGCTCTAGTGTGGAACGCGGTTGTTTCAACTGATAATTAATTTATTTGTGAAGGTTTTACTAGGGCAAACTGACGTGATGAATAAATAATACCTAACAATTATGTAGTGGATGTGACGATGCGCGTTGGCTCGCTTGATTATGTAGGAGTGCGATAAATTATTGATAATGTGTGTGTATTTATAATATTGTTTATGCGAAATTGTCCTAACCATCTTATTAGCAAGATGTTATTACGTGTAGGTATTTGTATGAATAAGAAAACATCGCTTATAGACACGAATATACAAAAATAAGGCAAAAAAAGGCTCCATCTTAATATGTCTTTTATCAAGAATTTTCATTTATTCCAAACAGATGAGACAACTAGCATAAGCCAGTAATTTACCATTATAAACTTAGTACTACCTCCTATACATTTCATGTGAAAACCGTTGTTTCTTGAAAACGTTTCTATAGGTAATTTGCGAGAGTGTCAATGTGGAAACGAAAATTTGTCTCATAAGAAACCAACACAAACGAATTAAAAGTTACGAAAGATATAAAAATTTCGACACAATAATTTAAAAACAAAGCAAAATAATACAGTAGCGTCATAACGTCTTAAAATACATTTTACTGCAACCTAAAAAACTTTAGATATACCGGAATCTAAATCATCATCGCCGCTTATAGATTTTTCGTCTGTATGTTTAAAATTGGCTGAATGGATTTACAAGAAACTTAAGCCCTAGATATACCGGAATCTAAATCATCATCGCCGCTTATATAGATTGTTCGTCTGTATGTTCAAAATTGGCTGAATGGATTTACAAGAAACTTAAGCCCTAGATATACCGGAATCTAAATCATCATCGCCGCTTATATAGATTGTTCGTCTGTATGTTCAAAATTGGCTGAATGGATTTACACGAAACTTAAGCCCTAGATATAACGGAATCTAAATCATCATCGCCGCTTATAGATTGTTCGTCTGTATGTTCAAAATTAGCTGAATAGATTTTCACAAAACTTTCACAAATCAAAAATTACATTCTTGGCCAACACATGCACTTTGTTTTATCTTGATATCTTCAAAGCCTTATTCGGTCCACGGCAGACATTGGCAGCGCGCGCGAAGCTAGAAAACATATAATGAGTATTTGCTAAAATGAAGCTACTGGATTTCACACTCATTAACACTAAGCCGCAAAATAAAAAAAAACCTTAAACACAGTCCTTACATCATACTTTGTTTAAAACTAAGTTAACATAAATTTCAAAACGTTTATGAAGCAATAGTATTTGTACTATTATTTATCCTGTGGCAAATAATATATAATAAACTTGCAAAACTACAAAACGACACAGAATATTTACCTAAGTATTCACTTTTGTACAAAATGGAGGAAAATATATTATATTCATGGCGGCCCATGATAACCAAATATAGCATACCAACATTACCTAACATAGAATAATTACTCGTTGTCGTTATTGTAGTAAAACTAATATCCTCCTATTCATCATTATCATCAGCCCATTACGTTCCCACTGCTGGGACTCGGGCCTTCCCTCGTAGAGAGAGTGGGCCATAACCCACCACGCTGGCCCAGTGCGGGTTGGTGAATGTCACATGTCCTTGATTTTATGTGATTAATTCTTGAACATGCCGGTTTTCTCACGGTGTTTTCCTTCACCGTTTTTAGAGCGAGTGTTAATTCCGCACATAACTTAAGAAAGTCAGTGGTGCGAGGCCAGCGGGGTTCGAACTCGGGTGCGTCTGATCGAAAGTCGCACGTGCTCTCACTGAGTCACACTCGCTCATAAAAACCTCCTATTGTGGAGGAACAAGTAAAGAGGTAGGTAGGTACTGTTTTAGTCATCAATGCCAATATTTATATATTCTCTGTCCAATATTTAAGAAGAACCACGACATGTTGTGAAATTAACGTCAATAGTTTCGTTCACGACTTTTTTTAATGCAACAAGCACTTCGTTTGTCTGATGGTAAGCGCCACGCCTGCCCATAGCAATTGCAGTGCCACCCAGAACTTTAATACCATAAAAAGCACTTCGTAGCATTGCCCTCATCACCCCGAGACGACTCATATGCCCAGTAATTTCGCTGGCTACAATTCCTTCAAAACGAAACACAGTAATGGTTGCGCACTACTGCTTGGAGGCAGAATAACTAGCAAAGCTGTGGTATCTACCTAGACGATCTCGCTAGATTGATTAAGAAGACTTGATTGAGTTGGTACCCTTATTTTTCACATTTCTTTCAAATAATCCATTTTATCACCACATTCCAAAGATAAGATCACTTTTACCAAAACATCTTACGTTATATATTACGTACCTTTAAACATCATGCATAAACTTGCTTCATGTTATGTTTAATCCAATGCTTGTTATGCTGTTTGCAGACCGATTGTACAGACATTCGCAATAAAGCTTTTTTTTTATGTAACTGAATGACGAGACGAGCTGGTCGTTTGCCTGATGGAAGGCAATACGCCAGCCCATAACAATGACAGCACCACCCAGAACGTTATTTTGCAATATCCTGCGCGGCGCTGCACTGCGCTCGTCATCCTGAGATAATTAGCTACCAATATACCTACCAATATTACTACCAATATTATTCCTATTAAGTATTTAAATGTCCCCTGTAAACGTATCTTTCCACGTCAGATGATGGTTCTACAGTAACAGTTTATTCTTGTTGTTAGTGGAATTTAAAAAACCTGGTCTACTATTTCCCGGCCATTTCTTTTCTGACGTCTGCCATTGTTATCAACGCAGTTGTATTTCACTTCGACAGCAGTAGATCAGTCAAAAGTCAAAATTGAAAAGATGTTTATTAAACAGGTACAAACAATGCACTTTTAAGCGCCATATACTCATAATACAAATCAATTAAAATACCTAAGAAAACTTAAGAAATCTTGACTTTGAAAAAAAAGGTAAGCATGTCTAGTCACTCCACAGTACACCGAGGTTAATGGAAGATAATGCTTACTTGCATTAAGCTCGTCTATGTACCTACCTACAAATTTGTTTGTTCTATAAAGAATTTTCTATCTATCTATGTCTACTCATATTGAATTGAAATTGAAGTCCGTACCCAGAATAAAAAGCGAAAATTAACTCTACCATTGCTTCGGAAATACGGCCGCTAGAGAAGATAGCAGCAAGATCTTATTTAAGATAATTAAAAGCAGTACCTAGATCTTATTTATTATTTTTAACTTAGAATCAACAAATTAGATCAAAATGTTAACTTCATGCTTACTCTGATTTATTGTTCTGATATTGTCACTAACTGTGGTATCATCTCTAACCTAATCTAAACTTAGCAAGTCGAATCTCAGAATCCCAAGACACAGGCTTTCGCCTAGTTTGGGACTCGTCGTTTAGTCGTAATCTGCAACACACCGCTAACCTTTTTGAATTACTTGTGTACCACAATTGTTGTAACCTTTTTGAATAAACAATTTTATTATTTATTATTTTATTATTATTTATTACTTAATTATAATATCTATTCTCACGTTGTTTTTCATTAGTAACAACTACTCCCATGTCGATCTTTTCAAAACGTGACAAATAGGAATATTATATACTTACACGATACACATCGTCTTCAGACAAATTCGCCGCATAGAACTTTATCATTTTATCAGTATATCATCTAAACTATTTATTTGTCATTTAAAAAAAATCATAACATTTGGGAAAAGGATGAGGTAGAACTTGGTAGTATGCATTACTAAAATTAATAATGTTGTTTTTAGGAATCTCTTGTAAATGAGTGAGGATAGTGTTTGAAGCCTTCTAATCTAGCCCATCTTCTGCATTAGTTTTTGTTCTAAGTACAGGTAGATAAAGAAATAGGTTTTCTTAGCTTCTATGGACAGCATCCTACAAGTTCTGCTGTCTTGAATTCGCAACTTTAGATTGATTAAAGCACAAAAATTGAAATATTTCTCTGGATTAGAGAAGAAAAAATCAAGCGTTACTAGCGGCCTCTCCCGTATCCTGAAATGATGGTCCTAAAAAGAAAATTATAACCACAGCTATAACTCTAATCGTAAATGTTCATATAATTTTACTTCTCTTCAATTGTAAAAAAACAAAGTTGATCATAGGAGTAGGTATGTTTATTTGCTCATTTAGTACTTCTAAATTACTTGATGGATTTTAATACGGTTGTTTCTTACCACCTTTTAGAGAATTTCATGAAAAAGGTCAATAACAATGTGTTCCTATAAAATTCGCACTTAAACGAAGCCGGGGCGAGTCGCTAGTCTTATTCCTACTAACATTCTATATGCGAAGTTTGTTTGTTAGTATATAAGTGTGTTTGTTTCCTCTTTGTGGCGCAACGGCTGAACGGATCTTAATGAAACTTGGTATAATGATTATATTAGTTCTACGTTAACATATAAGATAATTTTCATCAACGACTGTAACTACGGGACGCAGCTACTAAATTATAAATGCATTGTTGAGTGAATAAACGCGTTTTATTTGAAGCTTAATCACGCAGTAATGGTTCCAGAGATTTATATCGAATTCGGTTCACAAATATAATGAATTCAACATTATACCGTGAATTCATTCTCATAATAAAAACTATTAGATTGTCTCTAAATATAAAGAAAATGCGGATGTTAACGCAATGAAAAAGCCTAACTTATAAATATTAATACCGCTATCGACACTTTGTTAGTGTAATTGGAAAAATACCTACCATTAATCGTAATAAACACTCTTAATTTCTCATATCTAACGTTTAGGTACCTATAGTTATTTATCATTATTCTGCATTGAATAAATCTATGCTAATTTATAACTAAGACTAATATAACGAAGGGGTAAAGTTTGTGAATTTGTAAGAGATATTCTCACGAACTACTGTTCTGATATAAAAAACCTGTCACAGTGTTGGGATGCTGTATTTATCAAGATAAACAATGAACACATTTTTCAGTGGGAAAAAGCGTAGTTACTAGGAAATAACGGGAAATGCGTAGGTGGAGCAGCGGAGCGGAGCAAATTGTTTTAACTTTGGGGGATATCAATTACATTTTCAAACGTGATGTCAATCAAATAAAACTATAAAATAATAGGTATGCTTATTTTGCAATAAAACTACGACGGACTCATTAATTATGCACATAAAATTATGATAAAACTGAAGTGTGCTGAAAGTAAAACATCGATCAAAACACAAATTGACCTTAAACAATCGACAAGCTGTCTTTGAAACCCAATTGACGGCCTTTAATTGACAAGACATGTTCAATTGCTCAAACAAGTGACAAACACAAGCCGAGGCGAGGCGAGCGAGCTGGCAACGCCGCACCACTAGTGCCGCCTCTGGTAGAAAGCGACGCGTTTCTAATCTGGACGTTGCGCAGTCATTGACTCCGGCGGAACGTTTGCAACGCACGAAAACACGATTTAAATCGAATGCTGACTACACTGTTTTGAATAACGAACGGTTTTTGGTATTGTTGAGTTGTTTTATTCATGGCAGATATTCGATTCATTTACATTATTGAGATTCAATATTGATCACATTTATCCGTTAATCCGTAAAACTGTCCCATCTCTACATATTTTAACATCATGATTGTGATCCAATAATTTAATTATTCAGCTTTATTTTTAGCAACTAGAAATGACTAGACACTATGATAATATAGTTGTCTACAGAAAATAAAATTGTCACCCGTATCGGGATTTTCTTCTGCTTCTCTTGCCTCTACACATAGCCTATTTGTCACATCAAAATGATTTAAATATACTTAATCTTCTTTACAATAGGTATATATAAATAATTCGATGTATCATATATAAAAACCTAATTTAATGCCTCAGTATTCAAGTTTGAAAATATATGTAGAGCCCTAGTTTCTTCTTGCAGCTCTCGATTCCTGCAACAACCCTTACAGCTCTGCCCCCGTTAATAATGAAGTTATAATTTAAAAAAATACTAAAATTTTATACAATCATAGTTCTGCTACAGAATTTTCATTACAATCCAATTCACAGTTTCTGAGTAATCCGTATTTAAAATATGTAGAGTCCGAATTTTTCAATTTTCGCAGCTCTATTCTTCCACGATAGTTGTTTAAATTCTGCCTCCTTTTTAACCGACTTCCAAAAGGAGGAGGTTTACAATTCGACGGTATGTTTTTTTTATTGGCATAGAGTAATCATTTATATGCTAACTATACCTATTTGTTAATCCAGGATATGAGCTATCTCCATTCCGAATGTTACTCAAATCCGATGAGCCGTTACAGCAGCTGAAGAAGTAACACACTCGTACAAACAAACTTTCGCACTTACTACCTATATTAGTATTAGTGTGATATTTTTCTTAAAATACTATGTTACTTTTAGTGAAAATAGCACCAATACAAGTGTTAGATTTTTAAAAGGGTTCCGATTCAACTGGCTCGACTGCCGTCTCTCTCTAGATCTATGTGCTCCGTCTGAGGCCACATCATCGCTTCTCATCAGGCGAGATAGTGGCCAAACATAGATCTATTGAGAGTAAAAAAAGATTAAAAATATAGATGTAGGGATAAATTACAAAGGTAGGTCATTATCTGTACATCTACATTTTCTGCTCAACAAAATAGATCCGTACATATCTGTACATACAGATTTAAAGAATATTTGTTACCTTAAAGAAATTACAAAAAAAATCACGTATAAAGAGAACTTACTAAACTTATATATAGGTACTTGAGTCTAAGGAAACTCAAAACATAGGATTCAAGCAGTGCATTAATCATTTGATTTAGACTAGGTATTATTATTATTTTTTTTTTTATTTATAGGTACATATATAGATCGTATATATACGTACTTATGTACTTAGGATGTGATAAAAAGTAACCGATAGAAATCAGCACCAGTAACCTGGAATCCAGCAGCCCAACGACGTTGAAGTCATAAAAGCTCCGAATTCCAGAACTTCAGAATATATTCCTTAGTTCGGACTAGTGGCCAAAGGGCATGGTCTATCGATGCTTTACGGAAGCGAAGCTGCCGGAAAATCCCTAGAATATATTATTATTTGTAGTGTTTTCTGTAAGCTATATATTTTATGGGCCTCTGATACTATGGTATTTATAGATCTATGTTTTATCTGGCCTGATGTGAAGCGATGATGTAGCCTAAGATGGAGCACATAGATCTTGAGAGAGACAGCAGTTGAGCGGCTGCTCAGACCCATCTCCCCGATGGTTCATCGAATATCATCCTGAAACACGAATAGGTCGCTTGACGGCATGGCTTTGTTCGGTGGGTGTATTAGAACCACGGCCAGAGCCTACCACTCCAAAACTTTTATCGACAAATGTCTCCACTTTAATATAAACGCTATGCATTATGTAGGTGATTATGTCAAATCCCTGTTTTACTTTTCCGTATATTTATAAAGTATCTCTTCTTTCTATTGTTCTTTTTATATATGTAAGTAGATAGTATCTCTCTTCCAAAATATTATCAAAAAAACGCTCTAGAGAATACATTTTGTTGATATTCAACTATTCGTAGAGAAACGTTCCATCGAAGATTACAATAGGGAATCGTAATCTATTTACAAATGCAAAAATGTATGAGTCCTAGTAAAAGGATGGATGGATGTTTGTTACTCAATCACGCAAAATTTACTGAACGGATCTTGATGAAAATTGGTATGTAGATTTTACATCCATCCATTTTATTACTAAGATTGAAAAATTTTAAAAGCCTATGTCGTTTTTCGTTCAGTATCGTCTGAAGTAACAAACATTAAAATATATCTATATATACTTACCCATAATTACAATCGAATTGAGAACCTCCTCCTTTTTTTCAAGTCGGTTAAAAAACTATATAATAAATGCAGTAGGTATATCTCACAAAGGCAGTAGGTACCTATATCTCGGCTTATCTCACAGCTGCCGCGGCGGATACTGATAGCGTTGATACCGTTATCAGTGGACGGTCGCCGCACGAGCCTGGCACCTGGCATTGCTATGCTAACTTGACTTGGTTATTAGATTACCAGCATAGGCATTGTATTTCATTCGGCTCGTTTACGTGACGGAAACGACAGATTTCCACGGATTCGAATTCGAATCCAAAAGATCTTTTTTTAAACGCAATTCACAATCATATATTAATAACCTAATAGTTAGTAAAAAAAGTAATTTAGGGACAAAACCAAAAAATAGAGAGTAAACCCCTATTCAAACACTAGTCCTACGGATTTAGTGTCTGCGCCGCGAATCCAAAGCGTAAACTCACGGAAGAAGGGCATCCTAATTGTCCGAAACGGTCGGAGTTATTCCGACACAATCATAACGTGAGTGTAGCCGTTTACATTTATAATGAATAGCTTAAGAAAGTCATTGGTGCGGGGCCTGCGGGATTCAAACTCGAGTGCGTCAGATCGAAGTACGCACATGCTCCCACTGAGCTACACGCGCTCTGCTTTCTCGTTCATGCCACAGTTGTCACACAATAGTCCTTACGAAGAAAACCTTAACAATGGAAATTCTTTAAATAATATAAATAATTTACGCTTAGTGCCTACCTGATGCACCAACCGATGAAATCAATCCATTTATATTCTACGTGAAGTCTTTGTCAGCCTTTATGGTGTAGTGATTAGGCAAGTTGGCTGAAATCTCATACACCCCTTTTCACAGATTGCGGCATCCATTCCCGCGACAGGAAAAATGTTTGAGGACAAAAAAGAAAGCGCAAGCATTTGTTTCGTGTCTGATGAGTATTGTGGGACCATAGACCTCGTAGTTCCTGGTTCCCTTAATGCAGAGAGTCCTAGTTAGGGCCAAGGATTTGAGATCGTTGGGAGTAAAAAAAATTGTATTCCTACGAAACTTTCTTCCTACTCAGATTTGTATCTTCACAATTTCTGAGTGCAACCCTCTGCAGACTTATCGATCGACTCCACAAGTGGTTGCAGACAAAGAAGCCTCCGGGCGTCTAGGTAAGTTCGAGACATTTTGATAAGGGTGAGGTTGGTGTGATATCTTTATTATTAATGAAAATACGTCTGAAAGTTACACCTATTGAAAGTAATGATGACTTTCTTGACACTTCAATCTTCTTACAGTGTTCACGTTGAAAGGGCGTTGAAAATGAAAAAGATCAAGTTGAAAACAAGGTCAAAAACGAATTTTTTTATAACTGAACGACGAGACGAGCAGGTCGTTTGCCTGATGGTAAACAATGCGCCGGCCCATAACAGTTGCAGCACTACCCAGAATATTGTCATGCAAAATTCTGCACGGCGCTGCACTGGCCCGTCATCTCCCAATTCAAAATCCCAAGAGACAATTAGCTCTTAAGTCTCATAATCCAGTAACATCAGTAGCTCTAATGACCTGAAATAATGCGAGAAACTGTGCAATGATGCGGTATCATTAGGCTTAAAGAAGCAGAATAAAGTAAAGGAGGACGGTTAGAAATTCATCCAGAACTCATGTGTCTTTTTCTTCTTGTCGTGCCTTTCTGACCCTTTTTTTGGATGACAGCCTGCGTTATCGTGATGGAAAATTTGGTCTGTCAATACGGTAGGAGGTTTTAGGCTTAACTCGCATAGTTTGTTCTGCACATCCTATCATCATCATCATCCTCGTCCCCACTGCTGGGATACGGGCCTTCTCTCATAGAGAGAAAATCATATATGAGTACAAGACATTGTATACGTTAGTGCGTAATCCAATTGTTGTTTACGTTCTCGCGAATAAAAATATACACGCTCAGGTAGGCTGTTTTCTGTATCATAAGCCTATGCAGAACTTGACTTGCTGACGACTCGGACACAAAATATTCGGACACTTGTCCGAATTGACACTTCTTAATTGTAATACTTTTTCTACTGACAATTCGGATATCAATAGAAAAGGCTGTTTTGTACAGTTAGATAAAAAATCTCCAACGATTCCTTAATTGTACATGACGGGCGTGGCTTAATTGAGTTGAGACTACTTGAGACGTGCAAGCTGTATCTTGCAGTAAAATCGTCTCTTACAGTTTCTTTAAGTCCTTTTCATGAGGCGATAAGACCGCCTATTGTAATAAAGTCAAAGTCAAAGTCAAATATCATTTATTAAATAGGCACAAAAGTGCACTTTCAAAGGTCATAAACACATGATACAAATAAAAAATGTTAAAAATTGTAACTTATGTTAACATGACTGAAAAAAAGGTAAGTATGTTTACCCATTTCTTTCCTATATTCAAATTGAAGTCTGAGTGTTGAAAAGAAATGCGAAAAATGACTCTACCAGTGCTTCGGAAATACGCCCGCTAGAGAAGATAGCACCAAGAAACTCTGCGGGGATGTCTTTTTTCAGCACAATTACGTATAAATTAGAATTAACAGAATGTAAAACAAGAAATGCGAGTGAGATGTCCCATAGTCATAGTATCAGTAACAGAAGAGTGTAAATAAAATATAAGTAGGTATGACAGTAGCAGTAGGAGTGACTAGAACAGACCAGTCCCCGCAAGCAGCACCCGTTCACGAGAATGACTTGTGGACCAGCCATCACCCCCCTCAACTATATTGGAGGGAAGGGAGTGACCCGACACACAGAGCCGCCGCAAGCAAAGACATTTGAGTGATCATGACTGTAAAACCTAGTCACTTCCAACTCAAATACAATTTTTGTAATACTTTGGTTTTTAATAAATAATAGATTTATGGTGGTGTAACAATAAAGGGTTATCTATCTAAAATTTTGCAGTTTAAATATGAGTGCAGCGCACTGATAAGTTGCGCAGAAGTATCGTTTATCGTCTGCAAAAAATATCTTACTTTTTTAACATCTTCTATGCACGAACTCTAAAAAAGAATTCAACAACCAATGTCACGAAACACAGCTATTTAAATCAATCGACATCCAGTTAACGGAACCGTCAAACAATTATCCAGTCCATCGATGGAGACGTCAGATGGATTCCGCGCGGACGAGATAAGCCGCAAATAAACATTAATGCTACTCATTCACAGGTCGGACAGTTGGTGGTAGGGTTACCACTCTCCAAAGCAATTTATTCTGAACACACTAGCATTTTTAATTATCAGCTCCTATCCTAATGACCATAGTTACTGACACTCACACTTATATTATAAATGCGAAATATGTATGTTAGTGTGTTTGTATGTTTGTTACTTCTTCAGGCTGTAACGACTCAACGGATTTGAGTGAAATTCGAATGAAGATAGCGTATTTTTTTTTTTTTTTTTTTATTTGTTATAAATCTACGTTTGACCACCATCTCGCCTGATGATAAGCGACGATGTAGCCGAAGATGGAGCACGTAGATTTAGAAGATACCTATTCACTCTAGCCTTGAAGACGCCCAAATTATAGTTTAGGGGAAACAGAGAAGACGGCAAGGAGTTCCATTCCTTAGGAGTACGCACTATAAACGTGGAACCAAAACGCTTCGTTCGAATTGGCGGAATGTCTACTATATAGGGATGATATTTGGCCGACTTTCTGCTCGTCCTGTGTAGGAAGGGGGAGGGTGGAATTAGGTATACCCTGGATTAACACATAGGATATTATAAACACATGTTCATAAGAGGATCAGTGATGTCAAAACTGAATAAAGAACTTTTGAACTTGAATTTGAACTTGTTACTTTTAACCCGGGAAAACGCAGGTGCAACCGCGGAGCGCAGCTAGTTCAAGATAGAAGTGCAGCATTTTTAAAGGAGTTGGTGTAGGTGCTGCAGCTAAAACTAATGATCCAGCTTGCTATTCTTGGACTCGCGCGTTTTTCTGCATATGCCTACCATTACGAAGTTGATGAAAAGAAGAAGTAGCCTAGAAGATATGACTATAACTACAATACAATATCAATCAATCAATCAAATCAATCAATCAATCAAAAGGTCTTTATTCAATTTTGTCATCACAGACGCACTTATGAACGTCAATTATTACAATGACTACCACCGTATCGGAAAAAGAACCACTTACTCAGAAGATACGGCAAGAAACTGAGGGGCATATTTTTTAGAACTTTTGTTACAATATTTTATATTTGTTTTTGACAATATTAGAATATATAATAATAGATAAAATAATTCTTTATTGAACATAAAAATTCAGACAGGTTAAGCTGGTGGTACAATGGGCGATAAAATCGTCTCTTACAGTTTCTTTAAGTCCTCTTCATCCGGAGGGTGCCTGAAAGAGCTCGCTTTGAGCGATAAACCGCCCATTGTACCTAACACTTTAGTTTTTAAGTTTGTGATTTTTCATTTTGTTGTTATAATTTCTTGTAGTGTAACAATAAAGAGTTATCTAATCTCATCTAAAATCTTGCAGTTTACATCTCTTATCACCTTGTTAAATTTTTTACAAAATAAATAACCTTTGGATATACAGGAATTGCCTATTTATATTGATTACAGTAAAATCAATTGAAATATATCTGCTAATTATTATTCTGATTAGTAATTAGATTAATTATATTGTATATCATATGTAAGCCCTTAGTATATCTATTATAATTTCTATCACCACCGTCTGTCTATGTTTCGTTATTCCTCTCCATCCAAAGGTTGTCTGGAAGAGATCGCTTTAAGCGATAAGACCGCTCATTGTTACACCATTGTAAACATTTGACTTATACTTTATCTCCATTTTTAAGGTGAATAATAAAGTGTTTATAAATAATAAAGTGTTTGTCTTTATCCTCATTAGGTCTACATCTCACTTCTTTAATCATGGCTGTTAGGACATCAGCCGGTAGGCCATGTCGTTGGCCTTCGCGTAGTCTAAACACTCCGACACCAGGTTTAGCCACGCACCCACACGAGAAGAAGTTCATAACCGAAAATCTGACAGCTTAATGGTGTTTTTAAATAGCCCACTATAAAACATTCCCTTGTCAGCCCTACCTGCCAGTGACTGGCATTCCGGCGGTGCTAGCGGGTTGATAAATTGCTTAGTCACTCGACCGAGACGCTGGCACGGATACAGTAGCGTTCGGTTTCGTCTGTTCGGGTCACGAAGCACTAGTGTTGGTTCATTGTTTAGACAACTCACTAGAGCTTGAATTTTTAAATATTGTACAAATAGTTATGTACATGTGGTTGTTGTATTGTATGATCCGTTGTTTTACAAAATCGCTAGTCATTTTATAAGACAGCACTGTTATGTAAAACTGCTAATTCAGCTGATGGATTCTCATTTCATTACGTTCGACAATACTGCTACCCACGTTAAGTTGTATAAAAACCCTAGCAGTAATGTAAAATCTCTAGCCGTTATAAAAAAAACCCTAGCAGCTCCATGGTCGTTCTTACCTCCAAAAGGGCACAGGTGTCAGAAGTGAGACGACGAACTCCGCAGCGGAGCGAGGGTCGAATAGGTGCTGAGAAATGAAGGGGTGGAACCTTTCAAACACGTTGGTAATTTGAACAGAAACTTAAATTTACAATCCGATTATACAATCCTGCGTAAAACTTTAGCCATTTTGTATAACGGCGGAACTTCGTTAAGCTGTTTTACACAACTGCTCCGTTTTCTCATACGACTAGCAGTTTTATAAAACAAAGGATTATACAATTTAACTGCGACACACATAAGTCATTTTGTTATTATGATTTTTATAACAACAACAAAGTGAGGCTATTAAAGTGGTCATCAACTTCTCTCTCTGATTATGACCAAGGAGTATAATAAAAAAATTACGTGCCTATGACTCCGTGACGAAAGATAAAGCTGCGTATTAGGTGAATCGTTTTTTGAGCGTTTAGCGTGGTGTTGACTGCGCAGTTAATTCTATAAATTGCATAGGTACTCAAGTGAGACACATATTATCTAGGTAGGTATATATATATACCAAGATAGTGTTACATTGTTCGGGTATGACATGACACGGTGGGAATCACAGATTGGACAATTTACAGAACGGCACTTAGCCTAAGGCAACGTCGAAAGTTAAACCTAGTAGCTAGTTTAGAGCGAGTGTGGCTCAGCGGTAACTCATGCGCCTTTCGATCAGACGCACCTGGGTTCGAATCCCGACTCGGCCCTGCACCAATGACTTATAGTTAAGTGCAGATTTTGCACGCTCGCTCTAAAACGGTGAAGGAAAACATCGTGATGAAATCCGCTTACGCGCTTTGGAGTGGTAGGCTCTGGCCGTGGTTGTAATACCACCCACCGAACAAAGCCATGCCGTCAAGCGACCTAGTCGTGTTTCGGGATGATGTTCGGTGAACCATCGGGGAGACTGGTCTGAGCAGCCGCTCAACTGCCGTCTCTCTCTAGATCTATGTGCTCCATTTTAGGCCACATCATCGCTTCACATCAGGCGAGATAGTGGCCAAACATAGATCTATTAAGCGTAAAAAAAAAAACCTAATTATCCCACATTAGCTACCGGCTTCGTTCGCGTCGACATAATAAATATAGCCTATGTTACTCAACGATAGTGTAGCTTTTTGTAAGTGAAAGAATTTTCAAAATCGGTTCAGTATTTCCACAGATTACCCCCTCCAAACATACATGTACATACCATTTTACTTCTTTATAAATTTTTATATAGATATATAGTGATCTTATATAGTATAGATTAGTATTAGTTTATTAATATACATTAAAATTAATTAAAAATTTAAGTCTTTGTCCACGTCGTCGAAGTACGCCATTAAATTTCAATGGTTCTTTCCCTAGCTGATCCCCGCGGTTTCACCCGCTTGGACCATTTTCTGGGATGAAAAGTATCCTACATTATTTTCCAGAATCCTAAGTACATATTTACAAAATTACATTAAAATTCATTTAATAGTCATGTTAGCAGGTATTTAACTATTACGATAACGATAATTTATTACATAACTTTAAAACAGAAATTAAAAATAATAGAAATTATTTGTAGTAACAAGCGCAACATTTTATATGTAGGTAGGCATTTGAAAGCTTTTTAATATACTTCATATCCGCTAAATAGTAACTTATTTAATAGTTCTTTCGTGATTAAAAAAACATCCATCCTTACAAACTTTAGTAAGACAGGATTGTACTCATGTTTAACGGATTTTTGGTGTAGATAAGAAATGTTCAAGAATCACAATGTTCAAGGATATGATTGTAAAATCCATGTACCTCCACTGGGTTAGCGTGGTGGATTATGGCCCGTACAGAGAGAGTATGGGCCATAATTCATCACGCTGACCTCTTTCTATGAAATAATTTAGAGACCTTGTCCCAGCAAAGCGGGTAGGTACTTAACGGGCTTATGATGATGATGATGATCAGGTACTATAATATAGTTTGACGCTGACATCCATTATCTGTTTCCGACTGGCCGAAGCCGCATTAATCCGAGAAACCCTTCGGAACTACCAATACAATTATATTCTACCTCTTAAAGGACTCCACCCATTACACCGTACCATAGCATACCACGACCGTAACCTTATGTATGGCATCGGCATCGGTTGAAAATAATATCTACCAATTTCTATGAAACATCGCCTACTATACCGTTCCGTAGGACCACTTACGGAACGTAGCAGTGGGGCTTGTTGCACTTGACTATTTACTATTACAGACAGAGACTATTACCATAATTAATTATATATATATATTTTTTATTTATTTATCATTTTAAAATAACATTACAATAGTAAGTTGCATGGCATTTGTAAAGCACTGAGGTTTGTGTTCAATACCATAATTAATCTACATCGATATTAGGTACACAATCATCTAATAACTCTATCTATGAAGATAGAATATTGGTAAGTACATTTCTTAGCAATCTTAACATTCAATGTGTTTCAAGAAATAAGCCTTAAGTTTCATCACTATATATATATATATATATATATATATATATATATATATATATATATATATATATATAGTGATTAACCCCCGACGCAGAAAGGGGGAGTGTTATAAGTTTGACATCTATGTGTGTCTGTCTGTGGCACCGATGCTCTTAAACGGGTGAACCGATTTAGAAGCGGTTTTTTTCATTGAAAGCATGTTTTCTAGCGGTGGTACTTAGACGTTTTATCAATGTTTTATCAAAATCGGTTCAGCCATTTTTTACTTTTTATAGGTTTTTTTAGGGTTGAAGTGACAACCTGCGAAAGGCGGCCGGAAGAAACTCGATGAGAAGAGCCGAAAATCGGGCTCAGTGGCGTTCATTAGGATAGGCCTATGTCCAGTAGTGGACGATTACAAACTGTTGATGATGATGATGAGGATTTTTTGTGTCGGGGCAGAGTAATACAGATATTTTACAGGCGACGGTGTTTGGTATTTTTCGTGCGTGAATTCCGTGATACGTTCGTAGCACGCTCATACGTGATACGGTGTAATGAGCGGAGCCCTTTACACTTCAACTAATTGGCTTTCAACGGCGTCACGCTGTGACAAACGAGGTACGCGTTAATTGAATATAAATTTATTTATATTTGGCTATGATTTGAGTATATTAAATATTATATTATATTGAGCCCTGCGCCAAGAGGCACACCGAAATTCGAGACATTTTGTGATTTTTTTGTTTTAACCATTATTGTATGTGTAATTGTCTGGTTTCGGAATAAAAGGCCTCTAAGAATATAATCTAAGAATATATAATATTACATAATTATTTATTTATTTTCATTGATTTTTTATTGAATGCCAAAAGAAAATTAACAAATTTTTCTTACAAATAGGACAGAATAAAAATAATAATAATACACATATAAAGGCCAGGGGCGACTTTGTGGCAAGTCTTCGGTGCGTGGCGACACTGAGCCTTACCCCGAGATTCTCCCTGGGGCTAAATGAGACCCCTGACCCCCGGCTTGCCTTAACTGGCCGTCCGGGGGTGGAGATGCAAGAGCTAAGAACTAAGCTTCAAGGGTGGAAGTGTTAAAGGGCATAACGCCGGGAGTAGCGTTTAAGTAAAACTGCAGCACACCTCTCGACACGGCAAGCCTTCCAAAGGACCGGGTGTATAACCCGTGAGAAAGAGCGACATAATAATAATTAAATTTACTTTCTTTTGTTTGTACTTTATTACTATTGTACTCTATTTTGTAGAGGTCGCAAATTTTAACGTGCAGTTACTGATGGAAAGTCATTGTCTCAGGATGCGGTGGATTTGTTCATATTTATTTAAAATTTAAAATTTATTACAGTGTCATAAAAATTTAAGAATAAGTAAAAATACGTGGTTCTTGTTATTCTAATAAAATATAAAAAAGGGGCAAAGAAAATTTTATGTTGGCAATTCTCGTCTCTACATTAGAGATGTTATCTCTTTTACTTTATTCCTATGAAATATATAAATATACGAAAATAATATAAACCTAGAGTACCGCCGGCGTCGGCAGCAAAGCAAGGTCAAAATAATTGATGATTGGGCTGCAGAGTGTGTCGTATTAAGGTAAAGTATTTAGTTTGCTAATGTTTGTTTTGTTTAGTTTGCCTTCTGCATCTGACCCTTGATCCAACCGTACAGCGAGAGCCTCTTGAGACGGTCCTGCTATCGTCGCTTGCTTCTATAATGTTTTTTTTCATTTATTTATTAGATATTAACGTGATAGATGAATCGTGTTTTCCTTCGATATAATGTAACATCTCTATCATAGAGATAAAGTCTATCGAACGAGAATTGCCCCCTTGATCTTATACTCCGCCTCGGCTTATCATGCCAAGTTCACGCATGCGCTCTTTGGCCAAGTGCCAAAGCATCCTTTGCAGCTCTTTATTACGCGCATTTACAATGCAATGACTGTTTATCTCTAGTAGCCGGCATTCCACGATCGTTATAATTTTATAATATATTGATTATTATATATATTTATTGATTATTTTATAATTTATTTTTTTATTACAGGATAAAGAAGTTGCTCGACGCACCGAAAGCCTCTGCCTGGAGGAGCTATTGGTCCATAAAAGATTTAATGAAGGGCAAACTCCCTCTCTCCCTTAAAAAACGACTCATGGACATGTGCATTCTCCCTGTCCTCACATATGGCGCACAGACTTGGTCTTTGATAGAACATCAGAGGTCCGCACTCGGAGTTTGTCAACGAGCGATGGAGCGCAGTATTCTCGGAGTTAAACTCACCGACCGAACACGTAACACCACACTGCACTCCAGAACTCAGATCACTGATGTCACTCAGAAAGCTGCTAGGTTGAAATGGGATTGGGCTGGGCACGTCAGCCGCATGTCTGTCGAACTTTGGGCCAAAAGAACAACCGAATGGGTTCCCAACAATGGACGCAGACAACGCGGCAGACCAAGACGGAGATGGCGAGACGAGCTGGATACATTCCTATTAGATTGGCCTATTCTATCTCAAGGCCGCGAGAAATGGAAGGAAAGTAGGAAGGCCTTTGCTCTGCAGTGGGACTATATGGGCTGAATATAATAATTGATTATTATTTTATTTTATTTTAAAAAAACATTAGTCATTTTTTAAATTTTCTAAACTTCAATTGATTTTCAATGTCTACTGTCGTTTATGACAATGTTTTTATAAAATCCTCTCCTTCCAAAGGTTGCCTGGGAAAGATCGCTTTTTCCGATCATCTTAATTTTTCTTGTGTGTACCTATCTGTAACGAACGGCTGAGCGAACAGAGAAAAGAGATTTTTTTGCGATAAGATGGCCCACTTTAGATTTCCTATGATGATCCTATGATTGTTATTTTCTGTACCACTATGTGGTGTAACAATAAAGAGTTATTTAATCTAGTCTTACACATAAATAATGTTGCACATCCAAATAGGTTAGATTGTATAGGAACTAATTTATATTTATGTAACACCCATCAAACCTACAATCTGGTAACAATAAATATTTCATTTCATTTAATGGTCAATGGCCATTGCTTAATTGCATGACTCGAACAATTATTCACAATAAAGAAACAATTGCCTCCATGGATTACACATGAGTGGAGACCGCAAATCGGCAAACGTAGTGTAGAATCAGGCTCAGTGGCGTACTTTGGTAGACACGTTGATGTTAACGTTGTCCAGCAGTAGGTTGAATCTCCTTGAAACACGATTCTCTGCCGGGGACTGAGGAAACGTGGTTGGTATTGGACGGTAAATGGAGTCTCTTTCTCAATCAGATCTAAAATAAAATAGGAAAACCGGAGGCCAGTTCATGACGTCTTACAGTTGTGCTGCATTAATGCAGTATAACGTTTTGTCGGGCCTCATTCTCATCTGAACATTCATTCTAGGGAATTATTATTACTACTTCATTTTCTTTAATATCAGAATCGAATGGCTATTTACGCTTGTGTGTTCGGTCTGTGTTTATTAATAATTGTATTATTGCTCTTGTTTAATCCTGCTGTGTAGACATGGTTAGGGGTACTGTCTAGTTCACAGTTTCATGTTAAAATGATATTATAATGTATATGTTTCGATTGTATCCTATTTTGTGTTCCATAATAAATAAATAAAAAAAAACATACGGAAATTAAGACGACAAAGCACAGTACACACTAATCACACTAATGTTTTGTGAGTGCGGTCAAGTTGTTTTACAGCCATTACATGACTTGAACATTATCTAGAACATCCGAGGAAATATATGATAAAACACGCTAATGTTACGTGAGTGAAAAGGTCCGGTATGCGCAGTCTATTGGTTTTATAGTCATTGCATGATTCGAACAATTTTCCTCAATAGAGAAACAACTAGCTACCTTAGCCTTCCATCGCGCGTGGTAGCTATTATGACGATGCTACCACAGTAACATAACTGCCGTAGCTTCCGGGCGTAGCTTGGCAAATACCGTAGGGCCACCGATCCAACGTACCTATACGTACTACATATAAAGGGTGGAAATTTGGGATGAGATATGAAGGAAAGATAACCTTTATTTATTTATTAGGCTTCTCAAGGGTAATAACATCACATTTCATGCTAGGATACATTTATACATAATTAGCTACATGTAGATTAGATTAGATAACTCTTTATTGTTTCACCACCAGGAAACATAATAACAAAAAGAACAATCACAAACATAAAAACTAAAGTGTTACAATGGGTGGTCTTATCGCTTAAAGCGATCTCTTCCAGACGACCTTTGGATGGAGAGGACTGTAACTGTGAGCACCACATGAACAATTAATCACATTAAGAAAGGAGTAGGTAACCGATATATTATTATTATTATTATAATTATTTTTTTTTAATTGAACCTTTGTTGATACAGAAAAACCGAGACTGTTTCTTTTTTAAATTATTTTCAACTGCAATCATAGATTTATACACCACACACATACGCGACATACGCCACATAGTATTAATTTAAGCTTAGTTATCTATTTATACTGTTTATATATTTTTTTTTTTATGTTAGTAATGTTTTCTTTTTTTCTTTATTTTGTTAGTGTATGGCTTTGTGGTCATCAAATAAATGATTAATCTTTCTTTCTTTCGTTTATTAAAAAAAATGCAGTCAGTAAGAAAATGGGATGTTCTCATCACGTTTTCTTTTTATGGTGCCAAACGTAAATAAAAAATATATGCTTAACTATATGTAGATACTTATCTACATATAGTTATTCTATTAGGTATATATTTTATTATCTATGAATAAAATATTATCTAAATATACTAGGTAATACGACATTTAATTATATGATTTCTTATGTAGGCAGGTATTGTTTCAATTCAATAAAACAATCAATCTGACACATGTTCCCAACTTTTCAGGCTGTGAAATAAAAGCATGTTTCTAAGAACTTTTAATCTTGATTTATTACCTCTACCAAAGCTATTCTTGTAAACTAGCGACTTTGTGGCGTTGACTCATTCAACTAAATAAGTAGAGTAAGAATATGGCGTCATTATAGAACAAAGAGCCTCTATTGGCGCAACTCTACCATTCTCTACACAATGGCTCTACAGTGAATTTTTTGAGGATTAATTTATTGCGTTATAATTTACCTAATGAGGTCTGTATTTCATTTTTTCATAAATTGTTTATTGTGCACTAAAAGAAAGGATTTGGACTCTACTTTTAGTTTAACCAGGCCTAGCGCACTCCGCACTGTAGGTACGAAGCTACAAGTACATAGCCGGACATCGACGGCACACGTGCCGTGTCAGAAGAGATAAGAGCTATGCGATAGAAAGAGAGGCGCTCTGTAGGTTAATATGACTGGTAGGTATGCAGCGCTACGAGAGCTGAATTGAATTTTATTGCGTCATAGCAAGAGTCGCTATTTGTTTAAATTTCTTTGCGAAGTAATGCTTCTGTCCCTTTGTATTATGTGGTTTAACTGTAATGTCTTATGCGGCACTGCAATCGTCACATTGAGACAGTCGCAATGCCTAGAAATTTAGCTTGAAAGTGTCCAGGAACAAGAGCACAGTAAAGTACTGCTTGGCGGTTAAAACGTCTGGAGGAGTGGGAAAAATATAATATTATTTGTAATATGTATATAGGCACCTAAGGTGTGGTATATAGGTAATCCAGCTTTGGAAACTCTAGTAATATTATCGCAGTCTGCGCCGCGAATCGGAAGCGTATACTCCCGGAAGAAGACATCCTAATTTTCCGAAACCTGGTCGAAGTTATTCCGACACAATCATAAAGTGAGTGTAGCCGTTTATATGTATAATGTCTATTTACTATCTACTAACGAATTGACATTTGTACCTACTTATGTTAATAATAAGATACTAAAAGTTTTTCGATTTATTATATACTCCCCAAGTAGGACTCTTGCAGAAGCGGTGAACGACTAAAAGATCGAGATTACTCAATTCCCTTTGTTAACGAAGGTTCCCTAATTAACAAAATTGTACGGCGATTGTATAACAACCTTCAAAAGATTTGCAACGACCATGTGCGTCGGTCAGTCGCTGAGGCATGGGCGTCGTTGAATTTCTTTCATACCATAAAATGAAACCGGCACACTGTCATATTTTCCTTTAATTTAATAATGACCATAAACTTTAAGCACCAAGTTAAGCCCGAATACGCTCCAAAAGAATGTATGTCATAGGTTGCATTGGGACCCGTAATTTGCCGAGTTTGGAGATACGGCAGTTCAGACCCCAAACAAGGCTCACCCGTTAAATTAAGTAGGTTCATTTAGCTGAAACCATTTTTGGTAAGTAACCATTAACATTAATTTTTTTGGTGAGTTATAAGCATTGCTTACCGGAATGTGTGCGAGCGTGAGTTGTAATGTGTCAACCGATAAGGCCAAAAGGCCAATTCCACTAAATTTGAATGAATTTTAATGCGAGTTGACCGAATCGAAACTTTGTGACATTTATGAGATTGACACTAGATCGGAACTAGAATTTGAATTGATTTATTTAGCAGAATTAGGCTTCAGAGTGTACAATTCTGTAATTTTTCTATATCTATAAACATTTTGTAGAAGTGACAAAACCTATGCTTTTTGATCTGATGAGAGAGATGGGCAGGGCAAGGTAAGCTTTGTTTATTGATATCTAAAATGTTATGAAAATATTAAATGTAATTCCGCCTAAAACGTTTATTTATTTAACAACTAGGTATTTACAGTAGTAACAAAAAATACCCTATTACAAATTAATATATATATATAAACTATATAAAACTAAAATTTTGCTGGGTTGTTCTTTTTTTTGGGTAGTTACTTAGTCTATATTCTATAAGGACCAAATTAAATGGACCGTGGCGTGGAACATTTGACCGTAAACGAAAATCGACTTCTTTCCAAAGGACCGGTGATAACATTTTGTAAACAAATTCAATATCATACAAAATATTAAGTATATTCAGGTATAACTTAAAATGTAAAAATAAAAGATAATAATAGTTTCTTTTATTAATGGCCCGCGGTTCATTTAATTTGGTCCTTTCAGACTAAGTACCCTTTTTAAATAGGATTCCTATTTATTTATTTTTATGATATCTTAAAAAACATAAGTTAAATATATTAAGATTAAAATAATATGTACACCTTAAACTAAAAACTTAGAACTACCTAATTTAAAAGCACTATTTTGGAGAGGAAATAATCGCGGGCCGCTTTGTTACGCTGAATAGCTATGCTGATTTTTGGCAAATAACACCCAGAGTTCAGGTTGTTCTTGAATAATATTTTTGGGAATTTGAAAAGAATTAAATTTTTTTAAAACAAAATTTAATCACAACAAAAAGAACTTTTACAAATTTTAACAAAATTAATGAATTTAAGCAGAAATAATTGAATGACAAAAACAAAATGACTAATGAACAAAATCTAAGAAAAGAGCGATGTTTCCTCGGCGATGGCTGGCGGCAAAATGAGGGCGGCCACGTGGACACGCCGTCTTTTATACCCTCCAGCGCTGGCTGATCTTCTGGTCTCCAACACGGCCTCTCCTGACAGGAGGCCGTCCTCGGACTCCCTTAGCTCTGGAAATCAGTCTCCAGGACCGGCATCGACGCTGCTGCCTCGGGCTGGTCTTCATGTGCGACGCGGACGTGTAGCTCAGCATGCCTTTGCATGCCCGACGTACTCGGCTGTGGCTCGTCGCTTGCAGTCAGCCCCGGAGCTCTGGACAGTGACTCAGCAACTCGCGAGGGCAGCTCAGCAGCGGCGAGAGTAGACTCCTCAGCTTCCTCTCCATCTGCATCTGCACAAAACACGAAAAAAAAAACACACACATACGTATGTCGAACATACGAACATGTATGATTAGCAAAACACATACAACACCGAGTAAGAGGCACTACGTGAAGCGTTACTCGTTACAGCGCTAAGCCAGAGGCACGACGTGAAGCGTAACTCAGCGCAGTGTTAAGACAGAGGCACGACGTGAAGCCATATCTCAACACCATCGAGACAGGAACTCCAAGGAGCACTGTCCCGATGACCCACCAAGCCAGAGGCACTACGTGAAGCGTAACTTGTGGCACACAGTTAAGACAGAGGCCCTACGTGACGCGTGTCTCAACAACAACAAGGACAGAGGCACTACGTGAAGCGTGTCCTGCGATTGATGGAACAGAGGCACGACGTGACGCGTATTCCAGCAACCGCCCAACTCACCACTGAAGAAAACAGCGCACACTTCAGGAGTCCACTCCCCACGCCACGGCGTGATGTACTCCGCCGCCGCTTGCGTTGTCTTGCCGTGGGAGCCGGCCAGAAGTTGCAGCTCGTATCGCCCGTGTGGTAGCACCTTCACCACGCGGTACGGGCCGCGCATGCCGGAGTCCAGCTTGCCAGTAGACTGCGCGTGCTTGTTAACAAAAACACAAGAGTTTAGCTCAAAAACACGGGGAGACTTTCGCCCCTCGTTAACATAAGCGTCCTGTTTGAGCTGGTTCTGTCTGAGACGCTCCGATGCTCTCTGACGGCTCATCTCACGCAGCGCCTCCCTGTTAGGACTCGACCCGTCGAGTGCCACATCACGTACCAAACTTCGAATTAGAGGCGTAGCTGCTTCAATACCCACCAGCAGATTAAGAGCGGAATATTGGGTCGCTTTATGTTTTGTAATATTTAGGACCAGCTGAATTTTCCACATAACCCTCGGCCATGCCTCTTGTCGGTAGTTTGATTCTACACGAATCATGTTAAGCACCGTCCGACAATAGCGCTCCACCTGTCCATTGGACTGGTGCATCTCGGGCGTGATTAGATGCACGTTACAACCTAAACCCTTGACCCAGTTAAGAAATTCGGCACTTTGGAACATACGTCCCCTGTCACCCACAATTAATTTAGGACTTCCAAATAAGGAAATAGCATTGGTGACATGACGCTTCAGCTCACTAGCATCTTGGCGATACATTGGATAAAGTAAGCAAAACTTTGTGAAGGCGTCAATAACTATTAGAACATGGCGATAGCCATCTGCCTCGGGGAGCGGTCCCAAAGTGTCCATGTGAATGGTTTCAAAAGGTGCGTCAGGTTTTTCCCATGAATGAATGGGCTGAAGTGGGGCTCGCGGTATCTTTTTATGGGACAAACACACTAAACAATGTGTGACATACTTTTGGACAAAGGCTCGCGATCCAGGGAACCAAAAGTGTTTCGAAATTAGGTCAACTGTTTTCTCGACACCGGGGTGTTCATGTTCATCATGAAAGATGCGGAGGAGACTGAGTCGATGACCTTTCGGTATGTAGCACAGAAGCCGTGAGGGTTCACCAGTAGGTGTATGTTTGACATAAAGAAGGTCATTTTTAACGACGTAACGTGAAGCGTCAAGTTGTCCATCAGCTAACTTCTGGATCAGAGACTGCGTCTCCTCATCAGAAGCTTGAGCAATCTGTGCCCAGTTTAGCGGTTTTTGGACCGTACACACATTGACGGGATTCCGACTAAGATAGTCGGCATGCGCCAAAAGTGTACCCTTTCGGTAGTCCAACGTAAAGTCAAAATCCTGTAGGTATACCCACCACCGAGCCACCCTGGGCAGCAAATCCTTCTTACGTTGCGTAAGTTTCAATGCATTGCAGTCGGTGACTACGGTGAAACGTATACCCACAAGATAATGCCTGAAGTGCTGCAGGGCTTTTACAACAGCGAGGGTTTCGAGTTCGTACGAGTGGTACTTACTCTCAGCGCCTTGTGTAAGCTTCGAGTAATAGGCAACCACTCGTTTGCGCCCTCCCTCGTGCACCTGCATAAGGACTGCTCCATAACCGACTGAACTTGCATCTGTATGCACTTCAATCGGTAATGAAGGGTCATAGATCGCCAGAACAGGTTCACTGGTCAGACATTCAATAATGTCTTTTCGAGCAGCTTGCTGTTCTGCCCCCCAACAGAATTCTACCCCTTTTCTAGTTAAAGCCGCAATACATGCTGTTTTCTGAGCAAAGCCAGGTATGTATCTGCGAAAATAGCTGGCTAGGCCCATTAACTGTCGAACCTGCTTCACATTTTTGGGTTCAGAAGTCTCAGTTAAGGCTTTAACTTTATCGTGACTCGGCCGCACCTGACCCTGACTAATATGACGACCGAGGTACTCAATTTCCTCCGATAGGAAAGAGCATTTTCGCAAATTTATAGAAAAACCGGCATTTGTTAAAACCGTAAGTACCTCGCGCAAAAGGACAAGTCCACGATCTATCGAGCTACTCAAAATTAAGACGTCGTCAATGTACACCAGGATCTCACCAGATTCGATAAACTCGCGAAGAGTTTTTGCTATAATCCGTTGGTACACAACGGGAGCATTCGCCAAACCATAAGGCATTTTTAAATATTCAAAATGCCCCTCTGGCGTGACGAAACCTGTAAGAGGAACTGACTCCTCCTGGACTGGAATCTGATGAAATCCAGTTGCCATATCTAAGCTGGTAAAGAATTTGTTGTGTCCTAACCGGTCAATGTGGTCGTCGATCCTTGGAAGCGGAAATCGATCCTTCACGGTAACTTCATTCAGCTTTCGATAATCGACGCACATTCTGTCAGACCCATCCTTCTTTTTCACAAGAAGGATCGGACTTGCATAGTCTGACTCTGACTCACGTACGATTCCTTTATCCGTCAAATCCTTAATTATCTCACGAACGCGAAGTGTCTCAGCGTGAGAAAGACGATAAGGTCGATAGTTAACGGGAGTACTACTGCTGAGTTTGATCGACATACTGCCCGTGTTTACAGTTGAAGTAGCTGTACCAGTTATGAGGTGCTTAGAAAACTCGTTAATGATAACCAACAGCTGTTGTAGTTGATCACCCACGAGAGACGTATTGATTGGAATTGAACCATTAGACTGAACAACCATCACCTCCTCTGGATCAACCACTTCCCTTGTCAGTAACTGGAAATCACGAGTACGAACATACCGAACACCGTCCCTATTAAGAACGTCCGTACCTATTATGACAGGTGTGTTCATGAATTCGGACGCCACGACAAACAAGTCTACCTCTAGCGTTATACCATCGAACTCCATTGGCAAGGTAACGTACGAAGTACTTTCTAGTTCCTGACTTCCTAAGCCTTTTAACACACGAAAAGCTGGCTTGCGTGCACAATCAAAATGTTTCAGCAATGACGTGGATATCAGCGATATGGTTGAACCGCTATCGATCAAGACGTCGACAGGAACGCCCTGAATGACAGCTACAACAACATCACTATTGCGGGTAGTTTCATTTTCACGACAAAAATTCACGTCATTCCTATTACGCGATTCCGATTTTTGTTTTGCAAAACAGGACTCGACTTTGTGACCGGGTTTCTTACAAAAGGAACAAGGTTCAGATTTCGTTGGCACAAAAACGGGTTTTGAGCTCACACTCGCACTATCACTATTATTAACCGATGAAACATCGCCTGAATCTGTCTTGTACCTTTTACAAGTTGCCTGCCTATGTCCAGGGAGACCACACGTAAAACATTTACCATCCTGGAACTTGCGTTTACGAAACTGACCACTAACATCCGGTTTATTCTTTGCCGTGGATGTTTGTGAAAGCACGGGACGCGAGACGTTGGTTTTAGACGTATTCGATTTCACATAGATAGAAAAGAATTCTACTAAATCGTTAGGCAATAGTTTCGCATTCGTGGCTGATGCACGTATCTGCGCATCAGTGATGCCGCGTATCACAATCGCTGATATTAATTCATCACTAAGTCCCCGCACTATACGTAAACGGAGGAGTGAACGACGGGCGTAATCTGCATAAGTGGGGTAGTTATCAGAGTTTGTGTTCATTACATCGAATAAAATATTCGCGATATCTGGCGTTTTTGGACACAAAGGCTTGAACTCCCTCTTAAAACCACTCCACGTGCGGTCGCTAGTCACCCACTCACTCAACCACGTTCGCGCATCACCTTTGAGACAATTTCCTATGCGCGAAAGACACTCATGATCACTCCAATTGTTAAGAACTTTGGCGCGGTCTACCTCCTCACACCAATCGTTTATGTTATGCAAATTGGGATCAAAATTTGAAATGTAAAAATATTGGTTTGATCTCACCGAAGATCCGATAGAACGTATTGCGTCCACGATGCGATCCGTGACCGTAGACTGCGCAGACGCCGACGGCGCATTCACTTCGCTAGCGACGTGCTCCGACTCGGGCTCCGTCGTGTGGTGATGCGATGCGCAGGGGCGCACCTCGCTCAGCGGCGCAGATCGGACGGGTGACGGTGACGTCACACGGGCAGGAGCGTGCATCGGGCGCGCCTGGCGCCAAGGTGGCGACAGCGTCTGGCGCCGTAATGGCGGCGAAGCTCGACGAGGGCTGCGACGCATTGGCGAAGGGTTTCGCTCTCGCGACCGGGCTGGACGCGCTGCAGACCGTTCCTCCAACGCTGTAAGCCTCTCCAACATCGTCTCCATTACACGCCTAAATCCACCATCTGGTGTGCGGCTTCGATACCGGCTGTGTCGTTTATCACGACTACCATGGCGGTTGCTACGACGTTCGCGGTCTGACATTATCAAAGATGAAGGTTGGAAAATAAAAAATAAACAGACAAAACCAGTGAGCAAGTGGATTTTATCCCACTTCTGATTTTGGGAATTTGAAAAGAATTAAATTTTTTTAAAACAAAATTTAATCACAACAAAAAGAACTTTTACAAATTTTAACAAAATTAATGAATTTAAGCAGAAATAATTGAAGGACAAAAACAAAATGACTAATGAACAAAATCTAAGAAAAGAGCGATGTTTCCTCGGCGATGGCTGGCGGCAAAATGAGGGCGGCCACGTGGACACGCCGTCTTTTATACCCTCCAGCGCTGGCTGATCTTCTGGTCTCCAACAATATATATAAAGGGGGTAGATATTTTCATAACATTAAACATTTCAGATTTGAGATGTATTCCCGCAACGTCACGCCTGATTCCATTACATTTGTTAACTTTCTAGAAAATAAGGAAAGTTTGACTGATCATCTTCTCACCAAAATCACCAATCACTTATTTCAACGAAAAAATACTTTAGTAGGAAAAATAGAAAACTGTAATGAAATCCAAAGCGCTATAGCTATTCTAAAATTTCAGCATTTCTTACAAAGAAGGTACCAGCAGGCTTAAATTATAATGAATTTAAAATGCCTTAAGGACGTCGGCGACATTAGTAAAACAGAAAGTATTATTCCAAGCTCCGTGCAAAAGTACTTATAATTAAATTTTGCATTAATTTAACACAATTCAGGACATCTAGAGCACCTTGACAGCTCGCCACGTGCATAATAATACATAATATTTAGTTTTCTTTGCTGACACTGTGACATTATTTTACACAAAGTGCGCTATACATGACCACTATAACCTATTCTGTGGCCGTACTGTCTCCTACCAACTGTCATTCATTCTATGACATTTATACATATTTAGTTCCAAAACCAGCCACGGTCAATAAAATGAGGTCTAGAGTCAATTGAAATATAAAAGTTGTGAACCTTGACGACATTCCCGGGCCGCGGTTCGAGATAAATGGCAATTTTGTGCTTTTTTTCTTAGCAAGCTATGGATTCTGCGAAGCACGAAACAGGTCGAACTGGACTTGCGCCGAGTTTTTTCGGCGAGCAACTCTGCGCACGCACGGCGATGTTACCAGTTTGAAGATGCGCATGCGCTAAGGGCTTTTATTTAATTTGTATTTGGATTTTGAATAGGTACTATTAATTACTTTAGAAGTGTTGCCTTACCGGATAAAAAATAATAACGTAGCATTTTAAAGTTGTTAAAAAGCAGGATAAGTAACTAAATTAACGAATTATTTAATTCTTTATTACACTATTACAAGTAATGTATGTGTTATAGATAAGAAAAATGATGTGAACTGGTTACCCGATACCGCCATCGTTGGTGGAAGCTTCGCATATTTTTTCTTACTAACTGTATTTAGAGCGAACTATTTTTTATGTAACATAGAATATAATTATTACGCTGTGTTTACCGGTTATTGGTAGTGCATTTAGCATTATTTAATTTTAAGAAATCTTTGTCTTTAGAATAAAAACCAATGTAACTACTGTTGGTGAACCAAATAAAAAAAAAATGTACATAAGGTGAACTTAATGCTAAAGCATTATGAAAATGCTAAATTATGTACCTATATATCTAATAAAGTAGTTAAGTAGATACTGGATAACTTGCATAGAGTCTGGAACTAATAATCATGCGAAGCAGCACGATCTCAATAAGTTAATTTAGGTAGGAGTAGGTACCTAGGCAGGTACCTACATCTTACTATATTAATAAGTTTATTACAATATATTTAACTCAAAATATCTTGGGAGAGATAATATATACGGACGGGCAACGACTAGAAAACTTTATTCGACCTCATTGAATAAAAAAAAATACTTACTACAAAGACTATAGAATCGTAAGCGTGACACCGTGGTAATATTTAGTTTTCTTTGGTGACACCGTGACAGCAATTTTTTTTATTACTCGTGGTAAGTCTTTCGTATGCGGAGGCCGTCTAGGGAGATACCTCCGTTTTGCCATTTATTATGCCACCAAGCAGTAGTGCGCAAGCATTACTGTATTCCGGTTTGGAAGGTATTGTAGCCAGATGTCTCGAGGTGATGAGCGTGATGCAATGATACGCAGTATTTTTTGTGTTAAAAGTTCTTGGTGACACTGCAATTTTTGTGGGCAGGCGCGGCGCTTACCATGAGGCTTAAGTCTTGCTCGTCTCGTTACTAAGTTCTATAAAAGAAAATAACTTGTCCAAAAATTTTATTAGCAAACTTCACCATTACGTTTTTCATAATGAATGTATGTAGGTACATTCGTACATAAATAATGTTGTGCACTGGGGAAAAAGTGTGTCCATTTATGGTAACGGTGATAAATGTGGCAACACTAACCATTCGCCTAATTGAGTGCTGCCTGTGGAATACTAATGAAGGTATTAAAGCGGTTTCATAGACGATAAAATTGTTTTCTGTTGCTCAATGCAAGCGAATCGTTGGCAAATGAAATATAATTATGTACCTTATTATACCTATACCCAGTGGCGTAGCTACCAGAGGGCTAGACGGGCCAGTGACCCAGGGCCCCCAAGCTCAGGGGGCCCCTCGGACTCTTAACTTACAAACTATAAATTGAACTAGTGAAAATTTCTCCCACATTCGGAATATAAATAAAACAGAATCCAGCAACGCGACTTTTACGACGAATCTGGATTACGTCGAATTCGGAACACGACGAATACGGAACAAACGATTTTCAATAGTTTAGTTGGGGCCCTAGTTTATTTTTTGCCCCAGGGCCTTTGGTTACCTAGCTACGCCACTGCGTATACCTACATGAACAAGTAAATAAATATTTTTATAAATAAAAAGACGTGTGGCACTCGGAGACTGCCGCGGTAAAGCTATTGCATAGCATTCGGAGTGGGGGGTGTTAGGTAATTTTCGTTACGGAATTTCTGGATTCGGTCTCCACGTTGAAGGCCCGCGATAGAAGCTATGCAATAGCTTAAAAATAGATAAATAATAGTAGGTACTACGACGCCGTACTATTTTTTATTCTGTGGTCACACTAAAATATCTAAAGACAAAAGGTTAATTAATCTTGGATTTTTCCGATTTTAGAATGCATCCTCGGAAAATTTGTGTTCTTGTAATGTTCTTAAATAAAGTCGTGTAGGTATGTACTAATAACAACAAGCCTATATATATATATATATATGACCTCTTGAGGGTAAAATTTACGTGTATTGTAATGTGTATATTTCTATAAATAATTTAATAGGTAATTTTCCATTTACTGAATATTAAAACTTTACTGATCGAAATTTCTTTTTTGACCATTAATTTTTAATATACGCCAACATGAACCTAAAGACGACGTGATAAAGATAAGGAATAGATTTAAATATTTAAATATCACACGGATCAATCTTCCGATTTTATACGTGTCTCGACACCCTTACAAAAGTGTTAAGTAGGTAAAGTATATGAATTTCCATACAAATTGCAAGATATAAATATAAAGAGTCATTAAAATAACAGAGGAGATGAGCTATAAAATGTTAATGATACATTTAACTGCAGATAATATAATTGTATGAATAAATTTACACTCAGTCGTGCAGTCGTTACCCATAATGAGGAGAGATTGTATGAATTATCTTAAAATTGTTGGTTCCCGTGACTTCGTTCGCATAGTAAGGTAGCATTTATAACTAATCGAAGGGCAACATTATTCTGCCAAAATTAAGGTACAATATTCTATGTTATCCAGCCGGCCTACCCACTGGTCCCTCTAGACCAAACGTATATCGAGTTGAGCTCAGATTAAGGTGTAGGTAATTGCGACAAAGTCTTGCGATGCCTTACCTAATGTTTATGTCAACTTGTAGTTATCGTATTTTCGAGTAAATTAATGAGATTATATCGTTTTTTTTTACAATAGATAGGTCTACGTTTGACCACCATTTCGCCTGATGTTAAGCGACGATGTGGCCGAAGATGGAGCTCGTAGATCTAGAAGATACCTATTCACTCTGGCCTTAAAGATACCCAGATTGTAGTTATCAGGAAACAGAGAAGACGGCAATGAGTTCCATTCCTTAGTAGTACGCACTATAAACGTGGAACCAAAACGCTTTGGGAGAACGTGCGATTTTCGATCCAACGTACCCAAGTTTGAATCCCGCAGGCCTCGAACCACTGAATTTCTTGAGTTATGTGCGGATTTAACACTCGCTCTAAGAACGGTGAAGGAAAACATCGTGAGGAAACCGGCATGTCTAAGAATTAATTGAAAAAATTCAAGGACATGTGACATTCACCAACCCGCACTGGGCCAGCGTGGTGGATTATAGCCTATACTCTCCCTATGAGTGAAAGCCCGTGTCCCAGCAGTGGGAACGTGATGGGCTGATGATGATGAGACTGCATCTCAATAGTCGCAGCAAACCTATACCACAGAAGGCTTAAGCTATACTTACGTTAATTTGAGCTTACCACGAGGTACGATTGGCGCGTGATAGACCAGTGAGTACGGGGGCAGACTTCTTGTGGTGCAGATGTCCGTATGTGCATGGACGACGATGACGTCGGTAACCGCTTTCGATGAGGCGGTCTGTCTTTTTTATTGCATTTAAAAAAAAAGACTATTAAATAAATCCATTATAAATATAAACGGCTACACTCAAAAATATTAAATAAATCCCAAGTAACCCAAATTATTAAGAAGTCGTTCATTTCCTACCAAATCTATCACCAAATAGATTCTTTACCTACCAATGGTGAAATTTGTCGAAAATTTCAGACTAGGCTGGTAGATATCTAGTTTTTCCATAAACCTTAATCACCATATTTATTGTGGTCTCTCACTCAATTTCTTACATATTATTATACTTATGTGTATAGGTAGGCCGCGTTTCTGCCTGAAAGAAATGTTACGTATAAATATAACTATCTATATAGCCGACTAAAACTTGTGAGTGTAAACTCGCGCTAGCTACGCAACTTAGTCTATTTTAAGATACCTAGTTGTATTTCTTGCAGGTGGTCTTTGTTTTTTCAAGCACAAGGAGTATTTTCCCTTAAATATGGTGTTTTTACGCAAGCGTCATTTATTCGCAAATTTCAAATAATTAAAATTTGTAAAAGACAAGTATACCTATATTATCTGTGTGTTACCTATTGAACAATCTTTCATGTATGTAAATTCTTTAACACTTAAGCGCCTTATAACATGACGCGTGTTTCCGCGGCGAACACGCCGCGCACACTCGGAAAAAAAAGAGTTTTCCCCGGAAATAAAAGCGACTGAAATACAACACATGCAGCTCTGAGTTTTGAATGTCACCTTGTGTAAATTTGTCAATTGGTTTCACGATACTATACTTGTTACTTGTTGGGCGGGCAGTCCGCAACTGTGGCCATGAGTCGGCCCTTTTTGCGTGATGAGGTGGCGGCAGCTAGTCCAGCCACCCGATGTCATTCAGAAAGGTCAGCAGCCCTCCGATTTCGGTGCAGGCTTCTCTGAACGACCCCGGCGCATCCAGGAACTCTGCTCGCTGGGTCGCCACGCTGCTGCACTCCAGGAGCACATGCGGCGCTGTTTCATCTGCCTCCAGGCAATCTCTGCACAGAGGGCTGTCAGTAACACCCAATGTAAACAGGTGTTTGTTTAGTGAGCAATGACCGGTGACGATTCAGATTATTTGTCACGATACTCTATCTATGTATCCCCACTTTTCACCATAATCATAGCAATTAATGTCTATTTCTGCTAATGGAAATTAAAAACCACTTTGTTACTCTCTATGATTTATAATAGACAGTCTACTGTTTCCAATAACACCCTTCGCAAGCACTTGTCTTGAATGAGGAGAACGACTAATTAATTTTATAATCCAGCATCAATATTAGGTATATATTTCAGCTTCGTCGGTAATGATTTAATTACCTTTGACGGTCGGTAATGTTCTACTAACATCTTTAATAAAACAAACTACACTCTACTTACTAAAACTAAACTAACTACATACAAGGAGAAGCAATTGAACAACCCATAGACCATAAAAGGCCTATAGATAGCTCAAATGCTCCAACCCACTACCAGTTGGCAGCGTACTCAAGAAGCTGGCAGTATTTTAGTTTGTTGGATTGCAATACTGATACGTTGAGCCAAATAAGTCCCAGCATTTCGGTCAAGCGTCGCATCGATCAGGCGCTCTGACAGACTTTTGAAAATACGATGAGCTCCCGGTCCCCACGGACCCAGTCTCCACACCAAATGGCTCAAATATGTAACCGCTACCGAGGTTAGCATATTTCCGCTGCTTGAGCTGCTCGGCCGAATTAGCCGCCGCGCCAGCCTTATTCTGCGTCTCCGGAAGATGTGACTTTTTCTTCTTTTTTCTTATCTTCTTTAGTAAGTAATTCGAGTGTATACTTATCCAGCTTTATACTACACTTAGGTAATGACGTGCTGCAACCTTTTTCTTCTACTCTTTGTTGCTATACCTAGATAATGATAAGTTAGGCAAATTTATGCGATAGTGTTCTCTCAGGTTTCTCTACGATGTTAATTTAATGAATTTAATCCAACACTCATCAAGATTACCATGCTTGCAGACCTTAGTTAACTAGTGAATCATTACACTAAAAGATCATTAGTAATTATCTATTTGTGACCTGTTATAACTCATTGATTCTTCTGTCTTGTTCTTGTGAAAGGGACGGATTGCGAATTCGCATTCGTGACGAAAAAATATGCGAATTGTTCTATTCGTTACATTTTGGAACATTGTAAAACCATTAAGATATTTTTATCCACACTGCGTCTTCTCCTTGGCTTTTCCGTTGTCCTTGGTTTTCTTATAGGCCTATGGTAACAGACACAACTCGGACACAGCTATGACTGGCAAACAATCACGGCAGCGAGACCGCTGTGGCCTCATTCCCATTGAATTTCAAAACTGCTCATCTGCATCAGCATTTAAATTTGTAATCAGATTCGCGGGGCCACTTCATCCATCATTCATCGTATCCATCGACCGTCAACATTTAGCCGACGGTTCTCTCTAATCAATTAACGGATGGGAAAAAAAGAAATCGTCGGAGTCGGATCTCGGCCGCCAGTAACCGCTCATTATTTCTTCTCACACGTTTTTTTATTGCGGCAACATTATACGTGGGTGTGGTTGTAATTTCCTTTCACCGACGTAAGGGCACACACGCAATCCTAATCCCGAACTTTAAATTTGTAACCTTACCTCTACAATAATAGAGTTGAAAGTTTCCTGGCTTGTCATTTCCTGTAGTGAAGATGCCCGATAAAATATTAAGGTGTCCGTCCCTTTCGGTCCTACGTAGTTCTCTGTCGCTCGCAAAGAGAATTTCTGTGGATGTTTTTACGCGCGCCGGGGGGCAAAATGTACGTTGTTTTGGCGGCAAAACGCTTCGGGGACTCCGTAACTTAATAAAGCAGATGGGGAGACGCAACATGTTTTATTTACGGCTTTTCAATCGAATATTGCTTTGGTTTTCGGTGCCGTGAGTCAGCATGTTCTGTTCTTGGGCACAGCGTGTGCGTGACAGCTTCTATATTGCGTACTTGTCACACATTTGGGGCAAATGTTGTTTTACCGGAAAATTAGCTGTTTGTATTTATTTGATTCGTTGTCACGCGATATGGAAGGTTGAAAAGCGTGCGTGGTATTTTCACGTGTGACTTGATTGAGACCTTTTCTACTATTCAAGTATCTACTCATTTAATATGGGAAGATTACATCAAACACAAATTAAAATATATGAAAAGCTTTCCGGACCATCGAAAGCCGATTTCGAAGGACCAAAAATTACATTTTATAGTAGTTTTATCTCCAATACAAAAATACTAAAACAGGTGACACACTAGTTATACCTACTCTTACAAAATGCATTCTCATTAAACAAAATTGCATTTGACGTGCAAATCTCCACCAACGCTAACTAAAACAAACGACCGCTTTGATCCTTCTGAGCTCATGCTTTATTAAAAGTGAAACGAAACGTTCCATGCATTACCCCAATTTGGGGAAGCAATTAGTATACGGGACATACTAACTGCCTACTAACCTGTGACAGTACGCATACGATATTACAAGTTCTTCACGAAACTGGGGCACAATCCATAGTAATTACTAATTAAACTGTGGCGCGATACATACAAACTGTCTGTGAGACTGTGGCACAGTACGTTGTAACTATGTCTCAAACTGTGGCGGTACGGTTACTACGCATTCCCGAGGGGAGTTGGGAGTTTTCCCCTCGAGGGGTGGTAAGAGTCAGCGGGTGGTAACGCCAGCGAGGGCTAGTGGTAGGGTAACCATGACACGCTTAAAAAGACTAGGATGGATGGAAAAGGGGCACAACTGAAAATCAGCGCGTTATAAAAGCGCTTTATGCTGCGTTGTGCCCTTTTATGGTCATCTAATTAAATGTACCGTTATTACCGCTTTTTTATTGGTACAAGATTGGTCACTAATAAACTTATTTTCTTTCTTTCCTATTGAACGTAATATTATGATGGGCTGCCAAATGCGTACTTAAATAATTTCTTGGTGGAAAAGTCTTTGGCTGTTGGCTGAAAGGAGAAAAGAAAACTGTGGGCTGATTATTTATCCAATACATTTATTATACATTATATTTATTGATTATACAATATATTTTATTTATAATGAAAATCAACGTGGTTTGGCACATTATTAATAATAATTTACGAGTTACACTCATGTTTAAGTTGGAGTAGTCCAACCAAGTAGTATAATATATATAACTATAATAAACAATAGGTACGCGTAGTTTCAACATTTTATGATTTAGTAAGTCAACATGGGTCAATTACAAGGCAAAACAATTAAACGCGAGGCACACACAGAAAACAGTATATGCTTCACAAACTGTCACTTTTGCAGTTGAAAACCCCCCGTCCAGCAACAACCTGCATACTCATACAACTGCGTTATACTAGCAATCAAAAGAAAAATAAATCAACCTTTGAGAGAGCGGTAACGTAAACTATAGCAAATAACTTTTGTAATTTTTTGTAATATAATTTAGGTATGCAAATATATTTCGGACCTCGGGAGCTTTTCATTCAGTACAGGAAAATTCGAAATATTTTGCACATCATAAAGTTTGTTAAACTATAGCCAAGCATGCGTAAAAAATCTATAAATATTCTGTTAAAACTTTTAGAGTTCGATTCTGTCCACCAATCACAAAACGTGTGACCACCTCAGCTACGGATAGCCTTTATGATCCCCCTCACGTCGGAGTTTCCATCAGGGCGGCCAGCGGAAATAGCATTGGAAAATGATTGGGCTTTTAGCTGATTGCAGAACCCCACTGCTGGGTAATTTAGCTACAATGGAAGAAGCTGTCTTTTGTTATAGGTGCAGAAAATGGTTTTGGTATAGAACGTTTTAGGATCAATCCACGGATTTAACTACAAGGTCGAGTCCTTATTGAAATCAGGCGAAGAACGAAATTTCGGTACGTCGGAAAAAGCGTTATGGGACTCAAATGGAGTTGGGCTCGACACCTGGCCAGACGTAATGACGACCGGTGGAGTCAGATACTAACTAGATGGTGGCCAAGACAGAGCAAGCGTAGCGTTGTACGTCCGGAAAGAAGATGTGTTGACGATATAGCAAAAATCGTGGGTCGAACTGACACGAAAGGCACCGAGCCGAGGTGAATAGAATAGTATGAGAGAGGCCTATACCCAGCAGTGGGGTGTGCAAGGCTATGGATGATGATGATGACTTTAATTCGGTATTCCGAATATGTAAATGCTAGCAGCACCGTGGTGTCAGTTTTCACTTGCGATTTTCCGGTATTAAAAGTATTGTATCTATGTCTTTTTCCATGACTTAATGTACTTACTTACTAAATTCCATCAAAATACGTTTGGAAGTTTTTTCGTGATTGAGTAACAAACATCCAGACTTCCATACATACAAAGTTCGTGAAGATGGGTGTCTATAACTCAATTACGCAAAAAGTACCTACTAAACGGATTTTCAAAAAGTTTTGTAGTTTTGTAAGTGTCTATATACATATATCTATATCTTGGATTATGACGGAATACTTAATTTTAATTTCGGAAGTTTTTCCGGAATGATAACTATTCTAACGGACACCGCGGCCCACAGCTTATCGTATTTCAACTCTCCTTTTACAAAATGTTATTTCCCGAAGTATTTCCACCATTCGAGTCGATAAGTTTTTGCATCATGAAAAAACATTTGCTCAGCAAGTGCACGTCATGGAAAACATTGTTGTTTCAGTTATTCTGCTATGAAATATTGTTATTATTTATTACCTAGAGTTGAATAACAATGTCACCGCTGTACAAATAACTGGCTTTTGTCTTACGGATGCGATTGTCGTCATTAGTTTTTTAATGTTTTTTGCTACGGCCTTCAGACCATCAATCGGAGAGTAGGCGATGGAATTACAAGAACTGCTTCCCCCTATATTCTCTTCCACCATCGAAAAACAAATCGTATGGAAACATCTTGTACTCTATCTATCATTGTGTTAATTGTAGTGAAACGCCTCTTCTCCACGCGTTTACCAGATATCCAACCGCCAAGCAGTAGTGTGCAAATATTATACTTCTCTTGTCACTGACGCTGATTACCTTTGACGCTGCCGCAGAATTATTTAGGGCTTTTTTTTAATTTTATCATTATTTAATCTTTGTTTCAGGCAACATTAAAATAAGTTACAGATGTTATTTACTAATTCTACGGCCCATATAAATATATACCTTAGAACTAACATACATACAATTAATAATAAAATATGTATGTGACACGTTTTGTTGGCGACGTGACGCTACTGGCGGGTGCGAATAATACTGCGCTGTGCAATGCTATTTACGGTAACAGGAATAGCTGCGACAGGGTCTGAATGTATCAGGGAGGAGGGTTAGTTTTTAACAATACCTCTACAGCAACGTCAAAACCAAACAAGGTAGAATTGCAGTACCTAGGTTTAGACTGAGTGAAACGAATAAGTCCTTCCTTGCGTGTGATTTTACAATAAAATTACGAAATGTATAATGGAGCTCACAGAAAATACCCAGATTCAAATTGCAAGTGAAAAATATTATAATGAAAAAGTATACTATACAATTAGTAACTACATAGAAGACAAAGATGCATGGAACATTCCTCTTCTGCCAAGTAGCCAACTGGCACATAAGAAACATAGTATTTCCAAAAACAAACATAAAATCCACCACCCCGCACTAGACAAGCGTGGTGGATTATGGCCCAAACTCTATGAGAGAAGGCCCGTTACCCAGCATTGGGAAGGTGATGGGCTGATGATGATGATGATGTTGAAACATAAAATATTGTAACAAAAGTTGTAAAAAACTGCCCCTCAGTTTCTGGCCGAATCTTCTGAGTACCTACCTAGTGGTTATTTTTCGGATACGGTGGTAGAGTCATTGTAATAATTGACGTTCATAAATGTGTCTGTGATGCCAAAAATGAATAAAGAACTTTTAAGATTTGAGACATTCAGAAAAGCTAACTAGGAATGTAAAACAAACTTTATTAGGTACTTCATTATTATATACCTGAGGCACATTGATTAAGATCTAGATACGATGTGATAAGATACAGGAAATTGATAGTTATACTCTATGCAATCATGGAGCTACCGATTTCTTCCACATCATGGAATACTTGAAAAACCACATTATGTTAACTGTACAGGTGTTTACGGCTCACAGCTCGCAGGCTGTTATTTGAACACATAAACGCGCGGTTCGCGGTAAATAACAGTATTTATGACACTAGACGAACGTCTTCATCTACAAGTCGAGGGTCGTTTAGTAATCGTGTCCTGTCAAAACAGCGAGTAGGGGTCCAACTACTGTCAAAAATGAAAATATCTAAATAAAGAAACACGCTCAACGATCACATATAGATCCTGGCCCCTAACTAGGATTCCCTGTACCTGTATCTAGGGAACCAGGAACTATGAGGACCATGGTCCCATAACACCCAGCCATGAAACAAATGCTTGCGTTTTTTTCTATGCAGAAACATTTGTCTCGTCACGGGAATCGAACCCGCAACCTCAGTGGTGTATGAGATTTGAGCCCACCTGTCATTTGGACTGGTGGGAAAATCGAACTTTGCATCGAATCGCTTCCTTTCCGCTCACGTCCGAAGGAATTGAAGCTGATTTCTCCATCTCCTATCAAATTGAACAATATCACATAAGAAACATAAGATAAATATAAGACGTATGTACCGAAACATGTCGACATTACTCCGACCCGAACAAAGCGTTTCGCTTCGTCTTTTAAAATACGAACAGCTAAGGAATTGAAAGCCTTACAGCCTTAGTCTTTGCTTACTGATTCCAGCGTCTTTGTTTACTGTTGTAAACAAAGACGTTCAAATCTTAAGTAAATCAGTATCTTCTAGGCTAGCATGAGCCATCGTCGATCGTTTCGTCATTGTCCATCCACCTAATGGACCAATATGAAAGCTTCTTAGTCCCTAAAGTGTGAGGACATCCATTGGACCATCAGTGTTGTAATGATAGGTAGTCCATATTCACTATGAGATATTGTTCATTTTTCAGTAACAGGAAAGCAATGGGCTGATATAGTTTTTTTTAAATATGATATATAGACAAGCAAGTAGACGGCCCGCCTGGATGGTAAGCGGTTACCGTCGCCTATGGACACCTGCAACACACGGGGCATTACTGGTGCGTTGCCTACCTTTAAGGACCCTTTTCACCCTTCTTTTAAAGTACCCCATGCGGGAAAACTTCGGGCGGTAGCCCATTCCATATCTTGCAGGTGTGCGGCAAGAAAGATATAGATGCCAGATTGTAAAGGTACCTAGCAAATTACTTCTGCAACTGAAATTATCACAATGGCATTCCTAATCGGTGTCATAAAAATACCCTAGTAGAGAACATGACTCTTGCAACCTAGAGCCGTGCTCTATCTACTTTTAATTAAGTAAACACAATGCTCTACTTTGTTACAGTGAAATATAGAGCCAGTTAAATACATGCAAAGTAAAGAACTGAATACTTATATATCTACATACCTTTATACCTAGTCCTTTACCATACATTTAAACGGACAAAGCGTTTCTAATTTCAGCTCTACTGCCCAAAATGGTATGTCTTTTTATCATGAGATAAAGGTCTCCTATTTGCTACAAGAACTAGTATTGCCATGTGGAATACCTTTACAGTACTAGTCCGGCTATTATTTATTCTGCATCGTTACGAATAAGGATGCGTCTTGTGGTAATCATCCGGCAATTATCCGGCCGTTTCTTAATTTTTCCAAGCCATTCGCAAATTATCGATTTAACGACGTTCATCAGCCTGTAGTCTTCTTCTGCTAAACTTAGGCCTCTCCAAATGTACGCCACTAAGCCTGGTCTTTGGCTTTTCTCAATTCTTCGTATCCAGTTTCCTCCGACCGCCTTTTGCAGGTCGTCACTCCAGTCAGCCGCAGATGTTTAGGTATACCTCGGACACGTTTGGTTTTCAATAAGCTAAAGGTAAGTTATCAGCCTATATGCTTAATTATAAATCATCACAGTTCGATGAACAGAAGCTGGGTGGCAACAGTTTTAGTGACGACGAAAACAGTGTTAATAATTTGAGTTCTGAGAGTCTGTTCCTTAGAAAGCTTATAACTCAAAAACCGCTAAACCGATTTTGATGAAACTTTTACTTTCATTTTGCGAATGTATTAAACAAAGTTTTATGGTATCAAAAATTACGCTGTACTAAAAGGGTGCTGAACAGTAGAGGTTTTTGCGCAGCGATTATAGTTCAAATAGTAACAAAAGCATGGTTCTTGTAGAGTTACCAACTTATTTATAAGAAAAAAATCCTGTAGACTAACACTTTTGAATAAATCCTATTACTAAGCATTTAATGACCGGTGATTTAACTGTGCCAGAGTATTTGCTTCCTCTAAATATACCTTCAGTTTTGGCCGGATACATGATTCGGGAATCCAGGCGAATCATAGCAGCATCTCTATCAATATTGGTATTAAACTCATTACCGAATACCAAGACATGTTTGAACAGACGGCTCACATCGCGCAAATAACGCGGCAAAAACACCGCATCAGCGCTAAAAATATACCTTTGCGAAACACTCGCGCCGAAACTGTAGTAACTCGCGCTTCAACTGTGGCTTTCCCAGCTAATGCCGCCTCTTTGACCGCACCCGACATACGAAACGAACGTTTCTCGCAATCGAAGCCACACAACTTATTCCTGTGTGCGTGCATAACAACGAATGTGTGCGTGAACGAACGTATCCAAAGCGAATAGGCTTGCTAGTGTGCGTAGTAAACGAAGCCACTTCGAACTTGATTTCATTCCCGCTCGATCTACGCATGCATGTGTGCTGTGCGTGTAACTTTTCAAACGTTTGATACGCCCGAATGAGGTTATTAACCGCGTTTGTGTGTGTATTTCGTTTGGTGTCCGTGAAGGGTATTCGTTTTATTTCGTCGGCTTCGTCGTCGTTATGCCGAAAGGGTCAAGTGAATAAGTTTTATAAAGACGTCTTGGGACGTGACGTGGGAACGAATTATGATTGTGTGGGTATTCTGGGTATTATTTATGATTTAATATTTAATCCCGCCTTCAGGTGAATACTTTTATTGATTGTCGTTCTCCAAAGGCGCTATTATTGTACAGTCCTCTTTTAGTTTATACTAAGTTAAGTAAGTGTATGTAAGTGATTTGGTTATATCGCGATCCCTCGGGAACCATGAGTTAAATTAGAATAAAAATTATCCTATATGTCCTTTTGCAGGCTATTTCTGTACCAATTTCATCAAGATTGGTTCAGCCGTTCATTGGTGAGAAGGCACCTAACGAAAATATAGAGTTAATAACAATAGTTAGACGACTTTGTATCTTTGGTCAAGGCAAAAAGATTTTATTTTTTATGTAACTGAATGACGAGACGAGCTGGTCGTTTGCCTGATGGTAAGCAATACGCCAGCCCATAACAATAACAGCACCAACCAGAGCTTTGTTTTGCAAAATCCTGCGCGGCGCTGCACTGCGCTCGTCGCCCTGAGACAATTAGCTGTTGAGTCTCATAATGCCCAGTAATTTCGCTGGCTACAATGCCCTTCAAACCGGAACACAGTAATGCTTGCGCACTACTGCTTGGCACTACTGTTGTGATAGAATATCTCATTCATAATGCGTTTACATTCAGTCCCTGAAACCACAGCAATGGCAACTGCGACGGCGGCATCGCAGGCGCCGTTGGGGTGGTGCTGAATGTAATTTTCTTTTTCGGCAATATTTTCAGCAACACAAGTAGCGGTAGGTACATGTGTTGCCGAAAATATTGCCAAAATACTGCTTCATTCTTATTTCGCGCAGGGATTCTCATAGATGGAGAATCACTGCGCACGCGTACAAAACCCAGCGAACCACACGTTGTGTATATGTCGCAGCCAACTAGCTTAATTCGCCGTTAAATCAACAGCCTAGCCTCTTTACTAAACAGCGCCGTTCAACTAGCGGCCTCGCGGTCTGTTACAACATTTAATTAACTGGCTAGCTAATGATTGTGGTTAAACTTAGATGTATCCTACGCAAGATTGTAAACTGTCGAAAGATTGTGAACCGTCTAATAGATTATATTCTACGTACATTATTATATCTAATATACATGTTCGCGGCGTTGGGATGACCCAAGGGCCACCCCCACCGCACCCTAAGCAAACGAGGGCTTCAGCTAAGTTCACATTATTATTGTCACTAAACTCTTCCATTGTACTATTTTTCATTAAAACTTTGGGAAACAGGCTTTATAAATGAACAGGCTAGGCAAGTAATTAAATGTCATCGATCCAAGTCATTTGCCTAGCTGTTTGATCAAATGGCTGAATATCATTCAGGCCGCTAGTTGAACAGCGCTGTTTAGTAAAGAGACTAGGCTGTTGATTGTACGGCGAATTAAGCTAGTTGGCTGCGACATAGACACATCAATTTCCGATAGCGCATGCGCATTACGCGAGCGATCCGCGTGTATGCTCTGGGTCCTGGCTATTGCAAAGTGTTCGCGAACGCGTCTGGCATTTTGTCTACTTACGAACAATCGCGCGATGTGACTATCACAACATAAACGCGAACCGCTTGCAAACCGCTCACACATCCACATTGTTCTTTTGATGCACGTAGACCGCACCGTTCATGCGCGTGCGCAGGTGTGGAAGCGCCATGAAAATATTTTTCACTGAGAAAGGTGGTTTTCCCTGTTCAGAAGTAAATTCGTGCTACGGAGGGCACGTTCAGACATCGGTCCCGGTTGTTTTCTTAGGACAACAGTCGTTATGCCATGTCGGACGCCTTCGGGTGGTTTAAAAGCTCCGACACCAGGGTTGGCCACACGCCCACACGAGAGAAGAAGAAGAATTAAGAAAGGAGTGAAATGAAAAAGAAAAAGTTGAAAACACTGGATTTAGCTACACCCGTTTCCCTCAAGAAATGTAAACGGCGAAACTCTAATCATTCAAACATTGTTAAAAAAGTTTAGATGTTTTCTTTGGTTCATTTGCAAACACATACAAATACCTTACAAGTTGCTCCCCGCGATTTCACCCGCGATTTCCCGGGAACAAAAGTATCCTATGTCCTTTTCAAGGACCTCAAGGACCTACAAAGCAAATTTCATCAAAATCTATTCAGTAGTTTTGAGTAACAAACACCCATCTATCCGTCCATCTATCCACACAAACTTTCGCATTTATATGATTTCTTATTTATTAAACAAGTTTTTCTTTAATAATCTGTCATTACAATCTGAACTACTAAGACTAATAATAAGATATGTTACTTTGACTTAAATTGCTAAGTAAGACTAAGAATATGTCCTGTAACACTTTTCTTACTGTCTCTATTAAGGCAAAGACACTTTACTTTTGTGTTCTTTACGGGTAGCACTAAACAAGTGCAGTGGTTATGTTGCAAGTCCTACAAGACCCTTATATTGTAACTCTGTAAGTGTAAGTACCTAACTCTTCGAAGTCACCTCTACTAGCGGCGTGTGCGCAGCTCGTTAACGACACCCGGAATCCTGCTCCACGCCGCTCCGCGGACAACCAGTCTGGTTGCTAGGGATGGAGCAAGTAAATAGCCGGTGGGTTAGCCGGAATATAAACGATGACCTGAGTGTTTTTTTTTACTCCTTACTTCAAGTGGACTATAAATACTTCATTATCATGAACCCATACGTATACACTCGTACGCTGCATTGTTACAAAATATAATTACTAATAAGTTACAAACAAACAGCTCTTTAGACAGGCAATACACTGAAGTAGTTGTTAAACGAGCCAAATAATATTTTTTTTATCATTTGTTCGGGTCGTGAACAAATGACAAAATATTATTAACTAGCAGCGTCCTGCGGTTCCGGGGATAAAAAGTAGCCTATAATATACGAACCAAAAGTACCCACATACCAAATTTCATGAAAATCCATTCATCCGTTCGTTTCCGCTTCCGTTCCTTTTTTGCGTGATTGAGTACCTAACAAACATCCATCCATCCTTACAAACTTTCGCATTTATATTTTTTTTTATGTAACTGAATGACGAGACGAGCTGGTCGTTTGTATGATGGTAAGCAATACGACGGCTTTTAATAATAACAGCACCACCCAGAACTTTGTTTTGCAAAATCCTGCGCGGCGCTGCACTGCGCTCGTCACCCTGAGACAATTAACTGTTGAATCTCATAATGCCCAGTAATTTCGCTGGCTACAATGCCCTTCAAACCGGAACACAGTAATGCTTGCGCACTACTACCTGGCGGCTGAATAACTGGCAAAGCGATGGCACCCTCCCAGACGGCCTCTATTAGTAGGATCAGTAGGATAAACGGAATTCTCACGCCTTCTCGTCTGTATCTATGATCATCAGTTCAGAAATTCTATAACATAAGTGTTAAAAAAAAAACAAAACAAAAATAAAGACTGGTCGGACTAAACAGGTCCGGCCTCTTCATTTCACTTGGCAGCCCTTCGAGTATGTGTTGTGTACATTCGAGTTTAGGTGTAGAATCGATGTGTGAAGGACAATTTAGAAATACTTGTCAATCTACCATTTGAGTGGACCGAGACCAGTTCTTAAATAGGCCCTGTTTCACACTAACTAGCTATTAATCTGTGACCGTGTTCTATAGTAACTAGTTATTACTCTGTATCGATTTCATAGAAACTGTCAAGTCATATGTGGTTCTGAGAGGTCGTAAAGAGAAACTGTTTAAGTGCTGGCGATTCGAATCGTCTATAAAATCATGTTATGGTAATAGGTGGTAAAATAGTTGTGCTATGGGATTGAGCGGGAGTCATGAATCAATTTATAATGCGTATTTTATAAGGTTTAACCGACCAGCATATAATTCAACGAGACAGGTCATCACTTTGGGCAACTATAAAATTAGCTATCTACTTTACATATGATTCACGTTATATATACATACCTATGGTATTTAGTTTTTTTTGCCTATGCCTATAGCGAGCGTGGCTCAGTCGCAGTGTGACTTTCGTGCCGAAGCACCCGAGTTAGAATCCCGCTGGCCGCACCACTGATTTTCTTAAGTTATGTGCAGATTTAACACTCGCTCTAAAACGGTGAAGGAAAACATCATGAGTTCATCATCATCGGTATGTTCAAGAATTAATCATAAAAATCAAGGAAATGGGACATCCACCAACCAGCGCTGGGCCAGCGTGGTGGATTATGGTCCATACTCTCTCTATGAGATAAGGCCCGTGTCCCAGTAGTGGGAACGTGATGGGCTGATGATGATGAGGATGATACACATAGCATCAAAAGGTTATTCAACCTTGGAAATAGAAATGATAGTTTTTAGCCATAAGTCCGTCCGTGTGAATTCCTAGAAAATGGACATCCAACAACACGCGCGTATTCGCAATTTCTTTCCTTGCACTTGTAAGATGAGGAACGACCTACCTTCGTCGGTATTCCTTTTGAGCTACAACATGGAGTCATTCAAAATCAAAAAATCAAAAACGTTACACCATTACTCCGCCAATTATGAATTGATTTTGATGATTCTTTTTTTGTTTGGTAGGTCATATACTTCAGAGGTGGTCAGAAATTTTATTGAAACTGATTCAGCACTTTATGAAAAAATTTACAAAAACAAAAATATAAGTTTAGTCTTGAAGTCGGTTCTTGTTTTTTTTTCTAAAAAATATTATTAACAAAATAAACCTACTTTAATTCTGGTGTATCTTCGAAGTCCAAAGTCAAATGTCGATGAAATTTATATAGGACCACCTTGAAGCTTGTAAATTAAAAAGACGTGTGGCACTCGGAGACTGCCGCGGTAAAGCTATTGCATAGCATTCGGAGTGGGGGGTGTTAGGTTATTTTCGTTACGGAATTTCTGGATTCGGTCTCCACGCTCAAGGCCCGCGATAGAAGCTATGCAATAGCTTAAAAAAAATTGCAAATCAGTTTATAAATGACGGAGTAAACGTATCCTTTTTTGAAGACGGTTAAAAACAAAAATAAGTATTTACTATAGAGAATTCTTCTCTCTCTAGTACGTTAGTATTTTTTCTTTCTCTCTCTCTCTAACTACAGAGTTAATGTAGCTAACTAGACCGAGAGAAGAAAAAACATTTATGCATCATTTAGATACTAGTCTGTTCTGGCTCATGTTATAAGTTACAACTAACTTGCTTTCAAAGTCTCTTCTCTTCTCTCGCGTATTCTCTCGTCAGATGTATAGCCAAACCTGTGGAGTTTTAGACCGCCCGAAGGTCTTCGACATGGCCTAACGGCTGTGGTTGTAATACGACAGCCTCTGTGGTGTAGCGGTTGGGTAGTTTGGGCTAATATCTTATACACCACCGAGGTTGCGGGTTCGATTCTCGCGACAAATGTTTGTGCACAGAAAAAATTGCAAGCATTTGTTTTGTGTCTGGGTGTTGTGGGACATGGCCCTCATAGTTCCTGGGCCATATTTCAAAGTTCAAAAGTTCTTTATTCAATTCGGGCATCACAGACGCACTTATGAACGTCAATTATTACAATGACTCTACCACCGTATCGGAAAAAGAACCACTACTCAGAAGATACGGCAAGAAACTGAGGGGCATTTTTTTAGACCTTTTGTTACAATATTTTATGTTTGTTTTTGACAATATTATTTTTCTTATGTGCCAGTTGGCAGAAGCGGAATGTTCCATGCATCTCTATCTTCTATTTAATTACTAACTGTATAGTATGCTTTGCGAAATTTTTTCACACGCAATTTGAATCTACTATCTGTGAGCTCTATTATACATTTTGGAATTTTATTGTAACAGAGCGCTGTTACAATAAAATTCTAAACGCACGTACACAATTGCCCATGAAGGATTTATTCGTTTCACTCAGTCTAAACCTAGGTACTGCAATTCTATCCCTATTTCTAGTGTTTATGTTGTGATGGTCACTATTCACCTTGAATTTGTGCAGATTTTTACGAACATACATTATATTTTCATAAATATACAGAGAAGCTAAAGTAAATATATTTATTTGTTTAAAGACTTCTCTTAACCAACTTTGAGCCAACTCATAAATAGCATAATAGATACAGGGAATCCTAGTTAGGGGCTAGGATTTATGCATACGTTGGGCGTTTATTTTTAACCGACTACAAAAAGGAGGAGGTTCTCAATTCGACAGTATGTTTTTTTTGTATCTATGTTACGCGATTACTCCGCCAATTATGAATTGATTGTGATGATTCTTTTTTTGTTTGGTAGGTCATACTTCAGAGGTCCCATATAACTTTAATCGAAATTGATTCAATTTCTATTGACTTGCCTGGTACAGACTTCAAATTGATGAGTGCGTAGCGCTTATAATAATTTATTTTTCACTTTTGAGTGCCTATTAGTGGTTTTAAAGTCGGTTTAATTTTTTATTTAAAATAATTTATTGCCCTTCGAATCACGGTAAGGCTCAGATGTAAATACCACACAAACCCATCCAAGTAGTAAACCCAGGGAACCTAGCAGAACTGCTACAAACTGCTACGCTGCGAGCGTTTCTTTCACAGTAAACCAAAATGTTATGCTGCTTTACCTACTGTATCTGTACTGCTACATGATCAAAAATATGGTAATGCAGATTGCCCACGCAGTTTGTTCTGACTACACAATCACTGCAAGGCAAGACAAGACAATAGGGCGAAGTTGCAAGGGTCGGCATCCATCATCGTCCCATTGAAACGTCAAAAGACGGCCAGGGGTCCCGGCCGGGATCTCACGCTATCCTGTTACGTATTGATAGGTATGTAGGAAAATTGGAGAACTGGCATAAGTTAGTCTGATTTGAGTGAATTTCAAGATAAAATAATATACGATCGACTAGGACTATAAGTCCTAATAATTTAATTTTTAACTTTTTTTATGGAACTGAGTGCTGAGACTAGCAAGTCGTTCGCCTGATGGTAAGCGCCACGCCTGCCCTAACATTATATTATGCCTGCCATAACAATTGCAGTGCCACCCATAACTTTTAACCATAAAAAGCGCTTCGTAGCATTGCGCTCATCACCCCGAGACATAAGATATATGCCCAGTAATTTCGCTGGCTACAATGACCTTCAAACCGGAACACGGTAACGCTTTTGCACTACTGCTTGGCGGCAGAATAACTGGCAAAGCTGTGGTACCCACCCACGGCCTCCCGCATACGAGAGATCTCGATAGATTTATGGCTTTTATTTTATTAAATAAAGATAAAATTAGATTTTATCAAAAGTCTAATTTTATCTGTTTATCGGTTGTTGTTTTTTTCTAAAAATTATTATAAATTTGATTAAAGTTTTGTCACCGTTTAACAAGGACAAGGCTTATGGAAACAACGGACCTAGAAGGGGAGTCTACCACTATAGAATAAGCTTCAACCAAAAATAGGTAAGTAATATCTATTACCAATCAATCACTACATTTGCTTCAACTTTCACTATTTTTAGACAAAGGTTCGGTTTGTATGCCAGTGTCAAGTCTCGCGGTAATTATCAACGGTCTTCACACTGTCCAACTAAAATGGCAAGCGCTAATCTCCAGCACAATTGGCTTTGTGGGAACAAAACACTATTATTCGTCCATTAAACAGTGAAATTAGACATAACATATGCTGGCCATGTGGCGGCGCGTGGCGGAGTACCTACCTAGTGGGAACGTTAGGGGAGCTTGTGGCGTGTCTCTTGTATGTAGCGTCTAGGTATTTTCAACCGACTTCAAAAACAGGAGGAGGTTCTCAATTCGATAGTTTTTTATGTTTGTTACCTCAGAACTCCGTTATTTATGGTGCGGGGCTTTTTTTTTTACATTTCATAGATCTATGTTTTGATCACTATCTCGCCTGATGTGAAGCGATGATGTGGCCTAAGATGGAGCACATAGATCTAGAGAGAGACGGCAGTTGAGCGGCTGCTCAGACCCGTCTCCCCGATGGTTCACCGAACATCATCCCGAAACACGACTAGGTCGCTTGACGGCATGGCTTTGTTCGGTGGGTGGTATTACAACCACGGCCAGAGCCTACCACTCCAAAGCGCGTAAGCGGGTTTCATCACGATGTTTTCCTTCACCGTTTTAGAGCGAGCGTACAAAATCTGCACTTAACTATAAGTCATTGGTGCAGGGCCGAGTCGGGATTCGAACCCAGGTGCGTCGGATTGAAAGGCGCACGAGTTCCCGTTGAGCCACACTCGCTCTATTATACTCGCTATATTATATTTCTCTATTCTATTTATAATCCGATTTGGAAATTTTGCGTTGGGTTCAGTATAGCTAAATGGTGGTGCTATAAATTTCAGCGATACGAGTATTCAACCTTAGACTTCGAAGATAATTATATCAAAATTGAAGTTTTTTTTTGTTTAAATAAATTATTATAATTATTGTACGTGATGTATCTAATAACTATCGAATATTGGGACAAGACGGCCAAATGTAGAATTTCTTTTTTTGGCAATTGGTGACTCCGTCCCATTGCTTTATTGTTTAATCTGACGTTAATTTAGAACAAAACTGCTCGGGTTTTTCTTGGAAAAATAATATAACATTTCATTCAATTTTCATTTGTAAAATATAAATACAAACAACGTATCATTTAAACTTAGATCTTTAAAAATTGCATGTTAGTCTGAAGCCGGTTCGGAAGTCCGGATCGTCACATCTCGTCCCGTGTTAGAATCACAGATCACTGCAATGGACGTGAAGGGGAAAGCAGGATAGTTGGTAGGTACATAAAGAAAAGCAGGATAGTGTAGGTACAAGCTTCGAAACCTTGTTTTACGTCGTCGTAGATTTCTCACAGATCGGATTTCAAAATATGAAAGGCCCTATTCATCGACGACATCACGACATTTACAAACACAGCCAAAAGGTACCTCAAAATAAAGACTAATCTAGATACATACAAGGAAAGGAAACTTCATAACAAGCGTGCCGTGAGTGTCGTTGATTGTTTGATGACCTGCTTTCACCCGCGCGTTGAATTACGTTCCCGCGAGTCTTCAGTTAGGCAACTGGTAACTCGCAACTCTATAGAGATGTAATTATTGATGGATGGGTAGGTGCCGGGTAAATGTGGTTTACGTAAGTGCGATGCCTGTTTGTGATAGCAAGCCTAGCGCAATCCACACTGTAGGTACGAAGCTACAAGTACATAGCCAGACACCGATGGTGGGTCGCGCGTCGTTACACGTGCCGCGTCAGATGAGATAAGAGCTATGCGATAGAAAGAGAGGCGCTCTGTAGGTTAATATGACTGGTAGTATGCAGCACTACGCGAGCTGAATTGAATTTTATTGCGTCATAGCAAGAGTCGCTATTTGTTTAAATTTCTTTGCGGAGTGATGCTTCTGTCCCTAAGTATTCTGTGGTGATAGTCTCGCGCATATGCAGTATTGTGAGAATAAATTGTTTCTTTCTGTCTTTTTTTTAATTGGCTTGCGTTTGACCACTATGTCACCTGATGGTAAGCGACGATGCGGTCGAAGATGTAGCACGCTTGCCAAGATAGTACCTGTTCACTCCGGCAGGGAGTTCCACTCGTTAGCAGTGCGTGTAATAAAAGTGGAAGCGATGCGCTTAGCGCGCGCAGGCGGAATGTGCACCAGGAAACGGTGGCGTGTTGCCGTACGTCTTGTAGTCCGATGATAAAAAAATATTTCTTTCTCGACCAGGTCTCGGCCAGTGATCTCTTGCGACTTTCCAGCCAAATTATTATTTTACCCATCAATGTGAAATCAGACAGACATATTTCCAGGCAACCAATAATTTGGAAGACCGACAAAAGTTTTATTTTTGTGTAACTAATTGACGAGACGAGCTGGACGTTTGCCTGATGGTAAGCAATACGCCAGCCTATAACAAGAACAGCACCACCCAGAACTTTGTTTTGCAAAATCCTGCGCGGCACTGCACTGCGCTCGTCACCCTGAGAAAATTACAACGAATGTACAAAATCAAACGGATATATTTCCACGTATCCAATTATTTGGAAAAACAATCAAAGTACAAAGTCAAACTCCAATTAATACAGCACACAATAAATCATCATCCATGAATAACATTCCACTTCAGTGCACCCATAAGAGTGTCGCGCTTTGCAGATAACCGCGACCGGGGGTGAAAGCCGCGTTTTCAATTTCCGCCCGACCCACCCCACACCCCCATCTACCCCCGGCAACCCCAGCCACCCCAGCCGCTGGTAATTTTATTAAAAACACGACGACGCGCCCGACACCCGGTGAATATTTATCTCTCTGTCCCGGATGTGGAATTTCAAAGGGTGTGTTGGATTTTGTTCGATAGTTCGGATGGGTTAGGTTAAATTATTTTGAGAGCAGCAAGATATTTTTAAAGCATTTGTTCCGTATCTTGGTGTCGTGGGACCATGCTCTTCGTAGTTCCTGGTTTCTTAGATTCAGGGAATCCATCCATCCAGGGATTCAGGTTAGGGGCAGGATCTATGTAGGTAAAAAGCAGTAATTACTACTCGTGATACTCGTTTTTGTCGTGTTTACTCGTGGTAGGTCTCTCGTATGCGGGAGGCCGTCTAGGTAGGTACTAACAGGTTGTTTTTTTTACACTTAATAGATCTATGTTTGGCCACTAACTCGCCTGATGTGAAGCGATGATGTGCCCTAATATGGAGCACATAGATCTAGAGAGAGACGGCAGTTGAGCGGCTGCTCAGACCTGTCTCCCCGATGGTTCACCGAACATCATCCCGAAACACGACTAGGTCGCTTGACGGCTTTGTTCGGTGGGTGGTATTACAACCACGGCCAGAGCTTACCACTCCAAGGTACCACAAGGAACCACAGCTTTGCCAGTATTTTCTGCCGCCAAGCAGTAGAGCGCAAGCATTACTGTGTTCCGGTTAGAAGGGCATTGTAGCCAACGAAATTACTGGGCAAATGAGACTTAATATCTGATGTCTTGGGGTGATGAGCGCAATGCAGTGCTTTTTATGCAAATTAAAAGTTCTGGGTGGCACTGAAATTGGTTTGGGCAGGCGTGGCGCTTGCCATCAGGCGAACGACTTGCTCGTCTCATCACTAAGTTCCATAAAAAAGAGTCATAATAGCACAGTCCACCTTGATAATACACTCGAGAGCAATGAATCCGGGTCACTTAAAGAATGTTAAAAATCTCGGAAACTAAAAATGATAGGTTAATGCAATAAATTGTATTTAATAGACAATGTAATACTCCTTAAATGAAAGTAAAAAAAATATGAGTCACCATACATTTTATTAACACAAAATTACATAAAGAAAAAAACTGCTGATCTCTCCTTAAAACAAAAATAGGAAACATGAAATTTTTGAACTTTATTACGATTTTCTTGAATTTTAATACTTCGTATTGCCTCCTCGTGCTTCCATTACTGCGTTTACGCGGTTTGGCATGCTGTACACCAAGTTCCTTATACGATTTTGGGGAATATTCTCCCATTCCTCTGTGAGAGCAATTTTGAGCTCACGAAGCGTGATTGGGGGAGGGTTTCGTTGTTTTACGCATCTGCCTAGCTCGTCCCAAGCATGCTCGATCGGGTTGATATCCGGGCTGCGCGCTGGCCACTCCATACGAGTAATGTTCATCTCTTGAAGGTAGTCATTCACAATCCTACCTGTATGAGGTCGGGCATTGTCATGCATAAATATAGCATCCTCACCTAAATTGACCATAAATGGACCAACGTGATCATTGAGGATTTCTTCCACATATCTTACGCTAGTTAAAGAGCCGTTTTCTATGATCACCAGCTCTGTGCGACTTTCAGAAGAAATTCCGGCCCACACAAGTACAGACCCACCACCGTAGGCTACTTTTTCTTCGATGCATGCTTGCTTGAATCTTTCCCCTGGTCTTCGATACACTCTGTGTCTTCCATCGTGCTTGTAGAGCATAAATTTTGATTCGTCGGAGAACATAACTTTTGACCAATCTTCAATACTCCAATTTACGTGGCTCTGGGCATATCTTAGTCTCGAAATACGATGCCCACGCTCCAGTTTAGGGCCGTTTGCAGGTCTAAGGGGTTTTAAGTTAGATTCAGCAAGCCGACGTCTTACTGTCCATGCACTTGGGTTACTTCCTCCGAGGCGTCGAAACTGATTGGTGAGTTCAGTTCCTGTGAGAAAGCGATTTCGAAGCATGGTGTTCACCAAGTATCGGTCTTCTCGTGCTGTGGTACACCTGGTTCTGCCCGTTCCTGGTCTGCGTAGGTTAGAACCAGTTTCTTCGTAACGTCGGAGAACTCTTTGTACTGTTGACAGCGACACACCGACAGTCCTGGCTGTATCGCGCTGACTCCGGCCGGTTTCCAGCATTGTAAGTATTCTGGTGCATTCTTCAGGCGTAAGCGACATAATTTCAGCTTGAATAATGAATATAGAGCACTATCAACATGGTTTATGTACCCACATAAATGACAGATTACAAACAAAAGCAAAACCAAATGCTGTAATTTCGTAGTTCCATCTTCGAAAGTGGCCCTTTTTCAAATTTGATTTTTTTATGATATAACTTTACAATAACTAAGAAGTTTTAATACCTTCATTTAAGGAGTATTACATTGTCTATTAAATACAATTTATTGCATTAACCTAGCATTTTTAGTTTCCGAGATTTTTAGGATTCTTTAAGTGACCCGGATTCATTGCTCTCGAGTGTAGTAAAGAAAATATTTCCTAAGCGGATTTGAAGTTCCATGGTCAGAAATCATCAGGTTCTGAACATTCAACTTTAATCCCGTAAAGCGTTCTATTTTATGCTTGCCTTCAAAGTCAGCATGACCCACCTAAACATATTATAAGCGTACTCCAGACGAGGAGATACCTACGGTACGGCAAACGAACACAGGAGAAAAAAACTGGCTTCAAACTTAATGTTTCCCCATGAAGGGATACAATGTATCAATAAAAAACAGCAAAAACCATTCCTCTACAAGCCACGAAGGGAGGAAAAGTTGATCTAGGATTTACGTCATCATCCTTGGATTGTAACATACAAACTCCTAGGAGTAGCATGAAAGAAAAGTTCTCCCAAAGATTTTTCGAAGAGATCAAAACTCAATGAGAATAAAGAAAATTCTCGAGTTGGAAGAGATTCTGAATGAGTTCTGAGAGAAACACTGCTTTCTTATACCGGAGGCCAAAGATTGCATTGGGTGGCTGAGCCATCGAAATTAGTTTTTCTGCCACTATTAGGTACCTTCCTTTTCTACTTCCTAACCTCGTCTCTCTACCCTTTTTATCTAACTATAGTCCATTCTCCTTATTCAAAACAGTGAAACCTTCGATTATCAATTAATCAATAAAATGCGACAGTTTTAAAAAGTCAACATGTTATGCATGACTACATGATGACAGCAATGACAGATCCCATTTTTTCCTGAACAAGCGCAGCCTTCAGAAAATATTTTTATTACTGAATCGAAGAGAAGCAGCATCCAAAAGTCTTCGTACCTTCGTAAGTCTTTTTACTCCATAAAATGTAACTGCAGAGAAGAAGGCATGAAGGATGAAGGCATGAAGGCAATGAACGTATCATCATCATCAGCCCATTACGTTCCCACTGCTGGGACTCGGGCCTTCCCTCGTAGAGAGAGTATGGGCTTATTAGGCATGGCAATGGCGTATGCGGCACTGATAGAAAACCTATCCAAACAGCACCTTGCAGTGGTGTGTGGATCTAAACCCAATACCCTTTAATAGAGTCACATGTTCTTCAATTAGCGTGCTTCTCGCGAGCGTCTCTTCTTGACCTTTCTGACTTCCCCACGATGTATCCTTTACCATTTTAGAGTAACTGGTTAATCCACTTATGAGCTCATGACTTAATACTAAGCTTTAGCAATGAATCAGTATTCAAACTTACGTCACCTCATTGCTTTTCAACGTCAAAGAACAAAGCCATGCCGTCAAGCGACCTAGTCGTGTTTCGGGATGATGTTCGGTGAACCATCGGGGAGACAGGTCTGAGCAGCCGCTCAACTGCCGTCTCTCTCTAGATCTATGTGCTCCATCTTAGGCCACATCATCGCTTCACATCAGTCGAGATAGTGGCCAAACATAGATCTACTAGGCGTAAAAAAAAAGTCATGTTTAACATTCCTATGACTGATTGTGTTCAGTTTCGATAAAATTTCTCAGTACAATGTAGGTATATATTATATGTACCTATCGTGAGACACAAAAACCTTGAAATGATTACAAAGTTACCCAATTTTCTTTAATATATCACCATTGTCTAGTCACTGTTGCAATTCCGTTCTTTGTTCACCTCAAAAGCCACATGCCGATCCTGTTTAACAAATTTGCACAGGCATCGCCAAAAGCGAACGGATTCCCCGAACGCCTATTGTCGAGGCATCATTACGACGCGCAATTTCGTCGGATCTCGCATCCCCTTTATGTAAGCCAGGGTTTTATCTCAAAGAATCTGCGGCCAAACAATTTTGAAACTTGTTTCGTTTGAAATAGAGTTAGTTGTCGCTTGCAAGGGTAGGTCATTCAAGGATCAATGAGATACCCCAGTTATTCCGCTCCGGGTGTCTCGCATCAAATTTCTATACTGACAGCGCTGTATTGCTTTTCCTCCTATCCACACGACTTGCAGGCTTTGCTTTTGAAGCGCTTTTTGTGTTGACGCGGGGTCTCGAATTTGTAGGAAAGGTGTTTGAAACCAGCAGTGTATTTTCCAGTCTTATTGTTATGCGAACCTTTTCCTTGCCATCCGAAATTGAAATCCCGAGTTAGGTATTTACAATGCGAACCCAAGTTTTTGTGCTTTTTTTCTGGACCTTTTGCTTGAGGCACATGTTTTTTGTGAGGACCTGTTTGGTAAAGGATCATAAAGCTTTTATTTATGGTCGTAAAGGCGGTCCCATTATGTTATGATTAGTTGGTTCTGGTAGATAATTACGGATGATGAGATTGTTGTAATATTTTTTTTGCTTTTGTTCTGTACTGCATTGTTTTTTGTTGGTTTCGTTAGGGCTTTAGTTATGCAAATGTATTTACAGTCACTGGCTCGTGTCGGTTACAAAAAGTAATGCGTTCCGTAATTACTTAACTGGCTTAATAAATTAATTATACTCGTCATAATAGCTGGCGCTTATTAATATAAGTACCTTTTTGATGAAGCATCCGTAGAATTAAAACCTTTTTATCTACCTGTTCCTAAATTAACATAAACAACACTCTTCCATTGGTTTTATCTAGTTATTTATTCACTTACAACTTCTCGCCACACTGCTTCCACTTTGTCCCTAATTACCTTAAACATCCATCGCCAAGTGCCCATTTAAAGCAATCGTTACAAATATTCGAAGTCATTAATTCCCATCTTAAGCCTCAATGTCCAAGAACCAAACAGCCCGAAGATAACGATCGGGCTCGGACCGGCCGGGCGGCGCGGCTGTAGGAGCCCATCCAGCCATCAGGAACCCGTTGGCAAATAACACCTTTGGCAGGGTCTGGCAGTTTTTTAATCACAAACGGCTTTTGGCCCTTTCTGCTTGGCTGCCTTTATGGGGTCTTGGAGATATCCATCGATGGTAATGAAGGCTTGCGAATAATGAGACTCCGGATCCTTTTAATTTATTATTTGATCATGAATCTTTCAAGCTGGTCGGTCATGTCTTTTACTAATGTCAATAATTAATGGTTAATTTAAATGTAATGTCAGTGAATCCAGTGAGTATGTCCGGTGAAGCATTATGTTAGTAATAATATACAGAACTAAATACTCACTATACATAAAATACCTACTACAATGTGTACTATTAGTTATTCTGTGGTACAAGCCGGATTTATTACGCTCAAAATAACGACAATTGATAGGTAAACAAATAAATAAAGACATAAATAATTTTTTTTATTCTTATTTCTCCTATTACAATTTTGACAAAATTGTCCAACAATCGAATTTCAGTTAAATAAAATTTAAAAAATCCCTGACACAAACCTATGAAAAGTAAAAAAAATGCGTACACTGATTACCCAAAAAGCACACAACGCCCAAAACCGGCTATATAAAAAATATTAATATACACAATTTTATAAAACACTAAAAAATTTATGTAAGTCTAGAGAATTTGTTTCGGTTACCTGTACCTACCGCCGGAGCACTCTCACACGGAGCACGGAGCATTCAGGCCAAAAGAAACTCAGGGAGCTAAGAACATCGCCTTATATTTTGAGCATGAAAGATTTAAACTTACTTCCTCGTTGACTCCAGCTTCGGCAGCGCAAACTTTAGGTCCTAGATCCATCCTCCACACCTCTTCTAATATTCCTACCGAATGACATCGTCTCCCGATGTGCTCTGCTCAAATTGCGAGATACCTACCTAATGTGTAAACAAACGTCATGCTGATCGAATTCATTAAATCCTTGTTAACAAAATGTTAATCCTGAGGTATTTGGCTGTAATTGTATAACCTTAAATTTAGCTAGAACATTTTGTTTAAGAGCTGTGTATTTTGTTTGAGATTAAGCAAACTGATAAATAAATAAAATGCTAAACTAAATTAAATTTCTCACAGCTGCTCTATCATCCAGTGTATGCTTCTCTTTCCGTCGTCCACCACTTTGTAAATTAGCCCGTCGCATCTCCGTCCAGGCCTAGCCCGAAGAACATTCAAGCTCCGTAAACTAAGTATTTTTCAAAGTCCTTTCTCTACTTTAGTAGGAAGTTTGTCACTGAAAGAGCCCTAGATTGCACCCAGTACCTTATACTTTGAATGAGTAAGATGCTTTTGCTATGTTAACTAACTAAACAGTTTCCTCCATGAGACATCGGATTTCGAGGGCTTTTCAGACACCAGATTATAGCGGCGTCGTGTTGTAACAGGTGCTAATAATATCTATAAGGTCGACATCCCTGCTACTGCTGTTCCATTATTTATGGTATAGATTTTTTATAGTAGGTATCTCAGCATCAGATAGAGAGACTTATCATAAAGCTTGTATTCAAACTGTCTCATTATGACCAAGGCAAGTTACTTAGTCAGACACGATTACCGTTTGATCATGTTCGGCGTTTTGTCGCTACCAATGCACTGATGAATCAGTCGCGCGACCAGAGATATTCTTTCATTGCGCTTGTCATCATAATTTGCGCTTCCACTGCCCAGTAGCCGTAGGGGTGTAGGATTGGACCTTGGGGCGGTCCCCATTGCCCAAGCGAAAACGGGGAACTGGCAGGCCGCTGATGGCTCCTATAGCCGGAGCGCCTCTCAGCGGCTCTTTGTTGGTTTGGGGTCCTGGAGTCTCCTCTAAGGCGTTAAAGGTTACCCTCGTCCTGGTCCTTCTCATCTTACTGTGGCAGAAAGTCGCGGGGCAGCTCACGCTTCTAGGGAGCGTCGCGGGGCCGTGTATGGTATGATCGCGCTTGTCTTATATTTTACGTCTCTGATGTTGTCCAAGAATTCATACTGCGGATTTCCACCGCTTTACAAATGCGTCTCCCATCCCATACGCGCTATACTTGCTCAAATTCAGCTCTTCATACAGAAACCCATAAAGACGTTACATTGTAAATATGTAAGTATGTTTGTAGAGGGTAGTCGCGGGTGGTTGTTAGTTCTTAATACCTATAGGCGGAGAGGGTATTAAACTAAGTTGCAGAGTTACGATCTCCACTTCAGAACCTTTAGATCTAGAACTCTAGATCCTAAACTATCCGTTAGCTGTCTCAACTTGTTGAGATTATGTAGTTCTATTAAATGAAGACCTCGTGTATGGATGTCTACTCCTTAGTCTCAGCTCCATAATTCGTTCAGCGCTATCAAGCACAAATTCTTCGTCGTTAGGTTTTAACAATCCACGAATAAGGATTGGAAGTGCCTATTTATTTATTTGTTAGATGATCAACAGCTTATACATTAATGTGAACAATTTTAAGTAATCATATGCCTCTAATAATTTTATTATTCTGCAGGCTCTTTCATTTTGTTTTTACCTAATCGAAACATTTTCTTATCTTCTTCTTAGCGAGTCGATCCTTCGGCTTTTTATATTTTTTGGACCAGTACTCCGCCACAAGCACAGCATTATCCGTGGCATTGTACTGGTCCTCGCGTGTACAGTTGGTAGGACACGCAGGGCAAGACAAAAGGTGTGCAATATATATATATAAATAGTCTGGGGAGAGAAACTGCAATCGCATGCACTATCTGAGCTGTATCCCCACCTGCACATCTTTTCCTTACTACGGCTGACTTGGGTCCGGAGTCTGTTTAAAGAATTCCATGTCGGCCAAGGCAGATTGTGTCCAGGAGGGAGTTTTTCAGACAGTGAAATAGGTGATGATGTAGGGTCTCTCCTGCCAGAGGCTTAGTCGGGCTTTAGACGAATCATCATCCTGTAGCAACGGAAGATTTTCTTATACCGAGTATTCTAAATATAAGTAAAAAATGTTATGGAATTGTTTTGTGTAATTTCACCATATTTTGTATCGCCGTATAAGTAGGGATAACTTTACGGAGGTGTGGCAAATATTTTTTTTTCTTTGCTGTAAGAAAATGTTGTAGATATCATCGGGTAAATTGTGGCAAAATCAAAAATTGCATTTTCGGATTTTTGAAAAAGGTAAGAACAGTCAACCTTAAAAATCAAATAAGTTAGTAATTTTTTGAGAGAATTCAAAGAAACTTATTCCGTCCTACTTATTCTCCATGGAGAGGCACCACTGCAATCTCCTACTGCTACATAGAGCTACCACATGCCGTACAAATTACAAAGTAAGGAAACTATCGATGCACGGAGCGGCAACGTCGCACTCGCGCCGTATCTTTGACGCGCTGCGTACAGTGGGCTTCAATCTACCAGTTTTACATTACCGATAGTAGGTACTGCTACTGTATTTTGTATTTTTTTAATTGTAGTACTGCTACTATCATCATCAGCCCATCATGTTCCCACTGCTGGGACACGGGCCTTCTCTCATAGAGAATATGGGCCATAATCCACCACGCTGGCCCAGTGCGGGCTATATTTTGTTTTTATTTTTGTGGAATTGTAGTACTGCTACTGTATTTTGTTTTTATTTTTTTGGAATTATAGTACTGCTGCTGTAGCTATTGTGTTTTTTTTTTATATGTAGTTCTGTTTCGGTATTTTGTGGTTATTTTCTTTTAATTGTATTACTGCTACTGTATTTATATTCTTTTTTCGGAATTGTATAACGAGACGAGCAGGTCGTTCGCTTGGTGGTAAGCAAAACGCTTGCCCATTGCAGTACCACCCAGAAATTTATTTAGCAAAATCCTGCGAGGCACTGCACTACGCTGGTCACTCTGAGACAATTAGCTCTAAGTCTATAATATCATAATGCATAGTTATTTCGCTGGCTACAAAGTACCTATTTTCCAATCGCTAGCTATCGTCAATAGCTTTTTAAAAGTAGCCGGTCCAATAACCACGGAGTAACCTGTTGTGAAATCGCAATCCGCTTTTCGACAGATTACAGAATATAGTCCTTCAAAAATGCCTCAGCAACTTTGAGATAGGTACTCTGCCTGGAAAAAGCAGTCTTTACTCTGTTACTTACCTGTATATGTAGTTGGTTCTTTGCCTGCATCACAGTCAGTTTTCTTGGTCCAATAACCGCGGAGTAAACCCGTTGTGAAATCGCGATCCGCCTTTCGACAGATTACAGAATATAGTCCTTCAAAAATGCTTCAGCAACATTGAGATAGGTACTCTGCCTGGAAAAAGCAGTCTTTACTCAGTTACTTACCTGTATATGTAGTTGGTTCTTTGCCTGCATCACAGTCAGTTTTCTTGGTCCAATAACCGCGGAGTAAACCCGTTGTGAAATCGCGATGCGCCATATGACAAATTACAGAATATAGTCCTTCAAAAATGCTTCAGCAACATTGAGATAGGTACTCTGCCTGGAAAAAGCAGTCTTTATTCAGTTACTTACCTGTATAAGATTATGTAGTTGGTTCTTTGCCTGCATCACAGTCAGTTTTCTTGGTTAGAAAAAACTGTTGACGTAAGGGTATTTTAGGGTGACTACTGCCAATCTAAGAAATGGAGGTATAGGGGCATTTGTCCACGTTAATTTAAATAATGTTTAAATCGAAATGATATTTTTAGTGTTTTGAAAGTCTAGGTATATTACTAGCTGATGTGGTGTTGGATAAGTTTAGTGTTGCGCATAGGTACCATAGACCGCTCACAAGACCAACGTTTCAATCCTGACTGAACTCCGCATCAAAACTATAGACTCTACACTATCTGCTTCCAACGGATTTTAGGAAATATACTTTAGCGACGTTGCTCGTAGAGATCCTGAAAACCTTGAGAAGCTAATGGCGGTTGATGGAAAGAGACCGTCACCCACGCGATGGACCGACCAAATAAGAACCCTCACTGACCCCTTTTTGAGTACCTACAGTGCCTAAAATGCAAAATGGCATCGCTGGCACAATGCCTAACACGGTCAATTGACTAATCGAACTAAGCAGCTCCGACGCCATAGGGGGAGCAGAGAATAGAAAGACCTGTCAGAACGTAGTACATGAAGTGATAGCAAATTTTCTTCTGTCCTCCATTCATGAAGAAGACGACTAAGAAGTACCTATGTACCTAAATTCAAATGGCGTGTGAAAAATTATCTAATAAAAAAGCATATTTATATAGGTACTAGGTATCTACCGTTGTGCCGCTGCTATATACCGTTAGGTAGTCATTACATAGAAGACAAAGATGCATGAAACATTCTGCATCTGCCAAGTAGCCAACTGGCACATAAGATACATAATATTGCCAGAAACAAACATAACATACCTATTATATTATCGTAGCAAAAGTTCTAAATAAAAATTGCATTCAGTGTCTTGCCGCATCTTCTGAGTAGTGGTTCTTTTTCCGATACGGTGGTAGAGTCATTATAATAATTGACGTTCATAAATGCGTCTGTGATGCAAAAAGAATTTTGGAATTTGAACATGAAAGAAGATTATTTACAGCAGTCATTTTAGATCGCAAGTCACTTCTATAGTTATTGGCCGCTCTCATGTTCCGCCCGCGTTTACCAATGAAATCATATCATCGATATAAATTACTTCGTCAAGTCTTCTCGTCGCCCATCCCACAATGCCTGAAGACAAAAGTCTTTAGGTAATCAATGCGTCCTAACTGTCATGACATACGGAGCCGAAACGTGGACACTGACTGTGCGCGGTTCAGCGAGCCATGGCGCGAGCTATGCTCGGGGTTTCTTTGAAGGATCGAATCCGCAACGAGGTGATCCGACAGAGAACCAAAGTAGCTCATACCGACATAGCTCACCGAATAAGTAAGCTAAAGTGGCAATGGGCCGGTCACATATGTCGAAGAACCGATAACCGATGGAGTAAACGAGTTCTAGAGTATGGCATATGGCCTATAGCATGGAGACCACGTTTAGGCAAACGAAGTGTAGGACGCCCTCCGGCCAGATGGAGCGACGACCTGCGTAAAGTGGCTGGCAGTAACTACAGGCGATGAGCCGAGGATCGGGCTCAGTGACGCGCATTGGGAAAGGCCTATGTCCAGCAGAGAAATCGTACTTACAGGCTGATGATGATATAAATAACCCAGTAACAAAAGCCCACTGGTTTATTTCATAAAATGTTTTTCGGAGAGACTTCTCAAATGGCTTTGAATACAGTTTTTATTGAGATATACTCGTGCCTACGTCTGATGGAAACGACTTCAGGGCCTGTACCTACCTACTTATAGATATTTACCTACCATTGAAAATGTCCGGTACAAAATTATACGTACCTAACATCCGTACCTACCTAGATATAGGTAGATAAAATGCAACAACTTCAGGTCAAGATCTGTTGAGTTTCATTTTTTTGTTCAGTTAAATAACTAAAAAAATAGAAAAAAATAAATAAAAAGTAAATAGCTTCATGCAAATATTTTTGTAAAAAAGCCTCTTGAAAGAAAGAATTCTTTCTTTCTTTCAGAAATAATTCTTTCTTTCTTTCAGAAAGAAGAGCTGCTTGCTCTTTTTGTAAACCTCTCTGTCGCCTGCGATTTTATCTAGAAATTTAGTTTTTCTTTTTCTAAAATTCTATTATTGATGTAGGTTCTAGCTGCGCATCCATACGTAAGGATGATATAAGATTAAGTAGATATAAGTCTCAATCAAAGTCAGATTATAAATCTTCTAGGCAAGCATGGTCCATCGTCGACCGCGTCATTACTTTACATCACGTGAGACAGCGGTCAAACGTTAGCCTTTAAGGCAGGCAATAAAGTTAATAAGTTCCTGTAAAACATCCCAATCTAAAGGACCTCAATGGCAGACCACGTGGACCCAACACATGGTTCCATTGACACCACGCTACATCGAGCCCATACATCAACCGTGTCAGTTTTAAAAATAAACCCCAACTATCTATCTGAGTGTCGCGTCCACGCAAGCTGTATCTATTTATCGCGTCATATCTCTCCCTCGGTTATACTGCCAGAATAAATAAATGAGTTCTTGCCCGCGCCCAGATCCGGCGACCCTTCGCGTGCCACGTAATCCAAAATGTCCGTTTATTTTTCTATGTGAGCCGCTGCTGCGTAAAACAATCTGGATTCGATCGCGCTAGCCCGATAGAGCGAGACAGAAAAACACGGTAAGCGACATCATGGGCGGGGCGCCGCGTCGCGATCGCCCATTGGACGATTACACGCAATCCCAGCCGCCCGTGCAACAGCGCCAATCACGCGCACTCGCGCCGCTCCCCTCCCGCGCCCCGCACGACCCAAAATACCGACCTTTCACGAATACCAACCCGATTCGATACGACCGAATATGCCTTAGTTACTTCACGCGCGCTCTGTTGGCTGGTCGCTTTCGCCGCCGTTTTCAGTGAACAGACTTAAAATCGATTCTGGCGTACATCGGGACTTTGTGATGGATTACGGTGTACATTGCGCGTTTTGCTAGCACCCTGACCGGACCAGCTTATTTGATCAGGTACTTCTAGAAAACGCTTCTACTATTACGTCTATACCTAAATGCAAGCTAGTGTTATAGTGGAAAAGCAGCTGGGGTTCCAAAATCGAGAGATAAACAAGAATATCGGCACCGGATGATCGAACGTAAAAGCGGTGTCCTCGTAATCAACGTAGGCCGCGCGGTCTGGCAACGCCGCGCGTAAATAATAGGGTAGGCGCTCGGTCTTTCTCTCGCAGCTGGCGCACAGCGGCAACGTCGCACTGCCTCCACCGTGGCGCGCTCCCGTGCTGCCGCACCGTGGGGAATCGGCCGCCACCGACTCGAGCGAGACGCATTCACTAGCCGACGCAATATACCTACCGCGCTGATACGAATTTTAATGACGATCGATGTCACTTTTAGTTCTCACTAGTTTTTGTAATGATATTCGGATTTATCTCACTGATGGTGTACCTACTATAGATAGTGATGGTTGATGATTCTGGAAACTGCTAATTAGCTTTTGTTATTATATTATGTATCATCATTGTACATTATGTACTTGAGATATATAAGGAATGTATGTGGTAATGATACGACACATACCCAAAAACCTCATTAGTAAAGTAATTAGCAAGAACAACCCACACTTTGCAGGGCAAAAAGTGATAATACGATGCTGAAGATGAAAATAAAACTTGTTTACAGAATATCGAGCGGGTGTTGGCTGCCTGGTGGCGCGCTCTATCGGCAGAGCGCGAAGTGTGCCGCAAGGGGGCTGCGGGGCGTTGCGGGGCGGGAGCTTCCTCCCCCTACTTCAGTTTTCACTACGCTATTCTACGGAGTGGACGTATCGCTGCGCTCCGCAAAATAGGATCGTTCGCGCGGCAACTTTGAACTGTGATAGTGCCGAAAGAGTGTTGTGACAGAAAATGTGTTGCGGATTGCAGTGCTAACCCACTTGGATGCAGTGATTATTGGATTGCCCATATCGGATTGCAGTGTTTATCTGGATTTGATTTTGGATTGTTCACCACCTTCCAAACTGGGGATGCACAAGATGGAACTCGGCGACAGCGTGTACGCCGCTGAGCGTATCATGAAGAGGAGAGTTAGAAAGGTGAGTTATTACGAAGGCAGCATATTCTAAAATTGCAAAACTTGCATGCGAGATCACATATCACCCGCCGGTTTTATTGGTGCGCTTTATTTGTAAACTTCTTGTGTCGCAACGACTCACCGCTTGCTTGTTTTGCTTGCACTGAAATTTCAAAACAACGCTTTAATAACGCTTTATATAAAATGCATGGCTATGCTTGTTTGTGATTTAGATTGTGTGTTATTAATCCGAGCATTGTGATCCTTGGGAGCAGCTGTACAGAAATTAATGTAAGGGTTTTGTGTTCCTTTTCACGCATGTTTTTCGTTGCTTATTATTATCAGGGCTCCCCTTACACGAGTATTCTGAGACCGGGGTTCAGTCGCGTTGAGAAATTGAATGCTTCTTTATAAATAGTGCCCTTCTTAAGATTACATTAAGTTTTTGACAGTAAACAAGTTTCGCATTATGGAAGATCTTTGCGACTCTTGTGAGGGGTAACCTTGTCTTTGTAATGCTTCTAATTTTTATACGTTTTAAAGTCTGTTACTAACCTGGTCTATATGGTAAAGGATATTAAGATGGCACAGATGAATTAGGGTGGTGTGAGTGGTTTTGACTGGTTTCCTAACAGCATGCAATGTGTTAACATTACATTATATCCCCTTTATTCATAAAAATCTTATCTTACATATACATTTTATCACTTTTAAGTATTTTCATTTTAACATGGGTACCAAGTTGAAGTGTCACAAAACATGTTGTAGGTACATCGTTTTAACGGCAGTTAATGAATAAGGGGGTAAGATTTTTGATTTTACACTATGGTATCTCTTGATATTAAATATAATTTACAATTTAAAGATCTCTAATCGAAGTAGAAACATATTATAATCTGTTTAAACTAAGGTATATTTGTGTAAAACAATTTAGATAAGTTGGTAAACCTTAAAAGGAGAAATAAGGTAAGTTAGAATCACACCTCCAGTGGCCGATATCACCGGCGCTTCAGCTACAAAAAGGTTTGTTTTAAAAGCACTTAGCTTCACTAATCCTACTGTAACACAGACAATAAAATACCAATATTTAGCTAACACTTTAGAAAATTTGATTCGTTTAGCTTGTTTTCTAGGATGACCCTATTTTTTGAACTCTTTTTTATTTTTTTCTATTTTTTCTTCCTATTTTTTTTTACTTTTATTGTATTCTGCGTTACTTCATGTCTTCGTGTGTTGTCTCCTCGATAACAATCTGGCTTCTGCATAAAATTTCTATTATGGTTGTTTGATAAATTCGACGATTGTTTGAACAACAAATTAATTTCTGTCAGGCGATTTACTCAGCTAATCTCAATGGCTCCTTTATCAATATTCATAATTTATTCTGTCCTAATAGTACTTTCACCTCTCCCCCTCTCCTTTTTTACTCTTTCTCTTTGTCTCCTCTCTTTTCTTTAGGTAAGTTACACCTGAACTTTTTCTTTATCATTTTAGCTATTTAGTCAGTGCAAAGATTTTACTCATCTCCTTCAATTAGTGTTATACAATAACATTTAGATCAAAACTTCTTGTTAGATCTTCTAACAAGTAACTTTTTGCTTCTGAAATCCATTGATCGGGGAATATTAATAATTGTATTAATTATACTCGTATATAGACTTGTACGTTTTGTATGAAATATCGGTTTACATTGACTTTGAAAAGACTTAACTAGAAAAATTAAGATCAAGAAAAATCTAGTAAAAATGTCTAATTCTCACCAGTATAAACAATTTTGATCGTTATGTAGTTTTTCATCATCGAGTTTATCACAAGGCCACAAAACCTTTATCGAAGCTGTCTTGCATAATTAATTTATTATTAGTATTTATTTCAAGTCTTGTTTCCATATTTACAGAAACGTTAAAAATTAACTGAGTCATAGTTTTATTTTATCACATTGTGTTTTCACCTTTCTTTGAATTAATTCTCCAGCCATGTGAACCTTTGGGATTATTTTCCTTCATGTATTTTGATTTGTTATGCTTTTACAGACTTTCATCAAAAAATATTTTGACATTTGTATTTTGTCCTAGTTAGCATCAAAACTTATAATTACTATTGTCTTAGTTATTTTTTCCCCGACCGCACCTTTAAAGTTTATTTTCCTGTCCAATATTTTGATCTGTAATACTTTTAAGTTTTCGCTTCAGCATCAGCAGTGAACAATTTGTTCTCAATTTTAGACTAGCATTAGCATCTTATCTTTTTAATTTGTCATCCGTCCAATTCAAGCTTCAATCTTTTCTCAATTTCCTCTTCTAGTTTTGTTACCTTGTGTCACGTCAGAGTGTTTTAGTCACGGCATCATCGTCAGCCTATTATGTTCCCACTGCTAGGTCACGGGCCTTCTCTCGTAGAGAGAATCACCACACTGACTCAGTTGAGGTTGTTCATGGCTTAGTCTGATTCAAACTCTGGTCAGTTTTGCGGTACCTATTGTATTTACAGCAATCGACATTTTGTTGTTACATTCGCTTTGTTGACCAAAAGCAACCAAATGGACGTCTTGTGACCTTGGAATTTTTTTGTATTCCCTAATAATAGTAATAAATTTGAATAATAATATTATAATAATGTGGGTAACATGGATTACAATGTAAACTTACAAATATCACTGCTCACTTCATATCTAAGCTTTTTCTCAAAATTGGCATCATACTTACACTATATTTTAAAGAATAATAGGTCAGTCAAATCAGTTGATTAAATCGTTTTGATTTGTAGTACTTTGTGGTGAGGTAGATAGTAGTTAGGTAGGTACATTTTCGCCTATGATAATTCTGTTCGTAATAATATTGCGATCTGCAGCACTTTTTTTTCATTTCCACATCATTTGCTTTCTTACCATTTGCTGTAGGTCTTATTCTGATTACAAATTTAGGTAATACAGTTAATGTTCCAAGTTAACTAGTACTATGTAACCTAATACAACGAAACCGTGCCATTAACTTAAATAGTCCTTTACTAAAGTCCTCCATTTTCCAATAACATAACGTAAAATTATGAATCAACCTAAACGTGACCCGACCCATGTAATAAACATTGAATTGAATAATATTATCACATTTATTAATACTGTAATACATCCAATATTCCATTCTATTATATTGAGGTAGGCCGCCTGTGTACGTCGCAGTTAAAAGTTCCGAAACTTGTCTTCTAGCGCCCCGTGTCAAATTAAAGGAACTACTTAATGGTTAGAATTGACACCCATTTCCAAACGCAATCCTATTCCGTACAATATTAAGCCTACTTTTGTATGCTACGAAATCGCCTCGTTATCTGGCGGCTTCGTCTAATATAAACGAAATGCTTTTTGACCAAGCATTTTTAGCTTTACTCCGCAGTCATAAGGCGTAAACTCCAATAAAACTGCGAAGTTTAAAGCAACTCCTACAGAGCTCTGAGGCCCTGGTATCTCAGCGAGAACGCGCCAGTATTCGGCTTCGACTGAACGACCGCCGAGAGCGCATGCTCCCCGCCGCCGCTCTCGACCAATCAGCATCGAGCAGTATTCTGTACGCGCAAAAATATCTTCCCAAGTGTGATTCCGATATAATAGACGAATATTGCGATACTTTACTACTTTTTACATTTATGGTTACTTTTCTTTTTATTATTTCTTTCTAACATTAAATATTTTTTTACTTTATTAATTTGTTCCAGAATTTCATTTCTCTCACCCTCTAGTCCGCTAGTCAAGTGTCGCACAACATAGTTCCGTGGTTATTTGATAGATGGCGCTATTTTAAAATATAAATTAATATATTAAATGAACGTAATTTACCTTGATTTAATAAGCAGGTAAAATTATACTAGGAATTACTTCATTAACGAGATTGGTGTTGACTTGGCAAAGATACATTTTGCAATTTAATATCAAATAATTATCGTAAACAATAATGGCTAGCCTTATCACAAAAAAGTATCTCAAGAGAAAGTAGGTAAAGGCATATCTCTATATCTGCTGACGTATCATCAAATAAAACTTGCGGCTAAGATAACAATAATTTGATAACGGAACGAGATGTAAAAGGTTTGTTATTTTGCACCTTTATAATGACAACGTTGTAATTTCGTGACCTGATCAGATCAGATGTCGTTTTGGTGTAACGGTTTCCCTTATTATAAAAAATAAGATAAAAAAGGCACGCCGTTACCCCTGGGTCACAGATATGAGGTGCCGATAATAATTCGAAACGAACGGATCCAGAATGCACTCGGAAGGAACACAAAGAGACCAAATTTTCTATAAATAATCGCCTGACAATGCTCCACCGTAATTTTATCCATCCCTGTATTGGAATGGAATAAAAAAGCGCGAAGGGTTCGGCGGCAGCTATAGAGTCGTCTTCGTTGATTTATTTATGTTGGAAACAAATTTTATTTTGACTCTTCTCGTTTCCCGTTTATGTTCCATTCTTTATTGCTTTGAGATGTTGAAAACAGACGTTCTCCATTAAAACATCGTCACTTATTTGAAATATACACTTATATAATATTATACGAACGAACTTTCTTTTCCAATTTCCAATGGCAGTTGGCGCCTGATTAACATTTTCAACCATCAAATCCAATCAATTTATGTGGATTTAGATCATTTGCAATATTAATTTCTATCTTTAATTATTTTTATGTAGTAAATTGATTTAGATCTCTATTAAACAAGTTAATATTGCTTCATGTTTACATTTACATTGTTTAAAGATTAAATGTTATAATAAGTCGTTAATAGGTTTTATTTATTTAAATATTAGTTCAGCTCCACAGATTCCCCTGTCACAAAACCGTTCATTATAATTCGAGGGCTTATATACCCGTTTCGTAGGTAGGTACCGTACGACCCTTCGAGATATAAAAACTATGTGTACAGTCCCCCTATATTTAGAAAGCATACTTAATCGCATACACGTTCGCTCGGAATATTAAAGTGTATGGGGAAGCGTCATATGGGAGCCCCCACACAATTAGAGCCGAGTCTGCATTGTCTCGAACACACTCCGAGCATTCCGTTACTATACAATCTCGCACCGACACTGGGAACTAGCGATCAGGTGATAAAAATAATACTGCGTATTTGAAGCCAATTTAAACACGATCGTTAACTAGTCGCGATAGAGCCACAACGAATCGATATCAATTCGGTAAATTCTGTTTGAAATTCTACACTCTCTTTCTTTATCGCAAGACATCTGCATTCGGCACATTTAAACCCTTCGGCTCGAATTGCGACATCCAATCTGAACAAGGACATGGATACCGTTACCGGGACTCGCACATAAAAAGTTAGAGACAAGTTGGCGCGGGTAGTCGTGTAGACGTCGTCGTCATTATAATAATGCGCCTGTTGCCTCGCCGGCGGTCGTTATGCCCCACGCATTATTATGTAAATGTAAAACGAAATGGAAAGGACGGTGGTTTTTTAATGTTTCTTTATCTGATGCAGATAAGGAGTCATAATTAGTGAAGGATATCGCGGGACCGCGCCGCAGGTGAGATGTTCCCACGTGACGTGAACATATCTTAGATTAACGACCAAAGACCATTAGATACTTAACGTTATTGAATGATCGATGTATCCAGTCAGCTGCACTTGATGTGTCATAATTTGATTTGAAATGGCACTCAGCATATCAAATGACTGCAGTGTTTATACATTGTTTGATGGTTTCAATAACAATGGAATGTAATCAGTTACGGCGGTGTTATGAAGGGTAGACACAAGGGTCAAAGTATCTGGATGTCGTATATCCCCCTACGAAACCTCCCGCTATTGTGTTTTTTTCTTATCTGCTTGAGCTCCCAATGCTCCCATATCTGTACCCCGCCGCGAGCGCTGATCTCCCTTAATTGAGTTATTACTTGCGTATTTATTTAGGGATTATAATGAGCTTGACGGGATTTATCATTTTGCCTAGTTAGTGGGTAAACAGGCCCTTTTTTATCTTAAATATAAGCCTTTCTGTGTTAACACTGTCAATGATTACAGACACTAACGTAGACACTAAAGTAGTATTTATAGCTTCTTATGACACCTTATGATGCGAGCTGGATTTTAAGTTCTAACTACTTTTCGCATAATTTATCATGAATGTTAAAGACATTAGTGGCAGTAGTACTTGAGCCATTTGCAAGGCATAGTGAGCTTTCTCACCTCACACAATTATTTACAATTTATTCAATCGGCATTACCACTTAGGTTCGACATCATAATTCAAACGTTACACTGTGTTCTTATGTCCAAACCATACCAAATATATTTAAAAACAGTACCCTCAGCATAAATGTTTGTTCTTCTACTTGGCACAAGTAGGGGGCAGACGCCCCATTCTATAAGAATACCTATGCTCAGATTCCGCAGATTCTTATTAAAATAATGTATTCGTATTCAATGTTATACTTCTTGTCCTACTAATATTGTAAAAAAAATGCGAATATTTATGATGGTGGATAGAGTAAATCAAGCAAAAACTACCTACTAAACGGATTTCCTTAAAGTCCCATACCTCGGAAAGCTAGTCCTCGAAATTCAAATCATTACCGGTTACACGCCGAGTTACATATTACGGAGTCAGGGAACTCACAAATCAGTACACTCTCCCTCTGTATGCGACACAAGTGTGTTTGCTCTCCGACTTGCCACAAGTGAGGGTCGGAAGCCCTTTGTGCCAAACAAGGGCTCGCGTTGCCCGAACGAACCCGGTAATTTGTTCAAATATCCCTCTGAACAAAACAGGTATTAGTTAGAACGGAACTGAAGGAATTGCCTTTGTTATCAGAATTGGCAGACTTAGCAGACGTAGCCGTTTATTGTAAGATCAAAAAATTCCCGATCATCCTTCTTGATATGCTGCCTACTCGTTTTTGATATCTATAACTCTACATTTAAAGAAATAGTTGTTCTTGGCATTTGCTTCATTTATTCTGTTTCCCCATCTTATCATCTATTAATAATGTAGCAAGTCTACACGCAAAATAAGAATGCTCCTTCATCGTACCGTTCGTTTGTTTGCATTTGAGGCAGTTCATCCAAGCTTTTTTGTACGACATTGAAAGTAACTATGTACGTATCTTCTATACTTGTTACAAACCAGTCAAGAAAGCCCTAATACTCAAAGTATCAGATTATTCTGCCGTGAAATAGTATTGTGTAGTAGGTATGTTACTTTGATTTGCTTTAACTGACACTGCAACTGGCGAAAATCTTAGCGTTTGATACTTTTTTATTTATTTATCAAAGCTACTTTTATAATTTATGATTTTGTGTCTTCAATTTCTTCTCGTATTTTACAAAGGCACGCCCTTTATCGTTTCAATGAAAATATTTAATTAGTTGGTACAACTTATAAATACTTAAGTAATAGTTAGTATTCTTTGTTAAAATCTTCAAAGAAATTAATTAGTTGTTCATTGTTCATGTCACCGAGAGCGTTAAATAGGTATCTAATCCTACCACTTTACGCCTACATCCGATAAGTTGAACCAAACCAATGATACATTAGCTTCTTCATTCTCTCAACAATTCTTTGTTGTTGATATATGTCATCAAGTGGTCTGGTGCTTGACAACCGACTGCCAGTGATGGCAGCGACAGTGCGTCAGTTTAATTGTCTGCGAGTCGATGACCGTGCGACTGAGTGCAGGCGCCGTTACCGAACTGTTCTTTGATGCCCATTTATAGGGCTAATGGCCCCCATCAGAATCATTGAAGAATACTTCTCAGAACATTCATGACTTTAATAAAGTCAGCAAAGAAATGTTCTTCATCCAAAAAAGATAAATCAATTTGTTCTGTAATGGTAATTAATTCTGTTCAATATTGTTGGTATTGTTCTTCAATTGACGTTGTCACGGCAACGAGCGGGCGCTCGAACCGCAGCCGTATCTAATTAATTCGATTCACACATTTGCGGTGAAATTTTACTAAACAAAATAATAATATAAGAAAGTGTAACTGGAGAGAATACACGTTCGCATTCGAGCAGCACCACGCTGCGACTGGCGCTGCGCTGCGCTCTGTTGGTTGGTTGACCCTGTCTCTGTCTGCCGCTCCACCGAACGCAGACATGCTTACCTTGTCTTACATATCAATTTTCTCACACGCAGCGCTTGGCTCGAACATACCTACTCAGCATTTCTGCGCTCCTGGTATTTATGTTACGAAAGAATACGCGATTCTGCCGCGTAAAAACTTTAATACTTGTTACTTTTGATATTTTTATGTTTGAAAAGCATTTCTATATTGCTATTGTTTTATTAAATCATAATCTACTGCCAATTATGAACGAGTCATAAAACACAGACAATTTATAGATTTATTCAAAACATGAATTTTGTTAGGTAGCTTGTTCTTTGCATACAGAGAAGACGCGTTGGCGAATTGAGCCCGATAGACACGTCACGTCCGCCACCTTGGAGGTCCCAACGTGGACGGAATAGATTATACCTAACGTAGAAGGGTGTGAACTTCTATATTTTAACCTGTTTGTGACGCAGAGAGAAATGTACTCGTATTTATTTAGGCATTCCAACATTTCCAACACCGAGAGCACAATACTTATAAACTTGCCATAAAACTCAAATGTTTGATTTTGTGAACATTCTGCAGCACTCTAAAACTTTTAATTATTATGCCGAGGAACGTTTTAAACTGTTTGGAATCGTTTGTCAACCTCAGGTGCTCCATGCGGAACTGTGAAATTTGAAACTACCTCTGGAAAGTTTGAAAATGTTACCGTGATTGCTACATGTTATTTTACGATAGAAGTTATAATGGAAAATCTAATATAACGCGAAGAAAACCAATAATCCAGATAATCAATACCTATTATCAAATCTACCAATACAAAACACATGTAACAAATTTATGGGGTACGGAGTGACTAATTGATGTTGATCAATCAACAGGTTCTTGTTATAATGAGACTCCATTCTAAAATTAATCACGGCAACATCATTACTGCGACAATTGCCTTGGGCCTCGAAATTCATACCGTAATTTTTCCACCTACCCTCACCCTCCCGGCCCTCTAGCGCCCTTTTAACGCCTCGGAAGGGTCTCGCCCAGGCTCCGAAATTAAACGCTACAATTGAATTACACTCAATTTTCTATTCTAGGGGGTAAGGGATTGAGCTTGTTATGCCATGCCGGGATATGATACTCTCCGATATTAAATCTTAATTTCTTTTTAAATTGAAACAAAGAGATGAAAGCTGAAACAAAATTTTATTATTGGGACGTGTGGCCCGTTTTTATGTCAAGTTTTTATAAAGGTAGACATTTTTAATTTATTTTTATTCCACCTTCCAAACGAATCAGCTTAATCAGCAGAAGTTTGTCTTTGCCATTATTGGCATCTGGAGTTACCAACTTTGGAAGATTATCTCGAATCTTCTCAGCGTCTAAGTCAGCTTCCGATAAAGGTGTCGAAAGTGATAAAAAGTTATAAGAGGTCGTAAAAAGTCAAACACTGAGTTTTATCGGTAGCGTTTTGTTTGATTGAATGTGGGTGTTATGTTGTTTTCTTTCTAAAGATGTGTTAGTGCTATAAGTGGTATCATAAATGTTTATTTTAGTCATTCATTAGAGCTCTATAGAATTTCGTATATTAATTAACGTCTTGAATGGAGACATGGATACTTATTATTTTTTCTCTCTCTCAACTAGCTGAATTAAGAATAGAATAGAAGTTTATAATGATTTATCTTCTGTTTAGCTATAAGCGCCCTTTAAGGCACCGTATCCTATCTAAAAAAATCCCCCCGTAGAAATAGTCAAGGTTTTGCTAATTTCCGCGAGCATGGCAGTTGGTAGGACTACATTTTTTCTGTCTCACTTAGACGCTACCTAATTAAAGAGTCAACACATCTCGGAATCCTTGAAGGATGGCTCTAATGAGGCGACAAAGTGCCGGTCGTGCGGGAGCCGTCACGCTTTCCGTACCTCTCTTCGGTCACGCACTGTGATTTGAATGGTAACTCAGTAGCAAGACTTGATGCTACACTTAGTACTGGATTGGATGAGAAAGTTACATGACTTCACATTACACAGATTTAAAATGATAACCTAATTAATGGATCTCAATTCAACTCGTGAAACAGATTTTGCAACAAGCAACTTTAACTAGGTATATAAACTTCTAACATAACCGAGAGACGGATCCTATAGGTAATAAATAACTAAACCTAGGTCGACTAATTCAACAAATTACGTGAATCCTAGCAGTTGTATTAAATATTTATAAATAACCACTGGCCCAAATCATATCCATATCTAATGAAATTATTCCACAAGTTTCGATTTGTCACAAACCATCAGACCCTAGCCCGATCATCAGATGATCATATTACCAGATACACAGACTACAGACATAATAGGTACACCACAGCCCGGACACAGTCATTGGGCTTGCAACAATTTGCGCAAATTCTAATCCTACCATTTTTCGATTATGTCCTAAGAAAGGTCTGCCAGTTCTGCCTCGCATCGCATCGACAAACCCCCTAACCGGCTCATTCTCAAATCAGCCATGGGCGACACAATTTGACACAAACCACAAGTTCTTAACGAGATTTGGAGATATATACATAGTGCCAAAGTTACGCAACAAGAAACACACAAACACACCCTTGTACGGTCATTTAGCCCCGTTCTGGCAATTTGCGCGGATTCCAGTTTAAACGCGCGATCGGTCCCCACGGGCGGCCTAACTACGCTGCGAGGCTCGAACCATTAATCTAACTCCCCATCCCCCCTGTCTCCCTCTGACCCTACCTGGACCTCTATAGGGCTGCCACCGTCATCGTTTCTTTAAATATAGCAAAAAATACAATTTTGAATATTGAACATTGTATTCACACAAAACTCCCTGCTCGACCATCCATCGCTACTATGTATAACAAATAATGCGCCCATATAGATACCAACCATGATTTAAAACCGTGAGATAACAGGCCAAGTCCAAGAGTCACAATATTCGAGGATTTCGAGGACATAGTTACGTGACATCCACACACTGAACCCGTTTGCAGCGAGGTGGATTATGGGTCAAACCCATTTGAGAATAGTCCAAGCATTGCATGGAAACGCATTAAACACTACAACGCTAAAATATTTTCTACTGTTTCTTAATAAAAGAGCAGTAAAGTCATTTATATGGGCAACCCTATACCAAAGACTTCCCTGTCAAATCCGGTTGCGACGGCAGTGACTGCCTGATGCACGATGAAATGTAACCGCTAAGAGAGAAAATTACGCCGCATTTTGTAAACCCCTTGTAGAAGTTACCTTTGTTTTATACTCAAACCATAAACGGTGTTGATGTGCCAATTAGTTCCTAAGGTTTTCACTAGATGGCGATAATAAACGAGCCGCGTTTTCTAGATCGCGGTGACGAGTTTCGCATGGAATATTAGGTTAGAGTTTACGGTTGTAATAAAATTTGTCTTTGAAAGCAGATCGAATTGGTTTTAATTACCTAACCCTTTCCAAGCCCTCACGAGGACGTGTGTACATCAGCTTGTACATGGTCCTTCGTGGCCGAATATTCGGCAGGAATCAGCTCACCCATTGGTGAATTATTTTATTGGCGACACAGAAGTCGTTGACTGGTCTAGCGGCAGACGCTATTCTAGTCGTGACAGTTACCAGGCGAGTAGCTGTCACTTTTGTACCAGGAGGCTACTGGTGTTGGTAGCTTCGGAACGCGGACGAGTCTCTGGAAGAAGTCTTGTCAAGTTGTGGAGTGCGGTTGCCAGTGCACGGCAAAGGTTTGTCTGTGGCACGGCAAGGTGATAGTTGTAAGTCTGTGGCAGTTTGGTGATAGCAGTGATAGTGAAGTTATTGGATTGGAACCCCGAAGTGTGAGTGCAATGGACAAACTGTAAGTACTTTTGAATTTATAAATCGTGTCAAGTTAAAGTGAACTTTATTTGTTTGAAAAATTAAACTTAGTAAAATTGTTAAAGTAGCTTGGACTTAGAAAAATTGTTAAAATTTAGTTTAGGACTTAGAATAATTTCTACAAAACGGGGGAACGAGGAATCTATGTCCGTTGTTCTACCCACTTGTAAAACACTTAGAAAAATTTTACTGGAATTTCCGAGACTTGTGATTTTTGCTTGTTTATTAAAATACAACTTAACGACAATACTTTAATTAGTTTGAACTAGTAATTTGAAATATTTTAAGGCACTTTGAATTGGTTTCGAATTTGTCTTGAGTGGAATCTCGTTGGTTATTTGGTTAATTTATATGTTGTTCGCATTATATTTGGTCAATAAATTTAATATTTTGTAAACATGGAATCTTTACTTCACTTTCAAGACGATCTTTTCTCGCGTATTACAAAGGCTAGATCTAATTTTAAAAAGTCGCCTAAGGAAAGATTAACAAAAGAGTATTTGGAAGGAAGGTTAGAATCTGTGGACCAACTCTGGTTCGAATTTATAGCCGGACACAAGGATTTGATGCGTGACCATGATCCAAGGGAATTAAAGGCGTCCTCATATATGAAATCTGATGTGTATGATAAATGTGAGGAACTTTACATAGAGTATAAAAGTGAAATTAGAGTATTGTTGTCAAAATTTTCTGTACCGATTCCAGAGGGGAATTCAACTAAAGTGGCACACTCGCATTCAAATGTGAAATTACCAAAGGTAAACATTCAAATATTTTCGGGGAAGTACTCTGAATGGATTACCTTTAGGGACCTGTTCCAATCACTGATCCATAACAATGGTGACTTAGACAATGTACAGAAATTGCTTTACCTAAAGGGGTATTTAACTGGAGAGGCCGAGCAATTGCTGAGCAACATTCCCATCACTCAAGACAACTATACCAGATCATGGAAACTACTTGAGGATCGATACAATAATAAGCGATATATATCACATCATATTTTAAAACGATTGCTGAGTCAAAGGAACGTTGCTCATGAGTCAGCTAGCTGTCTAAAGGAACTTATCGATACCACAAATGATTGTTTGTCGGCATTGTCAAATATAGGTGTTAAGACTGAAAACTGGGATATATTGATCATACATATTATAACGCTGAAATTGGATCCCGAATCTAGAAGGCAGTGGGAATTTAGTGCCACTGATAACGATTCATCTGACGAATTGCCTACCTATAAACAATTTCAGGAATTTCTTACAAAACGTTACAGAGCTTTAGAATTTCTGGATTCTAGATCCAACACAGCAAATAAAAATCAGAATCGCAGTAACATACCGGTTAACAAAATGAAATCAATGCACATTGCAAAAATTCAGTGTCCATTTTGTTCGGAAGAGCACAAGCTTAATTACTGTCAGGCGTTTAGGAAAGACTCAGTAGATTCACGTCGTAACTTTGTTAAGTCGAACAATATTTGCTTCTGTTGTCTAGGAAGCAATCACTCTGCCAAAAACTGCCAAACGAATTTCAAATGCCGCATATGTAAAAATAAACATCATGCTCTTTTACACCCGTCGAGTGAGGGCATTTCTAAGGGTTATGTCACCCGTACCACTACTACGGAATCAAGTACGGGCAAGGACGCGGAACCAAGTTCATCATCTGCAAAAAATGATAGGTCAGAATCAGACCCAGTCATTTCATGTTTTACGCGGAAGATGAACCCGATTTTGCTTGCAACGGCATTAGTTAAAACTGTGACGACACGTGGTCAGTGTCACACAATACGTGCATTGTTGGACCAGGGGTCCCAATCGTCGTTTATAACTGAAGCGACGGTCCAACAATTGGGTTTAAAAAAGACTCCTACGAAAGGTCAAATTACTGGAGTAGGTGGAGACAAGACTTTGATCTCCAAGGCTATTGTAAATATAGAGATACAGTCTCGATTGGATGCAAAAATCGTTATAAACGTAAAGGCACATGTGCTTAAATCCATAACCACACTTCTACCAACCAAAGAGATAAAAGCCGTAGAGTGGAAGGAGCTAAGCGACATGGTTTTAGCTGATCCAAATTATCACACGCCAAGTCGTGTTGATATGCTGTTGGGTGCAGAAGTATATGGTCAAATTCTTCAAGACGGAGTAAAAAAGGGGCCAAGTGGTGCTGCAGTGGCACAACGTACTTCCTTGGGGTGGATTCTCTCAGGTGCTTTTGATGAACCGGTCGGAACTTCTGAAATTAAGGTCATGCACATTGTAGAGGATTCAGGAAATGAATTATTAAAACGGTTTTGGGAACTGGAAGATGATGTTCCTATGTCGAAAGAGAAACTCCAAACGGATGAAGAGAAGCTCTGTGATGAAATCTTCGCTAAAACTACTACTCGGGATAAAGAAGGTCGATATGTAGTGCGTTTGCCATTTAAGGGTCCAGAGCCTGAAGTAGCAAATTCCCTGCAAATAGCTGAAAGAAGATTGTGTTCGTTAGAAAGAAGGCTGAAGAATGGTGACCTGAAACAAAAATACAAAGAGGTTATTAATGAATACATTGAACTAAATCACATGGAACTCGTACCAGAAGAAGAAATACGAAATTCAAAAGCGGTATACTTACCACATCATGCCGTGGTGCGTGAAGACAAGCAGACTTCGAGGGTTAGAACAGTCTTTGATGCGTCATGTAAAGGCACCAACAAAAGATCACTTAACGATCATTTGTTGGTAGGTCCCACCCTGCAAGCAGACTTGAAGCATCTGGTCATGAATTGGAGAATTTCCCGTATATGTTTGACCGCCGATATTGTAAAAATGTATCGACAGGTAAAGGTTCATGAAGATGATGTGGATTACCAAAGGATATTGTGGAGAAATGATGTTGATGTAGAAATAAAACATTATAGAATGCTAAGAGTCACATTCGGTCTGGCCGCATCTCCTTACCTAGCAGTCAAAGCTCTACAGCAACTTAGCCTTGACGAAGGACATAAGTATCCAGCAGCAGCCAAAGCAGTGTTAAGCCAGTTCTATATGGACGATTTATTAGCAGGATGTGAAAGTGTACAAGAGGGAACAAACCTGTATAGAGAATTGAACGAACTATTAGCAAAAGGAGGTTTTAGTTTACAAAAGTGGACAAGCAATAATGACGAACTACTACAGGAAATGAAGGATATTGAGAAGGAAAAGGTAAAGAATGAGTATGAGGAAGAAGAAATCAAGGAAGGATTGAAAATAAAAACAGATGAAGTAATGAAAATTGTTGGACTTACTTGGAACCGCAGCGACGACTCCTTCAGCTACAAGGTGGACATACCCGAAGTACAGGAACTTGCAACAAAAAGAACAATTATTTCTGAGATTTGTCGTTTTTACGACCCCCTTTCATGGGCAGGGCCTAGCATTATTATTTCGAAAATAATAATACAAAAATTATGGCTAGCAGGGCTGGACTGGGATGAAGCGGTGCCAGACAGTATTTTAAATGAATGGAAAACTTACAAAAGCGAATTAAAAATGTTAATGAACGTGTCCATACCTCGTTGGATTGGACTTGTGACTGGATATTTCGTTGAACTGCATGGGTTTAGTGACGCTTCGAAGGATGCTTATGCGGCAGTTGTATATGTACGCGTCATTGATTCCCAAGGAAACATTAATATATCGTTGATCTCTGCTAAGACGAAAGTAGCTCCAATAAAACAGGTGTCAATTCCGCGGCTTGAATTGTGTGGAGCAGTTTTGCTAACTCGTTTAATGATGGAAGTAGCAACAGTTATGAAGATTGAGAAAACTTATCTGCATGCCTGGACGGACTCGATGGTGGTGCTCTCCTGGTTGAACAGCCACCCAAGTCGCTGGAAGGTTTTTGTAGCGAATCGTGTGTCGGAAATCTGTTTGAATTTAGATTCACATCATTGGTCACACGTTTCGACCAAGTGTAATCCAGCAGACGTGGCGTCCAGAGGTCAATCTCCATCTGAGTTGGTAAAAAATACGATGTGGTTTGAAGGCCCAGACTTCTTGCACAAAGAACATATTGAGTATAAAAAACCTAAGAATGTAGAATCAGGGCTAGAAGAAGAAAAAACAAATACTCACTGCGCGACCGTCGCTGACTCATTACTGGATAGATTTTCTTCACTTACAAGGATGATCCGAGTGATGTCCTACTGCAAACGATTTGTTCATAACCTGAAACAGAAAAAATCTGAAAGACATGTCGGGTTTTTGACAACCCAGGAACTAAATAATACTTTGAATAGTTGTATACGGCAGTGTCAGGAAGAGAATTTTAGTGAAGAAATAGCTATTATAAATAAAAACGAAAACTTACCAAAACGCAGCAGTTTGCGAGCGCTAAACCCGTTCTTGGACGAAGATCAAATATTGAGAGTTGGCGGCAGACTGGAACGTTCTCCGTTGAGTGCAGGTCGAAAACATCCCATATTAATACCCAAAGAGTCGCATCTCGGCAATCTTATCGTCATGGATGCGCACAGACAGACTCTTCACGGTGGTCCTCAGCTAATGCTGTGCTATTTGCGGGCGAAGTATTGGGTTATGGGAGCTGGGCGATTGGTAAAATCATACTTTCGGAGGTGCGTGACGTGTGTTAAAACCACAGGGATTACACAAACACAGTTGATGGGGCAATTGCCGTCAACAAGGTCGACTCCAGCTCGTCCTTTTAGATCGAGTGGAGTTGACTACGCTGGTCCCATCCAAATACGTACAGCAAAGGGCCGTGGTAACAAATCACATAAAGGGTATATCTGTTTGTTTGTGTGCATGGTTACCCGAGCCGTCCACCTGGAAGTCGTGACTGATTTGACAACTGAAGGCTTCCTCCAAGCATTTAAAAGATTTGTGTCAAGACGAGGTTATTGTACCGAAATATGGAGCGATAACGCTACCAATTTTACTGGCGCTGCTAGTGAGTTGAAAGGCTTGTTCAGGAACGAGAAAGGCTCCATGGCTCAAGAAATAGCAGAGACCCTGGCCACTAACGGATGTTCGTGGCACTTTATCCCATCTCGCTCACCTAACTTTGGTGGGCTATGGGAAGCCGGAGTCAAATCCGTGAAGTATCATCTCAAACGGACAATTGGAATATCAACGCTTACCTACGAAGAGATATCGACCGTTCTGGCGCAGATTGAGGCCTGTTTAAACTCCAGACCTCTCTCTGTGATTTCTGGAAACGATGGTGATGAATTTGAAATACTGACACCAGGTCACTTCCTTGTCGGTGAGGCGTTGGTAACTCCACCCGACAAAAACTTTGAGTCGTCAAACGTAAGTTCATTACGGCGGTGGCAGTATACGCAGAAGATGACTCAAGACTTCTGGCGGCAATGGTCACGGCAGTATTTGACGAAATTTTATAAAAGGTACCGATGGTCGTCTCAGATTCCGCAGCCTCGTGTTGGTGATGTAGTGACGGTACGGGAAGACAATTTGCCAGCGTGTCGATGGCTTTATGGGAGAGTGATTGCAACCCATCCGGGACAGGACAATTTAGTCAGAGTTGTCACGTTGAAAGTTAAGAACGGTACCATCAAACGTCCTGTAAGCAAGCTGTGCTTGCTTCCAATCACTCACTGAAAATTATGTGAACATTATCTTTCACGAAGTGAAATTTAATTGTTTCAAACTTTGTGAATATCTGTGTTTTGTAAATACCTTTACAAGACAAGATAATGTCGACAATTGCTTCTGTTGCTTCAGAACTGATTAGGTCATTTGTGACACTTGTCTTACTTTAATTATTTTTGTGATTTATTTTAAGGATTTCTACTACTATTTACAGATGTTATTAGTTTATTGTTATGTTTAAAAGTTTTTATGTGTACCTACCTACTGTCTCACCAAGAAATATTGTTGTGGCGAAGTTTTAAGGACAAGGCTAAGTTTGTCCTTGGTGGGCGATGTATGTAGAAGTTACCTTTGTTTTATACTCAAACCATAAACGGTGTTGATGTGCCAATTAGTTCCTAAGGTTTTCACTAGATGGCGATAATAAACGAGCCGCGTTTTCTAGATCGCGGTGACGAGTTTCGCATGGAATATTAGGTTAGAGTTTACGGTTGTAATAAAATTTGTCTTTGAAAGCAGATCGAATTGGTTTTAATTACCTAACCCTTTCTAAGCCCTCACGAGGACGTGTGTACATCAGCTTGTACACCCCTGTTAAATTTTCTTTTAGCCTGTCAATTTCTAGTACAATCAATTTCTATTAGCAAGGTATAATATGAGAGAGCGTTTATTGGATTTTTAATACGAGTATTTGACAAAATTATGTCAGAAAGCCGAAGAGCTGACCTTTGTAAATAAATTAAAATCAAGCCTTTTATTTCTTGCACAGACAGATTTTTCAGTAAAAAACCTGCGTACATTCATTTTTTTTTAAGTAACTGAATGACGAGACGAGGTGGTCGTTTGCCTGATGGTAAGCAATACGCCAGCCCATAACAATAACAGCACCACCCAGAACTATGTTTTACAAAATCCTGCGCGGCGCTGCACTGCGCTCGTCACCCTGAGACAATTAGCTGTTGAGTCTCATAATGCCCAGTAATTTCGCTGGCTACAATGCCCTTCAAACCGGAATACAGTAATGCTTGCGCACTACTGCTTGGCAGCTGAATAACTGGCAAAGCGGTGGTACCCACCCAGACGGCCTCTCGCATACGAGAAACCATCAGCCCATCACGTTCCCACTGGGGTGCATGGGTCTTCTCTCATAGAGAGAGTATGGGCCATAATCCACCACGCTGGCCCAGTGCGGGTTGGTGGATGTCACAAACATATCCTTGAAATTTTGGAATTAATTTTAAGACATGCCGGTTTCCTCACGATGTTTTCCTCTTCGCTCTTCCTTTTTACAGCGAGTGTTAAATTCACACATCAGTGGTGCGAGGCCAGCGGGACTCGAACTCAGATGCGCCGGATCGAAAGCCGCACGTTCTCCCACTGGGCCACACTCGCTCTTACTGGGCCACACTCGCTCTCTACCTTCGCGTTTAACGCGTTGATTATACACTCGCGTGCAAGTAAATCGACTCAAGCCTCAAGTGCGCATAAAAAGTGATTTATCTTAACGAACATAGCTTTAACTTAATTTAACTTTTGAAGAATAATACTAATGATTTGTTGTTAGGTATTTAGATATTATGAACAGCATTGTCTACCGAAATTGAAACAGTAAAGTCGCTAAATGGGCTTAGTGTCAAAAGACCTCGATTTTTTGTGAAATTTAATCCCTGTCTGAAATCAGCAGCTTGAAGCACAAATTACGGTGAAATGTTAATTATAAGGGGGAAAATATGCCGTATTTTATATTAACCTTTGAAATTTTCCTTCCTCCTATCGATGGAATTTGCTCTCTAGTAGAATGAATTTTCTTTTCATGGGACGTTCTTTCAATCTTTAGATAAAGTCAATAGTTGGGTGGCCGAACAATATATAGAAACATCAAGACATAGGTATTACCATTTTTTCAAATGTTGAAACTGCAAAACGCATTTGGCTTGCACAGTTCGGAGATTACTAGAATTGATAAATCAGCCCATTCAACTGAATTTCAGTAACCAATCTTATTACTGAAATATTGTCTGTTATATTAATCAAGACAAAACTTTAGTATACCATAGTATAGTATAGTCTAATCTCGTAGAAACTCGACGGCTTGATGTATGAATCCGGATAAAACTCACCAACCGCTAAAAGGAAATTACGCTTGATTTTATACTATAAGTATCTCAGCCGTCTTTTGAGATCGGGTAACACTGGACGGGTACCGGAGGCATAGCAGCGAAATTGCGGGAAAAGCCAGAGGACGTCACACGCAGGAAAACCGGCCGGGAAAGTGTCGCTACTAGCTGTAAATGTGACAGCTGTGGCGCTGAAATCTTTTTTCAAAGAATATACCTAGGTATTTTTTTAAGCTATTCTTATAAATTTCGATGTTCTTAATAGGTACCTATTATTTAAGCTGCTTTTATTTTTTAAGCGGTTCAATGTGTAGGCAAAGAACTTTTTTCCAAAATGTGATATTTTTTTTACTCTTAATTACACCAAACTATTTTACGCAAATTTTAATTTGGCAAATAAAAATTTGTCAAATCACTTATCGCAATTTTTTAGCTAGTCAAACTCTTTTTTGGCAAGTTATTGTTGGCTTATTCTTCTCGGCTCGCGCGTATACTATACAATTAGTAACTACATAGAAGACAAAGATGCATGGAACATTCCGCTTTTGCCAAGTAGCCAACTGGCACATAAGAAAAATAATATTGAAAAAAAAAGAAAAATAATATTATTTATCAAAAACAAACATAAAATATTGTAACAAAAGTTCTAAAAAATATGCCCCTCAGTTTCTTGCCGTATCTTCTGAGTAGTGGTTCTTTTTCCGATACGGTGGTAGAGTCATTGTAATAATTGACGTTCATAAGAGCGTCTGTGACGACAAAATTGAAATAAAGAACTTTTAAGTTGAATTGAATTGCGTAGTGGTGCACCACTCACCAGAACACTCCTCCGCGCTTCGCTCGTCGTCGTACCTATGTATGACTTTGCCCTGAACTAGTCACGTGTGGTGCAGATGTACAAACATATTATGTTGAAAATTTGAAGTACTAAAATTTGACAAAGTAAAATTATGCCAATAGACAATTTGACCAAGTGAATAAAGTACGAAATGCAAATTTGCTAAATATTTATTTGGGAAATGAAACTAGGGCGATAGGTTTTTTGAGAATTGAAATTTGACTAAAAATATTTTTCCCAAAGGGCATTAGGTATACACACACCTAGTACTTGAACCTTTCCTCTTTAACCTTTTTTTCCGACATGAAATAACTATTGTTTACTTATTAGAAGTATTTTACGTTATTCTTTTGGAATTGTGAAAACTGCTTTTTGGTATTATACCTATAAATATATGAGATTCCATATAGCCCACATAATCACCAACTTTATTTGTTTTATTTGTGTCTATAGCATTATTGTTTTTATATTAATCATTCTTTTAATAACGTACTTCACTCAACATATTTTCACCAAATCTATATTGCGTGGTTTCCATAAAACGCACTTTGATCATTTTATACCGTACCGTCGTCGTTTTCCGTTTTCCTCCCCTCGGACATTATCGACTGAGCGCTGCCAGACACCGGAGTATTGGCGATGGGCCAACATCGCTATCCGCTCACGACATTGTTTATTTTATTTACATATTGTATCCGTATGGGCATAAAAAATGTTTCTAGTAACTACGTCTATGCATATTGAGCGAGTCCTTGGCTCCTTGCGTAACTTACGAGATACTTGGATGACATGATCATTGTAGCATATTACTTTGACTTTCACAAGTAGGTTAATTCAATACGAGTGCATAAACGTAAAGTTCGTCCATATAGCGTAGATGTATTTAATAAAGCAATTGTTGTGTTATGTAAATTTATGTTACATATTTATCGTTCTATTCACCTCAAGAACCACTTCAAAGTCAATTTATGATTTTTCGACTGTGCTTGAATCCCTTTTTTACTTTATGCAAAACTTCGGTAATATTAGATTGTAATAGTATTTATTACAATCTAATATTTATTAGGTACAAACTCTTCTATTAGGTACTACCAAACGGTTCATATGAACAAGTGGAGGGTAGCAATATCTTTGTTTGATTTACTCCTGATCTATAAGCTTTCACTTGCTATCTTTCTAATGTGTAACTCTTTCTCAGAACCGACTCTAGCTAGTGGTTTGAATATCTCCGAATACCTTGCGATTACCACCACCACCAATGATCACCAATGACTTATAGTTAAGTGCAGATTTTGCACGCTCGCTCTAAAACGGTGAAGGAAAACATCGTGATTAAACCCGCTTCCGCGCTTTGGAGTGGTAGGCTCTGGCCGTGGTTGTAATACCCCCCCACCGAACAATGCCATGCCGTCAAGCGACCTAGTCGTGTTTCGGGATGATGTTCGGTGAATCGGGGAGACGGGTCTGAGCAGTCGCTCAACTGCCGTCTCTCTCTAGATCTATGTGCTCCATCTTAGGCCACATCATCGCTTCACATCAGGCGAGATAGTGGCCAAACATGGATCTATTAAGCGTAAAAAAAAAGATTTCCGCCTCTGTCTCAACGAAACCGGACCGATTTAGCTCGTCTTCAAACTCGCAAGTTCTATTTTTATTGACTACCATTGTGATAATTTCATAAAGATTCTATCAACGGGACGCAAGTTATCATCGAACAAACCATAATAAATACATACGAGTAGTAAATCCGCACTAATGTATTGCTTAAAAACTTAACTAGGTACTAATTAATACTTGTATGTTTTAAAAAAATGTTTTATACTACAAATCACACTACTACTGTACCCGTTTTTCTGTGAGAATTTTGAAAAGTCTATCTTAGTGCACCTCTACAGGCATCACATGTAGGTACAGGGAACATATTCCAAATTTCATGTTCGTATCTTCAGTGGCTTAGGCTTTGCGTAGTGTGTCAGTTAGTCAGGGAACTATTTTATAGACCTAGAACTAGAACTGTTGTATATATATTAAAAGATAAAAACACCCATTTGACTCAGCAAGTATAGACTCGGAGACCTAGCTTGGCGCGCACAGGTGCGAATAATTGTGTTTGCACACTTAAACCGACCGCAATAAATTATCGAAACTAAATTATGCACAAAAAACCATCAAATATATTCATTGAGAAGTACTAAGCTACTAAACGAATCAACTGACACGTGGATAACGACTTTGATTTATACTTAAATATTTGGAGAAAAGAACCATGATCAGAACAGTCCTGTCTTATATTCCATGACGAACTGGAATCGAATAACTCGTTTTCTTTGAAAGCATCACCATGCTTCACTTGACCCTAGTTTTATGAAGTCAACTGATTTATGCTCTGTTGACACAGTCGCCGCTTGTTTTGAATATGCGGGTGCTTCGATTTGTTGGATGTGGTTGTGGTCTGTGAAACATGATTTGTGGCAGATGTGATTTGTTTTTTTTATTTAGATAGTTGTTAAATGCGTGTCAACTTTTACTTTAAGCAGACGGCCCGCCTGATGAAAAGCGGTTACCATCGCCGATGAACATCTGCAACCACAGAGACATTACCAATATGTTGGCGTCCCTGTATGGCTCTTTTACAGTCTTGAAGTTTCATATTAAAGCTCCATTCTAAAGATATGCGAAAAAATTTGATAGCGTAGGTCTTTCCACAACTTACAAGGAACGTGGCCGGACGAACGCGTAAATGGCGTCGTTTGCGACTCATTGGCGTGATGAGGTGAAGATGAGTTTTTTGCAGTAGCAAATCTTATCTTTGATACCTTACATAATAACTGTAGATATACAAGATCATCGAGGCAAGAAATTTTCAACTGAAGTGAAGCAGCGTCTTTACCGAAAGTAAAATCTTATCGAGTCTTTTCATATTAAGTACCTATTTATAGTCTGTTTTAGGTTACGTACCAACCTATATATGTAAGGAATTACATACTTAGATATTTAATAATAAAGAAAACCAATAAGTACACATACCAGCAACAAATAACAGCATGATGCGGAAATCGCTGCTGCGTACAGTGCCGTCAGAAGAAGACTGCATCTGCTTAGCATAAAATTATTATAGGACAACGCTGTGTCAACCGATTGAATAGATTTATTCATTTTTGGCATCACAGATGCACTTATGAACCTCAAATTATCACCATGACTCTACCACCGTATCGGAGAAAGAACCACTGCTCAGAAGATACGGCAAGAAACTGAGTGTTATTTTTTTAGAGATTTTGTTAATTTTTTTGGTTTTCTACAATGCTATTTTTCTTGTGCCAGTTGGCTACTTTGCAGAAGTGGAACCTCCAAGCATCTGTGTTTTCTATATAATTACGAACAGTAGGTGCAGTTTACATATGCTTTTCTCATTAGAACAAGTCTTTACGCGTTATTTGAATTTACTAAATGCAAATGGAAAACATCGTGATGAAACCCGCTTACGCGCATTGGAGTGGTAGGCTCTGGCCGTGGTTGTGATACCACCCACCGAACAAAGCCATGCCGTCAAGCGACCTAGTCGTGTTTCGGGATGATGTTCGGTGAACCATCGGGGAGACGGGTCTGAGCAGCCGCTCAACTGCCGTCTCTCTCTAGATCTATGTGCTCCATCATAGGCCACATCATCATTTCACATCAGGCGAGATAGTGGCCAAACATAGATCTGTTAAGCATAAAAAAAAACTTCTTGTGAGCACTGTTATACATTATGAAATTTTATTATACCTAAAAACGTATGAACTTGCAGTAGGCAATATACAGTTAAGTATCATAATATATGTAGGTAGCCTTTGGAATCACCTAAATCGTCATTATGCCTCCACAATTAGAACTGGCTTACCTTTCTTTACAAAGTGTCTCTCAATAAGTAGGTACTTACATTCACCATCGGTATAATCACCAGAACCCATCAGACGCGATAGACCTCATTACACTTTCATTATGCCCATTACCACCCGTGTTCATTAACACGTGGATTATCATTAATTATTCGCACGTTAATAAGACCTTCCGATCGGCTAATTGGCGTCTATGCTTCCGAGCCGCGGTCCGCCCATGGTGCGATTACAACCATCAAATCTGCCATCTTGCTTTTACTCCCATATATACTAAATTAGACTTTACCTCAACCACATAAGGGCTATGTTACCGATATAGGTAACGTGGTAGGTCGGCACGAGCCAGCGGGGGTGGAGTAAGACGAAGTGGGGGTGGTAGCTCCCTTCGCCCCGCCCGCCCCGCTTCTCGGCCAATCACACCGCGGCAGCCGAACGACCTCACCTTGTAAGAGCGTCCCTTCGGAAACCTTTTTATTGTATGTTTTTATGTTAATGCCTTTGTTCGGTTTCAACTTTGTTGCTGGTTATTATAACTTGACAATGGTCGTATTTCCATTTAGTGGAATTCGTTATTTTCTTTTGTACCTGTTATATTGTTAAGTTTTTGTTGAGTTTCCCTTATTGAGTTGTTTTGAAATTCTTTGAGGTTGGTTTGTTGCTCAATTATTATTGAACCTTTCTGTACAGGCCTACCTTAGACCGGTAGTTTAAATTTAATGTTAGGCAGTCAATACCTAACGTGAACAGTGTAGCAATTTGGAGATATCAACAACACTATCACTGACTAATCCTTCCATCTTTTTTATTGCTGATCATCCTTATCAGCCATTTTTAGAACAACATAAAACAACTGAAATGTTGACGTGACATGGAAATCAGCTGCATAGGTACCTAATTGTTGGAAATCTACTAGCTTGGTTTTCCTTGATACATTAATACTTAGGGGAAGGTTGCTATGAATGGACCACATAACTTTACGACCTCATACCTCAAAAAGTGTAAGTGTTAAAATGAAAGAAGTTTATTATTTTTATTTCGTATGACCTTTATTTATAATAATCAAACGCACAAATAATTCGGGCTTACCCTTTTTGATATAAACCAAGAAAACAAAATCTTGGGCTGTTACCTTCTTTGGACCATGGGTACCTTCAATGAACCACCAGGTTGCCATCAATGGACTTAGAGAAATTTGTTGTAGAGGTCCAATCGAGGCAACTAATTATAATTATTAATATTACAAAATTGTGACATACGAGGAAAGACAAACATTACTCATACACATACGACAAGCAAACAAACTATAGTTATACTCGTAGGCACGCAATACAAATACAATACTTTATACATAATTAGTAATAAAATTTGACATTTGGCACATTTAGTGAGATCAACAAGTAATCAAAATTAAGATACAGTCTAAAGTTTACATTAAGAGTGAATAAATGATATTTTCTACTTAAATTTAATTAAACATAAATAAAAATCAACATAATAGAAGCTAAGGTCACTTGTGGGAATAGCAAAGTTAACATGTATTCAAAATTAAATCTTTAAAAAATGGCAATCGTAATGAGATCAACAATACTTTTGTATAGATTTAGATAAAGTCTTAAATTTGCATCGACAGCTAACTCTTTATAGTAATTCAGTCACTCGTAAATTACTGAATTATTATAAAGAGTTAGGTAGATGTAGCTGATTAACACTTAGAACAAGTTCAACAAGTTATAAAAATCACTTTTTAAAAAGGTACAATAGATACATACATGTGAAACCTCAAAGATTTCAATTATTATCGTAAGTGATGTCTATGTAGTGCAATGAGGGCACAGGTACTTTTTGACATGTTTCTTAACACAAGCACAATCAACATGTACCCAGGCTTTACAGATCATGCATTGAATCATGTCTTCTATTTCACATTTTAGGCAGATTTTGCAAAACCATTTTTCTATATTCTCATTAGCTTGTTTACTGGTTGATGGTTGTGGTTTTTTTGTGAACAGTTTTGGCTTCTTCTGCTTTGGAACCTTTGCGTTCTCATCTAGGGCAGTTTTGTATGGCGACGAAGTCAATTCTATGCTGCTTTGAGCTTTCCGACTCCTTTTCCGTAATTCCTGTGCTATTTTCTTGACTCCAGGAGATATCTGTGGAATATGGAATTCGTAGCTACTCCCCACTATCGGTGTTCGGACATTTTCACTTCGTCTTACTTGAATTGGCGCTGCAGATGGAGATCCAACATTTATGTTGCTTGCCTGTACATCTGTAGGTGAGGCATTATCAGCCTGTTTTGTTAGCATTGATGCTGCAGGTAAAGGCGGCTCTGCATCGGGCATTGGTTCTTCTACGGTTGTTTCTAAAGCATCTAAAAAATCTTGCGATGATGCATTCACAGACAATGGGTCTATCGGATCTTGGACTTGTAACACGGTTCCGAAAGATTCTTCTTCGTTTTCTTGTTCAACTGCTTCAATAAATTCGTAGTCAGCAAACACATCTTTATTGAGAGGATGAATGCCTGTTTTCAGAAATCCATTCGCAGCCGTACCTACAGAAGCAGCTCGAAAATAGGCCTTTCCGAAGAGCATAGACACTTGGAAAACAGTCACGGTTCTTCCAGGATTTAGGCGCAGCCATTTTTCTGTTTCGTCTATGTAGTAAAGGCTCAACGGCTTAAAGAATGACACATCAAGGGGTTGCAGCCGGTGCGTCGTGTGTGCTGGAAACGAAAACATAACTACGCCATGTCTTCTTGCATAATTTATAGCCTCTAGGTTTTTAGTATGGCTTGCGTGGCCGTCCATCAGGAGCAAAACCTTTTTTTCTGGCGTTGGTTTCACAGTCTCAACAAAGTGTTGCAACCACAGATTAAATATCTCTTTGTTAATGTATCCACTGTCTGGATTAAAAGCAAATATGGTGCCAGGTGGTGCCCCATCCCTCAATTCATCTTTGGCCCTCTTGCGCTTGAAAATTATGAGTGGTGGGACAAAATTTCCAGCAGCATTAGCGCAACATACGGCTGTTGTTGTTACACCACGTTCTCCACTAGTGATGGCTCCAACTTGGCGCTTACCTTTTAACGCCAGCACTTTTCTTGTCTTCTTCTGCACGGTTGACAAGCCCGTCTCATCCATGTTATATATCCGCTGCGCATCTTTTATATCATGTGTGTCTATGACTGCCTCTAACTTATTGAAAAAATCATCAACAGCTGGCTTATTAAATCCAGTAGCCCTGCTCATGGAAGTAGCTCTAGGTTGTCGCAAACTTAAATTAGGATGCCGCTTCATAAACGCGTAGTACCACTTTTTCCCCGCAGATTGTTTATCTTTGTTAAAACGATGTTTTATTTTATTTTTCTCCGCTAACTCAAATGCCAGTCGTCTAATATCTGTAGGAGTAATGCCGTACAAGCAACCTTCCATCTCAAGAACGTGTTTACTCAGCTCATATTCTAACTCTGGAGGGAGGTCACTTTCGGAACCCGGTATTTGGACGTGTTCTTTGGCCTTTTGGTTTACTCCGTCTAACCTTCGTTTCAGTGTTGCTTTTGGGACTCCATATATTCTGCTGGCTTCATTTAAACCAACTTTTTGTTTTCTTACCGATTCTAAAGCAAGGTTCATGCTTGTTTCATTCCATGCAAAATACTTCCTTTTTTTCGGCGACATTCTGGAAATTTAAATTTATAATGATTTTTCTATGGTTTTTTCCTTAAAATGTGAAATGGTACTCCCGAGTATTCCCATAATTATAAGTAGAAAATTACACTAAAAAGTTGCTATGATTGGACCGGTCCAACGGTGGAACTCTGTTGGGGTCCATTGATGGCAACAAGGTACTCGTTAAGAAAAATTAAAATAAAATATACATGGTTATGATTAGACAAAATTGAATAACACTAATGGAATCACAATTAAATTGTCTAATAGTTTATAAAAGTGCACGCGGACAAATGTGAATGTAATGATACTTACGTCAAATTGTCCAGAGTGTAATAATTAGATTTTGACCGCCCCAAACACAACGTCACACGTCTGTCCTCGCCACGTGCCGCAGCGTCACTGAGGTAAGAGGGGGGTGCAACCGAGTTGTCACGGGCTCGTTTCGACTAGTTTGGGTATTGCTAGCTTGCACAGTTTTGGAAATACCTTGGTGGTCCAATGAAAGAGCTAGTCCAATGATCGCAACCTTCCCCTAGTTATTTAAAAAAAATTGTGAACGCCATTTTCCGATAAAAGTTGATTAAATTGATATGCTGTTACTAACATATTCTCATTCAATAATATTATATTCGCTTTTTGTCCAAGTTCCTCCAAAAATGTTTAAATTACACCAAAACTTTAAATACCCAACGCCGGCGCCGCCGTAACAAAGTCACTGCGTCCAAAACGTTCCTTCACTCACCCCTTGCAAGTAAAACCAATAAGAGGCGAGGGTCTAAACCTATGAACGTAACTTTGAAACGCCCTATAAGCCCAAGTCCCTAAACGATTTTGAACCTTAGCTTAACAAGCTTGGATTGAAAAAGGCGTGTTTGCAGTTTCCAAATTAAAGGTCGAAGTGAAAGGCGCGCTATGGTGCGTAATAAAATATGCGGCCGTAATGAAACGCGACACGAATTGTACGTAAGTGCGTACTTAAAGTAGATAACAGTATTACCAAATAAACTTCGGCAACGGGATATTATGACATATTATTGCTTTTCATATTTTACATAAATACGTTGCAGGTAGGTACTGTCAAACGTGGCAACATTACCATTTTTTTAAAGTAAAGTAATATGATTGCTACATTGCTGCGTAGGTACCTTATAACACGGGTATTATGATACCTAAGTGCCATACTTACCTTAACTGACTGACATATAAAATGATTAGGTAACCACTTAACTACATAGTTGAAACAACTTGCCCATCATGAGTAGGTAGGTAACGAACACAAAATTTCTTCGGATAGTAGGTAATTAATAGGTACTACTAACTTGGTCTATTACATTATAATTATAACCGACCAGCTTTGAGAGTCGCCGCCGATCAAACGGAGGGCGATTACCTAAGGTTAACGCATATTCCTTCAGTTAGGTACCTGCATTGCATGTCTGGCTTTGAGTAATATTGTGTTTTCTTGTGCATGCGGCACTATGTATGTGCAATAAGGGCGGCTTTGTAGCGGGTTCGATTACGAGGGAGATAGTCGCGACAGCTGGCCGGAGCAGGTGCGCTCGGCTCGCGAACGACGACAAAACGTTAGCTCTTACGCCGTAATACCTTTTTATACCCAATTCCTACCTGCAATCATTCACCTCCACTGCACCTTAATCACTGACCAGTTTATAAAGCCGTTTAAAACCCCCTACCATTATGAGTTCCCGACGAGTCCAGTATTATTATCGCAAACAATCTGCAAGGCTATGTGCAACCCTCCGTTCGCGCGCACGCCACCGCCGGCAGTCGCGCCACGGTACCCCAGTCGCACGCTCGTCACGTTACAAATGAATAAAACTCTAACGGTCACCCTCTCTCGTTTCAGAACAAAGTGGAGTACTACGTGAAATGGAAAGGTTGGAAGCCGAAACACAATACGTGGGAGCCGGAGGAGAACATACTCGACCCGCGGCTCATCCAGAGTTTCAAGCGCGGCGAGGAGCTGCGCCGGCAGAGCAGGAAGCGCGAGCGCGAGCACTCGCCCGCCGAGCGCGCGCGCAGCGGCTCCGACGAGCGCCACCCGCCGCCTGGCAAACGCAAGGCCGAGGTGCTGTCCAAGGAGTCCGGCAAGATCGGCGTCACCATCACCATGAGCCCGCCGGGGAAGAGACACGACGCGACGAAAGTCAACGGCGGAAGAACCCCGCACCACGCCGCGAGCCAGCCGCCGCCGGCCGCCGCCCCGCCGGGTGGAGCGGCGGCCCCCGCCTCGCCCGCTGCGGAAGCGGCGGCGCCGCGGACGACTGGCCCGAGGAGGGCCCCTCACTCGCCCGAGGAGGCCGACACTCACATTCCCCAGGAGCGCGAGCGGCGCACCGACACGCAGCCGGCGGCGACGGCGCCCGCGGAACCGAAAGGAGCTCGTCCGCCGCCCCCCGCGCCGCAGCCCCAGCCTCAGCCCGAGGACGAGGACTCGTGGGGCGAGCCTCCCGTTGCCGTACCACCCCCGCCCCCACCGCCGCCTCCCCCCAGACGGGGCGCCGCGTACTGGATGTCGCGCTCTCCGGTCGCCGATCAGATCTTCATTACCGACGTGACGGTCAACCTGCAAACAGTCACCATCCGGGAGTGTCGCACGGAGAAAGGATTCTTCAGGTCTCGTGACTCCCGACCACTGGATGTGACGTAAACGAGTGCAGTGCTTAAAGCTTTTGGACATTCGTACACATAATTATAGGTAGCTAGTATTTATTTAGTTACAAAAATAACCCAACGGAGTGTTGTGTCCTTTGGAATACTTAGGCCTAAATGTAAAATTTAAGCTAAAGATTGTTAACAAAGGGAGTAAATGTAAAAAGTGCTTGAAGATAGTAATTATTTTTACCCAATATGGAGGTGAACAGTGCATCAAACGAAAGATTCAATTATATAACAAAAGCAGAGCACTACTCGAACCTACTGATTAGTCTGTGGTGTCACACTAAATTTGGGTAAAAATATGATGATTAGTAATAATTAGTAGATATAGTAATAATTGACCAGTAATATACAAACAAATATTCATGTCAATACATAATTGTTAAAAAAAATAAAATACTGTTTTATATTATTATTATGTTGAATTTCTGAATGAGTAAACATACGACTTTATAGTTTACAGATACCCGCACTATTGATTTAATAAGTCGACTATAGTATTGTAATTTTGAGGGTACTTGAACATACTTATATTATTTCCATAGTTAAAAATTGTATTCCTATAAGGTAGGTAGATCATTGCATAGCTATTAGCGAATACTACGCAATAATATTCATATTTATAATCTGTGAAAATGCTTCTCATTTTCTACCTACCCGCAACTTTTTGAATTGAAAATCTCTATTTTATTCAGCGCTTAGTGGAAGAGTAACCAACCACATAGATTATTCGCTTATACCTTAATTTGTAAAAAAATACAATTATTTACTTACGTACTGATTAATGTACCTTAGTAATCCTAATTTTTTTTGTTGTTGTTATTTTGTCTTTCTTGGCGCACCTCATAGCGTCACTAAGCTTTGTTCAATTTTTAACTGTTTTCTCCTGTTAAGGTTAATGTAACTAAAAGAGAATCGCGCCCTAATTCAAATGAAAGTAAATAAAATTTGAGCGAAACAAGAGATAATAAGTAATTAGGTACTATTAAGTAGCTTCCCTTAATTTCATAAACAATTGCCAGTGTAAAAATATTAAACCAATGCACTTGAATATTACTAGAGCACACTTCCAATGTAGTGATTAAAAATAAATAGTTTTACAATTAAAATATCAAACTACAATAGGTTTGTAGTTATACGCATTGATCTACTAATTTTTTATCTAAGTAATTTATTTAACGACTCTATTATTGTCGGCAACTGCTATAAGTGAATTTCTACTCATAATTTTATTATTATTGTGCTAATAAGTTATTTAAAAAATAATTTTATAAGAGCAGATTGGACTCTGAACGCTGATTTTGTGTTCCTTTTATTGTTATTTAGTTCCTGTAATTTTAGTTCTTATGTTTAACACAAGGATGAAGTAAAGTCAGGTTTTTGTTGCCTTGTAAAATGCATTTTGTACGGTGAGAAGGCTCTGTAAATATTGTAAATAATTATTTTATTGAATAGCAATTGTTTTATAATGTGATAGTCACGTTGTAGTCTGTAAATAAATGAGAATGAAATAGAATCTTTCTTTTATTATCAGGTAATAATCTCTTTTTTAGTAGTTAGGTATAATTACCCTTTTTAAAAAACGTTGTTTAAAACCTTATTTGATGTTTAGCATTTTGTTTTTTTCTTACATTTTCATTTCAACGTAAGTTGAACAGTGACAAAACATGTTAAACATTGTTTACCGTTTATTAAGGGCTAGCTAGTGATTATCTATAGGTATAATAATACCAGTGGCACTGCTGTGTACAAACCGAAAAGCTTAATAGATTTCCATGGACAAACTAAGTACGATACAAGTAGGTACAGAAATCATTTTTTTTTAACTGCATTCACAGACTTTAAAAAGAAATAATAATGAAACAAATATAAGTGTCTTGCTGAAGTCACCTGAAACTTATTGCAGTGCCATCCAGAACAAATAATATCAAGAAAAGTACATCGTAGCACTGCATAACGCTTGTCACCCCAAGACATCTCTTAGGCCCAGTAATTTCGCCGGCTACGATTCCTTTCCAACCCCACAAAGGTAATGCTTGTGCGCTACTGCTAGGCAGCAGAATAACTGGCAAAGTTGTAATACTATCAACTTTATTGATAAACCAACCCAGATGGCCTCACGCATGGAAGAGACCCACCACCTAAAGAATATAGGCTGTGGCTTTAGGCCGTTTATAGGAATGTTATTGCACAGTTTTTACATAGCTGGCTGGATGCTCGTCAAGTTTCTTGAAGTTAGTTTTTTACTTGATTCTGGCTGAGTGTACAAACGGTGCGAAGCTTTCGCGGTCCGCATACCTGCAAAAAAAAACATTTATTGACACATGTCAAACTTTATTACTGTCAATAAAACTGGTTTGACAGCGACACCTCGTAATGTAACTGTCAAACTTACCTTGTATTTGTATTTGCCAGTGTTTCCGGTGCCGGTAAAATTACCCGATTCGGGTAATTTTGGCCATAAGTGGGCTTTCTGCGAGTAACGATGACTGTCGGGTAATTTTGGATCGAACCGGATAAATCCTAGTGTGGGGCTCAGAATTCACAAAACATTGAATGTACCATGACTTTAAACAGGGTTCATGGAATTCAGAAATTTGTTCTTAGGAAACATCAGGTGTATTTCAGAGAAAATTAAATCTGCATAGGTAATTTGATTTATTGAAAAACTCTACCGTGAGGCTAGATAATGTAATATTTCCAAAACACAACAATATGTACTAAATCAACCTTAATTTTTATCAGGAATGTCTCTCCCAAACTAAGCCATGACAACAAATCGAATGTTACAGAAAAAAAAAAGTTTTAATATGAGACAAATATGAGACACAGATACAACGCCGACACCTTATAGAGCCTGAAATCGGTCAAGTAGTATTCTGTGCGGTTATAGACACATACATACGCTGCTAAAACCATAACTCTCTATCCTACTTTGCCGAAATCGGGAAAAAACGGGTAATTTCAGGTAATTATTGTTTCATTTTCTGACTTTTTCTTGTTTGACTGCCGGCAGCACTGGTGTTTGGTTTGGCTAAAAATCTTACGACCGGTCGATGAATTCTCAAGAGAAATCTTGAGTTCCCTTTGTTATCGTTATGAAATAAACAAACCGCGTGATGGAGTGGTCGAAAGACAAAACCATGAAGTTGATCGAACTGTTGCAAGTGAACGCTAGTTTGTGGAATCCTTCATTATGTGATACAAGGCGAGACAAGCAAAAGCGCAGAGAGGAACTACGGAATATATCAGATATTCTTGAGGTTTATGTGGCCGATGTAACGAGAAAGATCCAGCATCTTCGCACGCAGTATAACAGAGAGTCAGCGCGGGAAATTCGCACTCGTATAGAGAACCCGGAGGAGAGATACGTCAGTAGTTGGTACGCTTACGAGTATCTGCACTTTTTGAAGGACTCTAGTAAACCTTACAGAGTGTTGCAGTCAGTAAGTAAAAACATCTTTTTGTAGTCTTTACACGACGTATGAATTCCATAAGAGACACGTTCAGAGGCTCAGCCCAACCCTTATAAATCAATGGCCCATACATGATCCAAACAAACTGTCATTCAGCTCTATTGACTGCAAAACCGAAATCTGTTTCATACACTATGTCAGCAAATTGATTCATTCTTATCTCATTAATTCTTGTCTTTTACTTACTTTCAGGTCGACAACTCAGAAGTGATTGATCAAAACTCTCATTCAGACAGTCTCAGCGATTGCAAACATTCAAACCTGTCTCCACCACAAAAAATCTCCAGAACTGACTCCTTGAACTCCATTAAAGCTGAATCTTACCCCTCTGCCTCCAGAACTAGAGACGATTTGTCTGTTTTCGGTGAATACATAGCAAATGAGCTAAGATCACTGAAAGGTGAAAAAAACCTGCTTGTTGCTAAGAAGAAAATATTAGATGTCATATTTGAAGTGAAAATGAACAGTGCTTGTGAAGTGAGACCCGAACCAACAGTTTGTACAGTGTTCGCTCAAGCACCAAGGCTTAGTACAAACTCTATTCATAGCGATAAAGTGTTCACATCTCCTACTATAAGCACAGCTCAGATAGAACCGTTGACAGTTACACACACTACTCCAACTACGGGTATAAGCGAGATAATCATTAACGGAGCTTGTCATTACTCTAACTTTAAAGTTGATAGTCAATAATATTAATATATATTAGCAAAACTGTAATGGTGATAAAATCTTCACTTTACGCATCAAAACCACTAAAAAAAACAGCCTGTCTGTACAGCATTTTAACATGGAATAATGGCAGAAATGCTTAAAATAACAATAGTTCCTTAGAAGATGATAGTGAATAGTGTCAACTGATTCTCATGATGACTTAAAAGATGAAATTAACTTATAAGCAATGTGTTATAAATATAACCGATCATTTTATTATGAGTTTATAAAATTTACTAGTCAATTGACGTTTTGTAAAGAAAATAAAAATACTTTTAATACCAGAGTATTTTTATGAATGTAAATCGTTTTGTAAATTCATAGGCTTTATGTTTCTAAAAGGACTTACTTGCAACACCAACACTATCTTAATTTAAACTTCCATACAATTTGTAGTATAGTGTAGTAATGTATGCCATATGACATAAATTGGCATCGAAGCTGCCCTTCTTCTTGTTTGCGAGTTTTTATTTATTTTATTTTACAACAAGTAAAAAAAAATCCTACATAAGTATTATTGAAAAGTAATTTTATTTTTAATTGAATTAAAGATATTATATAGATAGATAGATAAACACTTTAAAAATAGGTACATCTTCTTCGTGTCGATGGTCCTTATGTTTTAATTTTTAAATAATTTGAGCTCAATGCTCGGCTATTGTTACCCCAGGAGGAGTAGCTTCATACAGGTCTTGTAAAGTGCTTCCTCAAAGGTGGTGGATTGGGCGGTGAGCGCCAGATCGTCAGCGTAAAGAAATCTACTTGTATGAGGTGGATACGGTTGGTCGTTTGTATATATGTTAAAGAGGATGGGTGCCAGGACACTACCTTGCGGCAGGCCGTTTTTCTGACACCGCCATCTGCTCTTTCCCCCCATTAAGTTTTACTTGGAAGGATCGGTTTCGAAGCATTTCGCCCAAAATTTTAATAAACCCATGGTCATCGGTCATCGTTGCCAATTTTGAAAGCAGTCGTTTTATGTTGACTTTTTTTTTTATTATTACGGTGACGGTGTCATAAGCCGCTGACAAGTCAACCAGAACAACACCAGTGACTTTTTTGGCTTCAAATCCATCTTCGATGTGCTGAATTAGTTTTAAGGTTTGGGAAGTATATGATTTCCCAGGTCTGAAGCCGGCCTGTTCGGGAATTAATTTAGGCTCAATAACAGGTATAAGACGGTTTAAAAGAAGCCTTTCAAAAAGCTTATAAGTGTGGCATAGAAGGGAGATCGGTCGGTAACTTTTAGGATCCTCTGGTGATTTTCCAGGTTTAATCAGAGCTGTAATTTTGGCTTTTCTCCAGAGTTTTGGGAGCTTTGCTTCTTCGAGGCAGGAGTTAAAGAGTGAAAGTAGCCATGACACCGCAACTGGACCCAGGTGTTTCAGTTGCTCCACTGTGATATCGTCAACACCAGCAGCTTTGCCGTTTTTTAGGCTCTTTATTGCTAGTATAACTTATGTCAGCGTGAGCGGCATGCTGATCTCAGTGGAATCTCCTGAATGTTTTGGCGGTTTTGGATTTTTGGTAATCGGCGTGGGGTTTTACCATTAAGCAGCAGTTGGTGCTGGTTTGCAGTCACTCCTCCCGGAGTGGATGGGCCAGGTGGGTCATCAGTAAGCTTTCGCCGAGTGGACCAGGCTTTTTTACTGTTATGGGTCATGGTAATAATCCGTTACGGTCTTAGTCCATTCTTCACGCCGAGTTTTACTTATGTTACGCATTAACTCTTCTCCAGTTTCGATGGTGTTTTCGGAGAAGGGATCAGTAGTATATAAAGACTGGTACTTTTCAAATAGCTCTGCAGAGTCCGGGCTCAGTCCAGGTATGTATTGGGACCGGCAGCCCCTCGGTATGCATTGGCGTGACACAGTTATTATAACATCAACAAATATTTCGTAGTGTCGACGTGTTGGCATCGATGTCATGAGCAAATTGTTCCCGATTGGCCTTATTAAAATTAAAACGACGTCTAAAGGGTGTTTCAACTGGTTTCAGGGCAAAACCTTTAGAATGAACTCGGCATAGGATGGGTTGGTGTTGAGTGTTTGGGATGGGGTCGCAGACACTTTTTGTGCATAGAGCTCTGATATTAGAGCTAACAAACAAGAGATCCGGATTATATCCGCGTCTCCAGCGGCCACTATTAAATTATGCAGGGACTTTGGCGTCATGAATGAGACTTAAGTTTTCTGCTTCCGCCCATTCTTCAACCGCTCTTCCATCGGTGCTTGTTTCGCGGTAGCCCCATGTTGTGCTGTGGCTGTTAAAATCACCGATGATAATATTATAATTACGGTCGCGGAAATTATCTGTATGATTAAATTTAAAGACTTGATTGGGTAGTTTATATACGGATGTTATTGTGCAGTTTCCAGTGTCTATTGTCAGAATTTCAATGGAGTCGCGAGAGTTGCATGATGTCGATGTTATCAAGATGCATGGTTTGGTAAATATTGCGCTCCCGTGCTTAGCATGCGGGATTTCAGCCACTAGTATAAGTCCGGGTATGCGTGGCCGAGACAGATCATAATGTTGGTGGGTTTCTTCAACGCATAAGATGTCACATTGCGATCTTTGAAATAGTTCTGACAGTATATCGGCCTTATTTTGAGAGAAACCCTCGATGTTAATTGGAATTACGTTCAGTGCTGGGTCATTAAGTCGTGATCTGGACTGGACCTGAGAAGAGCCGTTTGTGGTGGCGCTAAAAAGTGCCGTTGGGTCTGGCGCTGAGAAGTGCCGTTGAGGGGCTTGAAAAGGGCCGTTGCTATGGAGTCCTGAAAAGTACCGTTTTGGACCATCGTCGTGAAAGGATTGGTCAACCAGTACCTGAGTACTGGCAGTCCAGGGTGGGCCGAGTGTTTGCGCAATCTAGTTTCCGATCAAAGTTAACACTGCTCGGGGAGGCTCCTTTCTTCCACCCCTGGTACACAATAGGTACATGAAAAACAAGTACATTTCACAGTAATCAGCATAACAATAAGCAGCGGTCTTAATGCTCAAAGCGATCTCTTCCAGACAACCTTTGAACAGAAAGGACTAACATAATTTGGAAGGACGGTGGTATATAGGTACTCATTAAACACATAGGTACATAATTGTTTACGATTAGGTACAGTATGATAAGTAATGTATCAATATTATACTGTGTGTACAAAACACAAACATACCCCATGTTTTTTATTATAGTTAAAATCCAAAATACCTATGCAGTAGCTACTTCTTTAATTTTCTGAATAGTTATCACAGTCATAATAACCTTAAACTACCTACGTAGGTAATATTCATTTCCTTGTTATCAGTTGATGATCTCATGTGTTTTAAGTGTTTTTAATAACCACATAAGTAGATATAAGTTTCTTATGGATATAAAGATTTAGTTATAGCATAATGTCGTACTTTATTGAAGAAGGAAATAAACTATACAATGTGCACACAGGTAATAAAATTAATAAAAATCAACAGAGACAGCGAGAGCTCGTCTTATATTTCTTCATTCTTATTATTTAAAAAAAAGATGAAGGAGTGGCTCCTCGAATAAACCTAAGATAAAGTTTTGTTGTATATATAATATTGATTTAATACATACAGTAAGAATCATATTTTGAAATTTATACACTTTATTTAATTTTTTTAATTATGCTAATGTGAATTTATTTATATGAAACATAATGTACTTATTACATGTTTAATAAGTAGAACAATGTTAATTTAAGTTATAACACTGTTATGAATAAATGAACTATGAAGGATATTGTAATTTATTAAAAAAAATACAAATTAATCTTACGACCAATTTTTAATCATTTTAGAAAACTGTTATTATGACGCACTCTGGAATTTGTGCTGGAAGTCTGGATCTATGGCAAAAGCAGCACTCAATTGAACTATCAAGAACTGCTTAAGCAAATAATATTATATAAATAGTCCCACAGATTTTAACTGCAAAGGCGAATAAAATATCTGAAACTACTAAACACTAGACGGATATCGTCTTAGCGTTAAACCCGGCTCTAAAACAGTCCACTTTAAAGATCTCGATGCTTTTATGGCTACATTATGCATAGGTACCTACAGCTCATTGATATATACGAGGAGGGATCAAAAAGTAGTGAGAACGACATACTCCTTGGTAAGAAAAAAAAATACTGGCAGGCATAGCTCAGATCAAAAAAATCTTCGACTCTCTTTCGTTTTTTTCTGAATGTAGTCATTTGTTTGCTTCGTGTCGGATCGTGTTCTCGAAAATGGGGAAAAACGAAGTGCGAGCCGTTATTAAATACCTCTGTTAAAAGTTAACGACGCAAGAGATTCATTGCGATTTGGGGGCAACATTAGAAGAGTCTGCTCCGCCGTATTCCACTGTCGCAAGGTGGGCTTCTCAATTTTGAGTAGGGAGAACTAGCACGGAAGACGAACATCGTTGCGGCCGTCCATCGACGTCAGTTACCCAAGAAAATGTTGCGAAAGTCGAGAAAATTGTATTGAGCGATCGAAGAGTTACCATCTGATACTTAATTCAAGAAACGGGCATTTCATATGGAAGTATTCAATCCATATTGAAACAATCTTTGAATATGATAAAAGTCTCCGCAAGATGGGTGCCAAGAATGTTAACCGACAGTCAGAAACAAAATCGACATGACATTTCGAAGATATTGTTGGACAAGTTTCAAGAAGATTCTGAAAACTTTTTGTCTCGTTTCGTAACAATGGACGAAACATGGGTCCATCATTTTGATCCCGAGACAAAACAGCAATCTTCGCAGTGAAAACAGCCATCATCACCGACCCCGAAGAAGTTTCGTGCCGTGGCATCGGCTGGCAAGGTTATGCCTCATATTTTGGGACTCAGAAAGGATATTGTTGATTGATTACCTGGAGCGTGGAACCACTATTGGGTACAGGCCAATATTATGCAGCTTTAATTCCCAAATTGAGGAATGCCATCAAAGAGAAAAGGAGAGGGAAACTTCGAAGGGGCTTGCTGTTTCATCACGACAACGCACCCGCGCACAGCAGAGTTATTCTAATTCATTCGACTTGGTCGTCGGAAGGTCCCGCCACGGAAATGTTTACAAAGAAAGCTTTGTAATGGTAGAAAACGGATTTCATGGTAGAAAATTTGATAACGAGAAATCTCAAGTAATTCTGCATTTTAATTTCAAAACGTTTCGCTTAAATTGCAATAACACATATATATACTATTTATACCAGTCACAGATATATACTAGGTATTTGTACCTACTCCAAACAAAACTTTGTTTGAAGTAATTTTAAAACAAAAGTGCAAAGTAGCCTCGTAAATGTCAACATCTCACCAAACCATTGACTATAAAAAGCTATAGAGGACTTCTACCATTAAAAGAAAACCGGGCAAGTGCGAGTCGAACTCTCCCACCGAGGGCTACGTACAAATTTGTAGGTACATATTTAACCTAGGTGATTGATTATGTACTTTATATAAAGACTATATTTTTTCCTGTTCCTGTAGTATATGCCGATATTACTTGCCAAATTTCATAGTTCTAGGTCAATGGAAAGTACTCTATACATTTTGATTCCATTGAGTGTCAAAATATACGTTTTGTGCGGCATAAACGGCCTTATCTTTTTTTTACGTTAACTTAGAAATTGATTTTTCACAGCTTCAAGGGACTGTGTACCTGAGAATATGGTTTTCATGTCAACTCGATACCTCCACGCGCCCCCGAGATTTTTGGGTCGTGACAGACAGACGGACAACAAAGTGATCCTATAAGGGTTCCGTTTTTATTCCTTTTGAGGTACGGAACCCTAAAAAAGAACGGGTGGAATAATCACACAAAAAAATTCAAAATGGAATAAAATCCAGCCACCTTCTGGTACATGCAATTCCACTGATGAAATCTTACACACTTCATTCATAACCATAATATACATAAACATTAAATATAACACACAAAATGTAAAGACGCATGTTATCAATCTTGTTACATACTCTATGCACCAGTTTATCAAATGTCAAATGATTATCAGCTGATCAAATTACCGCGAATTTGTGATTGGTTTTGATTCGTCGCATCAGCTAGCAGTTCTGTAAAGTAATAACGCTTATTCTTTCTCTCTGTTTATAGCACTATAATGTGTTCCCTCTACTCAACAAAAATGGAAACAATGTATTGTTATAATAATAACCTAAAACTTGGTAAAAGAATAAGTCATTTTGGGGCAAAACCACAAAACAGAGAGTAAACCCCTATTGATTCAACACTAACTTCACAATATAATTACCGTAGTTAATTACTTTTTTTAGATAAATATGGAATTTACGAATTTCGTAAGCGTTTCCGACAGCAAATTGCTCTCGAAAAGATTGGCACATAATATCCGAATTGGAGTGTCAAACATTTCCGAATTTGGATTTGAGAATAACGTTTCTCGGAAACCCGTCGGAAAGTTCCGAAACCCGATGTTGACATTTACGAGGCTACTTTGCACTTTTGTTTTAAAAATACTTCAAACAAAGTTTTGTTTGGAGTAGGTACAAATAGTAAATATCTGTGACTTGAAAAATGTGTTATTGAAATATAAGCGAAACGTTTTGAAATTAAAATGCAGAATTACTTGAGATTTTTCGTTATCAAATTTTCTACCATGATATCCGTTTTCTACCATTACAAAGCTTTCTTCGTAAACATTTCCGTGGTGGACCTTTCCGACGAACGAGTCGAATGAATGAATGAATTAGAATTACTATGCAGGTCGGCAGTTGCGGTGGCTGCCATTCAGCAAGCTGGCTTCGAATTGGTTGATCACCCCCCTTATTCACCAGATCTGGCGCCTAGCGATTTTTATCTGTTTCCCAAATTGAAAGAATACTTAAGGGGAAACAGGTACGAAGACGATAACGAGAATGCCGTGGACAGCTTTTTGCAGGACCAAGACAAAACTTTTTTATTGAAAAGGATTGACGCCTTGGAAAAGCGCTGGACTCGGTGTGTAGAGAGACTCGGAGACTATGTAGAAAAATTAATTAGTATTAAGTTATCAATAGTCATTATATTCTATCTCATTCTCACTACTTTTTGATCCCTCCTCGTAATATGTCAATGGTACAGCTACATATTGATGCACGCGCCTCGCGTTCATGTATTATGGAAGATAGACATTGCTTGATGCGGTTCTTAGATTATGGAGACATTTGTAAGGTGCTTAGCTTAGTCCACGACACTCCAAGCATTCTTCTTCAGCACCACATGTCGAGAGCATCAATCTTCTTTTTCTCACTTTCTCAAAGGAACCAGGCAGTTCAGGTTTCTACAGCGTATAAAAATATAGGGAATATAAGAGCTTACGAGCTGGATCTTTGTGCCTGTGGTAATGTTACGATCTCTCCATATTTTTCTGAGTCGAATCGATCCATAGCACTTCTGTTAATTTCCATACGACGTTTAAACACTTAATAAGCGCATCCGCCATTGTTCGATATGAATTAACCGAGGTAATTAGAGTTCGCCATTTGTGTGAAAAATTAATCATGTTAAAAACAATACAATACTGTAGCTAAAGCTGATAAGAGACTGGTAAACTAACTACCTACTCAATATATGTAAGTATGATAAAGTGAGACCGTTGTAAAGTACTTACTAGGCTCGCTACCTACTCAATATTATAGTCTTAGCACCAGCAACTAATATTATAATCTAATAATATTAATATCTACTTACTAAGATTTATAAGTTCCTACCTAACTTAAATTGTGGCAGTCAGTGTTTACTTGTGTGTTGTGCAGTACGTAGTTCATGTTCCATGTGAATTATTTAAAAGAGCAATTTTATAATGATTTATAATGTAGAGTTCTATGCTGATCAATGACATAATAATATCTGTATGATGCTGATACAGTGTTTATATTAAGAACAAGCTTAGAGAGACGATCATACATTTTTTTAGGTACAGAAAATATATCCGTAGGAACAACAAGTGAACATTCATGGAACATTCCCATTTCCCACGTTTGAATATTCGCGCGGGTCGTTGACCTCATCCCTGTGACCTCTTTTGTTTTGAGTCTGACAAAACTTGACAGTCAGCTGTTTGTTGTGTTTTAACATGCGCTGTGCTGATCAAATAGTATTAGAATTTCTCTCTGTTTTCTTCCTGCATTTGTGATGTACAAGGGTTTATTGATGTGGTTCACAGATTTGTGTGGTTATGAAAGCCGAAGAATGAAGCAAATGCCTATAGTTTTGTTATTAATTTCAATCGCCGCTGCAGACGCAACGACAACTATTGAAATCCCAGAATATGATACATTTGGGAAGAGATATAAGCCAGAATGGGACGATCTCGACACTAGGCCTTTACCCCAATGGTACGATGAGGCGAAGGTGGGCATATTTCTGCATTGGGGAGTCTACTGTGTTCCCGGCTTTGAATCAGAATGGTTCTGGAACAATTGGAAACACGGTAAGGGGATATTTTTATCAGACTTTTATAACATATCGTCTGTGAACTTCTGAGATCTTCTATCTTCCTGAAGTCATAGCAAGAGTCGCTATTTGTTTAAATTTCTTTGCGGAGTGATTCTTCTGTCTCTTAGTATTCTGAGATATTATCCTCTTCAAAGACCTACATACAAACAATGTTGCCTCTATAATATTAGTAATAGATAAGTATATATTCTTATGCCTAGACACACTGCTGAATAAGGAGCAAGAGCAAGGTTGAAATATTGTTGTCTTTCACTTGTTTTTCCAACTTTGTTATCTGAGTAAGTCAAAAAATCATGATTTTTTTTCCAGATGGAAAGGAAAAGTATGTCAATTTCATGGCACAAAACTACCCACCTGGATTTACTTACCAAGAGTTTGCCCCGATGTTCAAGGCCGAGTTTTTTGATGCACTCGAATGGGCAAAGCTTTTCGTCAAATCTGGGGCAAAGTAAGTAACGTCTTAAGAACTTAAATACCATCTTACTTAGTTGTTTTCCTAAGTAGGTACCGTTAACTGCCGTTTTACAAATTCATATCCATAAGCTCAGTCCATTGTCCGCCGGTAAGGACTTGGAGTGATGTTCCGGATATCCGTATCCGTATCCGCGGATATCCGCGGGAGAAACAAGGTCCATGTCCGTATCCGTCACTTTTCTCGCGGATCTTTTACGGATCTTTTATTAATTTTCAAATTCAATTGACAGGATAAAATGCTGCATAATAACTTACATTATGTGATTATGTACTTATAATTTGAAAAAAAAAACCAATCATAGGAATTTTTATTTCTTAAAATAATCAATATAATTAATGTATTGTGTACTTAGCTGTCCATCTGTGGAAACTTTCATAAGCTATCAACATGTCCATACATTTATTACATTTAGTACCTACATTATACTAAGTGTAGCTGTAGTTTTCCTAAAAGAATAAACAAATATTTGGCACCTTTAATTGCAAAAATATATTCTAGTAATAAGTTACCATTCAAGGCAACAATCTAGGCTTTTCCATTAACAAATAAAAGACCAAGATTATGGTGATAGACCGTGCAAAGACCATGGAGTTCACTGGCCTACTAAACTTACAAACGGTGGATAACTTTATTTACCTTGGCTCCAACATAAGTAACAATGGTTCGTGTGAGACAGACATGCGAAGACGCATTGGAATGACTATAACTAATATCTCTTAAAACCAAAATGAGATTAGTTCTAGTCTTTTAAATTTTTCTCTATGGAGTTGAGACATGGACTTTGAGAGCACCTGACCGTAACCGCATTGACGCTTCCGAGATGTGGTGTTGGAGGAGAATGCTTCAGATACCATGGACAGCACGTCGGACTAACGCATCGATCTTAAAAAAACTCAATATTAAAACTAGGCTCTCTACCATCTGCCTCAAGAGAATACTTGAGTATTTCGGCCACATTGCCAGGAAGGACGGAGAGAACCTTGAGAAACTTATTATCACTGGCAAGGTTGAAGGCCAGAGATCTCGAGGTCGCAGCCCGATGCGTTGGTCCGACCAGATCCGCACTGCACTGGACACTTCCATTTATGATGCTTTACATGTCGCCGAGAATAGAGAAAGATGGCGGAACATCATAAAATACACATACATATTTATTATTATTATTATTATAAAAGAGAAGATAATGGATGGAGGTGGTCACGACCCTCAGACATTAGGAACACGACTCAAGGAGGAGGAGGAGAAGTATGTAACTCAAATATACTAAGCAATGCAAGTCGAAACCTGTCCTGCCCGTCGTTGCGGCGGGCGTGACGTCAACTATCGTTTCAAGGTCACGCACCGACACCGATTGAGTGAGAAAATAAAGATCCGTATCCGTGTCCATATCCGCGGATTTTGACACTAAATATCCGTATCCGGATCCGTGTCCGCGGATATGCATTTTTGACGATCCGGCACATCACTAGTAAGGACATATTATGTTTTATTTTTTGAGATCAGTTTAGCTTTCAAAATATTTTACGTAACTACCCGCCCCGTTCGTACGGGTCGGGTGCGACAGCGATTTTCATAAAAATATGGTTATCTGGAAGAGATCGTTTTGAGCAATAAGGCCGCCCATTGTTACACTTTAGTTTTAAGTATATTATTTTCCTTTAGTTGTTATTAATTCTGGTGGTGTAATAATAAAAAGTTATCTAATCTAATGCAATCTATTCAATCATTTCAGATACATTGTCCTCACAAGCAAGCATCATGAAGGCTATACTCTATTCCCATCAAAGCAAACCTTCAGTTGGAACTCAGTAGACGTTGGACCAAAACGAGACATAGTCGGTGAGCTCACACAAGCTGTCCGGAGCCAGGGATTGGAATTTGGTGTTTATCACTCATTATATGAATGGTTTAATCCTATGTACCTTGAAGATAAGGAGAATAATTTTAGTACTCAGCGCTATGTTATGAATAAGCTGTGGCCTGACTTCAGGCAGTTAATCCATGACTACGAGCCAGCCATCTTATGGTCTGATGGAGATTGGGAAGCGTACGACTCCTATTGGAAGTCGGAAGAGTTTCTAGCTTGGCTGTATAATGACAGTCCTGTATCTAATGCAATAGTGGTCAATGATCGATGGGGTATCGGCACTTATGGTAAACATGGGGACTTTTTCAATTTTGCTGACAGATTCAATAACAGTAAGTATTTAACGAACATTTACCAGTTTTACAGTCTATAAGTATTAATTATGTGCTTTTAATTCTTATATCTACGAGGGTCAAACTGAAAGTTCTTACAAAATCAAAAACTGATTAAACTAGCTAGTTATTACTATTATTATATCTTTTCAAAATAGTGTCCGTTCACGTCAATACATCGCTGCATCCGATGGAACCACTGAGAAAAGCACATTGTCCACTCGTCCTTAGGGGTCTCTTCGACGGCCTTTGGAAACGCTGCCACAGTTTCCTCAGCGTCCATAAAACGTTTTCCTTTAAGATTTTCTTTAATTTTTGGGAATAAATAAAGGTGCGAGGTCGGGACTATACGGCGGATGACCCAGTAATTCCACGTTTGACGTCGCCAAATAGTCGATCGTTCGCCTGGCGGTGTGCGAAAAGGCGTTGTCGTGGTGAAGGAGAATTCTACTGCGAGGTCGTTTCCCCCGAACTTTTTCCAAGACAAGTGGCAAACAATTGTTAGTGTACCACTCCGCAGAAACTAATTTTCGATCCCCTAAAGCAATTGTCGCGAAATGACCTGTCCTTCCGAAGAACAACGCTAGAATCTTTTTTCCACGCTTCGACCTCTCTTCACTTTAGTTGGCAACTCCTCGGAAGGAAACACCCACTGAGCAGACTGTCTTTTGGTTTCGGGATCATAACAGTAAATCCAGCTTTCATCACCCGTAAGTATGTCGAACACAGCATTTGAGTTACCTCCGTTAAATCTTTCAAGCATTTCACGGCACCAATCAACACGACGGAGTTTTTGGGCCTCGGTCAAAATATGAGGTATCCATCGGGCACAATGCTTCCTGACCGCTAAATGTTCATGGAGTATTTTGTGCACTTGACTCATACCGATGCCTAAGCTTGTCCGAATCTGCTGATAGGTCGCTCTTTTGTTAGTCTCTATCATGCGACGCACAGCACAGATGTTATCTCCGCTCGTCGCCGTAGAAGGCCGTCCCTCACGCAGATCATCGGTGAGATTAGTGCGACCACGCTTAAACTCATTAAACCAGTTGTAAACAGTGGCACGAGATGAGGCTTCATCGTGAAAGGCCAATCGTAGTCTATCATAACTTTCTTGTTGACTTAAATGTAATCGAAAGTCATAAAAATCATAGCACGAAAATTTTCTCACGTTACATTCATGCTGACGTGACACAGACAATTTTCAATTTGCCGCCAAACTGTAAAACAAATGACAATTGAATGAAATTCGTACTCAATAATATTGGCAAAGAGTTCCATTTTCAAAATTTAAATCATTTATTTATTTATTTTGTTTACAAGTTCTAAAAACTTTCAGTTTGACTCTCGTATAGGGGTCTTCATCGGCAATATGTTTATACGTATAAACAAAATGTAGGTAGTTAGTTATTTATAAGACGATGATTCATAACGTAGGTATAGGTACAATGACATCCTACTTATTAGTGTCTATGTATGATATTTCATACATAGAGACGAATATTTGTGCGGATGGATGTTTGTGATCATGATCAAACTAAAACCACCTAAAACTAAGTACCTAAAAACCGATTTTGTTGAAATGCTGTTGACATAAAATATTTTTTATCTCGGAAAATTAATTGACCACGCGGATGAAACCTGGGGCAGCTAGTCATTATATTTATTTATATCGCTTAGTACCTCCGAAACCCAAAACGAAATCCACCGGGTTTCGAAGGTCCAAGTCCAATGAGATTTAATCGAGATTGTAGCATTTATTTATTTATTTATTTATTTATATATTCACAACACATGTAACTTACAGACTAAGTCCAAAACATTACATGGCGAAACTAAGGTAAGCCAAAAGTTCACTTCTGAACCTGCCTGCCTTATCATGGAAGATATCTATATCTGGTTGTCGAGCGAGCATGTCGTTGAATAATCTTATGACCCGAGCAGTGGGGGCGTTGTGTGCGCGAACCGAGTGGATGCACGCGGGCGGCGCGAACAGGCGAGGGCGGCGGCGCGGGCCGTGCTCGGCGTTAGCGCCGCGCATGTGAGGCGCCGGGACGATCAGTCGCAGCGCTTCTAGCGCTAAGGGGTTGTCAACCTTATTGTGAAGGAGTTGATAGTAATGTAAGATGATAAGCATCTTACGTCGCAGCTCAAGGGTATTGAGTCCTACCATTCCTGTCACAAAAAGCGACGGGAACATGTATGGGTAGTACCCGTATATTTTTTTATATATATATCGCGCAAATTTGCGCTGTATCCTTTCTACCATTAAAGAATATTTTTTCTCATAGGGATCCCATACCACCGAGTTATATTCTAGTTTGCTACGTACATAGGCCGTGTAAAGGGCTATTGGAGCATTGGCATTTTTAAAATTATAAGAGGTGCGCATAATAAAGCCTAACATCCTATACGCTTGCTTACAGATGTTAGTTATGTGGTCTCTGAAGTTAAGCTGCGAGTCTAATGTCAAGCCTAGGTCCTTGATTTTGTGCACGCGTTCCAGTGGCGTGTCAGCAAGTTTGTACTGGTTCAGAATTGGGGTGTGGGCTCTCGTGATCGAAATAACTTGACATTTGGTGGAGTTGAAATGAAGCCGATTTCTCTCACTCCAGTCAGCCACCCGGTCAATATCAACTTGCAGAGTATTACAATCGTCACCGTTTGCAACGGCTGTAAACAATTTAAGGTCGTCGGCAAATAGAAGACACCGAGCGTTGCTGACAGTCTTTGGCAAATCGTTAACCATTATCAAGAATTGCGCTGGGCCAAGCGTAGATCCTTGGCTTACCCCGGATCTAGTGTAATAACTTTGTGATTGGTAACCCAATATCTGAACATACTGTGTGCGATTTCGAAGATAACTAGCGAAAAGTTCAAGGAGTTTAGGATTGAATCCAATAGAGGCACACTTTTGTAGAAGGATGTCATTATCTACGCGGTCAAATGCCTTTTTAAAATCAAAATATGCAGCATCTACCTGCAAACCAGCATCCATCTTTGCGGTAACGTAATCAACAAAGTTGATGTGGTTGGTTACAGTCGACCGCCCTGATCTGAAGCCGTGTTGGCTATCATCTAGATAGATACCAATTTGCTGGACGACACTGGCATTGATAATAGTCTCTAACAACTTACCAAAGACTGACAACACTGCGATAGGTATATAGTTGCACACATCTGCTTTGTCACTTCCTTTGTGTATAGGAGTGACACGCGACGTCTTCCATAGCTCTGGATATGTGGACGTTTCGATACATAGATTAAAAATATGTAAAAGTGGCTTTATAAAAACTGATCTACAGTCTTTTATGAGATAGGGAGGTATACCATCTGGACCCGCAGAAGAACGAGCGCGAAGTAGCTTTATAGCTTTTATTAGTTCTGTTTGAGATATACTATATATATAAGCATTAAGTACACCTAGTTTTGTTTACGTCCACTTTGAGGGCAAGTTGCATTGCATTGATGGTTATGGTTATGGGTGTGTACAAGAAGATAATATTTGGTTCTAGTTTGGTAGCATAGAGCTTACACTAGTTTCCTATGATGATGTATATTATATTAACGTCGGTATTTTTTTTGCAAAATATATACATACTATTTTTCAGGAACTCTGCAGCCGCATAAATGGGAGAATGCATTCACGGTTGACTCCACATCTTGGGGCTACAATAGAAACATAAATATCAGCCAAGTGTTGTCTGTGTCGGATATCATTGATCAGGTGGTCACAACTGTCAGCTGTGGAGGTATAATCATAGTCGACGTACTAAATAATATAAAAAAAAAATTAGTAACCTTTCTATTTTTTATTACTTTCTTTATATTGGCTTGCGTATGACTGCTGTATCACCTATTTGTTAAGTGGCGATGCGGTCGAAGATCTAGCACGCTCGCCTAGATGAAACCTGTTCACTCTTAAAGACACCCAGATTATAGCTATCCGGAAACACAGATGGCGGCAGAGAGTTCCACTCCTTGGCCATTCGCATTATGAATGTCGAAGCAAAGCGCTTGTTGCGAGCAGTAGAGATGTCAACCATAAATTGATGACGGCTTGCCGTACGTCTGGTCGTCCGATGATGGAATGGCGATGGCGGAATAAGTTATAATTCCGTCGCAAACTCCTAAATGTAACCCGGTAAAAGACCGATAAACAGGCAATTTTGCGTCGATGTTCAAGACACTGAAGCTGACACCAGCGCATCATCACCAATGAGCTTTTTGGCTCTTCGAGCTGGTATATATCTTAAGAAGTTAGTAGTACCTGTATAAGTTTTTTATTTATTGAATGTTTTTTAATTTTAGGTAATGCCTTGATAAACGTGGGGCCTACCAAAGAAGGCACAATAGCTCCCATATTCCAAGACAGACTGCTATCTCTCGGCAAGTGGCTAGCCATCAATGGTGAGGCCATTTACAAATCGTCTCCATGGCTGTCCCAAAACGACACATACAACGGGGATGTTTGGTACACTTGCACTAAGACGCGGTACAATGCACTCCGACCAACTGCAAAGCCTGCTCTAGATGATACTGTGATAGCAATCTATGCCATAGCATTGAAATGGCCAAAAGGAAATGTATTGAAACTGCAAGATATATCTGTTAATCTGCACAGTGGCAATTATCAAGTAGAATTGTTGGGAGATGAGGGCACGTACTTAAAAGTGAGTACCTTACACTAAATTTAGGAACTAATCACTATTTATAATTATAAACCAATGAGGTTTATTATGTCGATCACGATTATAATACGAATTGGTTTGGTCCAGTTCCGTGAAAAACGAGAACCAATTAGTAAATCGCCAGACCTGTTCGTAAAACGCGAATCCCCATTCTTTATTGTTTATGAACGGTAAGTCAAAATATACTTACTGTATTTTATATTTATTTCAGTGGAAAATCGCCAATGGACTGGCTCACATACATCTTCCAGATAAATCTACAGTGAAGTCTGAAAATGCTTGGACGCTCAAGTTTACTATTAAATATTAGTTTTAGCTTCCTAAATAATATATTAACTACCTGTTATTGTTAAAAATGGATTGATAGAGTATGTATAAAGCTATTTATTCATTAGGTAGTTTTATTTACAATCTACAATCTAAGGCTAACCTATACAAAAACATTTGGGGACCTTTAGAGTAGGTAGGTACCTCTTTCTTCGAAGTTTTAACTGAAGAAACATCGGGAGCAGTTTTGAGAACATAAAAACTAATTATTTAGATATTTAATATATTAATAAAAGTAACCTACGAAAAATTTTTTTGAGTTAGAAAAAAAACATGGTTTTAATCGACCCTATTTCCCACCAGGAATGATTTCCCCAAAGTACCTACCTAACCCATCAAATCAAATAGTAAATTCTTGAGAAAATTAAAAAAAAATCTTACTCCTAGCTGTTCCTGTCCTGGTTTCCTAGTTAAGAATTCCTAGAGAATAGAGGGCCGCGATCTATAGGCAAATCTATTGTATGCTTAGAGTATACATAACTAGGTATGTATACTATAAGATTGTATGTTTGATTGTATGATTGTATGTTCTTATGATATTTAGGTATTTTATCACTACACAACCAACTGCAAGCAGTTATAGGTAGGTATTATATTAAACTTGTTACACGCTTTTTGTTGATATTTTTCTTAGATAGGAACAGATAAATCAGTGTAGTAATTGTAAACATTTCACAATTACTTATTTATTTACTCGTTACTTATATATGCGTCACAACAATATAAGTAAACAAACAGCTTCAAATAGATAATTAGGTATATAAGGTACCTACTGTAAGAGAAATTAGCGTAGTCAACCTAGCAGTTGGTGATGGGTAGAGGTAATTAGTGATTACATTACAAATTATCATATAAAGAAAAAAATTGTCTTCAAAACTGAAAGTTCACAAATCGTTTAAAGAAAAAGTAATAGTTGCCTTAACAAAACGGAATAGTTAAGTTTTAGAAAGTGACGTATTAAGGTAGGTACCTATCTCTAAACTTGTGTATGTAGGTATATAAAACTAGCCGCGCCCGCGGTTCACCCACGTCAATAATTTCCCTATTTACTTTCCTCAAAATTCGTTCAGTAGTTTTTGCGTAACAAACATCCATCCTTACATTCGCATTTTATATTACTAGTAGGATTAACTATGCTAAATATTACTAATAATGAGCGATAAATTTGAAATTTCGCGCTACTAACTTGTGACTTAATTTTGTTATGAAAGACATTTATTTTACAATCGGCTTTAATTTGAGCAGCGCACCGGTCTGCTTTGTGTGAGCTGGCCGGCAGTCGGCTTGGATTGGATAATACCGAAACGAAAAATGCACAGTCTGTTTATATTTTTTCTCCTGGTTGCTAAAGCATCCACGGAAGCTCATGTTAAAGTAGAAAAGCAATATAAGCCAGAGTGGAGCGATCTCGACACTAGGCCCTTACCCCAGTGGTATGATGAAGCGAAGATTGGCATTTTCCTTCACTGGGGTATTTACTCAGTTCCCGGATTTGAATCTGAATGGTTCTGGAGCTATTGGCAGAGTAAGTACCTAAAATTTTCTGTGAATATAACCTCTATTATTTGTTTAAATTACTTACATATTTTTTTGGAAACTCCACGCTATTGTTCCTACCAAACCCGTGCCCTCTACGCCGAGCACCGCAATTTTCATACGTTCTAGTCGGCACGAGCCGACCTCGGTGTAGACAGAATAACAAGGCATAGAACGTACTTTTTCGTATGTCGTAGCCGACCTTGGCAGTTAAAGGGTTAATTGTGGTGGCAAAATTCAAGTCATGTTTCGACGCTAGATACTATATATACCTCACTTCTATAGTATTTTCAGACTATGATATATTCTGTGCTATTATATTATTATATTTCTATTACAGACGGAAACAAACCGTTTGTTAATTTCATAAAGCAGAACTACCCACCTGGATTCACTTATCAAGAGTTTGCCCCTATGTTCAAAGCCGAGTTTTTTAACCCAAATGATTGGGCAAAGCTTTTTGTCAAATCTGGAGCAAAGTAAGTATCTACATAACTTGTCCATATGTAGTTCTTCATTCAGCAGTAATGTCAGCATTTACGCAAATAATACACATAAGCTGGGTCGGGGCGGCACGGACTGGGTAAACTTTAATTAGGTAGGTACTACAAACAACATGTCAGCGCCCGGCCCGCTCTCGCTTGGTGTCACAGAGTAGGAAGTATAACTTGGTGTGTCCTGACAACGCCATAGAATAGGAGGTACAGCGCATAAGGTCCACGTATCTGTCCAGCACTCGACCCGCTTTTTGTGTGACGTATTTTGTATGTATTCTACGTATATACACCTTTATTATTTCAGATACATTGTCCTCACTAGCAAGCACCATGAAGGCTACACTCTATTCCCATCAAAACAAACCTTCAGTTGGAACTCGGTAGACGTTGGACCAAAACGAGACTTAGTCGGTGATCTAGCCACAGCCGTCCGATGCTTGGGATTGAAGTTCGGAGTGTACCACTCATTATACGAGTGGTTCAATCCAATCTACCGTGAAGATAAGAAAAAACATTTCTCCACGAAACATTACGTTAACAACAAGTTATGGCCTGACCTTAAGCAATTAGTCCATGACTATCAGCCGTCGGTCATATGGGCAGACGGAGATTGGGAAGCCCACGATTCATACTGGAAGTCGAAATCGTTCCTTGCTTGGCTGTACAATGACAGTCCTGTGAAAGATGAAATTGTGGTCAATGATCGATGGGGCATCGGTATTCCTGGGAAGCATGGAGATTTTTATAACTTTGCTGATAGATTCAATAACAGTAAGTTATACAATTTTTGCGGTTGCGGGCTATAGGACAAAAGTTAATGCACACAAAAAAGGAAGTATTTATTTCGTGCCACGCTTTTTTGGTTCATAATTTCTTAGATATAAGGAATCCTAGTTAGAGGTCCAAGATCTGTGTGTAATCGTTGGGCTTTACTTCATAAGAATACGTAATTCAGAAGAGACTAATACAATTGTACTTTTAAAACTTTACAGGAACTCTCCAGGGCCATAAATGGGAGAATGCATTCACAGTGGACTCCAAATCTTGGGGATACCGAAAAAACATGGATCTTAGTCAAGTTTTGTCGACATCTGATATGATAACACAAGTGGTCACTACCGTCAGTTGTGGAGGTGAGTGGAAGACGAAAAACGAATAATAAAACGTGACATCTTTTTACTATATTTTGTCATCAACATGTTTTGTATTCCAGGAAATGTCTTGATAAACGTGGGGCCTACCAAAGAAGGCACGATAGCTCCTATATTCCAAGACAGACTGCTATCTCTAGGCAAGTGGCTAGCCATTAATGGTGAGGCCATATACAAATCGTCTCCATGGCTGTCACAAAACGACACATCCAACGGGAATGTTTGGTACACTTGCACTAAGACACAGTACAATGCTTTGCAACCTACTGCTGGACCGACGTCAGATGATAATGTAACAGCAATCTATGCCATAGCCTTGGAATGGCCCAAAGACAATACATTGACACTGCTCGACGTGTCTCCTCAACTACAAAGAAGCACTTATCAAGTTGAATTGTTGGGAAATGAGGGTACTTATTTGAACGTAAGTACTCTTTAATGGGTTTGTTCTACATACTACATACTTAACATTCATTGTAAAGAAAATATTTTGAAGTCATGCTTCCAATCCCAACCTGATAAGATAACATTGTAGAATCTCAGCACGTATTGACACTATTGTTAATTCTGTGGTATTGATGCCATTACCCATGATTATTTTGTACCTTACACTTGTTTTTTATTTATTTCAGTGGATAGTGACCGACGACGGTCTGACTAAAATACAGTTCCCAGACATGTCTACAGTAAAGTCTGAAATAGCTTGGACGCTGAAATTTACTGAAAAGTAATAATTCTCATCTTGCACTTGTACCACCAATTATAATAATGATATTAAATGTACATATATCACTGGTGGTATAATATAAATATATTTATACAAATATAGCCGTCGACTTGTACATTTATTTACCTCTTCATTCCGGATGGATATACATATATATATGTTACGGCTAAAAGCCGAAGTGCGGCTACACCTAGTTTTAGCCGGCTACAACTAGGTGCAGCCGGTTACATGCGGTTAAACTTAGATATATCCTACTTATCTTCGGCTACACCTAGTTTTATCCGGTTAGAACTAGGTGCAGCCGCATGTGAATATAGCTGCAGCCCTCGGTAGGAACATACACAACAACGCCGCGAACATGTATATTAGATATAATATAATGTAGATTATCATCTATCACTTCAATAGATTATAATCTACTGAAAAATAATGCGACGCCGGTTAGAACTAGGTGTAGCCAAGAGTAAGTGGCTACACCTAGTTCTAACCGGCTAAAACTAGGTGTAGCCGCACTTCGGGTATTAGCCGTAACATATACATTGATATCTATAAACTGTTATCACGTACTTGACCTAAGTAAAGAGTGATAACCTTCGCTGCGAAGATAAAGCAAACGATTGTATAACATCAAACAAGTATATTCAAATAATCTTTACATATAGGTACATGGACATATTAAGACATAACTTTCTAGTAAGGCTATTATACTTACCTAAACAAAATAATTATGATTATACAAAATCATTATATTGTGCTACATAATCAGCCCCATTATGGCAACTTTTTTAACAGCAAAGTTTATTGAACTTAGTCAAAGTTACAGATTAAAAATGACAAGCAAATGTAAAAGTAGATGGCGCCTTCTCTGCGATCATATGTATCAGCCAATCAAATATTTCTTTACTGTATTGGCTGATTTACGTTACATTACGTTTATGATTGGCTACGATTGCAGAAACAATTAGCGACAACATAAAAATCCTTTTTAGAACCTTTTCAAATTAAGTAAAGGCATAGGCATGGTTTTTATCTTTTTTTATATTGCATTAGTATAAGCAACGTATTTTTTTTTGTATTGTCGAATATTTAATGTACCTATTTCTTTATATTGGACATGGATGATAAAAACTAGTACAAACATGAAATTACTCAATACAATGCTAGTTAAGTATTTTGAAGATAAGCATGTTTTTACAGAAGCTGCTTTAACAGCTTGGGATTCAGGGTGCAGTTAAGTACTGTCGTTACGAATTCGATCTCGCGATACTAATCGCGTTAATTATATACGCATAATGTTTCTACATATACAGGGTCATTTGTAAAATACCAGAAAGCTCTATGACCAAATAAAACAATATATTTTGTATTTGTATCGATGAAGTTATTGATTTAATTATTGTAATTATGATCTTAGAGCCTGACCCTGTATATAAGAAGGTAGGCCACGAAGTCATTCCATTTTGATGTGTGCGTGCTAGTTGTTCCACAGACAAAGAAGACACCACTTATTTTTTACTATAATATACCTAGGCGATTAAAATAACTGATGGGATCCGCCTTAGCCGGGACCACACCGGCCGATCCACGTTCGAACATTTGCTTCGTCACAGATTACTTACTAGTTACTTCGTAACGTCTCGTTCTTTTGTCGTTTGAATCGGGCGAGACGCGTCTACACTGACCGCGTGCATTGGATCGGCCTGTGCGGAATGTTTCTTATCCCAACGTTACATTGCCTATGTCCTACGTGTAAATCTCAGCAATTTGAAATGATTTTCAATGTATTTACAAAAATATGTGCATTGACGCAATATATTTTATAACGATACATATTTAAAATACACTCTTATTATTGCTTTAAATTTTATTTGATTTTTGTAGCTTGCTAAGCACCTTTAATTAATTTAGTATAATGCAGCACTAACAGTAATTTCATAATATATTATTATGTACATATAGTAGTGTACAAGTATCAGGATGAATGTGAATAGCCGGGTCCACATCGGCCGTACCACGATCGGAACGTTTGCTTCGTCGTTTTCTTTCGAATCGGGCGAGGCCTTTCCACACCGACACCGTGCGTTTAGATCACGATGCGGCCGCGGGAGTTGAAGCGGCCGTAAGTAAGCCGGTGTGGACCCGGCTTATGCCAATTTGGTGAAGGCGCAATACGCCAACGTCGCATTGAAGCGACGTCGATGCCATAGTAACCAGTGATGTTGAAAGTTCTTTAATTGTAGTTATATTTTATTAGAGCGAATAACAAAGATTATAAGAAAGTTTTCGATATATTCAAACAAAGTTATACAGAAAGAAAGATGACACATTTTGTTTGAGTTTTTCGCTGAGAATGCATTCATGCTTAATAAAATATATAATATATTCAGTATTAAATTTGGTTTCTCAATAAATACCGTACACGTCACCCCTAATAATAGAAGCAAAATTCGTTTCTCGTTGTGATGCAGCAATAAGTCCTAAAAAGAGATCGTATTTTTTTTCTTCCATAAGCCTTTAATTTCCAACACTCTACATATATAATATATATATTTTTATATTAAATATCATACAAAATAAAGTCGTTTCACATCAGGCGAGATAGTGGCCAAACATGGATCTATTAAGTGTAAAAAATAAAAAGTCATAAGTTTCTTCAATCCGAAAATCAAAAAGTAAACTAACACGAAAATCTTATCTATAATAATATTTATGTACATAAACAAGAAAAAGATTTTAGCTATTGAATATAGTTAATATTACTATATTTATGATAAAAAAAAAACTCCCAATAAATATTATGTACCTACCAGAATCTGATACTAAAATGCAATACATATCATATGTATAAAATCCATTTATAAAGATAAACTCTGAACATTTTTGAGGTTAAATTCACAAATGATAATTTGTACTATGCTAGATGCGTAAAATGTATAAAATCATGATTTTTTTATTTTATAATTCATATTAATTTTGAGGCTAATGTATGGTTGGATTATTCAGCCATAGATAATAATCGATGTTACACTATTATTTATAGTCTATGAAAATGTGCTGATTCGGCGAACCTTACATCTTACATATAAGCAAATTTATGACTGATGCCGGCACTAACACAGTTTTACTACCTCTTATTTCTTTCACGCACGAGGGACGAAACGAACTTCTATTGAGAAGACATTACGCAGATGGCATCCAGTTTGATTAAGGCGATTAAACTCTTGGTATTTTGTCCGCAAGAAATAGACGAGATAATTAATTATTTAAAAAAAAAACAAAAACCGACCATGTATCTTCGAAGTCCAAGGTCACATATCGATGTAATTTATACGGGACCACTTCGTAGCTATACTGAACCCAACGCAAAAAGAATTTTCCAAATCGGTTCATAAATGACGGAGTTCTGAGGTAACAACATAAAAAAAAAAAAAAATACAATCAAACAGAGAACCTCTTCATATTTTAAAGTCGGATAAAAGTGTCCTCGGCGGATTTAGCGGAACGCACATAACACTTGATGATCTGTCTACAAGAACTTTAGGAAAGAACTCGCTATGGAAGTACGCCGTGCCATAAACGTTGGTGTACTGTGTGACAAGTAAGTTATTCTTTTCGGCGGACAAGCGCGGACTTATTGTACTGTATTGACTTTTTGTACATCAGCTGCTTTGTACGTTTTTATCCGCGAAAATAGAATACTTGACAGTCTGAAGTATATACGCTATTTTCGCGGATAAAAAAGTACACGGCTGACTATACGTCGTCTGCGCAAGCCTTTAGTCATATCAAGCAAAGCATAGAGGAGTGGAGGTTTACCTAAGAAATAGAACTCGTTTTTAATTAAAAATAAAGAGAAGCTATTGGTCACCATTTTCCCAGCTTTACAATTTGCATACTTCTGTAAGAAGCAGGTTACTGGTGTAATGCTAGAAATGGTACTTCAGTTTCTATGGAAAAAATAGTCAGGTCAGGTAAACTTATTTTATAAAATAGCTAAAATTACACGCCTGTATCAATGGTCTCATTACGCCTAGCTTACATACCTACTTATAATTATATTTAAACCCTATTTTTGGAATGTTAACTTATCAGTAATTAGATGAAAGATTGCTACAGGTTATAAATACACAGCTTTATAAATTGGGTTACAGGTTACAGCTATAGATATAACAATATAATAATTACATTCTATTTTTTATGAAACTATTCAGCATGATTCTTCATAATATGTAGAAACTTGTAAGCCGAAAGTATCATCATAACAGCTTCGAATAGCATTGTGCACACATAACTGTTCCGTTGAAATGGCACTGTTCCCAGCGAAATTACTGGGCATTAGAGAATAAACTGATGTATGAGACAGTGCAGTGCCGCGTAGGACATTGCAATTCGAAATTTTGGATGGCACTGTTAACTGCAGGCGTAGCGCACACAAAAAAACACAGATACATGTTCTGTTTTTCATAAAATTACATTTCTTGCAAGATGCAAGACATCTAACTCCGTAAATGCATTTTCTTCATCTCACACATTCCTTACCAACATCAAAACTTATCTACAACCATATCAGAATATTACAAGTAGTAAAAAGGGACAGAAATTTTAATATAGCGCTCTCTTTTACACACGTGATGCGAAATGCGACAGCACTATGTCGACGACTATCCCAATTTCCTTTGCTTCATTTATCTTTTAAGTAGACAAAAATATTCTATATTTGTAAACTCGTAAGCTATCTTGCTCTGTACCTGATCCGATCAATTACCATTTTCCTGGTACATCAGATCAAGCTATCACGTTCAAAACCATCTGTTTTACTGCAGGGTATGCGTTCAGAATACGTAAAACCCGGCAACTTCTATTAGCTACGAAATCGACTGCAGTCTATCTCTCTGCTTCAAGTTTTCCAACAACGGAAGTAGAGAAACATTCTCGCTAAAGAATTTCTCTAACATCTCTTCGGCTAGCATTGTCGCTAGGAACTGTTCGAGGGTTATGGACCATACGCCTTCCGTGGATGGCTCGCTTTCCTTTGACGGTGATGGGCGGTTGGTTTCTTCTGATTCTGTAGCGTTCCCGTTCGGGTCCAACTAGAAAGCGATAGATATGTTGTAGTAAGAACTTAATTATATTGTTCTCTGAAGTGGTTAACGTGCCCGGATGTGCCCCACGCTAAGTTGCGCAATTTTAATAGCCGGCTCAACTTGACCTCGGCGTAGAGAGCACGTTTTCGTATATAGGTCAAAAGATTAATCAAGTTCTTGATTAACTAAATTACTGGAGTTGAATTCGATATTTTATCGAAATGTATGTACTCAGTCCATGCTTTAGACTAAATGTATAGTTAAATTAAAAAACTAAAAATAAATGATCAAAACATAATTGACAATTAGCTGAAATGTCTATATCACTAAATACGTTACGCGGGGGCGAGGCTAGTGGTAGGCCGCGCCGTGCCCTCGGACTGAGTACATACATTTTGGAAATATATAGAATAGGGGAGCCGACAACTTTTCAGAAAGTGTTCAAAATTAACCACAATATATTAAAAATAGCCATTAAAAATAGTATTTTAATGAAATAAAGTCCTAAAAGTACCTACTATGTTTAAATGATATGTATCAAATATTGCCGCGCAAAAGGTCATCTCAGAACGTATGACGTCACACGCAGGCAAACGAAACAACAAGCTCTACGAAAGCAAACTTGCAAAGTGATTTATACGTTTTTGTGAAGTTTAAGGACTAGGGTCGTCATAGCGTGAAAAACATATCGTTTTGATTTAGATAAAAAGCAAAAATATAAAATAAACACAAGCTTCGCACACGGTATTTACTTTGAAATGACGTCATGCACTGTGTTGGTGTTTTGGCACAGATAAAAAATGTCAGAATTATTAGATTTTATTTATTGATTTAAAAATAAAAATTATTATTATTTTCCAATAATATTGATTAAATGATCTTTCGGATTCGACAAACATTCTAACTACATTTTAGTTTTTTTTTTCGATTACTGTCCGGTCCCCCATTCAATTCCACGGAGTATAAACAATAGTACTTTACGACCGATTAATTTGAATGTAAGCTTTCTGAAGAAGATGCACATGTGAAAACTACATCTCCTAAGCCCCAGGGTTATGCTCGTTTATACACTTTGTGCAGAAAACTGTACAAATTAAATACTATCAGCTGAAGGTATGGCGATAGAGCAGGAATGGGGGAGTGTTTTCGGTTTAAATTCACTATCTTTATCTATTAAATTGCACTGTTTCATCTATCTGTGCTAAACTTACACAATAGTATCGACTAGGGATGGTATTTTACTCGCCTCATTTTTAGCAGCAGCGGCTAAGTAGAGGCTGTCCTGTGATATCTCTCGATCCAAATCTGGCCGATGGTGGTTAAGCTCGCCCAATTGTAAAAGAATTGTACCTGAAATTTAAAAAAAATAAGCGATTGTTTTTTGTGTTACTTTCGATCTAACGTGTCAAAGGTCGAACCCTAGATCGGCTTTTCCATTTTGTGAGGCTACTATTTTTTTATAAAAATGGTTGATGAGACGAGCACGTCGCGCCTGATGATAAGCGCCACGCCTAACAATTGCAGTGCCGCCCAGAACTTTTAATATCACAAAAAGCATTGCGTAGCACTGCATTGCGTTTATCACCCCGAGACATCAGATATCAAGTCTCATATGCCCAGTAATTTCGCTGGCTACAATGCCCTTCAAACCGGAACGCAGTAACTGGCATAGCTGTGGTACCTACCCAGAGGCCTACCGCATACGAGAGACGTTCATCATACGAACAGCCAAGAAGTGGAATGCATTGCCAACGTATGTGTTTCCTGACAACTACAGCTTTCGCAGATGACGTTGATTAATGAAGTAATCGACGTGATTTCGAAGCAAGGAATCGCCAAGTTGTCATAGTGAATTAGGGCTCTGCTGGCCGATTCAGAACCCCACGACAACATACCGAATCGATTCGATTGGATAACGATCTCGTGTCGTAGGTTTCTTTTCGAGCTATTCAGAACATCCGCCCCGAGGATTCGACACGGTTTCGGTTACGATATCGAAATCGATACGACAACGTGTTGCATTTACGGAGTTCGTTTTGTGTGCAATACTCGCAGAAAATTGTATTATTATCTAGACGATATAAAAATGTTTTCAAGTTATCAAAATTTATTATAACAACGTTTATCACGAATTAAAATATAATCAACAATTATAAGCGCCAGATATTGGTAGAAATATAAAAAAACAAGAGCTTCGTAAACACCCACCTGCTGATATCCACTTGCATTGAGGTCTTTCCTCAATGTCCACTTGGCATTAATGTTTAATCTATGCTTTAGACATTGACAAACCGCCAAATTTAAATGTCTATCGCAAATTGTTTTCTTTATCATGTTTAAAATTATTAAAAGAAGATCGAGCGAGAAGACGAGCTTCATCAAGATTCGTTAGAAATGTTAAGTAAATACCAAAATTACAATTACATAGTATCACCTTGGACTAAATATACACTATACTAGTATATTTAGTCCATGGTATCACAGAGTACTTTATAATAATTATATAGGTACAGTGATTTTATTTCGGTAGATTTATGCATCTTATTAAGTAATCTTATAGTAGTAGGTAAATAGTTCTAAAACAATCAAAGCGAACTTAACCTATAAATAAATACTAGACTTGGTAGGTACTTTATTACATAGAATTAGTTTATGTTGAATCTTACTGTGAGTTTTATTTTATTTGTAGTAGAAAATGTAGTTTATTTAACAACACACGGAATATACTCGGTATTGACGGTGAAATCTAATGCTTTCGAGTGATATGTTGCACTCGATAAGTTGTCGTGGAAATTAATCGGACGTTCGAAAACTTTGCTTCGATATCTGCATTGTGAATAACGTTCTCGGTCGATAAATACGCGTTTATCGTACGGTTACGATTGGTTATCGACTACGACAATTTGAACGTCGATTCGACTATTGTGAATTTAAAATATTTTGAATCGTACGATATCAAACCGAATCGATCGACAAATGAGTTGTCGTGAGGTTCTGAATCGGCCAGCAGGTTAGATGGTGGTCAAACGCAAGCCTATAAATTAGTAAAAAAAAACTACTGCGTCATCATGTCACTTTTCATCAGGTGAGACAGCGGTCAAATGCTTGCCTATCAGGTAATAGGGGATCGGACAGTAATCGAGAAAAATCTAAAATGTAGTTAGAACGAATGTTCGTCAAACCAGAAAGATCATTCAATCAATATTTTTGTGAAATAATAATGATTTATATTTTAAAATCAATAAATAATTCTGACATTTTTAAACTGTTCTTCATCTCAAACGAAACAACAATCACAGCGCATGACGTCATTTGTAGGCCAATGCCGTGAGTCAAGCTTGTGTTTATTTAACTTTTTTACTTTTCATAAAATGTATTTTTGCTAAGTTTTTCGTTCAATTACTACAATATAGTCCCCAAACTTCACAAAACGGCTTCACGAATCTCTTTGCAAGTTTTATTTCGAAGACTGTCGTTTACTACCTACATACGACATCACAAGTTTAGAGGGGACCGTTTGCGCGGCAATATTTGAAACATAATATTTAAACATAGTTTTAGGTTCTTTTAGAGCGTTATTTAATTAAAATAGTATTTTTCATGGCTATATATATTCATTGTAGTTAATTTAAAACACTTTCTGAAAAGTTGTCCGATCCCCTATTAAAAAACGAGTAAAATGATAGTAAAATTCTTACCAGCTCTAACAACACACTCGTATAGCTTCACATCGTGGTGCGTGAGGTCATGCAGCGCGGCTAGCAGCTGCAGGAAGTGCGCGCGAGGCAGCGGGCCCGCCCCCGAGCCCGCCCCCGCCCCGGCGCCCACCCCCGCCCCCGGCGTCGAGGGGAGCGACGCGCCGAGCCCGCCGAGCGCGCACTGACGGACAGAGTCGGCTAGCGACGCTTCCATGCTTGAACCTGGAACAACAATAACGAATTTTTTACCTACTTCAAAAAAGGAGAAGGTACAAGACACCTCCGCGAAACCCTACTTCGAAGAACTAGGGATCCTTACGTTACCTGCCATACTAATACTTCAGGTGGCAGTGTATGTGAGAAATAATTCTGACAAGTACAAAAAACACAGTGACACGCACTCCTACAACACGCGCAAGGCGGACAAACTCGCAGGAATACCGCGCTCCCTCGCCAAGTTCTGTAAACCGACTCACGTAATGGGTCCAAGGGTCTACAATAGGCTTCCCGCTGATATCATCGCAGCTCCCAGCATGACGTGCTTCAAAACACGACTTAAACGCTGGCTTACCAAGCAAACGTTCTATAGTTTTGATGAATTTATGACATTGCCGTAATTTATATATTTAATACTCCTGACATTTTTTAACTGATCATAATAATTATGATTGTTACAAATTAATTATATTTTTATTTATTTATTTCTTCTCCCCTTTGTGGGATTTGAATTTAATTATAATTTTGGCATTGCGAATATTATATTCTATTATTTTATTTTATCATTTTTATTTTAAATTTCATATTGAATTTAATAATAATAATAATTATGATTTGACTTGTAACCCCTGTTTATCAATAAATGAGTATTTGAGTACTATGTTCCACTGTATATATATTTTTTTATGTATGTTCACATTGTTCACCGATTTCTCCGCTAACTGATGACCGATTTCAAAAATTATTTTTGCGTTCTGTTTAGTACAGCTATGAGGTCGTCCCATATAAATTTCATCGATATTTGACCTTCGAAGATACATTGATGTCGTTGTTTTTCATTTTGGTAAAATGTATACTTGTATAACAAAAAGATACAGACATCAATTCTGATGTATTTTCGGAGTCCAAGGTCAAATATCGATGAAAATTATATGGGACCATCTTGTAGCTATACTGAACCAAACGCAAAATCCAATCCAAATCGGTTTATAAATGACGAAGTTCTGAGGTAACAAAAATAAAAAAATACAGTCGAATTGAGAACATCATGTATACAGGGAATAACATTAATGTGTAGTAATACTGAAAGGTGTGTATGGGTATCAAGTCATGAATCATCGGGCAGAATATACAACCAAAAAAACACTATTATATTTTCCATACAAAGTTTAAAAATTATTTATTTGAATTATTTTGGACAATCCTAACAAGCTGTGGCCTAGTCGCGGTAGTACGGGTCATTGACCGAGCTACTTTGTGCCTAGGCACAAAACAGATTAGTACAGAAATCTACATACATACAAAGTGCGCTCGAGCAACGCACACATAGACACCGCTCACAGACACGATATCTGGGCACAGTTGAGATGCGAGCGCGAGTGCCATCCGCTTGAGACACGCGTCTGTGAACTTTTTTGTGCAAAAATGGAGCAACGAAAAATAGGTTATTATAACTGTTTAGTGGACGGTTGTTTAAATTCAACATTAAACGGTGAATTGTCGTTTTTTAAGCTACCAGTTGTTTCAGAGAGGTAAGTAGGTATTTGCTTGTATTTTGATGGTTCGTTTTCACGTAACACAAAATAGTTAGGTAGGTAGGTAAGCGCCCCAGCCCCCGGCCCTGCGCCGAACAAGCGAACATGACTTTGTGGCCTTGTCATATTTTTACAATTTAAAATTAGATATTTATTGTAGTATAAGCTGTGTTAGCCTTGTGTTCAATAATCTAATGAGGAAGATGTTAATGTAAACTAATCGCATTTGTTTTGTCTTCAAAAAAACTTTATTCAGTTATAATAGTAACTGCGAAAAAATTATGTCGATATCGTGTACAGTTATTTTTTTTAAATCAATCAATTTTCCTCCCAAAAACTTCCTGCGCCGTCCGGTATGAAATGTATGAAAAGTACATACATGAGATTAACTTCTGTATTTATCTGTTTTGTGGCCTAGGCGCTCTGTCTTTGAAAACGCCGAACATTTTACAAGGGCTTGATTTCGAGTCTCAAATACCGGAATTTCATACTGAACGGATCTTCGGACTCGGTCGGTTCCGTTCCGGAACCCACTCGTAAAAAAGGGTATTTCCACATTTTTACACGACTGCCCAAAAAGGAGTATTTCAGGGTTTACGTATGTATGTATTTATTTATTCCACCATTACTTCTTATTGCCTGGACAGATTTGAATGCATTAAAACCATAATAAAAACATAGGTTTAAGTTTTTTTTACCATAGTTTTTTTTGCATGTTCCGGAACCGGTATACAAAAAAATCTCCGCGAACATACCCGACTTAGCCTTGCCTTGATTAGTTTCAACTTTTTATCCAACTTGACGTCTTAGAATTCATATTCAGAAATAACCTAAAAAGAATTTCCGAAACGAAAACGGTCCTTTTCGGTGGAGTTTTATGGGGCGGCGTTAGAAGGTAACTTTGTTTGTGCCGCTCGACCAATGAAGAGCAGCGGCTATTATTTATTAGGATTACATCTTTATGATTGGTGCAATACGAAACAAGGCTAGCGAATCATGAAGCGGCGGCGAATGTTTGATAGCTTTAGTGTTTGCCGCGTTTTGTCAAAGATTAAACAGGTTTATTTCTGAAAACTGACTAAGTAAAGACGCTTTATTGATTACTGACTTACGAACACTCTTTTACTATGCAATGAAATCAAATGTTGGAAATGTCTTAACCATCATTATCAGCCTATTACTCCTACTGTTGAAATTCATGCATGATGTTTTTTACATCCTATTCCTACGGTGGTTGGTGACCTCACGTATTTTTTAAGAACATCCATGTCATGCTCGCTCTTATTAGGCGTTTACACTGATTAGATCCTTATTCCTGAATGTTAATTGGAGCGATGGTGTTTAATGCTGTAATTAATAAGTAAGCATTAATAAAAATAAAAAAATACCCTGCCAAAAACATTATAGCCTATGTCACTTGGAATGATTTAAGGATTCCGAGGATACCCCATACATCCAAATCTGTTGAGGCATTTTGTAATAAAAAAACGCACATACATTAACCCCGAAAACATTACATTCCTTTTTTGGGGAGTCGCGTAAAAAGCAGTTTGCTTGAAAGTTAGTTGTAAAGTAAGGTTGGTAGGACAGCTGGCTTTGCTAACTAAAGATAAAATTTGTTTGTCAGATCTGTACACGCGGCGCACTAATATTCTTTGTCACAAGTTCATTGCTCTTTATCAGCTGATTGTTAGGGTTGAAATGAACTTGATTACCAGAAATGTTTAAATTAACATATCTTGTGATTTTAAAAAGTTTCTGGTGATTTGCACTTGGACTTGAATTATTAAAAAGCTTCTATATGCGTGGTTTAATTATTACTACACATTAATGTTACACGTTGTATTTACCCATATTCGCAATAAGTTAATTTGAATTTACATCTCACCTGACTGACTATTGGTGCTGTCGCTGGATTTATCCATAAACCCTTCGCACACTTCGCTGATCGAGCGCTGCATCGACGGCGTCGGCACGGCCGGCTCGGGGGTGGACGGGTTTTCTATACTGGAATACAAGGGAATAAGACTCATTAACAAAAAAACACTTATGCATTTATAATATTTGTAAAGATTAGAGTTTTTAAGATGAGAGTGTGCGACGGAATTACATGAACTTATTCCGCCATCCCCATTCTATCACCGGACGACCAGACGTACGGCAAGCCGTCATCAATTTATGGTTGACATCTCTACTGCTCGCAACAAGCGCTTTGCTTCGACATTCATAATGCGAATGGCCAAGGAGTGGAACTCTCTGCCGCCATCTGTGTTTCCGGATAGCTTTAATCTGGGTGTCTTTAAGACAAGAGTGAACAGGTTTCTTCTAGGCGACTCCTGAATACATCTTCGACCGCATCGTCATTTAACAACAGGTGAGATAGCGGTCAAACACAAGCCTATAAATAGTAAAAAAAAAAATATCATGGTTTCAGGTTACATAAAAGGTTATCTCTCTCTATTATATCTATCTCTATCTATCTCTCCCTCTATTTATCTAAATCTTTCACTATCTTTCTGTCTCTCTCTATCCCTCTAGCTATCTTTTCCTATCTCTCTCTCACTGTATCCCTATCTCTCTCTATCTCTGTATCTATCTCTCTCTTTGTGTCTCTATATCTCTCTCTGTGTATCTCTATCTCCCTTTCTCTGAGATGAGACAGCCGGTGTTCTAGTAGTGGGTTCTGGGTACGTAATGGGATGACGATGAAAAGAACATGAAGGCAGCCACCTTGAATAGTATTTTCTGATAACAGTTCTGGTTTTAATTCATAAATATCTAGACTGGTATGACATAAAGAATTGTTATCTTTGAAGGAAATACTTTTTCAATGGCAAAGAGCCGGCTCTTTTATATACATAGAAGCGGCTTTATGCATAATTGGACATCATTCAACAGTTTTGCAAATTTATTTCATGTGGAGACGCCGCCGGCGCCATTCGTACCTGCGGGTAGATGCAAATTATTTGTCATCACAACATGCTTACCTATCGAAGAAGGATATAGCATCTGTAGCGAGCTCCTCGCCAGTATCGGTAAAGTGCGTAGGACGCAGGTCAGCTTGCGAGAGCAGCGGCGGCGCGTGCGCACAGTATAATGCGCGCAATCTGCGCTGCGAGTCTGCGCGCACGCTTAGCCCTAAAGCTACGCTTAGGCCGCGTGCGCTTACGAATCCGTCCTCGTCGTTGTCCATTAGCTAGAAGAAAATATTTAAATTGAAGTTATTTTAAGAATTGAAAACGCGTGTGGATATCTATACTATTATTAAGAGGTGCAGTTTTTTTTTTTTACACTTAATAGATCTAAGTTTGGCCACTATCTCGCCTGATGTGAAGCGATGATGTGGCCTAAGATGGAGCACATAGATCTAGAGAGAGACGGCAGTTGAGCGGCTGCTCAGACCCGTCTCCCCGATGGTTCACCGAACATCATCCCGAAACACGACTAGGTCGCTTGACGGCATGGCTTTGTTCGGTGGGTGGTATTACAACCACCGCTAGAGCCTACCACTCCAAAGCGCGTAAGCGGGTTTCATCACGATGTTTTCCTTCACCGTTTTAGAGCGAACGTACAAAATCTGCACTTAACTATAAGTCATTGGTGCAGGGCCGAGTCGGGATTCGAACCCAGGTGCGTCGGATCGAAAGGCGCACGAGTTTCCGCTGAGCCACACTCGCTCTAGTTCTTTGTAATACAACTATAGAATATAAGTTTGTATGTATGTTTGTGTGTGTGTTACTTTTTCACGTTGTAACGGCTCAACAGATTTGAGTGTAATTCGGTATGGACATAGCTTATACTCTGGATTAACATATAGACTACTTTTTATTCCGGTAAACCGCGGGTGAAATCGAGCGGCGCAGCTAGTAATATTATAAATGCGATAGTGAGCGAGGATGTATGTGGATATTTATTACTCAATCACAAATTATATACGTATGTAGGTGGTATTCGTTACAATTTGCAGATATCTAGAGACTTGTTTAACAAATGAGCAGGCCGTTTTTGCAGTTGACAAAACCTTATCCATGTTACAATAAGAACTATTTTACCTTAAACATCCTAGCAGTGATGGCCTCAGCGTAATCTCCCTTCGCCCACGGCGATAAGGCACTGTACAGAGTTTTAAACTGCGTGTAGTCCAATCTGTACGCTTCGTATGGCGCTTCTAGTCTTTCGCAAGGCACACGTTTCGCCCAAAGTAGCTCTTCACGTATCACGCTTAGTAGTTCCTGTGAAAAGTAATATTATACATAAAAAAATACATTAATCGTGGAATTGTGCATTGGAGTCGTTAAGAGATAACATGGGGCAAACCACTTAGAATTCTTCATATCACAGATAAAAATGGTCCTACAACACCCAGACACGAAACAAATGCTTACGCTTTTTTTTCTGTGCACAAACATTTGTCCCGTCGTGGAAATCGAACCCGCAGCCTCGGTGGTGTATGAGATTTGAGCCAACCTGCCCCATCCCGCCGGGGCTGTCCACGTAAGACGATATAAAAAGATAGAAGAGATTTTGTTGCTCGAGCAGTTGGCTCGGTGGCCCAGTGGTTAACGCGTCGGGACGGTATTCCGAAGACGCAGGTTCGATCCCTGCCCGAGCAATTTAATTTCTTTCTGATTATTTATTACTAGCGACCCGCCCCGGCTTCGCACGGTTATTATACATATAAACCTTCCTCTTCAATCATTCTATCTATTAAAAAAAACCGCATCAAAATCCGTTGCGTAGTTTTAAAGATTTAAGCATACATAGGGATATAGGGACAGAGAAAACGACTTTGTTTTATACTATGTAATGATAGTGATATATTCTCGGCAAGCATGCGCTAATGCATTCAATATCAAAAAAGAGATAATTATCTTTGTTCGGTAAATTCATTTGTTTCTATAAGTTTAAACTTCTGTAATTTTGTTAAATTAACTTAAATTTAATTAAATTTCTGTGCATCCTTCCCATTTTGACTTACGGCGCGCAGACTTGGTCGTTGACAGACATTCAAAAGTGTAAACTCAAGGTCTGCCAACGTGCGATGGAGCGCAGCACTCTAAGTGTCAAGCGAACGGACCGGATCCGAAACACTGAACTGCGCTCCCGAACTCAGATCGCAGATGTAGCTCTGAAAGCCGCTAAGCTGAAGTGGGATTGGGCTGGACATGTCTGTCGTATGCCGAATGCGCTGTGGACTAAGTTGACTACAGACTGGAGGCCAGACAACGCAAGAAGACGGCGCGGCAGACCGAGAAGGAGATGGCGGGACGAGCTCGACAAATTTTATCCAGACTGGGCGCAACTGGCGCAAGACAGGGACGAGTGGAAAGATTGGAGGCCTTTGTCCAGCAGTGGGACACTTACGGCTAAAAAAAAAAAATTCTGTGTGTTGTTTGCCACAAAGAGCGTACACCAATTAATATTCAAAGCCCATTATCCAGCCCATATTCCATAATCCAGCACAGCGCCATTAAATTGCTGCTTTTCGCCGCCGCATATCATTTATTGCAGATTTAACTTCATAATGTACCCCATTGCTTTAACGATTTCTTACCTGTAACTCAGTAGGTTCTAACAGTCTGTCTTGTTGTAACGCCCTCAGAGTGTTCCTTTCTAAGCTGTCCTCTAACTGCCTTACGACTCGTAGCCGATGTTTTAACCGCAGATGTTCGATGTGTTCGCCCGACACTCTTGTACCGTAACTTCGGTACGACTGGTAGATTAACTCTTGGATTTTTACTGTCTGGAATTACGATGTAGCATGTTCAGTTTTTCTTTTTATTAATTGTGTTATGTTGTTACGACGATTAAACGCCGGCATATAAATGTGTCTGATATGAATAAGGCTTATAAAATGACCATCAATGGATTAATGGGATGTATAAATATTTAAATTTTCTAAGTACCTACTAACGCCGGATAAATATAAATATATACATATATCAAAATCAATACATACCTAACTAAGCACTATTGACATAGCCTAGCTATTGAAATAACACACCATATTACCACGTCTTATATAGATTTATGTGAGTTGTGCCCGTATCTAATTATCATTTAAAATCATTTAATTTTATTTCAGTATCCTATTATGAACCGCACATAGTAAGTAATAGCTTACGAAGCATTCTTTTGCAGTTCTTTTTATGCAACCGCACACAAAGTTAGACGTACGTAATGACACACTTGATAAACTCGATTCTGGATACTACCTACCTAACTACTGACACAATAGACGCACCCACACACTCACATACACGACTCCCATTCGGCACCGGTCGGTAGGCAGGTGATCCATGTCAGTGCGTTTCTCTTACTTTTTCGATACCTACCCCCATCATATGAGTTAGTTAATTTGGATTAGCTAATAATATATGATTAAATAACTTATATTGCTACCACTTATCACATTCAGTACACTGATTAATAAATCTAACCTATTATTTGTTTCGCTTTGTAAACAGCTATACCGAATGAAAGAGACTGAATCCTATGACACAGGAGTTATCCTAGTGTGGGATTCAGAGCTCATAGAATTGATTGTACACGATTTGTATTTGCAATAAAATGATTGATTGATTGATAAGAACTTAAGGGGACGCCTTGGGCCAAGTAACAGAACAGCACACATAGAACATACCTTTTCAGCCGTCCTTGGTTCCGTAGACAAGGCCATAGCTTCCTCATTGTAAATTCCTGCAAGATAGTCGTTTAGGATTTGCATGGCTTGCCCATCTTCTGCGCATTTAAGTAACTTTTCCCTGTTTATATCCAAAATAGTCAGTGTGACCTGAAAATATAATTTGAAAAAACATTGTAATAAATTTGCAAGTTTAAATATGAGACTGACACCCGTATTCATGAACAGCACTTGTTAAAACACTTGCCTCAACAAATCTGAACTCCATATTCTGATTGGTTGTTGTGCCTTACTTAGTGTTTCGACAAGTGTTGTTCATGAATACGAGTTTAATATTTGTGCAATAAAAAAGGCACTGAAACAAAAGAGACTAGCTCCATCATCATATATATAATACAAACCTGGAATATAACCTTAGCGCCGTCATAGAAAAAGCAGTCCATGACGTTGACAGCACATTCGTAAGGCATAACGCTGATAAAGAGAGTCAGGAACCAGGATAGGGAGATCATCTTCATCATCCCGAGCTCGTCTAACTTCGCGTGAAGCTCTGGCAGATGGGCTTCGGTTAACTCTTCTAGGACTCCTTGGTCGACCTTCAAATAACTTCTTGGTTATTTTGACAAACAAAACAAGATTTTGTAAAAGAAAAGTTCTGGGTAGTGCTGCATCTGTTATTGGCAGGCGTATTGCTAATAAATGCATTTAGAATGCATTGTTATCGAGTTGTGAGCTACCCTAAAGTTTCAGCCAGATAGCTAATCGGGAAGTGCTCGAAATTTGAGTTGCAAGTTTCCAGATAGACAGACAGACAAACAAGAGAGTGACTTAATAAAAACGAGGTAATAAAACTCACCAGAGCACCCACAACCCTAGTATTATAGTAATCAGGTAGCAGCGTCTCACAAATCGTGGCTAGAAGCCAAAACGCTTGTTCTTCTGGACAGTATATCAGTAACACTGAAGCCACTATGTTCATCGCTTGACAGTAACCGATGGTTGGGTTTTTGAGTGCGTACGCGCATAACACTCGGCGAAGGGCGGATATTCCTGAAATTAAGACAATAGGTAAATTTAAAAACTAAGACCCGTCAAATTATTCATATTTGGAATGTGCCTTTACATTAGATACCAAACACTACATAACTATCATAAATTTATTATTATCGCGGTGGGATTATTGGTAATAAAATTCGCCATATTGGATTTAGTATGACGTCATAATACCCTAAGATACTTGGAGTGTTAAGCATATTTTGGATTCATATATCAAAATGCGATGAGTAGTTCAGGACATGGCGGCAGTTTAACGGACTACACTTGTTACTTTAGGTACTTACCAACATCATTCTGAAATGCCCTGTGTTCGGGGAGCGATCGATGGAGATCCCTTTCAATTTCATCATTGGCCGGGTTCTTCGAAGACAGCGCTTTGTTCACCAATCGTTCGTACAGTCCTTTGTTTTGTGCCTGTAAGTAGAAAGTGTATTATATATATATATATATATATATATATATATTCTTTATTGTACACTATTGTAATATTTACATCGATGATTTATAAAATATATGTACAAAGGCGAGCTTAACCCTAATAAGAGTTTTCTTCCAGCAAACCCTTTAGGAAAGAGAACTGTCACATGAGCAAATAGGTTTCAGTGTACGGCGTAGGTTACAGTGTACTATTTCCTATTGTCTATGGATTTAATTTTGGAAACGAGGTATATACTACGGCTTTTTAGCTAGCTTTTTTTATGTCATAGACGGTTCGCAACTAACGTTACGGTTACCACAAGTGCTCAGATGTAAAAACCGCACAAACGGTCAGCCATTAAAGTCATGGCCGCAGCGAACGTTGCTTAACCTAGCAGATCTTTTATGAACGGCTAGGCGAGCACGCTACGAGCGCTACGTACGTCCCCATAACATAAATGACAGTTACAGTAACGAAGAACTTTAATCGCAATTTGCAATGCAAGCCATCTCATTAGTCACTACACTTTCCAAAGTTTTATGATTTTCTCACATGCATACTGTCCTCAATTTATTGACGAGTTTGCACCATTTCTTACCTTTTGCAGTATAGAACCTGAGAACACTGCCCAAAGCTCGCCGCGCAGTAATTCTGGTATTCCATTGACTACCAACTCGCTCCCGTCTGTGGTTTGGTACATGCTGACTCCGCGACCGACTTCGGCCATATGGTCTTCCCATTGCTTTTCCTATAACAAAAACAAATATATCATAACTTTACTCTAAAAATGTTTAAAGTTCTGCACAAGATAAAAGCTAAATAGATTTTGATATTAACGTTACAGAGATTAATGCATGGTACTTATTTATTACTAGTTACGATGGTTGCTCGTATTTCATCTCGATGTCGTAGTATCTAAATTAAAATGGACGTGACAAATAGACTGTGAGCGAGAAGCAAAAATCGCGGCGGTCGGTTCGGGTTGCGGGCACAGAGCAGACTGCGGACGTGTTGCATGTTACTGGTCGTAGGTTTCTCGTATGCGAGAGGCCGTCTGGGTGTGAACCACCGCTTTGCCTGTTACTTAGCCGCCAAGCAGTAGTGCGCGAGCATTACTCTGTTCCGGTTTGAAGGGCATTGTAGCCAGCGAAATTACTGGGCATTATGAGACTCAACAGCTAATTGTATCAGGGTGACGAGCGCAGTGCAGCGCCGCGCAGGATTTTGCAAAACAAAGTTCTGGGTGGTGCTGTTATTGTTATGGGCGAGTATTGCTTGCCATCAGGCAAACGACCAACTCGTCTCGTCATTCAGTTACATAAAAAACACACATGTCATGATGCTTGTTGCTACTTGCTTACTGCTGTTGTTGCCTAATGCGTGTTGCGTGATGCTAGTTGCGTGTTGGGTGTTACTTATTGCTTATTAGTTGTTGCGTGTTGCTTGTGTGCGAGGTAAAAATTTGGTAAGGAAATACAGCAGTTAACTAATTTCTGGATTATCTCTTAAGGATACTTTTCACCTCGGGAAACGAGCAGTTTTAAATAAAATCCCTATAAATATTATCTCACGTGAAGTCGAGCGCGTGTTTGTTAGTCATAAATATGGTTTTATTGAGGACTAAGGATATATTCAAACCGGTTTATAGTTACAAACATAGAACTTATTACTAACCTTTTTCTGCTGTATCTGTTTTATCGGCGAAGTTTGATGCGTCCTAAACAGGGTCATAAGCGGCGGCTGTGGCGTCCACTTGTCACCTTCCTCTGCCCCCGACATTGCCTTCGTCGCTTTCTCCCTGAAATAGTCACTGTTGTCACAAGTGAGAATTGGTACGGCAATTTGAACCTTAAATGTAACATGCCCAGAGTTGAAACTCGTTAGTCCAGTCGATGGGAAGATCATAGAATGCAGTCCAAGATGCGATGGTCGTTGTTAGTGGACGAAACTGCAGCTTTCTTCTAGTCATGGCTTCAAGGTACATTAATTCGATTTGACAGATCAATACTGGAAAGTATTTCTCGCTGAGAGAGAACATTATTTTGAACTACTTTATGGTAGTTGTTTGCTGTTTCAAATAAAGTAAAACAATCGAAATCAAAATTGCTACAGCCCAGTACGGCTTGGTGCTTGATGAAATGTTACAATGTCTTGATTGAACATGTGGGTTTTCATGATTTTTCTTTCATCGTTTTAGGTCCAGTATGGAAAAACCGTAGTCAAGGCATTTGATCTCGCAATCCAGTGCGTAGAATCGAATACAAGCGCTTGTGTTTTTTTATTATATTTTTTATTGATATTATTTTGATCTGGGTTTCATTACATCTGTCAAATTGGACTAATAATGTTAATGCAGAAATGGTTACATGCCCATTGAAACACCCATGAAATGTAGACCTCCCAAGCAGTATGTTAACTCCTGAAACATGCTAATAAATATAAGAGTTATCTTAAATACTAACAAATGACCATACTATTATACAGAGTACAACATAATATTGTCTAGATTGGTACAGGCACCGGCCGAACAAAGCCATGCCTTCAAGCAACCTAGACATGTTTATGAATGATGTTCGTTGAACCGTCTGGGATACGGATACGAATCAGGATACGGATAATCTTTCCGATACTGTGGTAGAGTCATGGTGATAATTTGACATTCATATGTGCGTCTGTGATGCCAAAAATGAATAGAGATTTTGATTGATTGATGGCCGATTCAGAACCTCACGATAACTCGTTGACGACCGATTCGGTATGATATTATAAGATCCAAAATCATGCACACAAAACAAATTCCGTTAATGCAACATCGCATTATTGGGGCGGAATAGCTCGGGACCTAAACACAAGATCGAATCGATACGGTATTGGTTCTAAATCGAGGGGCTGAGTGGCTGTCTTAAGCGACGATGCGGTCGAAGGTTTAGCATGCTCGCCTAGTAGAAACCCGTTAACTATTGTCTTAGAGACACCCGGATCATACACACATAATAATACACATAGATCTAAAAACGTTAATAAAATATTAAAAGTAAAGCAAAAAGACTTGCGGCTGTCAAAAACACACCCAAAAAAATTCACATCACGAGTTTAGAGAAAGGCACATGGTAACAACACAAAATCCCTTACTATGGTAGTACAATTGGCGGTTTTATCGCTTAAAGCCTCTCTTCCAGACAACGAATAAGGGACAGTATCGAAAGAAGGAGTAAGCGGCGGTGTATAACTACAACAACCATATAAAAAGTGAAAGGCACCACCCTATCCTACTAATGTTTAAATGCGAGTGTGTGAGGATGGATGGATGGATGTTTGTTACTCAATCGCGCAAAAGCTACTAAACAGATTTTGATGAAATTTAGTATGTAAGTACTTTAGGTCCAGGTAAAGGACATAGGTTACTTTTATCCCGGGAAACCGCGGGGAGCAGCTAGTTTTAGACAGCCTCTGTGGTGTAGTGGTTGGGCAGGTTGGCTCAAATCTCATACACCACTAAGGTTCGTAGGCGGGTTCGATTCCCGCGACGGGTCAAATGTTTGTGCACAAAAAAAAAGCGCAAGCATTTGTTTCGTGTCTGGGTGTTGTGTCATGGTAATAGTTCCTGTTTTCCTAGATACAGGTACAGGGAATCCTAGTTGGGGGTCAGGATATATGTGTATCTGATCGTTGGGCGTTATTATTATTAGTTTTATATATAATAAATTCTTACTTAGGCATCTTCGCCAGCAGCTCCGATATCTTGTGCACCAAGAAATCCCTGTCGGCTATATTCCCGAACAAGAAGCTGGTGTGGTGCGCAGTCGTGATCAGGATGCTGCCGCTGTCGGTCGCACTTCCCGTCCCGCCTGAGTCCGCCCGTTCTACTTGATGCACGTTTCGAAGAGGTATTGTGAGACGGACTAGGTTACGTACCTGGAAAGAAAACAATTCACACTCATTGTAAACTAGCGACCCGCCCCGGCTTCGCACGGATACAATTTAATTAAGTGGTGTCACTTTTTCAGTTTTTAGAAAAAAAGGGATTTAGCTAAAAATCAGCGCCGAGTTGTGCAAAACCTCGGCATTTTATGCTGAGCTGAGCCCATTCGGCGCGCTAAACATATATTTAATATATAAGTTTATTTTTGTTTGTTATTTTTGTTTGTCGAATTAATGGGTTTTTCTATCTTCATGAAATTTGCCACAAATATAGCCATCAGCCCGCAGAATGACATTATATTTTGGAATAACAACATTCCAAAATAAACTCAATATTATTATTTATTATTATTGTTTTAACTTCGTTACATAACTGAAGGTCAATCGAACTATTATATTGTAATTTTATAATGTCTGATAATAGTCACTAACAAGGTTGAGTAAATACATATAGTTTTCTCGCTGACGATAACACCAACCGCATACTAATTAACGAATATGTACCACAGTTTTACGCAGTAACTATTAAGTAATCTGTGACAGTAGGTAAACAATGCATTCTAACTGCTGACTATTGGTTCCAAATGTATGACTGTGAGCGTATTCTAATTCATTCTTTCTTTAACAGAGACGGGACACAGTGCAAATGTGTGCGTGTAATCAGGCCTAGCGCACTCCGCACTGTAGGTACGAAGCTACAAGTACATAGCCGGACACCGGCGGCGGGTCGCGCGTCGTTACACGTGCCGCGTCAGAAGAGATAAGAGCTTTGCGATAGAAAGAGAGGCGCTCTGTAGCTTAATATGACTGGTAGGTATGCAGCGCAACGCGAGCTGCATTGAATTCTATTGCGTCATAGCAAGAGCCGCTATTTGTTTAAATTTCTTTGCGGAGTGATGCTTCTGTCCCTTAGTATTCTGTGGTGTAATAACAAATTTCAGTAAACTAATACACATAACATACACAACAGTAAACATTTTAAAAATCCTCGACACAAGAAACCTATAAAAAGTAAGAAACGGCTGAACCGATTTTGAAACAATATGTCTAAGAACCACCGCTAGAAAACCTGCTTTTAAATAAAAATAAACCGCAACCAAATGGTTCACCCGTTTAAGAGCTTCGGTGCCACAGACAGACACACAGTGGTCCAACTTATAACACCCCTCCTTTTAAACGTCGGGGGTTAAAAAATAGGGCTATAGGATATAATCAAAACTTAGATGAGTTGAATAATTACAATGATGTTCATCAGGGAGTAAGTAAAGACTAAAGGTGAGGTGCCTGAATTAGTGTGTGAATTCGGACATTTGCATCTTATTATTAGGTACCTGGTGCTTGTCTTGCATGAAACTAAATAGTTCACTTAATAATTATGCTCAATTGATCGGTACTTACTCTACTGTCGAAACAAATGAAATTCTGCGACAGGTACAATCTCCCCCAGTTGTGCCGCTTATTATACGGAGTCCACAGAGTACATTCCTCTGTACCGTCCAGCTTTTCATTCTGCGGCAATCTGAACCTTAACGTGTAGAGATTAGACTGCTTTCTCGCGTCCAAGTCCCTTTTGAGGAAGGAAGGCTTCTTTGGTACGTTTTTGCTCAGCTTCGTTAGCAGTTCTTTGTCGATGTTAAAGCTTCCAGACTTGTCGTCGATTAATCTAGAATTAGAAGTTATTCTTTACAAAATATATAATAATAATAGTAAAATAAGTTATTTTACTCTGACAATATTTTTTGCATAACATTGTTCTAAGATGAAATATTGCGCATCAAATCGATTGGCGTTTCGGTGACCATTGCGATCTATAACTTGTGTAGAAATCCTTGGAATAAAGTCGACAAAATTGATATGAAATTAAAGCTACTGAGTCCGAGCAATTGGACGGGATATTGAGATTTGGGGAAATAAAAAATTATTCTGCCACGAAGCAGTAGTGCGCCAGCATTACTGTGTTCCGGTTTGAAGGGCATTGTAGCCAGCGAAATTAATGGGCATATGAGACCTAATATCTGTCTCGGGGTGATGAACGCATTCCAATGCTACGCAGTGCTTTTTATGGGCAGGCGTGGCGCTTACAATCAGGCGAACGACTTGCTCGTCTCATCACTCAGTATAATAAAAAAAATGACGTGTGGCACTCGGAGACTGCCGCGGTAAAGCTATTGCATAGCATTCAGAGTGGGGGGTGTTAGGTTTTTTTCGATACGGAATTTCTGGATTCGGTTTCCACGCTCAAGGCCCGCGATAGAAGCTATGCAATAGCTTAAAAAGATGTAAATGGCAATAGGGTATCGGACAACTTTACAGAAAGTGTTTTGAATTAACTACAATGAATATACATATATAGCCATAAAAATACTATTTTAATTAAATAACGCTCTAAAAGTTCCTAAAACTATGTTTAAATATTATGTTTCAAATATTGCCGCGCAAAAGGTCACCTCAGAACTTATGACGTCATATGAAGGTAGAAAGCGACACTTTTTTTTTATACGTTATTGGCTTGCGTTTGACCACTATCTCACCTGATGGTAAGCGACGATGCGGTCGACGATGTAGCACGCTTGGCAAGATAGTACCTGTTCACTCGAGATTTGAAGATTCCTAGATTATAAGTATCGGGAAAGATTGACTCCGGCAGGGAGTTCCACTCGTTAGCAGTTAACTCGTTGACTCTTCGAAATAAAACTTGCAAAGAGATTTAAATACGTTTTGTGAAGTTTGGGGACTATATTGTAGTAATGGAATGAAAACATTAGCAAAAATACATTTTATGAAAAGCAAAAACGTAAAATAAACACAAGCTTGACTCACGGCATTTGCCTTCAAATGACGTCATGCGCTGTGATTGTTGTTTCGTTTGAGATGAAGAACAGATTAAAAATGTCAGAATGATTAGATTTTATTTATTGATTTAAAAATATAAATCATTATTATTTCACAAAAATATTGATTGAATGACGTTTCTGGTTCGACGAATATTCGTTCTAACTACATTTTAGATTTTTTTCTCGATTACTGTCCGATCCCCTATTAACCCGACCAACGTTTTACGCACATACGGGTGAGCGTAAGGCTATCATTATTTTAATTTGTCGCGCGCGAGTGTCTAAAGATTATAGTCACGTATATGGTAGAATCCTTATACCATTTTATACTTCTTTTACGAGTTGAAAATGTAGTTCTTATCGCTATAATAACTAAGAACTTTAAACACTTACGACTATTGAATAGATACATTATCAATACTGATGACATAGCGATAACGTTTGTCAATAGTAGACATGTACCTGCGATTTGAGAACAAAGGAATGGTTCTCAATACAAATTCATGAAAGAGGGGATTTCCCCTCATGTGTATCTACTCGGTATCGTGAATTATGACCGTCACTTTGTTTCGGTAGGTCTCTGAACCACTTAATTTAATTACACTCACTAATTGACACTGGCTCAAGTGAACCAAAACTGGCACTTGAGAGTTGAGACATACCTACTTTGTCAAAGTGATAATTCAATTAAATAAGGATACAAAGACTCTATTACAAAAGGAGAGTAGGTACCTAACATATTCAAGCGCAAGCTATATTAACCCAATGTCATGCCATTTGAAAATCGCTGATAATTTTCTCACCCGCATTGTTTTATTAACCCCCGACACAAAAAGGAGGGATGTTATAAGTTTGACCACCATGTGTGTCTGTCTGTGGCACCGTAGCTCTTAAACGGGTGAAACGATTTGGATGCGGTTTTTTTATTTGAAAGCATGTTTTCTAGTTGTGTCGGTAGTTTTTTAAATTTCTAATATATGAACTGTGTAAATCATGCATAAAATGGAATCATAACTTACTGTTTCATAGCAATATTAGCCAGCTGCTGCATCAACGCAAACGTTTCATTCTTCTTTAGGAACAGAGTAAAGTAATGTTCACTGTCCCTCGTCACCACTTTTATAGAGTCCGGGAACAGCAAGCTGTTGGTCTTCGCCAAGTCGGTAACGTCTGCCCAACGTATCTTGATTGTGGTCTTCTTTCCAAGTATGTATGAGTAGAAGCACATGTAGTGTACGGAGAGGTATATCCAGCCTTGCCGTGGGAAGTTTCCTTTCCAGTAACTATAATAAAATATATATTTTTTTTAATGTTTTTGACGTTATAGATGTTTGGAAGGAGATGGGATAGACCTCTGCCCTGCTGTGGAACATAATAGGTTAAAAAGAAAGAAGAAAATGTTATAGCTGTTACATTATAGCTGACCAATTTATATTAGCGTGTGTATTTTGAATTAATTAAAATCTGAGCTGTGCGCGTTATTGTTATGAATTCGATCACGCGATGCCGCTGGGTATAATGCAAATTATTGATGACCAACCACTACACACTTACCTACAAGAGTAATAACACACCAATTTTTCATCTTTCGGCAATCCTTCGAATCTCTGATGGAAATCATAATCAACATTTTTGTATGTGAGTGTGTCTTCATCTGAAATAACAGAATAACTATACACATGCCAAAGTTTGGTTTTTATATAAAATACCGTATTGAGTTTCGAGCAGAGAAATTTTGCACAGTATGATTTATCCATTCAAGTGGACAACCACTTTGTCACCAACTCAAAGGACTTGGTCACCAACTCAAAGGACTTGGCCACCAACTAAAGGACGTATTCCTTTGATTTTTCTTTGCATGTCGATTGAAAATACTAATGGCTTCTAAACAAAAAGTTTCTATAAACCTATAGCACAGTCTATTCACTAGACGCTATAGTGCCTATAGTAGACTTATGATTGTTTCAAGGCGACTAACCAACCAGAGTAAAATGTAGAGTTTGTTGTGTCCGGCCTAGTACACTGTAGGTACGAAGCTACAAGTACATAGCCTGACACCGACGGCGGGTCGCGTGTCGTTACACGTGCCGCGTCAGAAAAGATAAGAGCTATGCCATAGAAAGAGAGGCGCTCTGTAGGTTAATATGACTGGTAGGTATGCAGCGCTACGCGAGCTGAATTGAATTTTATTGCGTCATAGCAAGAGTCGCTATTTGGTTAAATTTCTTTGCAGAGTGATGCTTCTGTCCCTTAGTATTCTGTGGTTTTGTATTGATTTGTGACGAACGATTTATTTGTGTTTTTAGGTAATTTGATAGGTCAATAGATAAGAATGATTATGTCTGAAATTAATGTGGAATAGACAAGTACCTAAATAATTTTGATAAATAATAATTGCACCCTAAATTATGGCCAATACTTTTTCTTTATAAGGTCTGTGTAACAGCATTGGGTTGATGACAGTGATAATAATGATAAAATTATATAGCGAGTGTGGCGATGTGTTAAATTTTGCTGGCAATAGTGAATTTGAACACTGATAACCTTGAACTATAGTCTAACAATATGACATAGACGTTAGTATCACTTTAAATTGAATTATTTCTTATCTTCCATAGTAACTATTCCAGTCATGAAACACGAAACCTACCAGCAATTAATAAAAATAGACTGTATCAATTATTATTTAAGTGAACACAAAGAACATACCTTCTGTAAAACTTTCCTGCTCCGTTGCAATAATAGAGTTGATCTTGCAGCAAACAAACTCTGTCACTTCTTCTTCAGTGTCGAATGAGTGTAACGTTGGACAAACATTGTCGAATAGCCACTGCCAGTCTTGACGTATTTCTTGTTCAGTTAAAGCTGTGGCAATAACTGTAAAAAATGAAGATTATTAAAAATTTTGAAAAGACAAATTATTAACTTTAGTCAGAACTAGTGCCAAAAGTTAAAACTTTTTGATTGTATGTGTATGTTTTTGAACTTTTTGTATTAGCATAATCTATAACATCTTTAATTCTTTAATCACCATATTAGCAATTTTTTACAGTTTAGGGTAATGCTTATGTAAAAATTAAAACACAATGTCTAAGCCAGAGCTTGGAGTTTTGATTCCTATAATAACAATGCTAAAACACAAAAAAGCAGAAAATTTAAATTTAAAATCTTACATCTTTTTACAAAACTCATACGAGCAACTCAAGTCTCCAATTTCTTATTAAACTATTCAAATAAAGATGGTAAATCACAACTCATAGTTACTTAGAATGACTATGATTATAGTTTAAATTTGTAAGCAAGTTGTTTACAAAAATTACAATGTGTAGTTGAAACATTATCTAGTAACAGATAATACAACTAATATATGTATATTGTAACTAGCCAGTACCTGCAACTTAATCCACATTGAATTTAGTTTATACAGTTATTCCATAAGGAATTGTTCATTCTCACGGAAAAAAGTACTTATGTTCTACATGCTTTACTAATATTATAAATGTGAATGTTTGTAAGAATGTATGGATGTATGTTTGTTACTCTTTCACACAAAAACTACTGAATGGATTTTGATGAAACTTTACAATAATATAGCTCACACATCAGAATAACACATAGGCTACTTTTTATCCTGGGAAACCACGGGTGAAACCTCAGGGTGCAGCTTGTACTTTACAATATTAGTAGGATAGGATAGAATATATCTCAAGAATCATGTCTTTGGAGCATACAACAAGCATCCAACTATTCACTTTGTTTGCTACAAAGCTACAGCTCAGATTTCAATAGGACAACACTAACAATGAAACATTGCTGGAGCAAATGCCACAAAAAAATATCTTACTAATATTATAAACATGCTAGTCTGGACCATGGTCCAGACTAGCACGGGAAAGGGAAGGTTGGAAGGGGTTGGAGGAGGCCTTTGCCAAAGGGCACACAGATTCAAACCCAAACAAAAGGAATCGAAACAAAGTACAATAAACAAAATTGAATCTAACACAGGCTATAAATAAAAATAAAAATGGATGTATGTTTGTTACTCTTTCACGCAAAAACTACCAAACCAATTTTGATGAAATTTGGTATGTATGTAGGTACTTTAGGACTTGGAATAGCACATAGGCTACTTTTTATCCCAGGAAACCGCGGGTGGAACCGCGGGGCGCAGCTAGTACAAAATAAAAAAGAACTATTTCATATACCTTTAACCAATTTATAAATGACATTTAGCAAATAATAGGCAGTATGTTATCTAGTTACAATATTTTTCAATATCTTACCATAATATATTTCGGAATTGGGAGTCTGGTGTAGAATTCTGTATGGGGCTGGCTTTGTATCTCGAACGCTATCGAGTGTGCCTACGAGTAGAGAAGAGAGACCTCTCGATTTTCCGTGCCCTTTCCTACGCTGCAGGACGAAGTACAGAGTCGTCTCATCGCAATCCCTAATAAAACAGACGCATTGGAAATAAACACTAATACGAAAATAAATAAATTATATACAGCATGTATTTACGAAATACAAGGTTTTATTACCACAACGCAGTTTTGATGAAAACTTCTTGCGGTTTCACCCACATTCTGGACCCTATGCAACTTTATGCAAGCAAAAGTAGCTAGCGCACACTTCAATAGACACACATTTTCATTCTATGATGACTATGATATCGTTTCTCGATAATGAAATTGCGACAAACAATGGATGGATGAAAATTAGAATTTACATCGAATTTACGTCACAATCACGTCACGAATATTTGTTTGACACACAGACTAGGAACAGGTTTGACAGAGAGACAGCTGCTTTCACAGACTAGTAAGAGATACACAGACTAGTAAGAGATACACAGACTAATAAGAGATACACAGACTAGGAACATGTAACGTATTTATTTTCGTTCCGATATTAGCAGAACGCGATTTTGGCTGTCTACTCGAAAACTTGAAGCATAATATTTCCTATTTTTTTTCAAATAAGTCACAACATTTTCTTTAAATCCTTTATTCACGCAAACAGAAGAGAATGGGTGGGTGGTTGCCGGTCATTAGTGATGTGCTTCTTTTTCCGCAGCCTTTCTTTGAGTTTCTGCCCAGTTTCTCTTATTTGCATCAGAGTTAGCAAGATTGTGTACTTTTGAGATTAAATAAAATCCGACAGCCCAACCCATAGGATAATACATCCATATCCAATTATTTTTCATGTAAAAGAATATTGGAAATTGTGCAATTTTGGCGCAAAATGTATAGGGATACTTCATATGGCGGCGAGATTTTCTGTAAAATAATAACAGAGTAGGTACTAGTTAAAAGAAAATGTGTATCGCAGATCGTTTTATTGGGTGCATTCCTTATCTCCAATTGTGGAAAGCTTGAGGTTATTACCAGTGAACGTTATTACGCAAAGACGCATAGCCGTCAAGAATAAACAAAATTCTAAGTACATAGATTTCAGTTGATGCTCCATACCGGGCAATCGCAGCGTACCTAAGAGCAGGCATCAACTGCGGAAAGTTGTAGGTAAATAATAATATGGCGTGCATTAAGGTATGTATAGTGTGTAACATGATAAGCTTGCATATCACTTTTCATTCCAATACATTTATAAGACAAACATATTTTTTATATATTTACCCTGCTATGTAACCCGCATCTCGCATTTTATTTTCCAGAAAATTGTAAAATGCCACCATTTGTTTAGGAAACATGTTGTAGATAAGTATATTAGTGTAATCGATAACTTGGATATACAATTTTTATCTAAGAAATTATTTTCGTATAATTTTATGAGTATTAAACATAATTTTATTTGTCATCTATCTGTCATAAACATGGCATAAATGAATGCAACAACTTTTATTTAGGAATTAAAAGTGGCCAATACAAAGATAAAATATAGTAGTGGCCAATAGAGCCGACACATTGAAAAGAGATTTTAAGATTTTATAAATAAAATACATAAATAACATTCTAGCTTTCCCTGTATTTTATGTTTATTGCCTTACCACTACCGATCTAACCTGAAACTACGGCCGAAACAAGGTTTATGCTTCGAGTAGACAGCCAAATGGCTCAATATTTTATCTGAGGGTTTTTGGCTCGAACCAAAACCGAGACTACATTTGATCAGAATCAATTACAAAAAAAAATGCATACATAAGTATTGAATTAATTAATAATTGATCATTAGAAAAAAAAAACAAAAACCGACTTCAATGTATCTTCGAAGTCCAAGGTTATATATCGATGAAATTTATATGGGACCACTTATTAGCGATACTGAACCCAACGCTAAAAGAATTTTCCAAATCGGTTCATAAATTCTATGAAATAAAATTAAATAATAGCGAGCAATATAAATAAATACGATGGGGGGAAAGGAAACCAGAACAAATTGACATGTATAATAAATGCAATGATAAATTAAGACTAATTGACTTTGCCAATGAATTTTGTAAATGTAGTGATAAGAGGAGCAATATCCTACGTTCTTAGAGGAACTGCTAGATGTTATTTAATTGTAACTTATGTCGCATAATATACACTCGAGAGCAATGAATCCGGGTCACTTAAAGAATGTTAAAAATCTCGGAAACTAAAAATGATAGGTTAATGCAATAAATTGTATTTAATAGACAATGTAATACTCCTTAAATGAAAGTAAAAAAAATATGAGTCACCATACATTTTATTAACACAAAATTACATAAAGAAAAAAACTGCTGATCTCTCCTTAAAACAAAAATAGGAAACATGAAATTTTTGAACTTTATTACGATTTTCTTGAATTTTAATACTTCGTATTGCCTCCTCGTGCTTCCATTACTGCGTTTACGCGGTTTGGCATGCTGTACACCAAGTTCCTTATACGATTTTGGGGAATATTCTCCCATTCCTCTGTGAGAGCAATTTTGAGCTCACGAAGCGTGATTGGGGGAGGGTTTCGTTGTTTTACGCATCTGCCTAGCTCGTCCCAAGCATGCTCGATCGGGTTGATATCCGGGCTGCGCGCTGGCCACTCCATACGATTAATGTTCATCTCTTGAAGGTAGTCATTCACAATCCTACCTGTATGAGGTCGGGCATTGTCATGCATAAATATAGCATCCTCACCTAAATTGACCATAAATGGACCAACGTGATCATTGAGGATTTCTTCCACATATCTTACGCTAGTTAAAGAGCCGTTTTCTATGATCACCAGCTCTGTGCGACTTTCAGAAGAAATTCCGGCCCACACAAGTACAGACCCACCACCGTAGGCTACTTTTTCTTCGATGCATGCTTGCTTGAATCTTTCCCCTGGTCTTCGATACACTCCGTGTCTTCCATCGTGCTTGTAGAGCATAAATTTTGATTCGTCGGAGAACATAACTTTTGACCAATCTTCAATACTCCAATTTACGTGGCTCTGGGCATATCTTAGTCTCGAAATACGATGCCCACGCTCCAGTTTAGGGCCGTTTGCAGGTCTAAGGGGTTTTAAGTTAGATTCAGCAAACCGACGTCTTACTGTCCATGCACTTGGGTTACTTCCTCCGAGGCGTCGAAACTGATTGGTGAGTTCAGTTCCTGTGAGAAAGCGATTTCGAAGCATGGTGTTCACCAAGTATCGGTCTTCTCGTGCTGTGGTACACCTGGTTCTGCCCGTTCCTGGTCTGCGTAGGTTAGAACCAGTTTCTTCGTAACGTCGGAGAACTCTTTGTACTGTTGACAGCGACACACCGACAGTCCTGGCTGTATCGCGCTGACTCCGGCCGGTTTCCAGCATTGTAAGTATTCTGGTGCATTCTTCAGGCGTAAGCGACATAATTTCAGCTTGAATAATGAATATAGAGCACTATCAACATGGTTTATGTACCCACATAAATGACAGATTACAAACAAAAGCAAAACCAAATGCTGTAATTTCGTAGTTCCATCTTCGAAAGTGGCCCTTTTTCAAATTTGATTTTTTTATGATATAACTTTACAATAACTAAGAAGTTTTAATACCTTCATTTAAGGAGTATTACATTGTCTATTAAATACAATTTATTGCATTAACCTAGCATTTTTAGTTTCCGAGATTTTTAGGATTCTTTAAGTGACCCGGATTCATTGCTCTCGAGTGTATATGTATTAATCTATAACAAAGAAATATCTAAATCTGAACTAAAATAACTTAAATATATATACAAAATATAATACAATTATTCTAAAAGGCCTATGGTGGAAGGGAAAGTGCCCAGAACGCTGGCCGCATTGCCACGCTGAATGGCAATGCTGATTTTCTGACCCAAATATGAGCCAGCATTCTGGTCACATGTCGCCTCCACCAGACGTTTTGCCAAGTTCCTATAGATTTCATGGGTGCTCGGCCCCCACGGTCCTAATGTTTCTACCCCAAACGGCACAAACATGCAGCCTCGGTCGAGATTTGTATATTTGCGCCGTTTGAGGTTTTCCGCTTTTGACGCAGCTCCGCCAGCCCGAACAGTTGTTTCTGGAAGATGAGACGGAGCTAGGGTATCTACACAGGTAGCATCCCATACTAACGGCCGTCCCATCTTCCAAGGAATTAGTGTCATTCCATCGGGCCTCTTACCGTCGTCACGCATCAGTCCATTAGGCTCTAGGACTGATGGTACACCGGCACTGACAAAGGCCCGACGGATGACATCATTCAAGCTGGCGTGCCGTGATATGCGACCCGCACTTCTGCTGCATGATAAACCGTGGTGGCCAAACCGATCCACCATTTCACCACAAGTACACCGGTGGGGGACTTGGCAACACGCGCCTAAACGTAAGGAAACTGCCAATCGGAATGTGCTGTTGTCAAAAAGGCTTCCAATGTTCTTTGATGGTAGGGCTTGCAACCAAAGTCCCGATTCCCAGCGTGAAACAGCAAGAAGACGTGCACGCTCTGTAGAGAAAGCAGCTGTGTTGAGCAGATCTGTACGTTCTAACTCGCAGAGCGGCCCATCCCATTGCTTCTGAGAACGAAGAACTTTGGGCAAGGGTTGATTGGGACAAGCTATTTTCCAGGACTCTGTCGCCTCAGTAAGGAAAGTAATTTCAAAGTTTGCCAAAGATGGTGATAAGATATTTTCAATTAAATTTTGTGTACTGTAGACTGACGACAGAAATGCTGGTAATGATAAACTGGAAATTTTGCGAATTCCGAGGCCCCCATACCTTATCGGTAGTGAAGCCTGGCGCCAAGTGCGATCGTCGAAAGGCGTGTTAAGTATGGCGGTGAGAGTATCCCTCAAAACGTTGTCAAACTGTTGTAAAAGTATAGGGTGATTCCAAAGTTGACAACATCTTAAGGTATACATAAATTTGGGGACAAAAAGGCAATATCTGATAATAAAATAAGCCATATGCGTATTAATTTTAAAAAGTCGGTCCGAAATTGAACGAAAATTTTGAAGTTTTTCCTCTACAAAATCTGGTAAAGATTCATCGAGAATCGGGGAACCTAAAAGACGTAGTGAACGAGATTCTAAAAGTGTTATGTTTGGGGCAATATTTCGAAAAAGGTCTATTGTTTCGCTCTGATGGTTAACTGAATTTGTCATATACAATTCACATTTTGAAAAATTCAAATTAAGGCCTATTGCTTTAAAATTGGTGATTAAATTTTCCAAATCTTTGTAGACAGTGTTCACATCGCCTCCTAGGGTTCCATCGTCTAGGTACCAGACGTTGAATTTTGATTCTAATTTTTTAATGATGGGATGTATAGCTAGACTAAAAATAGCCGGTCCCAACGGATCACCTTGTTGGCAACCAACTTCAGATGATATCAAATTATTTTTGTATACTAATTTTGAAGGTTGTCCATAGCAGTGCCAAAGGTATTTATATAAAATTGGAATTTTGTTCTTTACTTCTGTCAAAAGGACGGCCCTATCTACTGAATTAAAGGCGTTTTTAACATCGACCTTTAGCAGCACCTCGCCTCCTTGATGAGACAAAAACGTTCTTAGGGCGTGAACCGCCGCCTCACAGCCACCACGTGAACCAAAGCCAAGCTGTAGTGGTTGAAAATATTGGCGAAGTGAATGATTTATATATTTGCAGCTTATTTTGGCTGTTAGGCGGCGATAGACAGTACCAACTGCTATTGGCCTTATGCCCCCATCTTTCTTTAAAAGAGCACACAGGTTTGCTCCATAAAGCACATCTAGGATGCCCGGATCGACTTTTCCTGCAAGCATGACGTTAGCCAAGGATGTAATTTCTTTGAGGAGGGCGTCCCCGATCTCACCGCAACCTCCAGAAGTTAAATCTTTTAGGTGTTGTGGCGTGAGAGCATCGAGGCCACCCGCCGAGCCACTTTGAAATGAAGCAATGGCATTGGCTACATCCTCAGCCGTCGCAGTAAGGACTTCGTCCGACTCGTCTGGGGGCAAAGGAAGATTTATGTTTGCTGCTGAAGATGGATGTTTATCCTTTAGTGCCAACAAAGTTTCCGCAGTGTTGGGTGCAATTGTGTCGTTTGAAAATAAAAGCCTAGATGACCCTTTTATATCGCCTTCACTGAGTCTATCTTCAACCATACGGTAAGATATGGTCGAAGATCGAATCGAGGTTGAAGTGCGTGCTATATATGTAAAATTTGGAAGAGATTTCGAATTTTGTATGCAGTTTTGTTTTATTCTGTTGGTTAGAGATTTTTGATCTAAAGGATTTTTCGAAACGTGCAAAATTCTGTATGGGAAAGTTAACAAATGCTCCCAAGCACGGGTTGAATTGGAAGTTAATGCATGTCTAATGTCGGCGGTGAGGCATTGCGCCACAGATATACGCGCACCGCGAGGAATCCGTCTTATAATGGGTAAGTTATTTTTAAATTTACTTAGTAATTCCCAAAAACTAAGAGGCGGCTCGTTTTGATTGTGGAAACTGTCTGCGTTTTGAGATGTGGTTGGACGTGGGATTGTTCGGTGCACCTTGGTAACGTGTATTTTAAGCCCACGTACACCTTTGAAAAACCGAGGTTGGGAGCACTGATTACACTTTACTAAGCTTGTATTTTCCAACGACACATTACTGTTTAAATTTAAAATTTCGGTATCATTCCGATTAGCAGTATTTCGTGAGAAATGTACAAAATCTGTAGATATTGCTCCATCAGACACGGGAGGTGCTGGAGAGCGCGACTGAAAAGACTCTTCCGGTGGTAGCAGCTGCCTACTACGCCGCACAGACTGTGGCGGCGGCGGCAACGGCTCATCAACATCACTACTTTCCGGGGTGAAAAACTCTTCACAAGGAGGAATGTCCGGCAAAAAAGGCATATAAATTTTATGTTACAATTTGGGTTGGCAGTGATTGTCATAGGAGGACAGTAGACCGCAGGCGCGACCGCGGCTCGGTGCCATGACTACGCGTTGCTATAGACGCGGCGTCGTCACCGAGACTTGTCAATTCTGAATCCCAATGTTTATTTACTGATTTCAATAATAACTGGTCCTCAGGGCAGGGACATTAATGCGAACAGTTGCAGAAATCGTGCACTTTAAATGGTGACAGCCACTAGTAAAAAACTTTGCTTAAAATTCGATAAAAACTGTTTTTCATCGGAGCTAAATTTGTATGACGTTGGTTTTTTTTTTTTTTGTAGTGATTATGTATGTAATAATTTGGACCACAGATGTATTATTGACGAAATGTATGACAATATTGTACGTGTACTTTGCCAAGCAGCGTGTGACAGTCATTCTCTGAAAATTTTCAGTAGTAAGAAGCCGGTCCTTGGGTGGAATAGGCATGTGAGTGACGCACACAGGGAAGCCAGGCATAAATTTGAGCTGTGGGTGTGGTGTGGCAAGCCACGCGAGGGTCGTGTGTGGAATGAGATGCAAACAAGTCGTAGGATTTTTAAATCTCGATTGCGATGGTGTCAAAATCATACTGATCAAATAAAATTGGACATCTTAGCTTCTCATCATTCTAAACACGATTTTCGCAGTTTTTGGAAGTCGACCAACAAACTCAGTAGCAAGCCGGGCTTACACAGGTAAGCCCGGCTTGCTACTGAGTTTTAATGGTATGAGAGTGTTAATGGTATCAGTGAGCCATTAGGCATAGCGGACGTTTTCAGAGACCATTTTGCTGTAAAGTCTCCTTTGGGACCATCACGGTCTGTGTGCGGTGCTGGTCGTGGTGGTCAGGAGGTCAATACTCGATTTACGGCAAAAGAGGTTAAACAAGCTATAAAATCTATGTCGCGGGGTAAGTCTCCTGGCCATGACAACCTTATCATTGAGCACCTTAGATATGCTGGTTATCATCTGCCCGGGGTGTTGGCCATGTTCTACTCTTTATGTGTAGGACACTCCTACCTACCTGCGCAGATGATGAAGACTGTGGTGGTGCCGATCGTTAAGAGCAAGACCGGTGATATTAGTGACAAAAGTAATTATCGACCAATCTCACTAGCCACTATTATCTCGAAAGTGCTTAACAGTTTGCTTAACGCACAGCTGGATAAGTATCTACACAATCACGACAACCAATTTGGATTTAAGTCAGGTCTTTCTACCGAAACAGCTGTGTTGTGTTTAAAGCAAACTGTCAAGTACTACACTGATAAAAGCACACCCATTTTTTCCTGTTTCCTCGACCTGTCCAAGGCGTTTGACTTGGTTTCTTATGACATATTATGGCAAAAACTGCATCAGACGTCAATGCCAGAGGAACTAATACGATTTTTTATGTATTGGTACCAGAACCAGGTAAACGTTGTTCGGTGGTCGGGGGCTTATTCGGTTCCTTACAGGTTGGAGTGCGGGGTGAGGCAAGGGGGGCTGACCTCACCTAAACTTCTTACCCTGTATGTGAATGCGCTGATAGAGGAGCTCAGCAACACGCATGTCGGCTGCCATATTGGCGGAATTTGTCTTAATAACATTAGCTACTCGTATGCGGACGACACGGTGTTGCTGAGTGCTTCTGTTTGCGGTTTGTCGAAGCTGCTTGGCATTTGCGAAAAATATGCTGACAGCCACGGATTGATGTACAATGTTAAAAAAAGTGAATGCATGGTCTTTCAGGCTCGAGGTAGATGTTTAGGTAACATACCAACTGTAAGCGTAGGGCGTTGTCTGTTAGAGCTAATATGATAGCCCGCAGATTTGCTCGTTGTTCGAGAGACGTCAAGATCACCCTATTCAGGGTATTTTGTACGTCTTTCTACATGAGCAGCCTGTGGGTGTGTTATACGCTAAAACAGTACAACGCTCTACGCGTCCAGTACAACAATGCGTTAAGAGTGCTCTTGCGGCTGCCCCGCTTTTGTAGCGCTTCAGGGATGTTCGCCGAAGCACGTGTAGATTGCTTTCACACAATCATGCGCAAACGGTGCTCATCCCTGGTGCGCAGAGTGCGGACCAGCCGCAACAGCATCCTAAAGGCATTTGCGGAACGGTTCGACTGTCAGTATGTGTACCATTGTAACATGGTACACTTAGGTACCTACTGACTAAAGTCAAAATATTGTTTTAATTTAATTCCATTTATTATTATTATTCTTTTATTTTATCTTTATTATTATTGACATTGAATATTTATTAATTTGTTGTAATGTTAATAATATTATTGTATATTTTGTGATCCATGTTGGTCGAAAATAAATTAATTTGAATAAATGACAGAGTTCTAAGGTAACAAAGATAAAAAATAATTAAAAAAAATTAAAGAAAAAGTACAATCAAACAGAGAACCTCCTCCTTTTTTTAAGTCGGTTAAAAAACAGATGAATAATCGAATGGTCTAATGCGAAACGATGGTAAAAGGCCAGACAGCATGACCCTGATTCCCTGGAAGTTGGGGCAGCCTCTAGTGTGGGATGCTATTGCGTCGATACTATGGCACCGTCACATCTTCCGGAGACGCAGAATAAGGCTGGCGCGGTGGCTAATTCGGCCGAGCAGCAGTAGGTATGTAATAAAAAAAATGGCTTGGACTCACGTAGTTTGTCGAATTAGTCGACCAACGTTTCTAGCATGTCCGACAATCCCTCAGATAAAATAGTCTACTTGAAGCATTGAGGTCCCTCAATGACTTGAAGGATAATCCAAAGAAAAAGTATTAAAAAAATCTTTGGGATAATCCATATAAGGTATAATTATTTTTTTTAATTAATATCAGTGATTTATTTTATTATTATTAATATGTGATTTTTACTGACTTTGGCAATTTGGGCGTTACATTTTTGAACGATTTTGTAAATGTCAAAGTCTTATGTCAAATTGGCATAAGGATAGCAGCCTTCATTCACCCCACCCCCGCCCCGCCTCGCTTGCTCGCCCTTCTTTCAGAAATTCTCGTGCTCGGAGGAGTTTCGGACTAATTTTCATCAATAAAATTTAATCGCCTCTATTTATTATTACTATCATAGCGATGTGTGATAACGAAAAAGAAGAGGCAGCTAATTTGGTATGCTAGAGAGTTCTATATATCAGAGCATTGACGATAATTTTATATCTATCGAGTCACAGACTCCCAAACCTAAATTGCTTAATATTTTGGGTAATTTCAGAAGGAAGAGTTTGAATGGGTGTTACGGGAGGAAGTCCACGCGATATTACATCAACTTCATTCAGTATTGGTGGTGCGTATGGAGGTCATCAATTTCGTTAGCGTATTGTTGTATTACAAGGAGACTACAAGTAATAAAAGGGTTTGTTGTTACAGGAGTGTGCCCACAGGTTCCCTGTGCCTTTATACGGCAATGAGGGCCAGAAACAAGATAAGTTTATACTCACATCGCAACCTGAACAGCTAAAATGCATTGTGACATTGACTGGAGATAGCATTACACATGCTGTAAGTATATCAGTAAAAACAATTGAAAATCTTATATTACTAAGATCTGGCCATCGCTTTTTATTTGTTCCTTATTGGTAATTAATATGCAATTGGTTTTGTTTCTTGGTATAACAGTTTTCACCCCACTTTGGCTCCGTGCCAATTTCAGCCACAGCCTCTTGGCTATAATTATTTAAGTCCTATTAACTACATCATCACTTTACGTAGCCGTTTCCGCAATTTCTGTAAATTAATTATGACATTTTTAGTTTGAATATGATAATATACGTTAATGGATTATAGAGTACTTTTGCCTCATATTACAATGAAGAAATTTCTACTCATACCTCAATAAATTGGCAATATAATAGTTGGTTGTCTTATTCTTCCAGGATATCAGTTTCAAAGTACTAAGACAAATGCACACAATATGTCGTACGTCCATCAACCAGGATGGGCCTTGGAAACTACAGCAGATCCAGGATGCAGCTAATCACCTTCAACAAGCCATCGGATACATTGACAATGTAGACAAGCATTACATATTCAGGTAATTCAATATTATTGTTAGTATTAAAGCTAAGCCATTGAAATAATAATGAATTCGTGCTCATGATGCCAATGGGTAATTATTGTTGAATGGGATTGCACGGTTGTAACTTTAATTACTATTTTAATTTGTTGTAAAACAAGACATTTTTTTATTTCAAAGCCATGAAGTTGATTGAGTGAGTCATGACATGAGCAACACTTGTTTGCAAAAGTATGATTGTGGTTTCCCTGGAGAGAATATTTTTTTACTTTGAGTATAAATTTAAATGATATAATAACATAAGAATGGTAATTTGAACCTATTCTGACAATATTAAGAATCAGATGAAAATCTAATACTTTATGCAAAGATATTTTAATGTATTCTCTGGGCAATAGGCTATATCTATGACAAACATCCAGATAGAATCAGCCGTTAAGACAGAGTTACTTTTGCATTTATAATATTTTAGTATGGATAAAGGTTTACTCACAACAGCGACAACAGTTAAAAATGATTACTATCCAAGTAACTAATCAAGTAATGAAATTAATTAATGCAATATTTACATTGTTATATATGTAAGTATGTCACAGCTGTACAAATATTTTTCTTAGGAATTCTTAGTTCTGTAATGACAGAATATTCTATAATATGCCATGTCTTAGAATTAAAATTTTGTGTTCCCAGTAGAACTTTTTGCTTTAAAGTTACGTTATGTTGGAATAATTTTGTCAATTTTCTAGTGTATTGCAGCTATTACTTTATCAATAGCCATAGTGATTATTTGTAAATATACTAAATTAAATTCATACCAGAATTCTCAGCTCATTAATAATAATCATACTATACTCCTAACAACACACAACAAAATACCTATTCTTCATTGAAACCATATCAAATTCAATGTCCTTAGTCTCCTTTACATGGTATTTGTTTACCGAACAAGGTCATCCATCATTATTGTATACAGAACCCGACCTTGCTGATTTACCTTATCTTCGAGATGAGTTATTTTTATCATTTTATCCTATAGAAAGTGAAATGTTCAAGATTGAAATAGAAAAAATAAACAAAAACTAACATGAATAAATCCTAAGCCGTAAGCAAAATTGTCTTTAAGCAAACTATTTTATTTTTCGCTTTTATTCTGTAATTTATTGCCTGCAGTCTTTTATGATAGAAAGTTGTAGTCAAGGATAAATGAACAACTCAGATCATATGAATATATTATTCTTTTTGTATTCCTGTGTATTGTAATAAGTGTTGTGGTTATTGTAGTTTAGATAGATGCAACTTGTTTCTTTCATAACTTCTAATTCTTCTAATTCTTTTTTTACTGGTGGTAGGTTTCTCGTATGCGAAGGCCGTTTGGGTGGGTACCACCGCTTTGCCAGTTATTCAGCCGCCAAGCAGTAATGCGCGAGCATTACTGTGTTCCGGTTTGGAGGGCATTGGAGCCAGCGAAATTACTGGGCATTATGAGACTCAACAGCTAATTGTCTCAGGGTGACGAGCGCAGTGCAGCGCCGCGCAGGATTTTGCGAAACAAAGTTCTGGGTGGTGCTGTTATTGTTATGGGCTGGCGTATTGCTTACCATCAGGCAAACGTCCAGCTCGTCTGGTCAATCAGTTACATAAAAAAAAATAATAATAATAATAACTACGTGATAAACAAGTGTGATTTTAATGTTAGTTGACATTGCACTGAGTGGCAATAGATAAAATTATCTAAACATTGACCTAGTGGCTCATTGACATATAATAATATACTATCCTGAGAGTAGCACAAACCGGGGGACAGCACGGCTTGAGGATTATAAATTTATCAGTGTATGTTATTGAAAGGTAATCGAAATAAAGTTTTCAACTACAACCTAGCTTTAGACCTAATGACCTTGAAGCTTATGGAAATTGTTTCGATGGTCCAAGGTCTTCCTTTGAGCATTGAAATGAAATACAATACTTTATTTCGATTAATCAAAATGAAATCAAATCATATTTATTTAAGGCAATAACACAGTAAAAGTGCTAGAGGCCCATAAAAATATCTAGCTTACAGACTAACTTACAAGATAAGTGCCATCATCTTGTTTGCGCTGGCCGTAAGACCAAGAAACTCTCATAAAACAAATATTAGATTTGTTATTGTTAAAAAAATATGATAGCGGCAATCTAACCCGTGACTATTTTATGCTGACCTACCCACAACATTCATTTATTCATTTATTAATTGCATTCATATAAATTTATTTATCATGTAGGTCTTAAATTATATCTTAGGTTGGTACATGAGCCCTGTAAGGGCGTTTGCAAGTCAGTGCGAGAGTACATTTAGTCATTTTAATTTATATTGATTTATGTTTTATTAAATTTATATTGATTTATGTTACATTACAGAGAGTACATTGTGCTTTTGTTTCAGATCATCAGAAGAGGTGTTGCACATAATACAATGTCTCATTGGATCGCTGCAAAGGGCACGCACGGCCTTAGTTTTACCTAAGAAGAAAGCAATTGATGAGCTTATGAAAAGTAGAAATATGGTGAGTCATATTTTATTTTTTACCACGTTTTTATTAAGTCACTTCCTCGTTTGTTTGTCTGTCTGTCGTTCCGGACTGAATCTTGCAACTTAAATTTTGAGTACTTCCGGATTAGCTATACCCGGCTGAAACTTTCAGGGTAGCTCACAACTCGGTGACAATGCATTCTAAATCCATTTATTCTTTTTAAGGCGCATAACACGTGGTTTTTAGATTTTTTTTTAATCTACAATACTTTATCTTTAAGTCATCTTGTTAAAAATAAACAAATAGATTTAAAAGAACACTGAGCATTAATTATTCCTATTGCACTGACGTATCCATTTTTATACAATTAAATGACGAGACAAACTGGTCGTTTACCTGATGATTAGCAACATGTATAGCAGTTGCGGTATTACCCAGAACTTGGTTTTGCAAAATCTTTTGCGGCGTTGCACTGCGCTCGTCAACTTGATGTAATAACTCTTAAGCCTCTCTAGTAATTTCGCTTGAATTAATGCTCTTCAAACCGGAATACAGTAATCTTTGCATACTACTGCTTGATGGTTAAATATATGGCAAGGGTCTGGCGATCTATGACCAGTAACTAAAAATTAAAAATCCCTGACACAATAAAACATATCTAAGAACCACCGCACCGCTAGAAAAACTGCTTTCAAATAAAATAACCCCATCAAATCGGTTCACACGTTTAAGAGCTGCGGTGCCACAGACAGACACACATAGTGGTCAAACTTATAGCACCCATCCTTTTTGCATCGGGGGTTAAAAAGGTGAAGGAGATTGATACGAAAAGAAGAAAGGATACAATTAATCAAAACATGAACTTAAGAGTAGTACAAGCACTAGTAATCTTTGAAAATCTTAGTCTTTATCATAAACCACTGTTAAAGATATGATAGTGAATCAGGGATCTCAAATACGACTTTTTCGCCAATCTATATTGATAAAACCCTTTGCCAACCAAAGTTTAAAAAAAAACATTCTTCTTTCTCTAAAACCCTATTGAGGCATTATGAGGCGGACTATAATTGACAGGGAGCCGAGAACAATGCAGTGCTGCGCAAGAGTTTGCAATTAGAGTTCTGGGCAGTGCAACTCTTATCTCTTCACTCATATAAAAACAGTAAAAAAATCTTCTAAATATTTTCAGAAAGCCCTATCACCAAACCTGCCGGAAGACCTAGCGATATCGTTCTACATTCAGTCCCACAAGCTGATATTCGTGGCGTACCAACTCAGTTCAGTTCATGGGACGATGAGGATCGACTCCTGCCAGGCTGACTGCGCCGTGCCTTGGTTGAGCGACGTGCTGTTTATGCTGACTGCAGCGCTGCATATGTGTCAGCAGCTTAAGGATAAGGTAAGTGTAGGAGCTGGGGTGAAAATAAGGGAAGACGCGAATCAAGATATCAAAGTAGGTTTTGCGAGCAAGCGACGTGTGGTCAGCGCGTATGGATGGCAGGCTGCCTAATTTCGCATCGATGCTTTGGCTTCCCTGCGCACCTTAACTAGTAGGTATTTCGCAAAGGTCGTTCACCTCGCAATTCCTGTCTAAGAACATGTCTAAGAACCAACAAAACATGTCTAAGAACAACCGCTAGAAAACCTGCTTTCAAATAAAAAAACCGCATCCTAATCAGTTTACCCGTTTAAGAGCTACTGTGCCACAGACAGACACACATAGTGGTCAAACTTATAACACCCCTCCTTTTTGCGTTGAGTATTAAATATGTAATACTTGTAAGCTGAAATATCGACACAAAAAAAAATCACTTCAAATGTTCTTCTGAACAGAGTCTTGCTATATGCGAGGCAGTAGGTATTCTAGAAAATAACTTCCTCGTATATATATTTTTTGCATTTTTGTTATCAATATCGTTTATCGATCTTATCATTTATATCACACTGGTTGATACCCGCGACTCCGTCCGCGTAGAATTTGGCTCATAGTTGTTCTTGAAGGAAATTTTTCTTATCCTATCTTGTTTTTCCGGGATAAAAGTATCATAATGTGCATATGTCACCGTAAAATATAAATGGGTACTGTTATCCTGTCGAAAGATTATGAACCAAAACATACTGCTTACAATTTAATGCATTCTTTTTCGGTAGATTATAATCTGTCGAAGTGAAACTGTTAATCATAAACATACGTGAATATAATATATACATGCTTGCGGCGTTGGGGTGGCCCAAGGCCCACCTCGGCCGCACCCTAACCTTAGAGGGCTGCCCCTTTTACCCGTTTGATTGTAAACAGTTCACAATCTTTCGAGAGTTAACAATCTCGCGGGATAGATTAAGATAGAATATAATCTAACAGCATTTACAATTTTACGGTGACACATACAACATAATAAAAGGATCATAATGTGATAGGACACCTTATTCTATCGCCTAAAGTACCTACGTACCAAATTTCATCGAAATCCGCTCAGTCGTTATGGATATAACCACAGAAAACTAAATTAAGTGTACACACAGATTTTCGAATTTATAATATTAAAGGAAGATTGTCGTCACAACAAAACTGGAGACGTTGATATCATCAAACGTATATTACCCGATGTTTGTGATAGTGTGGAGTTCTTGTTTCGACAAGTGTTGTTCATGAATACGGGTACACCCGTATACCCGTAATAGTGTTCATAACTTACAAGTAACACTGTTTGGGATTTGATATTTTTATCTCTTGTTGTCAGGTGTATTACATTATTTGATAACGGCTTGATTGTTGTTGTATTATTGTGATAAACATTATTCCTATTACACCAGAGTGAGTCAGAGAGATTGTATCTATATATCTACCTTGTCCTTTGATTAGGTATTTACCAAAGTTATGCAAATAGAATTTGGTCGCTTGAAAGTATCGATTCAACAATTTTAATAAATTAAATTCTACATCCTACTAATACAGGCGAAAGTTTGTGTGGATGAATGTTTGTTACCCTATCACACAAATACTAGTGAATAGATTTTGATTAAATTTGGTATGTAGGTGCTTTAGGTCTTGGAAAAAGACATAGGTATTTATTTATCTCAGGAAACCGCAGGGCGCAGCTAGTTTATAATATTTAATTAAAATTAGAATTACTAATTCTACTATTAATTAATTATTAGGGATAAGATTAATTATAAACAACTACTTATAAGAGTTACACATAAGTTTCAATTGTACCAATTTACAATCAACAAAACTCTGTTCCAACACTATAAAATTAATAAAAAATACCATAAACAGTATCTTAGCCACCATATCGATTAAACAATGTTGGCTGTATAATCTTCTATACATAAAAAAAATCTGTGACTGACTGACTAACTGGTATGAAAAATATATTCTCCAGTGAGTTTGAACTCGGGCCTCTTCAGTATATCGCTATAAGCAACTGAACCACCGGAGCAGTCGGTGGCTGTTAAAAAACCGGCCAAATGCGAGTCGGACTCGCGCACGAAGGGTTCTGTACCATTATCTATAAAAACGGCAAAATAAACTCGTTTTTTGTATGGGAGCCCCCTTAAATATTTATTTTATTCTATTTTTTAGTGTCTGTTGTTATAGCAGCTACAGATATACAGCATCTGCGAAAATTTCGACTGTCTAACTATTACGGTTTATGAGATACAGCCTGTTGACAGACGGATAGACAGACAGGCGGACAGCGGAGTGTTAGTAAAAGAGTCCCGTTTTACCCTTTGGATTCGTGTTTGGGTGTTCTGGAAGCATGTTCCTCGTAGACACTGGTGCCCTAGAGTCACTTCTAGATACAGTTCTATATACAATTCTATATATATACAGTTCTGAAGTCTAAGTCAAAGTCAATTATTTATTTGCTAGAATACAAAATAATCAGGTTAATTTATAAGCATTAGTATTCAGCCTGCAAGCAGACATGCAAATATTCAGCATTTAATATTATTTCTGTAACAAAAATCAATAAATTCCCTAACACTATAAAAACAGTTGCTTAAAAGCCAGTCACTTAAGGTTTTCTTAAATTTCATGTCACTGTTAATGTCGTTATGTTATTGTCGATTGGTATTGTTATACATTAAAATACTAAAAAAATAAAAAACAAAAAAAAAATACTTGAAACGAAGTCTGATCGCCGAGGCCGAAACCGGCCAGGATGAATATATATATATATATATATATACATTAAAATACACATATTATATACATTTCTCTCATAAATATCCTTATGACAAGAAGGGTGATATATGAGGTGGGTAAACGTTGATCGCTTTTGTCTGGGAATAACTGCGCTGCGCATTTTAAAATAATTCAGATGAGCTTTGACAAAAAGGCACACTTCTCTAATCTACGAGCAAGGTATAGGGAGAAAGTTACATTTTTTGAATAAGGGCTTACAGCTATCCAAGAACCAGGCCTTGTTAATTACTCGAACACAACGCTTCTGCATCTTAAAAACTCTGTCCTTGTCCACTGAGTTGCCCCACATTATTACTCCATAGTTGAGAAGTAGTCTAGTTCTACATATACAACGTGTAACATAAATGTGTAGTAATAATTAAACCACGCATATAGAAGCTTATTAATAATTCAAGTCCAAGTGCAAATCACCAGAAAATTTTTAAAATCACAAGATATGATAATTTAAACATTTCTGGTAATCAAGTTCATTTCAACCCTAACAATCAGCTGATAAAGAGCAATGAACTTGTGACAAAGAATATTAGTGCGCCGCGTGTACAGATCTGACAAACAAATTTTATCTTCAGTTAGCAAAGCCAGCTGTCCTACCAACCTTACTTTACAACTAACTTTCAAGCAAACTGCTTTTTACGCGACTCCCCAAAAAAGGAATATAATGTTTTCGGGGTTAATGTATGTGCGTTTTTTTATTACAAAATGCCTCAACAGATTTGGATGTATGGGGTATCCTCGGAATCCTTAAATCATCCCAAGTGATAATGTTTTTGGCAGGGTATTTTTTTATTTTTATTAATGCTTACTTATTAATTACAGCATTAAACATCATCGCTCCAATTAACATTCAGGAATAAGGATCTAATCAGTGTAAACGCCTAATAAGAGCGAGCATGGCTGATGTTCTTAAAAAATACGTGAGGTCACCAACCACCGTAGGAATAGGATGTAAAAAACATCATGCATGAATTTCAACAGTAGGAATGTAATAGGCTGATAATGATAACCATCATTATCAGCCTATTTACATTTCCAACATTTGATTTCATTGCATAGTAAAAGAGTGTTCGTAAGTCAGTAATCAATAAAGCGTCTTTACTTAGTCAGTTTTCAGAAATAAACCTGTTTAATCTTTGACAAAACGCGGCAAACACTAAAGCTATCAAACATTCGCCGCCGCTTCATGATTCGCTAGCCTTGTTTCGTATTGCACCAATCATAAAGATGTAATCCTAATAAATAATAGCCGCTGCTCCTCATTGGTCGAGCGGCACAAACAAAGTTACCTTCTAACGCCGCCCCATAAAACTCCACCGAAAAGGACCGTTTTCGTTTCGGAAATTCTTTTTAGGTTATTTCTGAATATGAATTCTAAGACGTCAAGTTGGATAAAAATTTGAAACTAATCAAGGCAAGGCTAAGTCGGGTACGTTCGCGGAGATTTTTTTGTATACCGGTTCCGGAACATGCAAAAAAACTATGGTAAAAAAAACTTAAACCTATGTTTTTATTATGGTTTTAATGCATTCAAATCTGTCCAGGCAATAAGAAGTAATGGTGGAATAAATAAATACATACATACGTAAACCCTGAAATACTCCTTTTTGGGCAGTCGTGTAAAAATGTGGAAATACCCTTTTTTACGAGTGGGTTCCGGAACGGAAACGACCGAGTCCGAAGATCCGTTCAGTATGAAATTCCGGTATTTGAGACTCGAAATCAAGCCCTTGTAAAATGTTCGGCGTTTTCAAAGACAGAGCGCCTAGGCCACAAAACAGATAAATACAGAAGTTAATCTCATGTATGTACTTTTCATACATTTCATACCGGACGGCGCAGGAAGTTTTTGGGAGGAAAATTGATTGATTTAAAAATATAACTAACTGTACACGATATCGACATAATTTTTTCGCAGTTACTATTATAACTGAATAAAGTTTTTTTGAAGACAAAACAAATGCGATTAGTTTACATTAACATCTTCCTCATTAGATTATTGAACACAAGGCTAACACAGCTTATACTACAATAAATATCTAATTTTAAATTGTAAAAATATGACAAGGCTACAAACTTATGTTCGCTTGTTCGGCGCAGGGCCGGGGGCTGGGGCGCTTACCTACCTACCTAACTATTTTGTGTTACGTGAAAACAAACCATCAAAATACAAGCAAATACCTACTTACCTCTCTGAAACAACTGGTAGCTTAAAAAACGACAATTCACCGTTTAATGTTGAATTTAAACAACCGTCCACCAAACAGTTATAATAACCTATTTTTCGTTGCTCCATTTTTGCACAAAAAAGTTCACAGACGCGTGTCTCAAGCGGATGGCACTCGCATCCCAACTGTGCCCAGATATCGTGTCTGTGAGCGGTGTCTATGTGTGCGTTGCTCGAGCGCACTTTGTATGTATGTAGATTTCTGTACTAATCTGTTTTGTGCCTAGGCACAAAGTAGCTCGGTCAATGACCCGTACTACCGCGACTAGGCCACAGCTTGTTAGGATTGTCCAAAATAATTCAAATAAATAATTTTTAAACTTTGTATGGAAAATATAATAGTGTTTTTTTGGTTGTATATTCTGCCCGATGATTCATGACTAGATACCCATACACACCTTTCAGTATTACTACACATTAATGTTATTCCCTGTATACAGTTCTAGCCAGGATCTGTGTATATTATCTGTGAGCGAAAAAACATTGACTAATGTGTTCTTATCAATTAGCAACATTGTCCTCGATGATACCTACATTAAGAATGATACGTAAAAATCATAAGATTAAATATCACTATATCAGCAGGGCGATCACGTAAGTCTGCTGCGAACATCGCATGTTGCGGACTAACGTGCAATAGAAATTTATTTCAATCGATAAAATGCGATCATGTAACTTTTTATGTCTCGATTTCAGTGTGCTCCTAAAGATTATCCGACAAATTTACAAAGCGAGATTGTGCTATGAATCGTTATGTATACGCCCAATCTATTCAATTTTGCTGTGTAATACGGCTCTTGTCTATGGTTTATATACCGATATAATTTTTGTTTGTCAAAACTTATTTTTATTTCTATTGAGCTTTCGTTGACGTTTGATTGCAACAAACGGGTTACGTGATCGCAAAACCATCATCGAAACTGGTTTCTTATTGAAATTGATTGAAATAAAAGGTACATGATCGCCCTGCAGGTAGTCGTTATTGTCATTGCTTTATCTATACGAGAAATCTTTTAATTATTTGTTAATCCTGGGCTTAACCAGAGTGCCTATTCGCTTGATTGCATGAGCGGTTTTTCTTTGTAAGTACCTAACTAACTGCTGCCCGCGACATCACGCGCGTGGTATTTGGTCAATTGACGTCTAACTGCGATCCCTCTGCAATTCTCAGCAACATTGCCGGCTATATGCAATTTTTATACCTACCCCATTTACAAACCCTATGCAATTCTCAGCATAATGGTCGGCTACATGCAATTCATATAGGCTGTGTAGTGACCTTATGCAATTTTTATAGCCCACGTGTACGAGCCCCCATATTATCCAAAAGAGAACAGATTTTCCTTCAGATGTTTTTGTATTTATAGAAAAACTAATAGTCTTATATTTCTTTTCAGCTATGCGTGTTCTCACAGTACAAAGATTTCACAGTCGGTTCGAGATCTGCATCCATGGTGCTGAACTGAGCGCCTAGTCAACTCACGTTGTGTGTACCCAGCCTAACGTCTAGGCTCAAACTATCTTGAAGAACTCTAGGGTATTTATTGTTGACTTTTGGAGATTTACCAATTTTAACTATTTTTAAATACGAGTGTACTCCATCCAGTAAAACTAAGTAAAATTATAAATACTGCACTAATACTACCTCACCTGGTGAAAAGTAATACAATCGGAAAATACAGGGTGGATTTTTAAGACGGGACAGTAAGGGCAGGTACCTTAACCGTTATAGGTACAGGAAAACGTTTCTAGGAGACCATCCATAACTTTCCAGATATTCTGAACTGTATTGACAGATTTTGGAAAAAAATGTGGATAGTTTTTGGAGATTTCTGTCATTTCTAGTACTCTGAGTACCTTAAACGGTTCCATTACAGTTCTCGAACCCTACAAGAAACAGGATCGATTGATATAAAAAAAATATTTCGAGTTGATTAATCGTTTTTCTGTACTAAATGTATGGGGGAAGTTTTTGAGATTTTTGTCATTTTTAGTACCTACTCGTCACCTTAAATGGTCTCATAGAGTCTTTTGATACAAGAAACAGGATCGATTGGCGTAAAAAAAAATATGGTACTTCTCGCTGACTGTACAATTTTTCCAAAATCTGTGAATGCAGTTCAAAATATCTCAAAAAGTTATGGATGGTCTCCTACAAAAGTTTTCCTGTACCTATAACGGTTAAGGTACCTGCCCTTACTGTCCCGTCTCAAAAATCCACCTGTATATTGTTCTAAAGTAATAAAAAATTCCACCCACTAAAATGTTTTTTTCCTTTTTTTTATTTAGGTAAGTACTGTTTTTTTTCTTAACGGTAATGATTTTTACATAAATAAACCTAAATGTACCAAATGCTCGTCACGAAGCAGAAATCAGTATTTTGTACGTGTTAAGTTTATTTTACACATTTATTTTACTTTGTTACTAAAATAAGTGTTAAAGTTGTATATAACTTTTGTAAAGCTTCAAAGTCAACAATCCTTTCCTCTAAGTTATTCATGTATTTATCTAGTTATAGCTATTGAGTCCATTGTTGATATTCTTGTTGAAAATGTTGTATTATAATGTATAATAATAATCTAATTTAATATTATTAATATTTAAACCGTAGTAATTAATATTTCAAGTATACATGCACTGAATGTAATGCGAATTGAACGAGAATTCGTAAATTTTACTTTAAGTAAATAATTTAATAAATTATAAAAAAAATCTTTACAATCAATTCAGATTCGTAAGTAAAATAGCTAGTAAACTTAAAAATCAAAACCTTGTCAAATAAAAGCAATATTTTTATTAATCTTCAAAGACAAGAGGCTACTTCATAAACTATTTAAACTTCAAAACTAAATATAAAATACTATTAAATGAAAATAAACACTATTTAATAATAAGTGCACACCAAATAGATCTGATAATGTGAATGTAAGAATTTCGATGTAACTGAAGCAATAAGCTTCGATTTTATTTGATGTAATGCCATAGTCATACATATTTATAAAAACGAATAGGATAAGTAAGTACGTGTAGTTATTTATATAAATTAATGGGTTAACACTACGCTTTGTTGTCACATTGTTTCGCTGATTTATATTCATAATTTGTAACGCCTTGTAAACGTAAAGTTATCTTATTCACCTATTTTGTACCGCGAAGTCGATTTCCTTGTTCTTCTAGTATGAAAAAAATCTTTATAGTATTATATAATGAAGTCAATTAACATGTTGCGAAGCTAGGTGACTAATCAACATTATGCGTTGTGCTGCGCTTTTGTTTAAAACAAAGCATAGACACTAAGCGCGAGTGTGGCTCAGTGGGAGCACGTGCGACTTTCGATCTGACGCACCCGAGTTTGAATCTCGCTGGCCCTGCACCACTGACTTTCTTAAGTTATGTGCGGATTTAACAATCGCTCTAAAAACGGTGAAGGAAACCGTCGTGAGGAAACCGACATGTTTAAGAATTAATGACAAAAATGCATGAACATGTGACATCCACCAACCGGCACTGGGCCAGCGTGTTCCAGCAGTGGAAACGTGATGGGCTGATGATGATAGACACAGCGCAGCGCATCACGTTTTGTTTGTTTCCTCATTATAATCTATGAGGAGCGAATTGGCGGAATAGAGCATAGCACATCACAGCCCATCATAGTTTTAATGTTGATTAGTCTTAGAATGTTTTAAATTAGCCGACACAAAATACTGAATCCGACATTTTTGGAATAAGAAAATCGAAAGCCTCTCTGTAAGGGTGAGTGTAAGGCCGCTTCTCCATCGGGCCGTCACAACAGCGACACGACTTGTAAACGACGCCTGTTTTGGCGATGTCTTACGGAATACAACGCTGCCGAATCCATGTCGTGTCGTCCCAATAAGTAAGCGGACTAAACCAAAGCTATGCTGTGCGGTAGGTCAAACTAAAAGAATTACTCAAATCAATCAAATCTTTTTATTCATTTGTGGCATCACAGATGCACTTATGAACGTCAAACTGTCACCAAGATTACCACCATATCGGAAAAAGAACCACTTCTCAGAAGATACGGCAAGAAACTGATGGGCATTTTTTTTAGACATTTTGTGACAATTTTATGGTTTTCTACTATGTTATGTTTTTAGGTACCAGTTAGCTACTTTGCAGAAGTAAAATGTTCCAAGCATCTTTGTCTTTTATAATAATTACGAACAGTACAGTATTCTCTACTGTTACTCATTAGAACAATCCTTATTCGTAATTTGAATTTACTTTCTGTGAGCTTCGTTACATTTTGTACATACTCGTAATCATTCAGAAGCGATTCGTATTTGGTCTGCAAAGATTCGGATAAACGGCAATTTTGAAGATCACGATAGATAGTAGCGGCTAGTATGGAGACGCCCTTACTTTTCTAAGAAAACGTTTATAGAAGAAAATCTTGAGTGAGCAACTCGAAACTGGCTTTTAAACCAAGGCATACATTATAAAGTAAATTACATAGACATCGGAATTGGATATAAATATTAAACTTTGTACTTTCTGCACTTATTTTTATAAATATGCACTGTTTTAACTCTATCTATTCTACTTTAATCTTGCTAATTAATCATTTGATTATCTTATGTCTATCAAGTACAGTTCATGTCAAGTTATAGAGCATGTTGGTAAATACAAAAATATTCCTCCAATGTTTGCCATATTACAGTGTAAAACAGTCTTTTAAAAAGGGGCAGTACTAGTGCTTTATAGTAGATAGATTACAAAATGTATCCTTGCAGGTCTTTTCATAATTTCTATTCTGATGTGCTAATTATGGTTGTATAACGCATGATAATGACGTAGAGTCGTCTACTTAAACTGCATTTAATTGGTACCCAACTATTCCATATATATATTTTTATGTGTGACGCCAAAACGCCTTTATTCAATGTGAAACTACTATGAAACTAATCACCATGTTCAAAAGATTTGTTTGACATGAATGACAATAAAAATATTATACTAGTATTATTAGATAGTCTCAAGACTATTGTAACTAACTGTAATCTATTCTGTATAAATAATAATTTATGTGATCGTATTTATATTTCAATAAATCAAATGCTGTTATGAGTGTTGACTTTTTGTTGGCCCTGCTGCAAGGCAAAATCTATCCCTCCGGACTCTACACTACACTCCACAATATTTGTTTGCTCAATATCCTCGTAATTCTACTTATGTATAACATCGTCACGCAGTAGAAGGTAGCTGTTTATCGCATGTGGAGGTGGTCAATCTGAATTAATATTGTTCTCTAATAAAGACAGGAACCTCAACAGCATTTTTTGTTAAGATCCTAGATAAAAATTGTATATACGGAAAGATGTATGGTTAAGATGTATATGTCCATAGAGCTCCAGTGCTGCACTATTAATCAGAGATGATAAGTAAGCACAGAGAATATACTCGGGTAGCAAATATGTGTAAGCAGGAGATGGATCTTAGACCATTGAGGCCTCACACTACTCAATGCCTTAGACAGTAATTAATAAGCCGCTTATAGACTATTATGCAACATTCAATGCAACGCGAACATCATGGACGGTCCGCGTGCACGTTGCAAATATTTAATTAAAGTATTTAATGTACTTTGTGTAGCAAATAGCCTGTTAATCTGTACCAAACAGGATAGGCACTTCAGGCTGGATACTTTATGAGGAGGATAGGCATATAGAATAATAGTCCGTACGCGGCAACACATAGAAATAATTTCCTAAAAATTTTAGCGTGAATGGGCAGCACTGACAAATATGACACTAACAGTTTGAACTGTAATGACACTGATATAAAAGACAAAACGTCTAGGGTTGTGCGATTTTAAAGTTATATCCGTTTTTTCCTAACACACCTTTCCGATCCGTGTATCGGATCATATGCTTTCGATATAATTTTCAAAAGGTCGATTCAGAAGTGTCATAATAAGAAATGCCCATTTACATAGTTAATGAGACGCTACATACGCATACAAGGCGTGGCAATTTTTTGGGAGGTCCCAAAGGTTTAGGGTAGATACCTTTTCCTTTGCAGTGATTTGTTCTTAGGAAACACTAGGTGAATTTTGGAGAACAGAAAACCGGCATATATGTTTCTGTTAGTATTTTTTGAACTTCAATCTGAATCTAATTGGCCAAAACAAATGTTTCGGTTTTAACTGATCCTCTTTTCCATCAAGAATGGTTCCCCAAAGTAACCCATCAAATTAAATCGTAAATAGGTATTCAAAAATCTTTTTCCATACTTTGGATGGCGATCCGAATTTTCATGGTATTAAATTAAATCGATCGGATAAAAGATTGCATGGCTTCCATCCGATTTGAAAATCGATTAGATTGTGTTCGATCGATCCGAGCTTCAAAAAGATCGGATCGGATCGATCGGCGCATGCCTAGAAACTAGAAACGTCAAATTTGTCAACAAAAATAAAATTATTAGCAGAATTTGTTAGATTTTATCATTTATTTTATTTATTTTTGACGCAAATTGCTGTTTTACTGTACAACAATGGTTATGCGTATCGTCGGTTGGTTTTGTTTAATTTCTGTCACAATTACGGGCCTATTTGGAGTGGGGTGGTACATTACATTACTAACGTTTGTGGCCTCATTCTTTGTCGGGTAAGTTATTAATTTTACCGTAAATAACTAATTAATTAACTAAAGAGAAACCTAACCAGGATACGCTAAATAATAGTTCTCTAATAACCTGCAAGAGTCAAGAGGTTATGATTATAATACTAAGGGATACTAAATTCTGAATTCCAATCACGATTTGTTTTCGTTGTTTCAAGTTACTCTTAGAAAATGTATGCTTTTGTTTACAGTATCATCACCATTCTCTACTTTACATATGACAAGAAGAAAATATTCCCTGTTGATTTGGACTGTCTGGATGACCCATTACAGCAAACAAACTATTCAATACAACTTCCAACGGTGAATGTTTATAATATTATTGTTTATAATATTAGTAGGTATATATTGTCTTTTCTATAATTTTTAGGGACTTTTAACCGACACAACCATGCCAGCCCAATTGGTACATGCAAGTTAATTGTTTTAATACAGTGTAGTAGAGACCAAAAATAGTCTTAGCAATGTCTGATGTGTACACTGCTAACACACTTTAGAAAATACCTACATCTAAATCATTTACATCAATCATTTTATTCATTTAATCTCTTAATTTACATCTAATAGATTCACTCCGGGCACATTATATCAAAAAGTGTTGAGTGTCTTCTACCTTGCCACAGACCTCACAATCCGGAGAATCTACCTTCCTCATAAGGTATTTAAACTGATTGAGAGGGAGTTGCCCGGAGCGAAGTCTGCACACCATTACACCTATTTGCCTATTAAGATTTGTCATCAGGAACCACGGCAACCGAGGAGGTTCCATACATAGATAGAATTTGTTTTAAAAGAAATTTATTGATATCCACAGGTTCTAAAAAGGTTTGCGCAAGGGTCCCCTTTACCTAAATATGACAACAGAATCACAGGCAGTGAGACAGTGGACACATTCCTCAATGAAATTGTCATGATCATCATCAACGACTATGTCACACCGTGGTACAATGTCCTAACTGATGATGAAGAGTTCACAAATCATGCCATTAAAAGATTGGTACTGACTGCAGGGGTTAATGTTTCTAATAGGTGAGATTGTGGGTGTATTTTAAGACATGTTTGTCTATGTAGTTCTATGGCTCAACTGTTGCTTATGTAATTTTATGAAATAGATATAATTATGTGCTCTAAAATGACTTCTAAAGTTGCATGTAAATTTCTTAAATGGTGTTTGAACCATAGTGTTTCTTTATTATAATTTTTTTGTTATTCCAGGGTAAAAAGTGTAGACTGGATCCAACTCCTATCCACAAGGTTCCCTGAAGAGTTGACAACTCATTTAAAACTATTTAAACAGTCAAGAGTGAGGCTAAAACACATAGATCTGATGAGTGCCAAAGATTTAGCGGACGGAAACTCGAAAACTAGTCCAAAGAAACAGGATGACAAGAGAACACATAGAAGAAACAAGAGTGAAACTGACCTGTCTTGGCCCCCAGGTATTATATTTATAAAAACTTTCTTAATCCTGATGGTTCATCATCTCAAAACATGACCAGTTCACTTCACGGAATGGCTTGGTTCGGTGGATGGTGGCGGTTACTCACTACTGCATTTGTAATATCAGTTACGACCTATTTAAGACTACAGTTATTGAATTAGAACCTTAGAACCTTATCAACTCACACCAGGAACAGCAGATTTTAAGCAACTTTTCTATATTTTGTCTTAAAAATGACAAATGAAGGATACATCCATTCCACACAGCACACCTATCTCAATTTAACGATTTAATTAGTATTAATCAAATAAGACTGATATTTGTATCCCAAAAAATTTTTTATTTGATTCCAGATTCTCAAACTTTTGGAAAATCGAAATTTTACGACAGTTCCGAGAACATCAGCGGCAGGACATTGAAAGATATATTCTTTGAGTTGGAGTGTTCAATAGAAAATAAACAAATATGCAGGGATATATTTTGTATAGATCCAGAGAAGGAATATGGTAAGAAATATAAACACAAAAGGGTCCTTAGTTTTCGTAATAGTGAGCGCAAATCGAAATAAAGATAATAATTATTATTAATACTAAAGGACTAGTTATAACCATTCTATTAATTATTCTGTGGTATAACAATAATATCTTAATGTCGAGATAAGAGATCCATTAAAACATTAATAAATAGAAATATAACATTGATTCTCAAATGACTCATTTCAATATAAGTAGTCTTATGACTATACACTGTTTTGTTTCTAAAATACACTCCAGGGTACAGGGTATAAATAAAGTATACCATTTTGCAGTACCAAATCAATAAAAATTAAAACAATCATTTATTTGTATTCTCAAGATGCTATATAAACCTATATAAATAAAAATGAATGTTTGTTCTCTGTGCATTCTTAAACCATTTAAACAAAACCATTACGATAAAACTTTGGTGAGTTTTTCTGCTAAAGCCAGCAAAGGCCCAAAAAAACGTGGCATGGCAATGCATGTCGGATATAGCTAGTTTCAAATAAATTTTGAAGAAACTTGATGAGCTGTCAAAAAGCGAATAACCTGATGGCTCAAGTATAAGTAAAATTTATATTCAAATACTCAGCGACTATAAACATCTATCTACTTTCAGAGATGCTCTGCGAAGTCTCCGAAGCTGTTTTATATCTGATCGCGCCTGAAGAGGCGTGGAAATGCCATGCTTTGAAGATGCTCCTTATAGAACTAATCTCATCTGTGGTGCTACGCCCCATCATCAATCTATTGAGCGATCCCGATAACATCAACAGGACTATTATTAGAACTGTGAGTGTACTCTTCAAGGCAGCCTGTAGTGTGTCTACAGTTTAAGTTGTTGTTAGGAGGGAAAGGTAGGTATGTAGAAGATTAACCGAACCCAACGAGCGCTGTTTCGACACTAATTTAATGGAATAAAATTATGATGATATATCTGTTTGACATGTAAGCAAATTAAGTAGGTTAAATTTATAAACGTCGCACCAAAACAATAAAGCTTTCATTAACAAATCAATATGTACATATAAATGTAGAACATCTGTATGTTGTCTCGTACACAGCCCATTATAAAAATGTGTAATTTTTTTAAACGAGTTTCGCATCGTTGTTTCACCCGGGTGGACAATTTTCCGGGATAAAAATTACCTAATATTCTACTAGCTGCGCCCTGCGGTTTCACCAGTCATTTTCCGGGATAAAAAGTAGCCTGTGTCTTAATCCAGGGTATAAGCTATCTCCATTTCAAATTTCACTCAAGTCCGTTCAGCCGTTGTGGCGTAAAGAGGGGACAAACACTCAAATACACAAACACATACAAACTTACGCATTTAAAATATTAGTGTGATTCCAAGATCTAAAGTAATAAAGTTTAATCAAAATCTGTTTAGTAGTTTTCGCGCGATAGAGTAATAAACGACGGTGCAAACGACGACAATGGCTTAGAGTAAAATACCACTCAAACGGTCACCCATCCTGGTGGTAACCGCAGTGACGTTGCTTAACCTAACAGGTCTGTTGCGACACTAACGGCTAGGCGAGCTACGCTATGAGCGCTACAGCTAAAGCGCGGATTACGTGCTGTTTTTGCTACGGTGCGGCGTATTACAACTCGTGTGTAATTTTTTGACGACTTGATTACAAAACATTGACATTTCTCAACTATACAAAAACTTAATTAGAATGTATTGTACCAATTAACCTTTCGTAATAAAATCTCTAAATGACATTGAAAACCTTATCAAGAAGAAGAAGAAAGCGGAGAAACGAATGAGGACGTGGATAGCGACTTTGTTTTATACTATGTAGAGATATTTCTTCCCAGTGTTGCCGCGACTCGTGCCTGTCTTCCGAGTTGTTCCTCATAGTGATTCGAAGTTGCGGCGATGCTGACGAACTAGACTCTACTTTGGAACTGGTCCAGAAAGATATACAGAAATTGGTAAGGAAAAAGACATTGTGTTCCTTCTAAAAATTGCTACCTCCACTATCGACTGTCCTGAATTGTTAAATAAAATTAATTTATATGTACTCAGCAGATCTTTCCGCAATAGCCCACTTTTCTCCCTCCCATGTGTATCCACTAACTACCGGCAGAATAGCTATATCTATCGTGCGTGTAAAACCTTCAATGATCTCAGCAACGACATTGACATTGATCTATTTTTCTCCAGCATACCTGCAGTGAGAAGGCAACTGAGTGACAATTTTTTTAATAAATTCAAAGATTCTATATAATTTTCGTTTCTTTCCAATGTAATCAGAATGAGTGCAGATATATTAAAATGAATGAGTCAAAATTAATTTAAAATTACGTTTACTTCTTAGATCAGCTTATTGTAACTAACACATTACTAACAGTGGAGACTTTAAAATGACTTTGTAATATTTATTTAAGTGCCTACATAGATTTTAATAGTTAGTAGTCTTCCTAAAACCGAATAAATAAATAAATAAATAAAACACAACTCATCTACCTGTTATACTCCAATATCTAATAGAAAGTCTCCTAAGACCGTTTTTCTGTATCTCCAACGGTACTAGTAGCTACCCTTCAACGCCCCTGGCAAATTTTACAACCCTGTATAAGTTGATTAGTTGTATAGGTTCCGCGGTCTCACACGCGTAGGTAATTTCCGGGACAAAAGTATCCTAATGTGCTATTCCAGGATCCAAAGTACATCATCAAAATTAGTTCAATAGTTCTTGCGAGGTTTTTTCTGCTTATTTGCCATATGAAGAAAAATACGAAATGCCATATGAAACAAGAAAGTGATAAATTAAAAATATATAAACTAAAAACCTCGGTTTTATGCGCCTTTTGAGGTTAGGTCGGCATTGCATGCTAATAAAGGGAATGCATTTTCATCGAGTTGTGAGCTACCGTGAAAGTTTCAGCCGTATAGCTAATCGGGAAGTGCTCGAAACTTGAGTTGCAAGATTCCACCCGGAACGAAAGACAGACACATAAAGAAAGTGACTTAATAACAACGTGGTTAAATAGTTTTCCATTTTTGTTTAGCATTCGAAAGACAGCGCCGGAGAGTGGGAGTTACAAGACCGTCAGAAACTATCGTCGCTGCAGTACTTAGCTAGGATTATTCAAGCCAAACGGGCTACATTGGGGCCACAAGAAGGTATGTTAATCTTTTTTTTTAACCAATTTTGGCTCACTGTTGGGTAAAGGTCTCCTCATCTTTTTCAACACATCCCTGATCTTTGCTGTATCCATCCATCCGGATTGGAAGTATTAGAAAGGGGTAAGATCGTCACCCATGATTTAAACACTGAATTACAAGCATTTATTTGACATGCAACATAATTTTTTGTTTAATTCGCGCAAACTATATGGCCGCTAATCGGCGTACCACGTGACCTGCGCAGTCATCATCATCATCATCAGCCCACATTAGTCCACTGCTGGACATAGGCCTCTCCCATAGCACGCCACTGAGCCCGATCTTCGGCTTTCCTTCTCCAGTCGCCACCAGCAACCCTGCATATTTCGTCGCTCCATCTAGTCGCAGGGCGTCCTACACTACGTGCACCTACTTGCACAGGTCACATGGTAGCAACAACAGCAAAAATTAATACAAAATCGTATACTGCGCAGGTCACAAGGTAGTAAAAATTAATACAAAATCGTATACTGCGCAGGTCACAAGGTAGCAAAAATTAATACATAATCGTATACTGCGCAGGTCACATAGTAGCAAAAATCAATACAGAATCGTATAATGTGCAGGTCACATAGTAGCAAAAATCAATACAAAATCGTATACTGCGCAGGCCAAAAGGTAGCAAAAATCAATACAGAATCGTATAATGTGCAGGTCACATAGTAGCAAAAATCATTACAAAATCGTATACTGCGCAGGCCAAAAGGTAGCAAAAATCAATACAAAATCGTATACTGCGCAGGCCAAAAGGTAGCAAAAATCAATACAGAATCGTTTAATGTGCAGGTCACATGGTAGCAAAAATCAATACAAAATCGTATGTTTACAACAATATGTAATATAATTACTGTTAGTATGAACAGGGCTGTCATAGTCGTAAAGCGACTCAAAGCTTTTACAAAAACAATGATAAAAAATAAAACACAATATCGTGTGTTTTTTACCGAACTAACAAATAAGACTAACAAGTCGTTTGCCTAATGGTAAGCGCTACGCCTTCCCATAAAAATTTCTGTGTCACCCAGAAATTTTGAATTTCACTAAAGTAAATCTTTTTCAGGAAGATCCGATGCAAACACAGACAAGATATCGGAAGAAGTGTCCCGTTCTCTGAAATTCATCCGAGCGACGGCCGCGTGGCGATCCAACGCACAATACCTACTAGAAATAGAGCTCAACGAAGCCGGTAACTCTCAATTCTATATAAGTACGTATGCATGCCTTATCGCTTTATATTAGTTATAGTTAAGTAAGTAAACTGTGTTATTTCAATTACTGCACGTTTATTGTATATAGTTATGCTAATGTTATAAGTAGTATATTCTAAAGTTATGTATATATTATATAATAAAAAAAAAAAGCCTAATTTATTCCACTAACAATATAAATCAATTATTTATAAACATTGTATATTTTTAAGCTATTGCATAGCTTCTATCGCGGGCCTTGAGCGTGGAGACCGAATCCAGAAATTCCGTAACGAAAATAACCTAACACCCCCCACTCCGAATGCTATGCAATAGCTTTACCGCGGCAGTCTCCGAGTGCCACACGTCTTTTTTTATATAAATTAAGATTTAAATTAATATGTGCAATATGTTTTTATTTCTATTACTAGTTTTTTGCATTTTAAATTCATCTATCAAATAATATTTTAACAACAATTTATTTATTTGATAGATGAATTTAAAATGTATTATATAACATCTGCTAAATAATGTATTCAGAGCATGGAATGTGCGAAACGTAGTAATATTTATGTAGCATATAATATCCATAGGAGTATATGAATTAAATGCATGACCTCGATAGCTCTTTCTTAATCATAATAACTCGAAAAGGTTTATTCAAAATTTAAAACTGTCTGTTAGACTTGGATATCAGTTTTAGCAAACATATTCAGTCATAAAAAAAAATGTGATGTGATTTGTGAATTTTTTTCTTATCGTGTCGACGGCATGGTTATTTTTTTTAATGATGAATCAATCTAATACAATGCACACTGTCGTGGCATCCGATTTCCTGCCACTACAAAATATTAATAATCAAAATATTCTATAGTACATACAATATTTATGGATAACCCAATCGGGTACCGAATCAGAATTTGTCACCCGACTCTTTTAAAAATCTGGCTCATTTTACTATTTTTCTCTATTTGTCATAGTTTTAGATTTTTTTCCATCCAAATCATTAAAATATTCTATATAGTATATTTTATTTAAATACTCGCCATGTGAGTACTGCAATTGTTAAGGGAAAGCGTGGCGCTTACCAATAGGCGAACGACTTGCTCGTCTCATAACTCAGTTGTATAAAAAAAAATTTCTTTCCACAGACGCACCACACACATCGAAAGCCGTCCTCGATAATCTCCGTTCATCTGCCTTAGAGCTATGCGATTTATATCTGGCGCCCAACCGTCCCTCTGTAATGGGCGTCCCTGAAAACGGGCATGCAGAGCTCGTGAGAAAGATCACCACTGAAGGGGAAGAATTCACGAACAACCCTGTGACTTGCTTTGACGATGTACAGAAGTGCGTCTGCGACGCTTTGGAGGTGAGCGAAGAGTCTTAGATATAGCGTGTTAAAGTTGATATTTATATAAGATCGAGTATAGTACTTCACTTATGAAAGTTTGTTATGTTTGGAAACTGTACTGGTTAGCAATATAACTCTTTAGTCTGACCTCTAATGTCATGGTATAATTTGAACGTCATATTTGACATTTACGTTGACACACCGCGATGATTGGTCCGAGCCACCCGCCATGTTTTTTTTTCCTGTAAAGATGGCGATGCTGGCCAGATTGCGGTAAGTGCGATCAACGGGTTTTCTTTTATAAATTGAGAAACTAATACTATTCAGTGGCACAGTTCCTGCTAGAGCGAACTAAAGTTAGTATCTAACGATACTAAATAATGATACGAATGTAAATTAAATTGATGAGAGGAGTTCTATTATTGTTCTTTGTGAAGATGTGATGAGAGATGAGTTAATAAACCATTATTGTATGTTATCAAGTTATGTTTTCTTTATGTATGTTTTGCCTTGGAGTGGTAGGCTCTGGCCGTGGTTGTAATACCACCCACCGAACAAAGCCATGCCGTCAAGCGACCTAGTCGTGTTTCGGGATGATGTTCGGTGAACCATCGGGGAGACGGGTCTGAGCAGCCGCTCAACTGCCGTCTCTCTCTAGATCTATGTGCTCCATCTAAGGCCACATCATCGCTTCACATCAGGCGAGATAGTGGCCAAACATAGATATTACTACTAAGCGTAAAAAAAAAAAATGTAGTATTTTAAACCCCTACAGTTAAAAGGAACTCGCAGAGCTTGTGAAAAAAATCACCACCTCAAAGATGGTGGTGATGAGCGCAATGCGCCCTACGCAGTGCTTTTTATAGTATTGAGTTTTGGGTGGCACTTGTTATGAGCAAGCGTGGCGGTTACCACCAAGCAAACGACTTGCTGGTCTCGTCGCTCAGTTCTATAAAAAAAATAACATCTGCGATGCTTTGGACGTAAACGAAAATAGACCTTAGAAAAAAGCGTTTACATTTCTCTCGGGGACCTGTTTTATACTTTAGTGTAAAAAGTAATGGAAGAGTTTTCGAACAATCTTGTTACTTGCTTCGCATAATGTCTTACAAACTTTAAAGTTCTAATTTTAGTTATTTTCCATTGTTTTAGGATGATCCATCTTGGCAATCAGATTTTATGATGGACAATGAAGATGGTGCAGACAGAACCAATAGGTAAACGCAACTTTTGTTTAATTTAAATTATTTTTCTCTAACGCAATTCATAGATAAAGTTTTCTTTTACCCTATACCAGAGTACCTATATTTTTTTAACCTATATTAATGTATCTATTTCAGTGACTACAAAAAGGACGATAAGACTGACAATAGAAAGTACAGCGGTAAGTTTCTATGACGATTCTCAATAAAATGACCCTTATTAACATTCACTAACTTTCAAAGCTTCTTAACTTTGCATGACAAGTTTATTTTTATGTCAAATTTATTTGTCTGCTTCTTCTATTGCACGTTACGTAATTAATATTGGCTTAGTCATCTTATAGTTTAGCACTTTAGGTCGGACTTCAAAACTTTATCTCGGGTAGTGCACAAATAAGTACTTGGAAAATGAATATTTGGGTACCCTCTCTTCTCGGTGTCGCCATCTGCTTTTTGAACTTATTTACACTAAATAACTAAACGTTGCCATTAGAAAATTGTTATCTATCTGTCTTTACTCCTTGTACACACACGCACACACCCTCACACACACACACACACACACCTTGTACAGTAAATATAATGAATTAACCAATCACGTGCTAATAATACGATTAAATATAATTTATATTGTCTATGGTGCTAAAAATTAACATTATTGCAATTTGACTCCTCATGCCTTAGTAATAAGATTCACTTAGACACTACTATTTTTATAGAACTGAGTGACGGGACGAGCAGGTCGTTTACCTGATGGTAAGCAATAACAGTTACAGAACCATCAAGAATTTCAATTGAAAAATTTTGCGCGTAATTCCCAGTTATTAGGCATGAAACGCCCTTCAAACCGGAAAACAAATGTACTATCCGAGATAAACTCACGTCCGGCCTCATCAGACCTAGACTAGACATACCATTCGCCTGTGCAGACAAATGCAAGAAAATAGTGAAGACTTGCCTCAACCAGTTGCCGCGTCTATTCTCCAAGTCGAAGTATAGATACGACGCAACATTCAAAGCTTCTACTTTCCCGCGCTCTCTAGCTCGACGCGAGCCAACTAACAAGAACCATACGCTGCCTAAGTGCAGAATATTTGGTGAACATTCTTAAATACATTGTAGTCAAGTTGGTAGTGAAATTTGTATAGCGACAACACTGCCGTTATAGTAAAGAGTGCCGCACATCCTCAATCCTTTAGGCTATGCGGCACATCTGGTTACAGCCGGTTCTTTCTGGTGTCGTCCAATCAGAACCTGTTTTAGTCAAACCAGACTTTGTAAGTTACAAGACTGGCGAATGACTGAGCTACGTTTGTAAAAAAATGGAAGTGTTTGTACACCTTTTTCTGTGTGTACCACACGATTCACGAATGTTTATATAATGTAGTATTTAATATAATAATAAGCATCTTGGGTTTACTGCAAAAATTATTTACATTAGTCGAAATCTACGCCAAAAAAGCATGCACTTGGTGTTTGTGTCTGTTCTTAGTGGTCCTACTATAGTTCGTAAAATCTAGCTTGATACACGACAGCTCTGACGAAGTGACATTACTAGTGCTGGGACAAGGACGTCATCGATGTAATCGATCATAATGTATTATCGATTGTTGTCGATAATCATGACTCAAAAGCCACAGAGCAAATGTGGTGGTGTCGTATCGATTAATGTAGATAAATGCTTTCTTATTAGCTGTTTAGCTTGGCGTTATGTAGGTAAATTTAGTTTTCACGTGATGATTGGCTTTTACACGTAGCGGTAGCAAAATCGATGTTTTATTTTAAAGTTTGTACTCAGTATAGTTTATATGATTACCTTTTATTAAAGCTACGTGTATTATTATAGGTGATACGTTGCCGATACCTGGATCAAGACACAATCGTTCAAGATCAGATATCGTTGGCAACTTAGCGCAAAGAATGATCAATGAAAGTGCAGGTATAATTGAACTCTATTCCTAAGCAACAAAGTCCGAAATCAAACTAAATGTTAAAATGGTTATTTCTTGTTACAGGGCCTTCGAATTTGGCTTCGGCGAATGCGAGTAATTTGTCGTTATCGCATTCGGAAATAAGTAGGAGTGCGAAGAATTTGATGTCGCCGTTGTCAGCTTCTATTATTGAAACTGGTAAGTCAAGTCTTACCAAGCACTACTCTGTTACATTTTGGATTAACATAAAAAAGAGCCGGACACGTTTGCCGTATATCAGACGAATTTTGGGCAAAAAGTACCACCGACTGGGTCCCCCAAAATCGCGAAAGAGGTCGCGGCAGGCTCAGAAAAAGGTGGCGGGACGAACTTTATTATTATTATTATTTTTTATTTATTAGGGATAACAAACAGCAGAACACTTACATATTAACTAAGACTAATTTACATAAAAAGTGTATATTAGTGAACCACCAACTACGCTATCCACGAGTTACAACTTGATTCCTACTGGAATGATTGGCCTGTTAGAGCCCTAATCCGCGAAGATTGGAAGGATGCAAGAGAGGCCTTTGCCCTGCAGTGGGACATAAATGACTAGTAATAATAAAAAATAATAATAATAATAACAAGTAAAAAAAAAATTGATATATATCATGTGTTGACTCATTTTGTGATCTCTTACCTGGGATTGCGGGGTTTACAACACTGTATCGGAACCACTTTCTTTGTAGTTTTGGATTCTCTAGATACAGAAAATCCTAGTTAGCCCAGCAGGGTGATCATGTATCTTTTATTTTAATAATTACAATGAGAAACCAGTTACCCGACAAATTTACAAAACGAGATTGTGCTATGCATCGTTTTGTATACGCCCAATTTATTCAATTTTACTGTGTAATACGGCTCTTATTGAAATTGATTGAAATAAAAAAATACATGATCGCCCTGCAGTAGATATATTTATAATCGTATAGTTAAAAAGAAATCGGGTGTGTTAGGGTTTTTTGTCGTATAGCAGTATCTTTAACTATTTACATGACTCCGAGCCATGCAAATAGTTAGAGCTATGAGCTCGCAATCGGTGTTTCATTCAATAAAATAGTATTTTTGGTTTTAGCTCTCGTTCAAGACAAAGGCCGTACGTTCGGAATATACGCAATAGCTGTAACAAGACTATCCGACAACGAAGTGTGGCACATTTACAGGAGATACAGCGATTTCTATGACCTGCATTGTTCTATCAAGGATAAGGTACAATTATTCATTCACTGTTTGCCTAAAAAATTCTTTAAGTACCTTCTGAAGCTGCAATAGAAATATGCCAATAACCAAAAACGTCGTAATGTAGAGCTTCATAAAGCACTTAACCGGCACCAAAATTCATCATCATCAGCCTATTATGATCTTCCTGTTAGAACGTAGGCTGTTTGTCAGAGAGAGAGAGAGAGAGAGAGAGAGAGAGAGAGAGAGAGAGAGAGAACGAGAGAGAGAGAACGAGAGAGAGAGAGAACGAGAGAGAGAAAGAGAATATCCCGCGCAAATTTGGCTGGTTTACATGACATGATTTTTAATCCTTTGGATTTGTTTTCCTTCAAGTCATCGCCAATCTTACTTGTATGATGAGTATAGAATGATAAGATATAAGATATTTATTATCTTTATTTAATCGGAGTGTTCTAGTAACTGCTCTCAGGCTCCGTTCCGCATTCCAAGCAATAAGTTAGCATTTTAATGAAGAAATTTGAATCGCCCAATTGTGATGTATGTGGGTCTCTCGAAGATGTTCAGCATATATTGATGGAATGTGTGCGGAATGCCAGTGAAAGAAATGACCTATTTGGTCAGTCCAAAATTGTAGATGTCGGACAGTGCAACTCAATGTTGGCCTTACCTCTGTCTGACCAAGCTCAACAGCTATATTTCCTAGCTGCAAAATACCTACTGTTAAGGTGATATTTTTTTTTATTTTTTTTTTACTCTTAATAGATCCATGTTTGGCCACTATCTCGCCTGATGTGAAGCGATGATGTGGCCTAAGATGAAGCACATAGATCTAGAGAGAGACGGCAGTTAAGCGGCTGCTCAGACCCGTCTTCCCGATGGTTCACCGAACATCATCCCGAAACACGACTAGGTCGCTTGACGGTATGGCTTTGTTCGGTGGGTGGTATTACAACCACGGCCAGAGCGCCACTCCAAAGCGCGTAAGCGGGTTTCATCACAATGTTTTCCTTCACCGTTTTAGAGCGAGCGTGCAAAATCTGCATTTAACTATAAGTCATTGGTGCCGGGCCGAGTCGGGATTCGAACCCAGGTGCGTCGGATCGAAAAGCGCACGAGTCCCCGCTGAGCCACACTCGCTCTAAATTTAGATAATAATCGGGTAATATGGTCGCTAAGCGACAAAAACCCTTTAATCAATAAATGAAAAAAGATCCTTTCTCCGACATAAAACAATACCTCTAATCATTAACCTTACAGTGGCAAGAACTCGGCAATCTCCAATTTCCCGCCAAGAAGACATTTTCGAACACTTCGAGATCAGTTCTCGAGAGCAGGAAACGAATGCTTAACAACTACCTTCAAACGTTGGCCAATTTGGCGCGAGAAACTAAATACTTGTCGCTTCTGTCGCCGGACTACCTTGGAGGTTTTCTGAGCCCGGAGAATCAAGCCGAGAAGCACAGTAACGCGGTAAGATCACTCTTTGAAAACGTATCTCGTACAGCCTAGAACTCCTGAATACATCTTCGACCGCATTGTCACTTAACAACAGGTGAGATAGCGGTCAAACGCAAGCCTATAAATAATTAAAAAAAAAAACGTCAGCCTCTGTGGTGTAGTGGTTAGGCAGGTGGCTCAAATCATGTACACCACCGAGGTTGCGGGTTCGATTCCTGCGACGTGACAAATGTTTGTACACAGAAAAACATTTGTTTCGTGTCTGGGTATTGTGGGGCCATGGTCCTCGTAGTTCTCTAGATACAGGTAATCCTAGTTAGCGGCCAGGATCTATATGTGATAGTTTAGAAAAAAAAAATCTGTTTGTGTTAGCGTTAGGATGTAGTTTGGCAGTTAAGTAAGCCGAAAGTAGTAGAAAACAGATATATTTTATAGTTTTGAAAAAGCTAGGTACATAAGCTTAGAGCGGGTCGGAAGCGTGCCGGTGCGGTGTCGGCAGAGCGTACAGATATGACTACAAAATAGCGGTCTAACGAAGTCTAGTCTAGTCTAGGTCTAAGTCCAGCGTCTCTGTTTCTCGATTCTTATAATTTTGGTGTGTTCAAGTCCCGAGTGAATCGGTATCTTCTAGGCTAGCATGATCTATCGTCGACCGCGTCGTCACTTTCCATCAGGTGAGACTGTGGTCAAATGCTAGTCTATCAGGTAAAAACAAAAAATCTAACCGTCCCGCACCTTGGTTTGCCCCCGCGCACTTCCTATACAGATGTATAAGGAAGTATTACACAGGCTAATTCGTTCGCGTCGCTAACAGTTGGTTCGTAGACAATAAGAAATAGAGTTGGATCTCTCAACGATAATTTAGCACTTAATAAGGTATTTCAATTGTTTCAGATTGATGCTCTACTTGTGAATCCCTTGCGTGCAGGAATGCGTACACTAAAGAATATGCCCGACCAGTTTGCAAACACCGTCGATGGTGTTATGGATGGTAAGTTTATAAAAATAATCAATTTAACTTTCTATTAACAAGAACGGTAAACGAAATTATCGTACTTGTTATATTTTATTTCCAAGAGCTACTTTGGTCGTACCCATAGAATAAAAAATGGTACTACGTGCAGAAGGTTCGTTGCGTCAAGACGTCTCAATATAATTTTTAGAAAAAAACAAAAACCGCCTTCAATGTATCTTCGAAGTCCAAGGTCACATATCGATGAAATTTATATGGGACCACTTCGTAGCTATACTGAACCCGACGCAAAAAGAATTTTTCAAATCGGTTCATAAATGACGGAGTTCTGAGGTAACAATATAAAAAAAAAAGTCGAACAGAGAACCTCCTCCTTTTTTGAAGTCGGTTAAAAAAGCTACTCTATGGCACAATCTAGCTCACACGTCTCCGTCAGGATACCACAATATAAATAGTTACTCTCGTACCCAGCTATAAGGCACAATTTAGTTCGAAATACTTCGAAGTATTCGAACTGAGTTAACCAGGGATTTCTAGTCTACTAACTACATTAGATGACATTGAGTCGCACTGTGCTGGTGTGGTTGTTTATGGCAAAAAATCTCCCTGTAAGAGAAAGCTCCTATTTCAGTTATGGGAATTTAATCTATACTTATAATAAAACTGTAACGAGGTGGTTACTGTACATTGAAGATATATTTGAGAATCGATTTTTTAAGAGTATTTTGGAGCAACAGAACCTAAAAATAAAGTTTTTGTCTGTCTGTCTGTCTGTCCGGGATAAACTCAGAAATTAATCAGCAGTTATTTAAAATGTGTTCTATGGAGTCCGGCGCTACACATAGGCTTTGTTTTACCAAAATCGGCCAGGAATGTTGAATTTAAGAAAATATATAGGGTGGGATGGAAAATTGTCGAGAACAGGTTAGATTACTTCACTACGCGTACGAAGTCGCAGGCAACAGCTAGTATCTTATCTTTTTAAAGCAACGTCGTATTTAAAAGAGTTAAATGTATTATTTCTTTGTAATTTCCAGGCATTTCCAAAGTGTTTCAAGGCAAAAACAGCGAGAACTATTACGATGGCCTTAAAAGCGGAAACTCGAGCGACGGCACAGATGTAAGTAACTTTTAATTCTTAATTTTTTATCCTTATACTAAAATTCTCATTTTGCCTCTTATATACCTCATTATTTTTGAAAACCTCTGTGGTGTAGTGGTTGGGCAGGTCGACTCAAATCTCATACATTACTGAGGTGGCGGGTTCGATTCGCGCGATGGGACAAATGTTTGTGCAAAGAAAAAATAAAAAAGCGCAAGCATTTGTTTCGCGTCTGGGTGTTGTGGGACCATGGTCCTCATAGTTCCTCGTTCCCTAGATACAGGGAATCCTAGTTGGAAGGATCTATGTATGTAACCGTTGGACTTATTTATTTATTACATATATTTTTATATTTCTTCAGGATGGTGACGACAGTGTACCGTTGAAGTTACTAGAAGAGGTGTTGGGAATCAGAGGACTATGGTTGAGACGCCGACTGCTCGCACCTCTAAGGACATTGATCGCGGATAGAGTCAATAGGTCAGTATTTTGAATATATTGTGTTTTAGTGTGAAAGTTATCGTAAGCAATTTTTCATTTATCATAAAGCCCTAAAGGTGCGACGGACTTTCGCGAGCTTCAAGCTTAAAGAAATCAATAAGAAACTTTATTGCATGTGCACAAAATTCTTAGAGACCCTTTTTCCTTGTTCACACCAGTATGACTGTGCGTGACGCATTTGGCGGGTTTATATTTCTAGGTGGGTGTATCCTTTTTCAAGCATCTAAGTATTGTGCGCCGCCTATCTAACTGACCGCCAAGTCAATCGATCGAGTAATCTAGTTGGATGCGACATTACCGTTCATAATTTTCGGCCCAGCGAATAACATCCGATATGGTCTAGTGGCTAGGATACCTGGCTCTCACCCAGGAGGCTCGGGTTCGATTCCCGGTATCGGAATAACTTTTTGCTTCATATTTTTGTATAGTGTTTATTGTTCTACTTAAAAAAGTGAAAATAAAAAAGAAATTTTAGTAAAAGTGATTTAAAAAGCTCTTTATTGAAACACCACAGACAAATAACAAAATAGTAGCATTTGGCGGTCTTATCGCTTAAAGCGAATTGTCATGTACAATTTAATGGAGTATTCTTTTGTACACGATTCAAAGTTATGTGATTTTGAACCCTTCGTCGTAAGAAAATATTTTTAATTTTTTAATTTAATTTATTTAATTTTTTACTTTACAGAAAGGTGTTAGAATTAGTGGCGTCACTTACATCGCCAAGGAACGTTGTTCAATATCTCAAAACTTTCAAGTAAGTCAATTTCCAATTACAAATTTAATATTCTCGTATTCTATTTGTTTACCTTTATATAATTAAGTGCATTCAGCCAGCGCCAAGCAAAAATATAGTTCGAGTGTGTTTATGTTTCGACTATTTATTTATTCATCTTTCAGGCAACGTTAGATAAGTTACAGATGATATTTACTTATTATACGGCCCATATAAATGTATACCTTAGAACTAACTTACAATTTATATTATTTATACTTACAATTTGTAATATTTATTACTACTACTATTGCGAGCCATCGGTTACAAGGTCTTTCAAGGTATTTTGGGACCTTGTTTTGGTTTGGGATCATTTGGTAGGGTAGGGTTTTCGTACGTATTCCTTTACAATTAGGAAGTTCACATGAAATATCAGTTGAATTTGAGATAAAATAAAATGAGCTTTTTTGGGTTGAAAAAAGGTACCGTCAGACTGAAAAATGTTATTTAAGAAAACAACTTAGACTTAAACGATCATATTTACAATCAGGAAAGTTTCCCTCAAAGTAACCCACCAAAAAATCTTAGATTTTTGAAAAAGTCCAAATAATGTTTTTCAGTGCATTTCCGCCAAACAGATCTCATAAAACAAAAACCTATTATCCTAACGGTTAATCTCTAAATAAATAGTATAAAACAAAGTAGCTATTCGCATGTTTTTGCACTTAGTTCTTCTAAACTACGCAACGGATATTGTTAGGGTTTTCACTGTAACTTAGAGAATTTCTTCCGGAAGGTATATTTTATGACATGCATAAATTTCACCCGTGCGAAACGGCCCCAGCGCATATTATAATCATTTATTTATTTATTTCACGCAGTTTTAAAGTACAACAAAGTAAAATTAACAGAGGCCCATAGAATATATACCTTACAGACTAACATATATACAAAAATGTAACACGAAATATGTTTTATTACGCTACTAAACAACATAAAAAGGAAATATTGTTTTTGCCTGCTTTCCCTATAACGGCGGTAGACTACTGTAGACCAGAAGTCCGGTAAGGAACAATAAATAAAAGTGGAACAAACAACAAACAAAACAAATAAAAACATGTTTTAGGCAATGGCTGACGAATCGCAACAATGCTACGTACGGCGATAGAGACGCAGAGACCAAAGCTAGGACGAGAGTGGCCGCTAAAGTAGCCTTGCTGTCCGCTTGTTCAGGTAAACATTAAAATCGATAACTATCGATTTACTATTCTCATCTCAACCTAACTAAGTTATATCTGATTAAAAAAAACTAACAAAGCGTTTAAAACAACGAATTTCAGTAAAATTTAAACACCCCCGATACAAAAAACCTATAAAAAGTAAAAAGCAGCTGAACCGATTTTGATAAAACAAAGAACCACCGCTAGAAAATCCGCTTTGAAATAAAAAACCGCATCCGAATCGGTTCACCCGTTTAAGAGCTACGGTGCAGACAGACACACATGTAAACTTCAATTGGTCAAACTTATAACACCGCTCCTTTTTGCGTCGGAGGTTAAAAAATAGAAATATTGGGAACTGGATTTGGCCAAGTTGAACATACCTAGTCCGTTTGTTTGTCACGCTTCGAATTTAGATGAAATTTACAAAAGCAGTTCCTCTCATAAGACAGAAGACGTGATCAATCTCCAATTTTCCAATGAGGCCGAGATGCTGTTTAAACTTTATTTGATAAGCATGAAACCTGTTCAGTAGTTTATTTATTTGTGTTGAAATTACGGGAGTGACATTGTCAACAATGACAAAACTCCCTTCAAAAATAAAGAAAAAAAGAAACTCCAATTTCCAATTTCTTTCCTGACACGGTAGCGCTGAGTTGTAAATACTACACGAACGGTCACCCATCAATGTGGTGAACGCAGCGAAGGTTGCTAGCTATGCTACGAGCGCTACTGAGCTCATCATGCTGTCATTTTTAACCCCAGTGCAAAAAGGAGGGGTGTTATATCTGTCTGTCTGTGGCATCGTGGCTCTTAAACGGGTGAACCGATTTGGATGCGGTATTTTTTTATTTCAAAGCAGGTTTTCTAGCGGTGGTTCTTGACATGTCTTATCAAAATCGGTTCATCCGTTTTTTAGTTCTTATAGGGATATTTGTGACGGGGGTTTTTAAAATTTTAGTTTACTAAAATCCTTGTAAAGTTATAAACTTTTCATCAGATGACTTGAGACACATCGTCGGAACGGATTCAACAAGAAGGGGTTTGCTGACAGTGTTTGACTTATTCCAAACGCAAGAGATTAACAGGAGACTTATGTTCGTGTTGCTTGAAGGTAAGACATAACATAACTTTATTATAAATCTTTTTATTATTATTTTTTTTATTTATAAATACGCCCAACGATCACATTCATAGATCCTGGCCCCTAACTAAGATTAACTGTACCTAGGGAACCAGGAAATAGGACCGTCATCCCACAACAATCAGACACGAAACAAATGCTTGCGCTTTTTTTCTTTGCTTAATTTAGGTTTTTGTTTAAAAATACTTGTTCAACATTATTTTTTATATTAACATATTCAGGTGTTCTTTTTTATCGCTTATTTATATATATATATATACATATCTCGCCTGATGTTAAGCGACGATGTGACGATGTGAGAGGAAGACGGCAGGTCAGCGACTGCGCAGGAAAAACAGATCAGGAAAGACGGGTGTTTCTGATAATAGAGAATATGCATGATTTTTTTAATGTATGAATCGATTCATTATTGAATACTGTAACCGAAAAAAATGTTTAAAAATTTTACGGTATCATTTCTCAATAAAATAACTAAATGAAAATTTGAATCAATTTAAATCAACATAAAAGCGCCATTTGCATGTGACGTCAAAACGTGGGGACCTAGGATATCCTCATTGGTCCATCTATGCTACATGTGTGTGTATGTCAAAAATATACCAATAGGGCGGGCTCTATGTCAAAAATGGACCAATAAGCAGCGAGGCGCGTGACGTCAGATAGTGGTTGCACGCACTCAAGCGTTTTGCGATTACGTTCCGTTTCTTCAAAAATAAGAAAAAGAAACATTGAAATACAAATAAACTACGCAATTAATAATAATAACTATATCACTACTAAATGTTTACAGGACTAATCATCGTAAAAAGTAATTTCCAGATTTTTTGACAACACATGCATATTCCCTATTATTGTTAAACATTACTTGCCACCTACTACTATACAAGATTGGTTCACACACCTTTCCATTGTCTTATTTCGCGACCGAAAATTTACTATTGTTAATTTTGTTTCAGTAACACTAACAAATTTGTTTCCTGACAACAACATACCGGAATTATTCAAGAAATTATACGCGAACTCGCCTCGCGTGCCCGTGCCTAAGAAATCCGTCAACATTTAGTATATAATGTACCTAAGACAATTAGTGGTCAATGAAAACTTTCGAAGTACCCGCAACGTGAGTTTTTATATTTATACTTAGGGAATTCGTTTAAAGGAAATTAGTTTTCGCGGCAAACTTCATGAAACAAAAGAATTTTACGTTTAGTTTCTTTTTTTCAGTTTGCCAGTGGTGAAGAGAAGAATGTTTTATATTTTATCTGTGTTTTGTATGTATACAACAGATGATATTTAGTTACGTACAGTAAAATAATGGCATTAAATGTCAGAATATCATTGTGACCAAAGTTATCGTAGTCGATTGCATATTTCGACTGAAGCCAAAATATATGGCTGCAATGAAATCTCTGTTGTTTGCCGTCTCTTTCATAATGGTCAAGAATAAGTGAGATGGAAGACAGTCTTGGCTTCAAGTAGCTTTTACATTGTCTCTGACGCAGTGTAAAAAACTTTTGGTTGTAACTTGAATTTATGGTATATTATAGGAACCAGGCATAGATTAATTATAATTAGGACGCCTCTGAACCGTTAAAGGAATTAATGTGTATTGAAAAAAAAAAGAAATGTCAAGATGTTCGGTGAACCATCGGGAAGACGGGTCTGAGCAGCCGCTCAACTGCCGTCTCTCTCTAGATCTATGTGCTCCATCTTAGGCCACATCATCGCTTCACATCAGGCGAGATAGTGGCCAAACATAGATCTATTAAACGTAAAAAGAATAAAAAAAAAAAATACAAATCTGTTTAAAATTAGGGCCGCAGTCAAAATGTGTTTGTCTTGAATGTGTGCCAAATAATAATAGCGAATAATTATTATTAATGATTTGGCTATAACAAAAATGTGATATTATATTGTACCTAAACAAAATTATAAATACCTGACCTGTACAAAATAGGTACATTATTTATTAAAATTATAGCTAATTATACAATTTATTTACCATCTTTTATATATTGCATTTGCAATGAAAAGTTTGCGTTGTATAGTTGCAATTGAAAATATATTTTTGAAATTTTGAAAACATGTAAGTGCGCTTAAATATATAATTATGAAAGAGCCAACCCTGAGTTAAAATCATGTATTTATTTAAACAGATATATAATAAATGTGAGAAGCGGAATAATGTGGAAGGCGGAGCGTAGGATGGCCCCCCACAAGGTGGACCGACGACCTGGTAAGAGTCGCGGGGAGCCGCTGGATGTATACAGCGAGCAACCTGGTGGTAACCTTACTGGTGGTAGGTTTCTCGTATGCGAGAGGCCGTCTGGGTGGGTACCACCGCTTTGCCAGTTATTCAGCCGCCAAGCAGTAGTGCGCAAGCATTACTGTATTCCGGTTTGAAGGGCATTGTAGCCAGCGAAATTATTGGGCATTATGAGACTCAACAGCTAATTGTCTCAAGGTGACGAGCGCAGTGCAGTGCTGCGCAGGATTTTGCAAGACAAAATTCTGGGTGGTGCCGTTATTGTTATGGGCTGGCGTATTGCTTACCATCAGGCAAACGACCAGCTCATCTCGTCATTCAGTTCCACAGAAAACAAAAAAAAAACCGCTCGTTGTGGCGATCTATGGGGGAGGCCTATGTTCAGCAGTGGACGTCTTCCGGCTGATGATGATGATGATGATTAAATGCAAGAAAAAGATGTAGTGTCGTCACACACATACACCAATATATATTATTATAACTACACGTAGATGTTCCTAAAGACATTTTCTTAATAATTCAATGAAAACTGCATAAACATGCATCAATTAGTTTACTAAGGGAATAAACAGACAGCGGTCGAGATACTTTGTTTTATAATATTTAGAGATAACAATATACACCCTAAAGCCGTTTCTGCTGCGCCAAATTTCTAACAAAACATTGTTTTTCAAACATGTTAGCAAAACAGACCAATCGCCGATCGTTTTTGTTAGCCCAAAATTAGGCCACGCCCATATTTTACAAGCTTTTTTTTAAAATGTTGTTCGGGTCAAATTTTGCAATTTGAATCAGAACTACTTCCTCTTATCCTACGGAGTTGAAATTTGCATGCTTGTCAAAGTCTGATGACAATGCTATATTATGGTGACAGCCAGGTGATCTGATGATAAAGACGGTAGGTTGTAGTGGAACTCTTTGACGCATAATCGTAAACTACTAGTGTTTGGGCTTATTTTAATCTGCTCGTGGTTCCGATTACGAATTTGTTAAAAGATTGTCTTACATTTCTTTTTTCAACAAAAATCTTATTGTAAGGTGTTAGAAATAACAACAACATGGTCGCAGCAGACACGGCTTTACTTATATAAATCGCTAACCCCTCCTTAACAGCAGAATGCAGTGCAGTGTCACGCAGTACTTTTCAATTTATTAAAAATTCTGTGTGGCACTGCAATAGGGGATCGGACAGTCATCGAAAAAAAAATCTTAAACGTACTTAAAACGAATGTTTGTCGACTCCGAAATATCATTCAATAAATATTTTTGTAAAATAATAATAATAATTTAATTTTTAAAATGTAAATGGAATGTAATAATTCTGTCATTTTTTATCTGTTCCGAAACACCAACACAGTGCATGAAGTCATTTCAAAGTAAATACGGTGTGCGAAGCTTGTGTTTATTTTATATTTTTGCTTTTTATCTATATCAAAACGATATGTTTTTCATGCCATGGCGACCCTAAAGTCCTTAAACTTCACAAAAACGTATAAATCACTTTGCAAACTTGCTTTCGTAGAGCTTGTCGTTTCGTTTGCCAGCGTGTGACGTCATACGTCCTGAGATGACCTTTTGCGCGGCAATATTTTAAACATAACATTTAAACATAGTTTTAAGTACTTTTAGGACTTTATTTAATTAAAATATTATTTGTTGGCTATTTGTATACATTATGCTTAATTTTAAACACTATCTGAAAAGTTGTCCGATCCCCTATTGTTATGTGAAAACGTGACGCCAACTATCAGGCGAATGACGTGCTCGTCTTCTTGATCAACTTCATAATAAATAAAAACGACAAACTGTAATTTGTTGACAGTTTGTCCTTTCAATTTAGTTCAAGCTAAGATTGTGAAAACTTAATTGATAATGCCGTTAAGCGACCTAGTCGTGCTTCGGGATCGGTGAACCATCGGGGAGACGGGTCTGAGCAGCCGCTCAACTGCCGTCTCTCTCTAGATCTATGTGCTCCATCTTAGGCCACATCATCGCTTCCCATCAGGCGAGATAGTGGCCAAACATAGACCTACTAAGATTAAAAAAACAAACTCAGAATTGTGTACCATACATGGCTGATAATGATAATATAGTGAAATTAACGTAAGTACGTAGCAATAATTGTATGCATATCATAAACACCAAGCTATTATTACAATAAAAGGCTATTAGTAGTTAAAATTATGTTGAAAATGTTATAAACATTCCACTTTCTTGTATTTCTATATTTATTGTAAAATAGTTAAATACGTTAAGTATTTATTTAGTCGAATAAACGAATTTTTATTTAATATACCTATCTTTAATTTTCACTTAACCCTTACCAAGATACATTTTCATAAAAATTACAAGTGTTAAAGAAGCAATTAGGTAGATAAAGCACATTTAATGATTAAAGTTTTAAAGTAAGATCGAAGGTAATAAATTAGAACAATAATTTTACTAATTTACGAAATTAAACAAGAATAACCACTTTCATATTATTATTAGGTAGATAAACACTTTATTTATCACCTTAAACATAGAAATTAAGTACAAGTTGAATGTTTACCATGGTACAACAATGGGCGGTCTTATCGCTTAAAGCGATCTCTTGCAGACAACCTTTGGATTGAGAGGAATAACGAAACACAAACGGACGGCGGTGATAGAAATTATAATAGATATACTAAGGGCTTACACATAATATAAAATATAATATTTAATTACTTATACATTTGACTACTAAAATAAACTTATGTATATACCTAATAAATATACATTCATACATCTCTACATACATACAACATATAATTATAAATATACATACAAATATTATACAATCCAAAAGTGAATGGATAAAAATTCAATAGCAAATCATAATTTATTATTAAGTGGACAAATATCATTTTTTAACGCGTAAGCTAGCTATTATAGTAGATAGCTACACTCGAGAGCAATGAATCCGGGTCACTTAAAGAATGTTAAAAATCTCGGAAACTAAAAATGATAGGTTAATGCAATAAATTGTATTTAATAGACAATGTAATACTCCTTAAATGAAAGTAAAAAAAATATGAGTCACCATACATTTTATTAACACAAAATTACATAAAGAAAAAAACTGCTGATCTCTCCTTAAAACAAAAATAGGAAACATGAAATTTTTGAACTTTATTACGATTTTCTTGAATTTTAATACTTCGTATTGCCTCCTCGTGCTTCCATTACTGCGTTTACGCGGTTTGGCATGCTGTACACCAAGTTCCTTATACGATTTTGGGGAATATTCTCCCATTCCTCTGTGAGAGCAATTTTGAGCTCACGAAGCGTGATTGGGGGAGGGTTTCGTTGTTTTACGCATCTGCCTAGCTCGTCCCAAGCATGCTCGATCGGGTTGATATCCGGGCTGCGCGCTGGCCACTCCATACGAGTAATGTTCATCTCTTGAAGGTAGTCATTCACAATCCTACCTGTATGAGGTCGGGCATTGTCATGCATAAATATAGCATCCTCACCTAAATTGACCATAAATGGACCAACGTGATCATTGAGGATTTCTTCCACATATCTTACGCTAGTTAAAGAGCCGTTTTCTATGATCACCAGCTCTGTGCGACTTTCAGAAGAAATTCCGGCCCACACAAGTACAGACCCACCACCGTAGGCTACTTTTTCTTCGATGCATGCTTGCTTGAATCTTTCCCCTGGTCTTCGATACACTCTGTGTCTTCCATCGTGCTTGTAGAGCATAAATTTTGATTCGTCGGAGAACATAACTTTTGACCAATCTTCAATACTCCAATTTACGTGGCTCTGGGCATATCTTAGTCTCGACATACGATGCCCACGCTCCAGTTTAGGGCCGTTTGCAGGTCTAAGGGGTTTTAAGTTAGATTCAGCAAGCCGACGTCTTACTGTCCATGCACTTGGGTTACTTCCTCCGAGGCGTCGAAACTGATTGGTGAGTTCAGTTCCTGTGAGAAAGCGATTTCGAAGCATGGTGTTCACCAAGTATCGGTCTTCTCGTGCTGTGGTACACCTGGTTCTGCCCGTTCCTGGTCTGCGTAGGTTAGAACCAGTTTCTTCGTAACGTCGGAGAACTCTTTGTACTCTTGACAGCGACACACCGACAGTCCTGGCTGTATCGCGCTGACTCCGGCCGGTTTCCAGCATTGTAAGTATTCTGGTGCATTCTTCAGGCGTAAGCGACATAATTTCAGCTTGAATAATGAATATAGAGCACTATCAACATGGTTTATGTACCCACATAAATGACAGATTACAAACAAAAGCAAAACCAAATGCTGTAATTTCGTAGTTCCATCTTCGAAAGTGGCCCTTTTTCAAATTTGATTTTTTTATGATATAACTTTACAATAACTAAGAAGTTTTAATACCTTCATTTAAGGAGTATTACATTGTCTATTAAATACAATTTATTGCATTAACCTAGCATTTTTAGTTTCCGAGATTTTTAGGATTCTTTAAGTGACCCGGATTCATTGCTCTCGAGTGTATATTAACTAGGTAATCTAGGTATGGTGTAGTGATGTGCCAACTCGGAAAAAACAAAACTCGATTTAACCCGAGTTAAAATTCACGTAACTCGGGTTGAACTCGAGTTACGTAACTCGAATTAACTAGATGGAAGAGTTAATTTTTTTTTAAATTTTTATTAATTTATTCCCCCACCTTCGCATTAATAGTAACAAAAAAAATAGAACAGACCAATGATATTTTTATCTGTTCCAATTCTTTCATTTTTATATTATTTGTTTATAATGTATTGGAAGAGTTATACTAACTAAAGTAAAAATGGAAATTATTGGTTGAAATCGAATCATTTATTTATGTAGTTTTGGCTTGAATTTTAATTTTATAAAATATTTATATTTATTATTAATAAAACTATGTAATTATTCAGCAGTCTTTTCAAAATAAAATCAAACTAACATTATGATTATACACGTAACACGGCCACTCACTGGCGATTCAAATACATCCCAAACCAAAGATTTTCTTCTAGGTCCCGGCATTTTTCAAAAACAGAATTTAAAACACGAAAAACTACAGCAATAACCGGCACTCTAAAGTTAACCTCAAATCTACATAAATGTGACACTTGTTTGTTATGAATGAATATAGTCTCAAATGATCGGCAAACTTCGCTCCATGTCGGTTTCATTCGGTTTTCAAACTCGAGTCAGAGATAATTCAATTCGAGCTGGTTCGAATTAAGCCCAACTCGAGTTAACTCGAGTTAGTTACTCGAGTCGACCATCACTAGTATGGTGGTAAGTTAGGTTTTCTACGTCATTCGCATTCGGAAATGATGTGCATATTCGGCCCGCGGTCTTGCAGTTACTGTACGTTGTACAACTTGTACGTACACTAGTACCTAGTACGATACCACCTCAATTTATTTCCTATTTGTGCAACCACATTTCCTTCTCAAAGATCTTGCCCTCTAGTATTCAAAAATTCCTCCACGCCTCCCTAAGCGTACGTGTAAATTATTCAAAAGGTATGATAATGCAACACGAATTGAATGCATCACAATGCAGGGAAAGATTGCCAAATGAAGGCGGTAAACGGTGCGACCACTTTGCGTTATACAGTCTACATCTCAATTCAAACAGAGCACGCAAAAACCAACCTTATTTCAGGCCAATAAAGTCTATAAATTTCTCTGAACTTTCGTTGCGAACTGTCCGTACTTGCCAGTAGGGTTGGGTGTATGCCAGAGGCGAACGCGGGCTGCCAAGTTGTTCCCGTTAATGTAGAGTTATTTGTACCAGCTTCCTAATTACGGCCGATAAATTCAGTTCTAATGCCGTTGGTGTCGGTTGCTTTGATGATGCTGTTAGGTTCTAGAAAAGAGCTCCAGGTTTTGTAAGACGAAGCATTTTGCTTTGGTGCACCAACACTGAAAATCGAGAAATGAATTGTTTACTTTCGTATTGAATGGAAAACTTCCTTTTATCAACGTAGCTTGTTATTTTACCTTCCCGTAATTTCAGTTCATTGACTTAATTATCAATAGAAGCGTAAAATTTCCGTCTATTTCGTATTCCGTTATTTTCCCACATGGAGTATATTTTCACAAGTGCCCCAAGCGCGATGCACAACCCTGTGAAGTCTTTCAGAAAAACCTATTGCGATAAAATAACAGAATAGGACAGGAAGCCACAATTTCGCAGTGGGAAAAACACCATTGAGAAAACAAAAAACTACATTAGCATAATGCAATTTTACACCAATTCATACACAATTTCTACAATAAATATTCATTTCATTTCATATCATTAATAATATTTCCGTCAGCATCGAATATCCAGCCGATACAGCGAGCGCGTCCGCAATTTGAACACGTTTGCTGACGCCGTGGTAGATTTCTCCGCAGATCCCAATAGCCATTGTTGTGGCGTCCCGATACCCGACACACGTCCCAACTTGATGAATTGATGTCCATATATCCCTATAAAAATCAACCTTAACTATATTGGATTTACAAGACCATAGAACTCTAAACTTCTTATAAGTAGGTAGGTATGTAATCTCACAGAAATTACCTAAACACGTCCTTTCATTATATTGTTAGATTTACAGAGCAACATCATTATCATGAGCCTATGATACCTCACTGCTGCTGGGATATGAGCCTTCTCTTAAAGACGAGAGTATGAGCCATAATTCACTAGGCATGGAATAACACACAGTGGGTCCGAACGGAGTTGTCAATGATTTTTGTCCATCTTTGAATATTGTAGCGGACTCCTGACAATGTTTTCGTTCGCCGTTTTTGGTTAAGAAAATGGTGCGGGGACGATAGGTGTTTCGTGTGAATTCCAGTGCGTTAGTTTGAAAGTCGGGCAAGCAAGCTGCCGCTCACCATACTCATATGCTCGCTCTCTCAATATTTAGAGACATTTTTATGCGTACTGCACTGTAATTTCGATTTCTTAGACATATCAATTTCAAATATTAAAACAAATGTACCATACTTTGACGATTTCATTGTGAGCGCAACCATAAAGTACCTTTTGAAAAATCTCTACCTCTAACGGTAAACAATTTTACGGCTGGTGATTCAATTTAATTGGAGGATTATCTTTTTTACGGATTGCTTGTTCCTTTCGAACCGTCGTCAAGCGTCGCGTGACAGACGACAAATGATGCATCAGAAACATCGCAATACTGGAAATGTTCTGGAATTTTTGAATGTGGAATGCCAGCAGATGACCTAGGATCTCGGACAATATGGCAACGATCGCACTCAAATTCAACTATACACACCCAGTAAGAATAAGTTTGATTTATGAAGGAGGCCCGACACTACTCCAATATCTACCTACATCAACATCAAATTTTGGTACTAGAACCATTTTGAATACTTAACTGAAATGCTTACGCTGAGCATTTCAGGTAAAATTGCCGTCTTAATAGAGTTTACCTCCACTCTTTCTTTATACAATTTCTCGGAACAGTAAATCCGGATCCATTTCGTTGTTTTCCACGGAAAATGTTCGTACGAAAAAATTAGACAGACGATTTATTTTTCCAATCGACGCATACACTGCGGAATCGCTCTAACATTTTAAAAGGCAAAATTGTTTCCATTACAGTGGGCTCCCAAAGTCCCTGCGCCAATAAATGTAGGTGGGTATTTAGCAGACTATTTACTGCGCGACACTGCGCTCGGCGACTCTACTAATTCTCTTAATTATTTTTGCTAGTGTAAGCTGTTTTTCTGACGGGGAAATGCAATTGCAACATTTTGCATTTCGCTTCCCCCCGCCCGCCGGTGGCGCGACGGCCTCATTACGTACTCTGCTTGCGTCCGCTACGGCTGAGATCGTAGAATAATTAGACTCTAAATCAAGAGCAGCAAAGCGGTCAACCGCTCGAATGTGGTATGAATAGTCAATCGTCATTAAATTGTTCAGCTTTGGTAGTCTAATGCGTTCGGGCGATGGTCTCCCTTTACTCCCTTATCCACTTTCGGCCTCCCTCCGTCGCGTATTGGACGTCTATGTCCTATATGAATCGGTGTAGATATTCGACTGCCGATCTCTTACTTTGAAAAGGGGTAGCGGGAATCGAATTGAATAAACGAGATAATGATAGGATTTTGATAGAATCTCTTTAGAAGAGATAATCGTTAAATTGTAAGCTATTCTACTTTTACTGTTACTCAATAGGCACGGTATATTTTACGTACTATATAGCATTGCAGTCAACTAAAAGAACAGTTTTGTCAGGGACCGAAGCAGGAAGGAAGCGCTGACTCGAATCAGGACGCAACGCCCACAAATCTCTCGGAACTAAATGGAAAACTATAGAGTTGCATTTATCCATCCCCTGATAATATATAGAACAATGAAATCAACTGAAAGTGTAGCAAAGGTGACAGGAAGCGGTGCTGCGGAGCGGAACGCTGACTCAGGAACCAACGCCCACTAATGCTGAAACTCGAACGGATTGCATTGAATCTAACCGGGAATAGAACTGAATTTTTTTTATGTACCTAACTGATTGACGAGACGTGCTGGACGTTTGACCGATATGGTAAGCAATACGCCAGCCCATAACAATAACAGCACCACCCAGAACTTTGTTTTGAAAAATCCTGCGCGGCACTGCACTGCGCTCTTCACCCTGAGACAATTAGCTGTTGAGTCTCATAATGCCCAGATATTTCGCTGGCTACAATGCCCTGAATTTCATGGAAATAGTCTTCTTTCTCGCATAGGAGGAATGTCCGGATATACTACACGGAAGGTGTACTTCCTTGTTAGATTAGAAAAGATAACCCTACACAATTTAATTAATGGCAGTCGGTGAGTTAAAAAACCTGCCAAGAGCGAGTCGTGCCTCGGGTGCATGCAGGTCGTAAAAGGCAGACGGACGGAAAGTGTTGAGCCACAGCTATATAGCTTATATAGCATAGTTGCATAGTTATGGCTCCGTTTGTATAATTCGGGTACGGAACCCTAAATACAATCCAGTATCTGGGGTACGAGTCGTCCGTGGCACTTTAGCTCTGTTTAATGACAAAGGCATGTTAATCAAGTGAATCCCCAAACGACTGCCGAAATACAAAGCAGCGCATTTGGCTAACAAGCACGACTCGTTTCACCATTTCAGGGCTAAAGAAACCAAGTTGCCTTTTTCAGGGCTGAAAAAACGTTATCGCATAACAATAGTAGTGCAATGCCGCGAGTAAGCGTTTTGGCACATTGCGCCCGGAGAGGCGAGCCACGGCATAATTACGTACCTACCTACCTCAGATAAATCAAAAAGGAGATACGGTATCCACTTGAGCTGCGTCGCATCTCTGCGAAAAAGATGCGTAACCTAGCCGTAAAAGAAGCCGCATATTATAATGGGAGTCATAAATTCAGTTGGCGAACGATTTGGATAACTAAGTATTTCTTGTGGTAAAATGTCTTTCGCTAGCTTTGAAAAATATTTAAGGAAGAAAACTTTTTCAACGTATAAAAATTTAATATTAAGTCAATAATGTCCTAATTCCTACTAATATATTTATAATTGCGAAAGTTTGTGTGGATAGATGGATGTTTGGCACTCAATCACGCAAAAACTAGTCAACGGATTTTGATGATATTTGGTATTTAGGTTCTTTAGGTCCTGGACTCTTTAGGTTTAGGTATTTTTATCCCGGAAAACCGTGAGTGCACGAGGCGCAGCTAATTCTCTATACATTCACGATTTGGAATCTGCGCAAACTAATATTCTTTAAGAACGATGACATAGGTAGACGTGTACTGGTATAACCGTGACAGTATAAATGGTGTGCTACGACGTAGAGCTTAATGTATCTTCGTCTATGATTTATCAATGGAACCTACCTACGAGCGGCTGTCGCTTAAATCTTGCACAGCTTAAATTTGAAGCGAACTTCACCGGGGCCATGTTATTAATTTAATTTCGCACAGCGCATGATATGGTACGTTTTTATTATGTTGGAAGTCAGATGTGAGCATAATCAGTGGTCGGTTGCGTTTATTTTAACGTTCAATCTAAACATCGAAATGGATAAGAATGGAGAAGGCAATAATGAAAATTATTATTTTTGGTTCTATTTCAATTTTGGACATGTGTTTATTAAAAGTTTCGTGAATATGACCTTCAATTATATGGAAGTAGAAGAAATGTACCATCGGTGACATGGGATTTAGAGCATTTAGCTTTTCGATGATATGGCGTTGTAGAAATGGGTTTCGTTAAAATGTCTTTCGATAATGAGTACGAAACTCAGATTCGCTACCTAATCGTGTCTACAATCAATGCCGCCTGATTGAAACGTCGACGGCAATCAAAATGTTTAATTGTTAATAATAAATCAGTGCAGTAAAGTAATGAATAGACGATTTTTTCGTGAATAGATGCGTAATATGGCCATTTACTTAGGTACCAATACAAAGTTGAAATTCAGTAAATCTTGTGCCAGCGTATGTACCATTGAAGCAAGGCCTCCCTCTCGCTATCATATTATAGGTATGTTCATAATGTTAATATCATCAACAATATATATGTATCACATGACAGTCTTACTTAGACAAAATTATTAATATTACAAATGCACACACACTAAAATTAGAAATGGAAAAGTTTGAATGATAGTGTGTAGGTGTGTTTGTTTGCTCTTCACGCCGCCGCAACGACTGAACGGAATTGAGTAAAATTCTTAGAGATAGCGTATTCCCTGGATTAACACATAGGCTACTTTTATCCCGTAAACGGCCCGTAAGCGGGGTGCAGCTATTATAATCATACAACGGTCTACGTCAAATGAAACCGGCACAATTAGTTCCTAATTCTTGTAGTTTTCATGCAGTTTGCAGTTTATTAACACAAGGCTTAAGGATATAAATCAACCAGCTTTGATTATTTAGTGCTGTCCCACGCGTCCCTGCTTGCTCTAGGATTATGTCAGATTTCCTGTGCTACCGCACGCCTGAGGCTGCATACAAGATTGAATAAGATGGTAGAAGGACACAAGTTTGCAAGGATTAAAGTGATATACTTCGAAATTAGGAAGAGGTATCATAAATGGGATGTCTTAATGTACCATATAAAAATAATATGGGGCTTAAGATAATGCCCTGCGGCACTTCATAATTTTCTCCTCAACTTATCAGTGAATAAAAACGTGCGCAAGCTTTAAAAAGGATTAGTGCAGCGCTAAATGGAAATAAGAAGAATTAAGGTCGCTTTTGGGGTCAGCAAAACACTTGGTACATGGTTAATCGTCCTAAATCAACAGATTGTCCGTATTTAATGGACTTTCGGCAAAAATAAAATGTCCCCTATATAGGGTTATCACTTTTAGAAAGAAATACAGCATTTGCTATGGGCTTGGCATTATATTTTCGTTTATAAAAATACTATGAATGTACCTAGATATCAGATAATGACAATGATATTAGTATATATCTCTGCTTTATTCATGGTTCTTTCTAAGTTAAATCGCTTATTCAGGTACATACAGGTTTCTTCTAGGCGAGCGTGCTACATCTTCGACCGCATCTTCACTTAACAACAGGTGAGATAGCGGTCAAACACAAGCCTATAAATAGTAATAAAAAAAAGTAGTACAAAAACATAATATTCAGTCATAATATGATTGTCAGATAGGTATGTTAACAAGCAATAGCATTTATGTTACGGATGAATAAGTTGATCTAAATTTACTCTGCCTCGGTATTTTGTGTTGAATAACGAACCTAGAATTCTAACAATTAATTATAATTGTTGGAATTCTAGGAACGTTATCCAGTTATGTATTATGGCCCTAAATATAGATATCAATTTTATTATTGTAGTCAGTGATAGTTGTATAATGAATTTGGCAACCCTAGTTCACGTCGTCGGTTGCTAACTGGTGGAGGGTTTTTAATTTTGAAGAATCGGATTCAGTAGGTAAAGTGTTAAATATAGGTCCCACAGAAAAAAGTGTGCTACATACGTGCCTGTAATTTGGCCAGTAATGGTCGTTATAGGTACCTATTGACATCTCTTGCTCAAAACTCCAACACACAGTAGTTCGTTTTACGATAGCTCCTTCACCTTTGATACAGTTAGACTCTGGAATGCGCTGCCATTAGAAATAAATTATATAATAACATGGACTAAATATACATTATATATTTAGTCAATGATAATAATTTATGTTTTGCTATTGTATTGCATACCTAATATGTATGTATATTTATAATTATATATTGAATATATATGTAGAGATATATGTATGTATGTTAATTAGCTATAGAAGTTTATTTATGTAGTTATATGTATAAGTAATTAGATATTATATTTTGTATCATGTGTAAGCCCTTAGTATATATATTATAATTTCTATCACCGCCGTCCGTTTATTTATTTATTAAAATTAAATTAAAACCACAGCTCTTAAAAAATCTTAATTATAACTTAGTATAATGTAACTGACAGCCAAAAAGGGTTTCACATTTATTTATTTTAGGGTATTTTTTATGTTTTGTTATTCCTCTCCATCCAAAGGTCGTCCCTGAAGAGATCGCTTTAAGCGATAAGACCGCCCATTGTTACACCATTGTAAACATTTAACTTGTATTTAATTTATATGTTTAAGATGAATAATAAAGTGTTTATCTATTTATGTGTTATACGGTGCGACGCACACGTGATTGTCTCAAAGATGTCGGATGTCGGATGTCGGATTGTTGTATTTACTTCACTTCACTTCTTGTTTGAATAGCATTTGTGGAGTTGCGATATCACGATATTATGTCTGCCTTATACTTATATATTGTTTTGTGCTTTATGTTTTTTTTTAATGTAATATATGTTCGTCTGATTGTTCGTGATGTCATGGACCGACTGAAAATCATTGCTAAGGTACTTAAAAATATCTTTGCGTGCTGAGTCGGAACCTTTTCCTGACATCGCGCAACATTTCATTGTGTTGTATTTATTGTTTTCGTATTGTCTTTATTTTAATATGTTCAGTGTAATGTTGTGTGATGTCCTGAATAGATATATTTTCTTTCTTCTTATCTTACTTATATCGTTATAGGTATACATGTAATTTTATATCTTTATATTTATAATTGTTCAAAAATACCTTCGGACACTCAGATTATACTCAGGGATAATTTCATGATATTTCTTTCGAAATAAATCAAATCACTCAAATGAATTCGCTAAACTGACAACCAGATTTTCACAAACGATATAATCCAGCGTCACACGCGTATCCAGCGACTATAATTATTAACTCACAGCCACATTCCCACGTTGAGCTAGACACGTACAATCCCTAGGATTTAAGTAATCACTTGTTGTTCCCAGTAAATCCCAGTCAGGTCCAATCTTAGACAATTTCATAGCCCTGAAGGGACCTAGTTTCTGAAGCTGTGGATGGGTAATGAAGCTAAATTTTGAGAATATTAGTTCGGGAGGAATATATTTATTTTTATGTTTTATTAGGTACCAATCTGTTTCCACTTATATCTTCTAGGCAAGCGTATTAAATCTTAGAACACATCATCGCTTACCATCAGGTAAGACAGTGGTCAAACGCAAGCCTAAAATAAGTAAAAAAACAGAATATATATATATATCTTATGATAAGTGCAATAGGCCGTCTTATCGTTAAACAGCGAAGCGATCTCTTCCAGACCGTAGACCGTAGAGACAGTCATTTTTCAAGACGATGACTGCAAAATTACTATTTTTCAAGCGCCTTGATCATGAAGTCAGTTTAAAAGCCAATCAACATTACTTTCCCAAAAATCTTTAGAATATGCTAATTTCTCACCCTATTCTATGATAGGCTAACTCAATACTGAGCTCCACCTAAATCCACGTGATGATCCTGAGCAGACAGGCCTCCGGCTATATCCCGCCACTTAATTGTAATCAAGGAGGGGCCAATTTGACCGGCGCACACTAATGTCTTGTTACGACCTGGCTGCTGCGTTTCAAGCGGGATTGCTGGCTATTATCTAATAACCTGTTACGTAGGCATATATTATGAGAATAGGCGTTTTGGGGCTTTGGATGTGATTTTAGTTTAGTTTAACAGTGATATGTGGACTGTGGTGTCTTGCAGAGCTTGTTGTTAAATAACATTTGGGATTTTTATACTTGAAGATACATTAAGTAGGAAGTAGGAACATTTTTAAGATATTAAAATTAAAAGTGTTTAATATTATATGGGGATTGTTGATTGTTGTGTTCAGCCTGCAGTTGATATAGAAGGGCTTCACCGTTAATATACCTACCGATACAAAGACTCGTTGCGATGGGACATTGATTTAAAAAAGTTACATCGATGTATCTTATACCTACGCAAGCAATTTACCGCAGTCTCACCTGATCTCACCTGCCGTTTTCCAAATCAAATATAGCTAATGTCGTTGTAGTGATGTTTGATTTTATGAATCACGCCCACCCTATGGCAAAACAAAAATTGTTTATCTCAACGTTTTGGTCAACTTGAATTGACTGTGGTCACGAGAAGACTGATCTTCATCTTATATATCTTCTCAAATAAAGAATAAAGAAAAATCTTCTCTAGCCAATTATATCTACCTAATGATACACCAAAAGATTGTAATTCTGCATTCGTTCAAAACCTTATAAATTACGTAACATAAACAGAAAGTGTTGAAAATACCTCAATTAATTCTCGAGTTCACCGAGTCAAACTGATCGTCCAGTTTTATCCAATAACTCAATACACCAATAAGCGATTCAGCAAAGTGCTTTCACGTGTCGCGTACAGTGCATTTAATTAATACTTGCAACGGCTTTCGACAGTCGAAGCGCGCGTAATCCGCATTACCATACACCTACTGCTGATCAGTCCGTCTTAATACCGACTAAGTACTAATACTAAGTAGTGGCCGTTGATAAGGCAACGGCAGGCACTTAGAGGTTGATTTCGGGACCATAGAGATTGCATAGGTATGTGAATATACTGTTATTGTTAGTCTATAATGTCTTAGCGTTGGGCAAAAGGGAGGCTTCATGACTTCATGGCTTCGTCGGCATTTAATTTATTTTTAAGTATTTTGCGGTTGGATGCCATTGAATCGATTGTTGTTTTGTTGCCTAATATATCTATATATGACTGAACCAATGAAGTTTTTAGTTAGGCAGCCAATCAATAAATATAAAAATGTTGAACGGATTAATATGGCAAGTTGCGTGAGAGTTACACGTATGTCTATAGGACATCACAGGGTCAAACCCGTTAGAGACTCACGTGTGTCTCTTGGACATTCCTTTAAAACTGTTTCAGATTTCTGCGTCCACGGTTGATTTCTTTCCTGTAACTTTCAGCTGTACAGTACAGGAAAATATCCATGCAGCGGATAGTTTGTAAGTTATCGCATAGATGACACAAAACGAAAACGACAATTCAATTCAATGTCAGAAGTTGTTGGCTACGGTCGAAGTTTCAAAACTCGGGAGTTCGAAGGCAGGATTTTGGTAGATTCTAAATTTGTAGAATGGGTTTCTGTGACCAGGGGAACTGGTTACAACGACTATATATTTCTGTCTCTTTTTTTCGATTGACAATTAACTGAAAAGGAAAGATCCAGAAAAATAATGGCTTGTCATGTGAATAAGTAGCTGCTGCTCTTCTCATACATTAATAACAGAAACTTTACGTTATGTGAATTGAAGAACGAACTCCTAATGCACATTATGGAAATGAGAGAAAAAGGAAAAATATTGCCTATGTTTTCTTAAAACGAAACTAGATGGCTTTGGCAAGCTCTAAAACATGCAAGCTTTTCCGTGGCCACACGGGTGTTGCAAAGTGAACTGTTGTTTGGTAAGCAATTAAGCTTGCTCATCGTCACTTAACATCGGTATTTTTATTATACTCGATATTATGCTACACTATTGCGTATACTATCACTGAGCTCGCTTGTTTGATGATAAATATTAATTTAGGTGTCCCAATATCTCATGAAATGTCTCTTGTCTATGTTTGATTTTTTGGTGCAGAGATAGAGACATAAATGCATCTGATTTGATTTTAGATTTCTTAACAGTTCTTATCAGTTCTATGCATTTTCAAGATTCTGAAGTCTACCTTTCAGACTAGCGCCAGCCATCGGGGCTTTTTGAAAAATATGATATAACAGGGAAAGGGGCGGAGGGTGCTACAAGTTAGAAGAGGAATAGTTCCCAAGGGTGCCGTGATGAATCTTTCACGCGTTTTATCGCTTTGCATCGGGAATCGAACCTTGGACCGATCTCCGTTCTTTTCGGACCTAATATAATTTATGGCACGAGGGCTATTTATAGCGTGTGTACGATCATACGCAATGTTGGGCTCGGAATACTAATGTCCTGGTTTGTTTATTGCCAAACAACCGCGGAAAATAAATCATATGGGGAAGCCTTCGTGGCCAGTATTGATATGGAACGCATGTCGTAAAATAGAACACAAGTGACAGCATTATCTTCTAGAACATGCGACTTTTTTTAAAATTTATTTAAGGATCTACAAACAGTACACAACAAAAATAGGATTACAGAGGTATAGTAAATGATTAAATAGTTGGTGCACCAACATCGTTGACCACAGATTAAAAAGCGACTTGTTACAGATTCGTTGTTGAACTAACTACCGCGTTAGTTATATATGTATTATACGTGTTATATATATTATATATATATATATATATATATATGTATTATATGTAAGTAAGACAGAGTTATTATTATAACTATGTTAATTATGTTTTACATACTACATAATTATTCACAAGGCGTGGCGCTTGAAATCGAGCGAACAACCGGCTCGTCTCGTTGCTTAGTTCCATAAAAAAACACCGCGACTAGTACTCATCAATACAATACAATACAATAATACTTTATAGAACACCATAATAGAAAACTAAAAGGTTACAGTTACATATATAATAGTGGTAAAACAATGGGCGACCTTATCGCTATGTGCAATTTCTTACCGGCAACCTTTAGATGGATAGGAATAAAGTGGTAAACAAGTAGGTATACATTTTATAAAAAAGAAAAACCGATCTTTATGTATCTTCGAAGTCCAAGCTCATATATCGAAGAAATTATATGGGACCATTTCGTAGCTATACTGAACCCAACGCAAAACGATTTTACAAATCGGTTCATAAATGACGGAGTTCTGAGGTAACAAACATAAAAAATACATTAAAAAATACATTCGAACAGAGAACCTTCTCCTATTTTGAAGTCGGTTAAAAATTGCGGTCAGTTAGTGTATGAAGTAATTAATCATCATCATCATCATCAGCCCATTACGTTCCCACTACTGGAACTCGGACCTTCCCTCGTAGAGAGAGTATGGGCCATAATCCACCACGCTGGCCCAGTGCGGGTTGGTGGATGTCACATGTCCTTAAAATTTTGTGATTAATTCTTGAACATGCCGGTTTCCTCACGATGTTTTCCTTCACCGTTTTTAGAGCGAGTGTTAAATCCGCACATAACTTAAGAAGGTCAGTGGTGCGGGGCCAGCGAGGTTCGAACTCGGGTGCGTCTGATCGAAAGTCGCACGTGCCACTGAGCCACACTCGCTCAGTAATTAATATAAAAGATATAATGTAAATACAAAACTTCAAAAATATAATGGTACGAGTATTCACTTAATAGTATATAGACACCATTACACATGACATGCCAAACATACTTGTAGCCCGTGGTTGGTTCGTAATACCTACGCTAAGTCGTTCCACGTGCGGAGTCACAAACGGTTAGCGTCTAACACCTAGCATCCTTGTTCTCCTAGGACTTGTTAAGGAAGTCAAGTTGAACTTTAAATGTCCACTGCGCCATAGCTCTACTTGTGTTGCTAAATAAACTTGCTCTCAGTTCATTAAGTCAGTGCCTACAAGGTGAGGCGTGGCAAGTCGGAACACCTATGAGCTTGGTTCTTCAACCGAGAACGCAAGCATGTGGTTAGGAAACTGTGTCCAGCTCCTCGGCTACTATGTAACCCTGGTAGTTGGTCGTTGGAAAGCTGAGTTAACGTGTTTTGTTTTACAAGAATGTTGTAAATAAAAAACTATTATAATAAAATATATTTTCTACGTCATCTATGAAAAACATTTTCTCATCATCATCATCAGCCCATCACGTTCCCACTGCTGGGACACGGGCCTTCTCTCATAGAGAGAGAATGGGCCATAATCACATTTTCTCATTTTTAACGAATATAAAAACACAATTACCCAAGATCAATAATTAGAAAATTACAATGCAACTATCACTTTGAACTAGCGGGTATATTTTTTAATATGAGTAAGGAGGTATTTACATATTATATAGTTCCAAAAGTGATATGTACCTATATATCGAAGATAACAGGGCTCAACATTTTTTAAATTCAAAAAACCGATGACCTCTTTTCTAGTCATCGCTTTTGCAGCTGTGATAACATGCCTACCTTCTCTTGTTATTGATAAATTGACTAATATTGATAAATTGATAGCTATATACATGTATTTATCTTAGTCAGCCCAATGCTGGGACTTTTTAAAATAACATTAATGGTTTTTCTTTTTAAAACTGCTTTTGTCGAATTTTTGGCTAGTTCAGAGGACTATTACAAAAAAGATTTCTAAAGATCTTTTTAGCTTTAGAAAAAAATTTGAATAAAGGAAACTTTGTTCAATATAACTTTTTTCAATTTTAAGTGTAAGTTGGTAGGTAGGTGCTATTTGTTTGTTCGAAAGTTTTTTCGAGAACAAAAGAATAGAACGTCTTATTCGGCAAGATGGGAGGGTTCTAAGTGGAAAGTGTACTGTCGCAGAAAAAAGTGCTTTACCGTTTTAATTTAGATATAAATAAAAAACTTGGCTGTACTTTCTATTTTGTACTTAACACGAAAGTAGGCGCACGTTTTTTGTCTAAGTTACAATACTTCCCTACTATAAAAACTAGAATTTTGCCTAGTACATGCAATTCAAAAGACGAAATGGCTTACAATAGAAAGAAATCTAACACAAAACCACACACAGAAAAGAGACGAATCTGAAGAAAAAGAATGCCCGACTCACAAGCGCATCTACCTAATCCGTGCTAAAGTTTCGTGCTTTTTACTCAACTGTACTATCGTACCTCGCTTTCGCTCCCAGCTATGGCCCGTAACTGCAATAAGTGTCGCAAAACTTTCGCAAAACATCCTTTACTTCGCGTTAGACATGTTTGGTTTTTAGATTCGACTCGGCTGAGCCGTACTATATTTATAAAGTCAGTACCTAAGGAGACATACGCTGTGCTCTATCAATATTCCTATTGGATTTTCCTTTAATCTAAACTAGATAAGTACTATTTTATTAAAGTTTTACTGTGTGACGTAGGGGTCTTTCGTAGAGGTTTCGAGCATTTTTCACTCACTGATCACATAATCAGATATCGTCCGTATTTAATTCAAATAGAGTTAAAATAGTATCTAATAGAAAACAGCAGAATGTTCTCAAGCACCTCTTCAAGTTTCTGCATAATCAACCTAGATAAAATACGATAAAATTACGAAAAAGGAAGCTAAAATGCAACGTCTATAATACAATTCTTAAACATTGTATTACCACACGCGTTATGATAGCGCTCAGCTCTAGCGTACAATTAGAATTCGCATGACTTTAAGCACTGTTCATATAAATATATCATAGCTAAGTTCCCCTATCCCGTTCCTTAGTTATGGGTCACTGTCTAACTCAATCGCGAATTTGATTCGATATTGTTGTTTACTTGTATAGTTGCGATACTCTAGCTACTCGTAAAGTGAATTGGTATCTAAAACTTCCGACTAGGTGTGATTCGATTGATTTTATTTGATTAAGCACTTCTTCTTTGCAGACAGCTTTCTTTGGTGCTGAAAAGACTTTATTGTGAATTACTTCGGCGTCTACGAATTGCTGAATACTGCTTTAAACTTAATTACATTACGCTCGTTCGGAGTCACATGTAAAGTATGTACCTAACATTCTATCACTTGTAACAACTTATATTTATAGGTGGTAATGTAATGTAACCAAACATTCTCTGTCACAAAACAATCTCATTGTTAAACCCGAAGTTGTATCAAACATTTTCCAAGTGAGTCGTCCCTATAAAACATTCAACTCGAGTTTCTAAACACTGTAGTGTTACTCGAGCGAACAAGTGGTAGGAATACGAAACCGCGCTGACAGGCACTGGAATAACTTAATTCCAATGGAAGAGCACTTTAAAAAGAATGGGACTTAAAGCACAATTGTCTCTTCAGATGTGCAGACGCCGTGAAAATCTGTAAAATAATACCCCGGCACTAGTTAAGCCGGTCCCTAGCTGACGATACAATAAAATAAGCACTACTTAGGGACTAAACTACAAATTACGAGAGAGCGAGCTCAAGTTAAAATAATTAAGATTCTTTGTCCGGTCAGACGGCAAGTCTGCACTCAGCAGAATAGCCCTGTGGCACATAGGCACCTAATATACTGCTGGGAGGGATCATAGATGTCACTTCATTATTACGTGAGCCATAATAATTAAAATAGTTTTGTATAGTTTTTACACTATCACTTGTAACAAAACTTGTGTCTTGGGAGGCTTTGTAAGTGATTGTGTATCGCTCATACACATTTACAATGAAAACTAGCAATTTCAAAATCTATACGAAAAATTATGTAATTATTAATGGTGTGTTTTCTTTTGCTGTGTATATAATACCTAGCTTTGATGAAGCCTATTGCTTTATTTATCAACAGTTCTTACTAAATGTAAACCGTAAAAAAACATTCTGACTGCTACCGCATACACGAAGCATCTTTTTTCAATTTGAATGGTAAATAAAATGTTTGCAAAAACATTTTATTTATAATTTATAGATAAACTATTAAATTAAATATTATTTTTTATTTTAATTATTAAATTAAATGTAACCTTATTCAAACTTGATGTGCCTTGATTGTTTTATGTCAGTCTGTTTCATCGATGTTCCTAATTTTGATTGCGTCAATGAAAATGTTATCGACAGTTTCAAGTAAGAACTTGAAACTGTCGATTACGCAAGAGCGTAACTCATAATTGGTTTAGGGTTAAGCTTCATTTGTTTCTGTGAGTTATGTAATCAATAATTTGCGGTAGATATCCTTTCTGTATGTTCCTTTGTAACATTTTATTTTACGCCTCATACGTACCTACTATACGCTTATCTATATCTATATGGTTTTAATTATTTAGGCTCCAAAGCCTATATATGAAAAGCCATAAAAGCCCATTGATCGAAATATTATGCGTGATGATATTTTTCAGTGAGGTATGAGGTTAATACTAACGAAGGTATACAAAACGTATGCGAAAAAACTTTATCGATTCATTGAAAGTCCTAGAGAGTTCTAGTAAATATTGGTTGGATATAGAAACGGTTATCAGACTCAATGCTCAGCTATCCCCAGCCCTTTTCGCAAAATAGTAAAAGTTTAATTGAATCCAATACTTTCCGTTCCAAACAACGATTTTATGACACTTGAAATATATCACAGATAGGTTATTGAGTTGGAAACTCGCAAGGTACGCGAATATTCGCGGAGGTCGAATGTGCCAAAAAGTTTAACTGGAATCTCGCACGAGGTAAGTCTCGGAGACTCGGGTAAAGTGTAGGTGCCTCCCGCGACACCTCGAGTGGTCTCAGCGTGCAAACTATGTCATTGTTTCCGAGTGTCTGTTTACTGTGAGGTGTTTATTTGACGACACCTGAAAGAATTTAACAATACGACCTGAATAAACAATATTATGGCGTTTTTCCGGTGTTGACTTTGTGGAAACGAAAAAATATATGGGATTGCGAAAAAATTCTGGAGCTATGGGTCGAGCTTACACATTTTGTTTACTGAGGACGAAGGGGTCGATGATCTTGTAAAGGTTGAAGAAAGGACTTGGATGATAATGGCATTAAATTTAAAGTCAAAGTAAATCTAAGGAGAGGCCTACATCTAGCGCAGTTTTTAAAATCTCTTACGTAATATTGCCAGCTACCTCGCACTTATTTCCCCTAGACTCTTGAATGTCCTCGAAAAATTTAGTACGTACAAAACAGCTTACGGGGCTATACCCGGTATTAAGGACACTTTCTATCATCACAGTCAATTGTGAGCTTGTCGGCCTAAAAACGTGATATCACAAAGAGTGTCGGTGAGGGGTGAGAGGGCGCGGGCGGAGCGAGGTCGCGCGGCCGCGGAGGGCCCTTCGCTTTGTTCCACTGGCAACAATGCCTGTGAGGGCCCACTTGTGCGCACTTGTATCGGATGCAAGCGATGTTTCGTTCGTGTGGATTAGGGTTTGAAGACAGGGTCGCACTTCTACTTTTCCGCTCTTTTTTGCTGTTCCGGTCTTTTTAAAGCGAATTTGCGGAGTAAGCCATTTTTAGTCGCGCTTACGGCTGGTACTTGGGGAACTATGGTCATTCTTGATGGATTGTACCTATTTTTATTTTAAACTGAAATCATGTAGGTGTTTGATGCAAACTAACTTTCGTTCGTGCATTTTAGGGCTTGAAGACAGGGTCGCACTTCTTCTTTCCGGTCTGTTTGGCTGTCTACTATTAGTGTCGCTTGAGGGGCTTGAAGCGCTTTGGTCTTTCTTGATACGCACGCCTATTATATGAATATTATAAAGCAAGCGATGTTTGTTTATGTAAATAAGGATTCGGTAATATGGGTTTTATACGACTAAGCTCATTATTTAGCTTATCGTCTTTTTCTAAACCAAATTTTATTAGACCTTACATATGTACCTCTTTGTGTCTCTTCAAGTATATAACATCATTTATGGAGAACCTACTCGTATAGATTCTTGAGCCTTTAACCTATCTCTTCGCTACCCAGACTTGTATCACAGTGAATACGTCTCTGTCAGCAAAGAGTAGTAATTAGGTATACAATATTTGCGAGACCCTCCCCTCTCGTCTGGAGCGCCCTAAGACGCGCAGCGATACGGGCGACGAAAGTTATGACCCAACACAATAATTATATGCACTAGGGGTTTTATGACAAAGTTTTGTGACATTAAAAGAATTTTGCAGACGATTGTCTCAGTTTTTATTGTTTACAACTAGATTATCACGTTAACCCTTATTTGAAAGCAGGGAGAAAAACGCGAAGGCGTCGCGAGTGTTCCGCACTCGCCTTGAAAAAGATCACTGGATGTGGTTGAAACTATAGTTGGACTACTCCAACCCGTAAATTATTTTCAATAATGTGTCCAAACGACGTTAATTTTCATAACTACTTAGATATTCTAGGTTTTTTTTTACGCTTAATATATCTATGTTTGGCTACTATCTCGCCTGATGTGAAGCGATGATGTGGCCTAAGATGGAGCACATATGTAGATCTAGAGAGAGACGGCAGTTGAGCGGCTGCTCAGACCCGTCTTCCCGATGGTTCACCGAACATCATCCCGAAACACGACTAGGTCGCTTGACGGTATGGCTTTGTTAGGTGGGTGGTATTACAACCACGGCCAGAGCCTACCACTCCAAAGCGCGTAAGCGGGTTTCATCACGATGTTTTCCTTTACCGTTTTAGAGCGAGCGTGCAAAATCTGAACTTAACTATAAGTCATTGGTGCAGGGCCGAGTCGGGATTCGAACCCAGGTGCGTCTGATCGAAAGGCGCATGAGTTCTCGCTGAGCCACACTCGCTCTAAAAGGTTTTCTCATTAAAAGGGTTCATAAATACACGCAAATATGCACGTAATAATTACGTTGGATACAAAGGACGTAGACGTACTTATACAATTGCAGGAATTACAGTTAATATAAGGTTTGCGATCTATTTGCATAATAAGGCTTGCAATGCCTTCTGTATTGATCGCATAATGTTAGACATTAACTTTTACTGTTGTTGTTTGTTGTTACTTTGTTTTACTGTGGTTAAGGTAAGTTTTCATATATGAAGATTTTTGAAAATCAATATCTTACCATAACTAAAATACTATATTCGCGGAACAACATGACCTCTGTTACGCTTGTAGAAAACTTTGAACGGAACTAAAATGATTTTAGTGTGCAGTACTTACTGAGAACGTACCGGTACGAACCGGTAGCACAATCCGTGTTTGCAGAGAATAATTTTTCCATTTTCTTAAATAATCGGAGTCAAAATTTTTTGTTTTGTGACTTCAAAATAGGAGGAGGTTCTCAATTCGACAGTATTTATTATGTTTGTTACTTCAGACCTCCGTCATTTATAAACCGATTTGGTAAGTTATTTTTGCGTTGGGTTCAGTATAGCTACGAAGTGGTCCCTATTACTTTCATCGATATTCAACCTTGGACTTCGAAGATACATCAGAATTGAAGTCGGTTTTTTTTATACATTGTATACTTGTTTAGTTATCTGCTTTACGTCCTTCGTGCATAATTTACGAGCAATCGCCAAAGCAAAAGTAGGTTAAATCATAAAGTGAACCTCAATAAAACCTTGTATAAAATAGTTTGTACCTATAGACAATTATAAGAAGAACTGAACCCAGTCGCGAACTGTGTAAATCGAAAACTTTTTCACAGAAAAGGTCGACTATAAAGCTTATGTTCAGGCTTAAAGGAAGTGTAAAAGTTTTTATAAAGTTAAATTATTAATCTCGCGCGTAGGAGTTTCTGGCCTTTTATATGGTACAGGCAAATATGTGTCGCATTGTCCAGACCTTATAAATAACTTTACACATATCATGAAAACCGCAATTGTGCTCTACTGAGTTCCTCAAGGTAGTGTAATAGTTCTCTTCTATTCATAATCCTAATTCCTATCCTACTAAATCTTACTAATATATAAATGCGTAAGTTTATGATGATGGATGGATGTTTGTTACTCAATCACGCAAAAACTACTAAACGGATTTTAATGAAATTTAGCACATACATTCTTTGGGTCTTGAAAAAGGACATTGATTACTTTTTATCCCGGAAAACCGCTGACGAAACCATGGGGCGCAGCTAGTATACATCAAAATGCAACCGTAGCTTCTAATGAATATTGACTGTAACTAACGAGACGTGACGAGTCAAACACTAAAGTGATTCGAAAAATGGTTTTTCGATTTTGAACCGTAATATCGATACAATAGATACTAAAATAACACTAAATATCATATCATATATACCTAAAGATTTTTAAGTCAGCGTGTAAGGCACACTCGAACCCGGCATAAGTACGAGTCCGGCTAAATGCCGGAAGACGTGAGGGCCTTTCGCTTTGTTACAGTAACAATGGAAGGGAAATGTCTTTCTACTTTTTCGACTCGAATATGTAAGTATATTCTGAATAGCGACAGTTTTGTTGGCTATCAATAGGGCACGTTCCATTAAATGGTACAAATATGGTGTTTCATGTCGTGAGCAGGTGCTAGATATTAATTTGGTTCTCGTGAAATGGGAAGTTTGTTTATATAGTAAGGTAATAAGGTGTAATTGTTAGTCTAATATATGTATTATTAATGGAAAGATCGAAAACATACACGTTTTTGGACTTATTACTTTCATAATAAGAATTTAGTATAAAAGATGAGGCAAAGTTTTGGGATCATTTCCTTTGTAGTGAAAAAGTTGTTTTATTAGGAAAAATCGGGTCAATTTTGGAGAAAATAAGTTGAATCGATTCTATTTTCTATCAGAAATGTTTCCTTCGAAATCCTAATAATATTATAAATGCGAAAGTTTGTGTGTGTGATGTTTGTTACCACGTAGGTATCACCGTAACTACTAAACCGATTCTGATGAAATTTGGAATATAGATAGTTTAAGTACTGAATTCAAACATACACTATGTTACTTTTAAATCAAGTGAAAGAGGGTGGTAAAGTCCGTATGTTTTTATTTATTTTAGTTTAATTCATTCAAAACTCGGTACAAATAAAATTTAAACTAAATAATGAAACACGTATTTTTTATTTTTTCAAAACTACCCCTAGGACGGGTGCATGGGAGTTCTAAAGTTTGTACGGTTTTTTTCAGTGTATACTTTATTCCGTGGTTCTATTCACTCACAGCTCAGAACAAATAAACTTTAACATAAATTTTGTAAATATGATTATTTAATTTTTTTGGAACTACCCCTAAAAAAGTGTTAGGGCGTGTTAAAGTTTGTATGGTTTTTTTAATTTTAGTTTTATTCATTCAAAACTCGGTACAAATAAACTTTAAACTAAAAAATGAAACATATTATTACATAGTATTTTTTATTTTTTCAATACTACCCCTAGGGGGTGTGCAATAAAATTCTAAGCTTTGTAGGGAAAATGTTATTGCTTGGTTCAATTCACTCAAAACTTGGTTTAAATCCTAATCCTAATATAGTATCATATAATATAGAATGTATTATGTAATATAATATAATACATAACGTAATATATAAGATAATAATAATGTAATATATAATATACAAAAAAGAAATTTTCGCTGCTCGCCTGATGGCTAGCACAACGCTTGACCAGAACAAACAAACTTTATACCATAAAATCACTGCGTAGCGCTGCACCCCAGGACACCATATATTAAGTCTCATATGCCCAGTAATTTTGCTGGCCACAATGCCTTTCAAACCGGAACATAGTAATGCTTGCGCACTACTGTTTGGTGGCAGTATAACTGGCAAAGCTGTGGTACCTACTCAGACGGCCTGCCGCATACGGGAGACCTAACTCGGTTTAAATCCTAATCTTAATAATATTGTAAATGCGAAAGTTTGTATGTATGATGTTTTTATTCACTCAAATCTTGGTGCAAATAAACTACAAAATAAATAGTAAAAAAACCTTTTTTTACTACCTCAGGGGTGCAAATTTTTGAAAGTTTTTATGGAAAATTTTATTTCTTGGCTCGATTCACTAAAAACTCGGTTTTAATAAACTATAAAGTAAATAATGAATTATGTATTTTTATTTTTACAAAATTATCACTAGGGGGTGTGCAATAGAGTCCTAAACTTTATATGGAAAATTGTATTCCATTGTTCGAAAAAAATAGAGAGTTTAGACGTGAATGACGTAGGTAATAGTCTCACTGTCGTCGTTTCCATAATACTCGGTGAGGGGGCATGCCTGCTTAAGCGATTTCGTATATTTTATACGGCAGCCCATGTTTGTACGGGAAATACGAGAACAAATCGTCGAAAACGTGCTTAACAATTGATGCGAGTTCGCAAATACAGAATCATGATAGATTCGGAAATAATCATAACAGCGCAGCCGACTACTTTTCTTACTTGCGAGTCTTGCGACACATCAATTTCTATGCGGGCGAAGCCGCGGAGCACAGCTAGTAACCCATAAAATCAAATTGTAAGTTTTTGAGAAATTTCAAGTTTTTTCCGTAAATGGTGTATCACTTTCTTTTTTGTGACACACTGTATAACTACGATTAGGTTGGAACATCGGTTTTTGTGTCGCATTAGACAAATCTAGCAGCAGTACAGGACTTGCTTGTGACATGTGTTCAAATGTGTGTTCAAAAGTCTTCAAACAAATTTTCAATTCTTTGCTTACATGTCTCCGCCGGCTTAAAGTAATCAAGGGTCTGTATTAAATGTCACACCTTTATCTATCTCTAAATAGTATAAAACAAAGCTATCTGCAATTTTATTTCTGTTCCGCCGCTTCAACGGATTTTGATACGATTGTCATTTTACATTTTTTTTACGGAAGGTTATTATGTACATTACATTCTGATTCTGATTAACAACTGCTTAACTTGTATCATGCACACATTAGAGCATGTATGGAGTAATGCAGCCACATATGGGACGGATCAGCTAAATATCAGCTTGCGGCTCTAGACTCGATTGAACGACGTGCTCTTAGATTGATTGGCGATGAGGCTCTTGAAGGGAAGAAGGTACAAAGTTAAGGCTTTGTACCTTCTTCCCTTACACAGACAGACACAGAAGACAAGTGGCAAGCCTATCGATTTTCTAACAAGACCTGCATCAGCTGATTCCTTCATCCCCATTCCATCTTAGGACCAGGCGAGGTGAGTCACTTGACCCTTATGTTGTGCACATACCACCAGCCCGCAAAAAGCGCTTCGCTGACTCTTTCATTATACGAACCGCAAAGGAGTGGAATTCTCTACCAGAATACTTATTTCCTTCCAATTACAACCTGGGTCTCTTTAAGACAAGAGTGAATAGACACCTCACGGGCAAACGTGCTCCACCTTAGACCGCAACTACGCTTACCATCAGGTGAGAGAGTGTTGTCAAAGGTGAGCCCATTTAATCAAAAAAAAAAGTTAAAGTTTTTGTATAGTTGTGAAAATTCAATGTTCTGTAATCATCAGAAAATGATACCATATTAGTAAATTGCATCCGTGCGAAGCTGGGGCGAGTCGCTAGATATTTTTATAGAAGTAGACGTTGAGAAAATTGCACGAATTCTGCGAGCGAAGAAATCGAATCTAAATTCATCGAGTACAAATAAAAGTGGAGCTGTGAAAGTTCTACCGTGCAATTAAACCGCACTTTAGTGCTACAGTCCCTTGAAATAAAGAACTTTAAAGGAATGTCCTTTTTGTTCGTAGAGCTACCATCGGTTTAGAGAAATGAGGCAGGTGGTAGAACCATTAATAAGATTCCAACTCGATAAAAAGTTTCACGTATTATATTAAAGTTTTGAACTATATATTTTTCTGGTCATGTCTGTTTGTGTAATACAACATCACAATCACAAAAAAAGGTTGAATGGATTTTTTATTACATACTAAAAACTATTATATATCTTCATTCTTAACTTGTTTTACGGTACTAAGTGGTGAGACACGCAGTAGAGGGATCGTGTAACTTGAACAACCATCCCGATCGCTTTCAATTTTAAATTTAGAAGGCGTTAGCAACTTTGAAACTGCAATATTGATCATTTTTAGCGATCGTGATTGGGATAGGGATTGAGACGCGGACTAAAAGTTCGACAATCCCAGAGACAAATACCGATCAATAGACTTGTTTGAAAGCGATCGGGATCGGTGTTCGACTTAGACGATTCCTCTGCAGGTCATTCACCTGATGGTAAGCAACAAGCTTGCATCTAATAAGATAGCACTTGCAGCGACTCCCAGACCTTTATTTCTCAAAATCTTGAGCGGCACTGCACTGCGTTACTCTGAGACAATGTATCTTAGGCCGCATAATTTCACTTGTAACAGTGCCCTTTAAACCGGAACACAGGTAATATTTGCACATTAGGGTTGAACTACATCTGGCCGCACCGAATCGCACTTTCCTATGCTTTTATCTTTTTGTCACTTAGAACCATTATTTACTAGAGCGAGAAAGAGAGCGGGAGTGCGACAGAAAATAATAGAAGCATAGGAAAGTGGGATTCGGTGCGGCCAGATGTAGTTCAACCCTTAGGTATCTACTCATTTGCGGTTGCTGGTAAAGTTCTTTCCAAAGCGGACTCTTGTAGAAGAGACACTTGCGAATGAGAACGACCAAGAAGTAAAACTCTCTGCCGGCATCTGTGTTTTCAGATAGCTATAATCTGGGTGTCTTGAAGCCAAGAGTGAATAGGTTTCTTCTAGGCGACCGTGCTACATCTTTGACTGCAAAGTTACTTATCAATAGGTGAGAGCCTTCAAACGCCACTACAATCAATTTAACTGAGTTCCTGCATCTACGTATCATTTCTTTCTTCTTTTCAATTCAGTATTCTATGTGTTTTAGAAAAATGTTTCTTTAATAGCTTTCCAAAGAAAAAGTAACGAGTAGTACGTAGTAACCCTGTCAAGTACCGATTTCTCCGACGCGGTGGCAACACTGCAGCGTGGCGGTAAAAGCGATTGGACTCGCACGATTGCACACGGAGACCTCAACGTAGTCACCCAAACTTACATTTTATTAAGCTTGAAGTATGACAATTGTATAGATTCTATTCCTTTTATGCTTTCAATTGTTATAGGTCTTTCATAAATTATGAGTGACTAACGTAACTGAGATTACTGAGTAGTTTCGGGTTGAATAGAAATGTTGTCAACGAAATTACTGGGTATTTCAATCTGAAAGACCAAGTGTCTCATGATGACGAGTGCGTCGCATTATGAGGCTTAGTTTGTCCGTTTTTTATAGTAGTCTCTTTTTACCCATTTCAATCTAAATAACTAGGACAGAATACATTTTATGGTACAACAAGTAGAAAACGTTACACGTTACTAATCGGCAAAAAAGGCTCTACAAGAACCTTTTTATTTTATATTACTATAAATTTATCGATAAATGCCTGACCCGAAGTTTTGAAAACTTTGTCGTGCATTGTGCTACAGAAGCTTTAGTCGCAAGCACAGCGATTGTCGTAAAAACTCAGAAGTTTTCTGTGACCAGTGAAGAGAGACGGTAACTTTGCGATGCGTCCGGACAGCCGACGCCCGCTTTTGCTGCCGCTCGCTCCTATCACTGTCTCCACGCCCTACCGGTCGGCCCAACACATCTTTTATTGTCTATCATTTTGGAAACATTTTGGACGGTGAACTTCTATAAAATTCGTTATTCATTCACTGTCGGATTTTTTCTACTTTATCGACGCAGTTTTCTTGTTAAGACGTGAAACAATTTTTTCTCCATTCTTTAGCCCCTTTCAAAGCATCTTCAAGAACTGCAACTCGAGCTAAAAATACTCTAATAATTTACTGAATAGGTACTCGTCCTCGTATTATAGACATGTCTCAATTAAAGGACTATCATAATTTTTATCATTCGTCCTCGTATTATAGACATGTCTCAATTAAAGGACTATCATAATTTTTATCATTCGTCCTCGTATTATAGACATGTCTCAATTAAAGGACTATTATTCTTTTTATCAATCGTCCTCGTATTATAGACATGTCTCAATTAAAGAACTATTATTATTTTTATCATTCGTCCTCGTATTATAGACATGTCTCAATTAAAGGACTATTATTCTTTTTATCATTCGTCCTCGTATTATAGACATGTCTCAATTAAAGGACTATTATTCTTTTTATCATTCGTCCTCGTATTATAGACTGGTTAGTACTTAACAAGTATTTCTATAACTAATGAAATGCTTTATAGATTTATGAAACTAGGTACCTAGTTATGTTATGATGTTAATTTACATTTTGTTATAAGACTAAAAATATTTGTTTAGCCTGTTATTACTTTTAATATAGTACTTATTTTGTCTTACAATTATAGTTGTGTATTGTTCAGCCATAGTTATAAGACATAACAAACAAACTTATATTTTACATAACATCCATACGTTAATTAATTAAGCATTCGTTTTCATCAAATGTCCCAAATTCGAGTTTTTAATTCTAATAAGTATAAAAACTGTATTTCGTTTCACTCATTGCCCTCAATACTCATATCTGTGAAAGATAGACGATCTTGTCTCTGAAATGGACTTTTTCTACACAAAGACAACATTTTACCTGTTTATATTTTGGATGTCTGCGGGAGGGCAGAACTAGGGGAGGCGAGGGGAAGGGGGGATGAGATAAGAATCAAATAGATGTTGTTTCGCTGCACGCCGCTCCGTCGCACAACCATATGCACGTGATGACAACTGGCTCGCATATCTTGACACTTGCTGAGATATTCCCCTTTAGAACCAGCATTTTACGAGCTAACTTATACTCTTACACCAGGTTTACGAACTATCTAAACATAACATTTTTTTATACATAACTTCATTACTTAATTTACTTAATTTACTACAATCGTTTTAACCTCGTGAGCAAATATTTTAATGGATTTAATTTACGAGAACATTTCGCAGTAAAAACGTTGGAGCGACAGAATTAAAGTTAAAAAATAATGTTAAACCATTAAAGAATGGTAAATGGTATGCTAAAAAATACGCGAGGAGATCGCAATGGGCGAATAACAGTGTAATATATCCTTTAATATTACGGTTACCTGCGACAAGCACTAGCATTAATATATTTTTATAAATAATTGCGTTTCGTGCTCTGGTGCGAAAACAAATTGTTTGAGTTGGACCATCGCTTTGCCACGTATTTTGCCACCAAGCAATAGTGCGCAAGCATTACTGTGTTCCGTTTTGAAGGACATTGTAGCCAGTGAAATTACCAAATCGTACACATGGAATAAAAGTAACACAATATAAAATTTAAACAGTGGCAAAAGGGGTAGGCGTAGCATTGAGCTGCGTAAGACTGACTTTCAACTTAAAAAGTATGGTTTGAGCCATGCAATAGTTTTTTTCTTGAGATACAGCTCTTGAAGTATGGTTAAAAATTTGTCATATTAGAGGCAAAAAAGCGAGCCCTGCCGCGAGCCCTACTCGACGGCACGCCCGCAGGCATAAAACGAAGAACAAATTAATTAATTTGGCAAGTATTTCATTATAGCAACTTAATCATAAACCATTTTCTGACGTCTATTTTTAATGTTTCCTTATGTTTGCTTATTATATCTATTGACAAGACTAAACCTTTTAAAGATTTACTTATCTGATGTACCTACTTATAGGTAGTTTTAATAATTTTTTTTTGTTTTTTTTCAGTACACACGCCGTAATATAGCTGCTTTTTATATTAAAGCATTTTTTGCTATACCATACCGTAAAGCGTCCTAACAAATAATTTCAGTGTTATTTATAGTTTAATTTGTATTAAAACGAATTCACACTCTTTATAGTATTATTTACTTATCATAAAGATTTTAAAACAAGGGTGCACGCAATAATCAAAATCGTTCGGTCGTGCTACAGTTTTCACCTGAAGTATGTTTCGGCTGACGTAACGGTCATGAAACGTATTTTGGCAGAGCGATAAGGAAATGACACAAAGAAAACAAACTACAGTCCGCTTCGGCCGAAAATTTGTGAGAGCGAGCGGAGCGAGGGAGCGGGGATGGAGGAGCGGGGAGCGGAAGATAGCGCGACTGTCAAAGTTATTGGAACGATGTCAAAGATCGCTCGTAGCGGATATCTATCTACCTTCGCTCTGTTTCTTCTCACTCATTGTTGTGACCAAACTGGCATTGGTTATTTCTAGAAAATAATTAAAACATTCTCCATTAACAACTTTTAAACTGCTGCAAAAAAATATGCGGTTCAATTATCGCGATACGATTTTCTAAAAGTTAAAAAGCTTTTTAATTAATCTTCTACCGGAGGCTATTGAATAGTGCTTAATTGATAAATTCTGCAAAATATTAATTTTGAACGATCCATTAGAAGTTACAAGATACTCGTCGACGATATCTGAGAATCGAAAAGATATCCAGCGTCGGCAAATTTAAAATATTTCCGAAACTGAAAGATTCTATTGAAAAGCTGTTCGAACCTCGTCCGTTTGAAGCCTTTGTCCAGGGTAAGGCTGTTAAAGAAAGAGCTATAACAGGACATACATTTGTAAGATTGCCTCCACTCGTAACCGGATCGATATATAGCAGGCATTGTAAATTCACGGGCCTACTTTAGGTTAGAAATGTTAGACCTGGACGGACACGCCACGCGAACGCGAACACGATTGACGTAGTAACGTTTTGTCTCGGAATAGCCTTCGTGGAAACGATTTCAATAGCCGCCAACCCATTTAATTTAACAGACAATGTATACAGAGTGCAGAGCGGCGATTTGTCAAGGGAATGAATCTCAACAAAGGGTGTATTCATTTGAATGGCAACTTGTTGTACGAGACCGTTTTAATTTCATAAGTCGTTTATCATAATCAAGGCTGGGGAGGGGTAGGACCCATGTCAGTGTCTGATGAAACGTCACATACCTGTTCGGACAATACGGACCGTGAACGAGGCAGTCACATTTGATTTGAACCATTTGGATTACTGTGCGATTATGATTTTATATTCTTGGAGCCTTATAGTTAGTTTTAAATCTCAAAATGTCAAAGGAATAAATAAAGTAATAATTATGAATAAAGAGGATCTAAACTATTATCAGGCAATAGCAAAATGCAGATATTATTTTTATTAACTATTAATTTACACTAGCATTGCATTAGCATGTCGTATAAAAATCTCAATGTAATCGAATATCGGAAAATCGGTTATCTATCGTACCCATGTTTATACAAACAGGATTATGCAAGACAAAGTTCTGGGTGGTGCTGTTATTGTTATGGGCTTGCGTATTGCTTAGGCAAATGACCAGGTCGTCTCTTCATTCAGTTACATAAAAAAAAGTCGACAAATCAATTAGTAAAATACAGTTACTAATAAATGGAATATGGATTCAAATACACCCAAAATTCGTATGTATGTGTAGTTATCGACATTCATGCCTACCCAAAACTATGTAATACCACAGAATACAAATGGACAGAAGCATCACTCCGCAAAGAAATTTAAACAAATAGCGACTCTTGCTATGACGCAATAAAATTAAATTCAGCTCACGTAACGCTGCATACCTACTAGTGATATTAACCTACAGAGCGGCTCTCTTTCTATAGTATAGCTCATATCTCTTCTGACGCGGCATGTGTAACGACGCGCGACCCGCCGTCGGTGTCCGGCTATGTACTTGTAGCTTCGTACCCACAGTGCAGAGTGCGCTAGGCCTGGTAATACAAAATAACGGAATTAGCACTTAAAACGCAGGTTCAAGATCTTTGTAAAGGCGCGCAGGCTTCTGGTCCTTCAAAGCGTTGTTACTGAAGGAACTTGAAAGGAACCAAAAGACCAAAGTAAATGAAAGCGCAATTTGTTTGCCCTCGTATCGTAAATAGCTAAATATACCAACATAAAATATTTCACCTTGAAGTAAGCACCCCGTTCGATTGGGTGATTATTCTCCCGCCAAGATCCACCGGTGAATTTACGCTCAGAGATAGCGCCTACGGTGAAAATAGATTATCTGCTGTATACCGTATAACGTCTTTACGCTTAATAGAGAGCTACGCGAAAGAACGGTTATCTACGCTTATAAAATATTTTTTTTCACTTTAAACCTTAGCATCTACAGTGCAACCGCGTAAAAGTTGTATAGAAGCACTGATGAGAACTTCTATATTACCCTTATGCGATCTTTTTAGCTGTATTATATATGAACTCACAACAAGACGAATAGTTTTGCATATTCTGATTTCGTTAATCTTGATCTTACTCTTTGATAATATAATTTGTGTAGGTATATTATGTAGAGCAATAAGTAAAAATGAAAAGATTATATCCAAGCTATAAGAAACTCCCATTGTAAGTTTTCAACTATCAATAATTTGATCGATTTGGTAATCGAAGACAATTTACTACATTCAAACACGAGCTTCAGATTGGTCGGTAATTTTGTTCCGCGAACTTGTTACTGTCTGTAAACATGTCTAAAATTCTAATGGACGTTCCATGCTGCCTTTATACGACTAGTACAAACTATTATCTATTCTGTGCTAGCACTCGGAATATTTGATTAATAATTTTCTCCTGACATTGATGCTAATGTGTTTTAGAATTACTTTACCCTCCGTACAATATATGAGATTCGAGAATTATTTGAGGGTTCAAGACCTTCGCTTAAGACCACGGACCTTTGCCTGCATGAAGAATTAAACTAGAATTAACTGTAGGTAAATAGCACATAAACTTTCGACCCCTGGAATACCGTACCTTTAACAAGCAGCTTAACTCGAAAGCCTTCTCATTCTCTATTTTCATCCTACTAGGCCATGCTCTATTTCCAAACGATATATCATCAGCCCATTACGTTCCCACTGCTGGGACACGGGCCTTCTCTCGTAGAAAGAGAGTATGGGCCATAATCCACCACGCTGGCCCAGTGCGGGTTGGTGGATGTCACATGTCTTAAAATTTTTGTGATAAATTCTTTGACATGCTGGTCTCACGATGTTTTCCTTCACCGTTTTTAAAGCGAGTGCTAAATCCGCATATAACTTAAGAAAGTCAGTGGTGCGGGGCCAGTGGGATTCAAACTCGGGTGCGCCGGATCGAAAGCCGCACGTGCTCCCACTGAGCCACACTCGCTCCACCAAATGATATGTTTACTGATAATTCAATTAAACAGATAACAGGTCTGTGGTATACCACATATTTTTCTATAGAAAACGTAGCATATTTACTAAAGTAGTTTATCTATCTATATTTTACGCTTTTCTCATTGAATACCTACTGAATTAACCTTTCGAGTATGGATAAATATCTTATAAAAATCTTTTTTGTAGAATAATAGTAAATTAATAAACAAAATCGTAGTAATAAATAAATAAATCCCAACATTTCGTTACATGTTGGTTTCACTAATATTAAGATTTTATTTTTAAGTCTGTAAATTAAGTTACTAGTGAAAAAGTTTGCTGATCTTTAAATAAATTAAAAAAAATAGTAGGGGGGACCAAAAGTACGATTGCCCGAGTCACCACCAATTTTGTCGCTGGTGCGTGTATTTTTTTACGCTACTACTATTAACTAACCTAATCATCATCATCCCATCATCATTACCCTCATTATTTATCATTCATTTGTGCCGGGTCAATCTGGATTCAAACTCACGTACTTTGAATTGTAAATCGAGTTCCGCTGAGCCGCACTCGCTCCTTGACTTTATCGAATAGAAACACAATTCACTTTTCCCAGCGCGTCAGTTCCAACCAATGCAACTTTTGCAACAGTATAGGTATAAGAATCGAACTAAGTGTGCAACTGCAAACTACCAGATTCCCGTTACCAGCACACAAGTTACCGAATTGTAAGCTACCAATAACTGAAGTTGGTTAACGTTAGTTTCTGCGCTGTGGACGTAGTTGGTGGCACAAGGGGCGCTTGCCCCATCCTTTACGAAATAGAAACGTTCTGAGTGTGCATGTCGTTCAGACTGGATTTTGATCTATCTAATCATAACTATAAAATTAAAAGACCTTCGACACAAAAAGCATGTCTTAGAACCACCGCTAGAAAACCTTCTTTCAAATAAATAAAAACCGCATCCAAATCTGTTCACCCGTTTAAGAGCTACGGTGCCACAGACAGACACACATAGTGGTTAAATTTATAACACTCCTCCTTTTTGCGTCGGGGGTTAATAAATGACTCGATTCATAAATTTAAAGTAAGGCTTTCTAGAAACTCATGCTTTTTAAATTTATGAAATAAGCCAGCTCTATACATGCATATGCCTATGCATATGAAGATTACGAAGCAGACTTGAGGTGTTACTTGTTGTCGAACGTACCTAAGCCTATTTCATAATAAAAAAAAACTTTTGTACTAGAAGAAGGGCTGGGACGTGAGTGGGAGCGCAAAGCAGGCCAAGTGCAACACTAATAGTAACTAGGCTTTTCCTCCACCTTAGTTCATGTAGAGTTGCATTTCCTGACAGGTCAGATGTTATGATACATACGCCTTCGTGCTTATCCCCTAAATACGAGATACCGGCGATGTTTACCTTAGTCACTTTCGGTGACACCTCAGTACGAATACCCCGAGGCTAAGCGATCTATCTTTTTTTTTTTACGATTAATAGATCTATGTTTGGCCACTATCTCGCCTGATGTGAAGCGATGATGTGGCCTAAGATGGTGCACATAGATCTAGAGAGAGACGGCAGTTGAGTGGCTGCTCAGACCCGTCTCCCCTATATCTGTCCCTTTTCAGCCCTTGCCCCCCTGGTCAAGATCCTGATTACTGCCATCTGTACCATTACTGGGTAACAGGTAGGTATGCACGTGTGTCGAGACGTGCTCGAATCCTTATACGTAAGAACTTTGTTTCCGCGCTCATATTGTCCAAGTTTCATAGTGTAAGCCGATAAAAAGATAAAACAAAAATTTCTGAGAAATATTAAAACAACAACGATCGATGCAAAAGAAAAAAAGTAATGTGTTATTTAATTTTTAATTTAAATCGAGTGAAACTCGGTGTCTTCCAAATAAGCATGGCCAACTTTCGGCCACCTCATCACTTTCCATCACGTGCGAACACGGTCAAAAACAACAGAATATTATCCGTGCGGTTCGCAAATAACTCCGCACTAGCAATTGCGCATTGTAGATAGCAAACAACGCAATTTGACGCTGCCAAAGTCGCAGGTGAACAATGAACCTATCAAGCGCTGGCCTGTTTCGCCACAAATAAAATAAGCTTTCGCTCCAATAGTAAGCAATATAACTAAAAACAATAGCGAATTCACACCGCGCCGCCTAAAGACGTACAACAACAAATCTCTATTAAGAGCCGGCGCAAAGAAAGGCGTGCGTCGCGTGGCAATGCTTTAATTGCTGCTGTTTATCGTACCTATTACTCTTTGGTAGGGCTTAAATAGCGCTCGTACGTCACGGCCACCATGTAATTATTTCACGTGGAACGCTCGAAAAACGTTAGAGCATCTTTGGAACGAGACTCGTTACTCTATAGAATGGTTTAATTTGTCTATCGCCCACCTTCATTAGGGCTTGCTTACGTGTGATCGGGAGAGTATTTATTTGCATGAACGTAGGTAGGTATGGTAATGTGATATTGATTCTAAATTTTTTTAACGTGCGAATGCCTACTTTGATTCTCATCATCATCATCATCATCAGTCCATTTCGTTCCCACTGCTGGGATACGGGCTTTCTCTCATAGAGAGAGTATGGGCCATAATCCACCACGCTGACCCAGTGCGGGTTAGTAGATGTCACATGTCATTCAATTTTTGTGATAAATTCTTGGATATGCCGGTTTCCTCACGATGTTTTCCTTCACCGTTTTAGAGCTAATGTTAAATCCGCACATAACTAAAAAAAGGCAGTGGTGCGGGGCCAGCGAGATTCGAGCTCAGGTGCGTCGGATCGAACCAGTAGAAAAACGTTTCGATCCGACGCACGATAGAGCGAGTGTGGCTCAGTAGCCACACTCGCTCTACTTGACTTTGATTCTACTTATACATAATGGGGACGTATGTCAAGGGAAAAATAAGCTGTTTACTATAAAAACACAAAAACGGCCTTTGAATAGTCATTTCTTTTTACAATGTTGCAAAGCAGTATTATAGTTTTTCTCAGGCGCTTTTGTGCATTTTTTTGTGGCGCTGAGCACCACCTTCCTTACTCCTCTACAAAATGTACTATACACGATTCAATTTTTAGGACCCAAGCATTATCTTGCCATTTGAACCACTAAGGTTCAAATGGTAAGATAATGTGTATATAAGGAGCATGTTCGTGTAATGTTCGCCTTAGAAACGAGCATTACATCAATAACTTTCACAATACTTTATACACTGCGCACTACAGTATCATAATTATTTCGGCTCCTCCATTTCGCTGTAACATCACAACCAAAATCCCTTATTCGGTAAACAGCAATACTCGAGATCCTCTCGTGATAAACCTCGATACATATAAACACATTATACAGCGAACTCTTTACTTCTTAACAGTCGATACTCGTTGGCCTTTATTGCAAAACTTTTGCGAGCATTCCTCTTTTATTACGCCAATTTTGTACGTAAGCCTATCCTGCGAGGGATGGCTCGCGATCTTTATTATTTAGATTTCGATCGTTGGTGGAGCTTGCTGAGCGTAGAATAAAGGAGATATTCTATCGACTGTTGTTGTATCAAAGTTGCGGAAATTCAATATCTAGTGTAATTCCGTCAAATATTAAATTGGGTACGGCATTCTACAGCGTCGACAACGTGATGCCTCAAATAGATGGCAAAACACGTGTCGTATAAGAAGGGTTGTTTTCAGGGTTAATTGTGGGCTCTGCGCTAGTCCTATTCAATCCAATACAATATTTAGCAGATTTACATTATATGCTCCCATCATATCATTCGTTTAAGCTTTTCGATAAAAGTTGATAAAGCAAATCCAATAATTGTGTACGTAAGTGTACCACTAATGAAAAAGTATAGTTATATGATTTCGGTTCTATGACAAATCTGGTAGGTTCCATTATAACCCTATAACGTTCCCAATGCCGAGATACGCCTCACCTGAGAAAGAAAGATTGAGAAAGATAGAGTATTTATGGGTAACAATACACTGTAATAAAGGCGAGTGCGGGGCGACGTGGAAGTGATATATCATCATCATCATCATCAGCCCATCACGTTCCCACTGTTGGGACACGGGCCTTCTTTCATAGAGAGAGTATGGGCCATAATCCATCACGCTAGCCCAGTGCGGATTGGTGGATGTCACATGTCTTTGAATTTTTGTGATAAATTCTTGGATATGCCGATTTCCTCACGATATTTTCCTTCACCGTTCTTAGAACTAGTGTTAAATCCGCACATAACTTAAGAAAGCCAGTGGTGCGGGGCCAGCGGGATTCGAACTCGGATGTGTCGGATCGAAAGTCGTACGTTCTCAAACTGATCCACACTCGCTCTTCAAAGTGAAAGAAGTGATATATATCATAATACATTTTTGTCTTTTAAAAACGGCTTTTTCAGGAGCCCATTGTTCAACACAAAAATAAGGAAACTTATTAGACTTTATAGAGGTGTTTTGTGTCACATCTACGTTTCGCACATCTCGCACAGGAGGTCTACCCGTGGGGCAACCCCTATAGCGGACTTAAGCGATAGACGAGCACGGCTGAGTCAATGCCAGTCTGTGTCAACATATGAATATGTAATCTTGACTGTACTTACGTAAGTACGCATTGGAAGGGAATATGCAATCGCCGCGTTTTCAAAAGATAGGTTGTGCTGTGACCGTTAAATGTTTATAAGGAATTTTATACTATTCCTAGCAAATGTAGCCAAAGTAAGGTTTTTACGCATTTCAAAAGTTTGGTATTATTAATTCTTACTCGTACAGATATAAAAATCGGACCAAGTACAGCCAAGATGAACCGAGATATATTTGTATTGTATAATGAAAAATCGCCAAGTTATAATCGAAATATGAAGAGATGTTGTTGTTAATTTCCGATTTAAAATACAATAGGGTCGCAAATTGAATGAACACATTTTCGATTACACAATTCAAAGGAAACGAATATAATAAAATTAATTTTACACATTTCCTGCCTATCTCACGAATACATTTCCTACGAATTATAATGCCGTATTTCATACATTTTCTTAACAAAATTAAATACAATACACATAATATAGTATTACTGAAATACTTTTTTATGGGGGTGTATCGTTTGTTCGAAATACATTTGTATATTTTCATTTTATATAGGGGTGACGACGAGCGAAGCGAGGAGGAGCGTTAGGTTACTTGTGACCACAACGCTCTAACCAAGCGAGCGAAGCGAACGTGTCTCGGCAGCGGCCGACGAAGCGCCAGAAGAAGAATTTTAACGCATTTCTTAGTGCTAGGTTAGGTTTGGTTAGAACTCTTAAATTCCATGAGAGTAACGAGACGAGCTGGCCGTTTGCCTGATGGTAAGCAATACGCCAGCCCGTAACAGTAACAGCACCACCCAGAACTTTGTTTTGCAAAATCCTGCGCGGCGCTGCTCTGCGCCCTTTACCCTGAGACAATTATCTGTTGAGTCTCATAATGCCCAGTAATTTCGCTAGCTACAATGCCCTTCAAACCAGAACACAGTAATGCTTGCGCACTACTGCTTGGCGGCTGAATAACTGGCAAAGCGATTGTACCCAACCAGACGGCCTCTTGCATATGAGAATCGATCGGTCGTCGAGATCGATCTTTAATAATTGTTATTTCACCATTTTTTGTGCGAGCGTGCAAAATCATCACTGTATTGTTTCTCTTTCGCTCGCTTCGCTACGCATGATGCGTGCGTGCAAATATGGTAAACAATGGAAATTTATTCTAGCTGCAGATTAACGGCCCATCATGAGCCACTTGCGGTAATTATGTGAGCGCAGTGCCTGATATTCAGTTTATAACTGGCGTTAAGCATTGAGAAATTTAAAGGGAAAACTAAACCGCCGCGCCTGCATAACGTAGACTATAACTTACGCAAAACATGTTTAATTATTTTTGTTGCGTTATGCCAATTTCAAAGTCATTGAAAATAGTCAAAAGATTTTTTTTATATTGCACGTGCAATTTTGTCTCGTTATTATGCAATTCGACCCAGTATAACGTAAGTCAGTTAATTTTAACCTACAAAAAAGAGGAGTTCTCAATTCCATTGTATTTTTTATGTTTATCAGATCTCCGTCATTTATAAACTGATTCGGAAAATATTTTTGCGTTGAGTTCAATATAGCTTCAAAATTCAAATTGCATCAATATTTGACCTTGGACTTCGAAAATACATTTAGAATTGAAGTCGGTTTTTTGTTATAAAATGAATTATTCATTTATCGTTTAATTCACAGCGATCTTTATGTCAAGAAGTCACATCACGTCTTAAAAAGTCTTGTGAATGAAATTCACCGTCCAACTACCAATCAACTACCAATTTTGGGAATCAGATGCGGATGATCTCTTTCTTACAACATATAAGATCCGATAAAAGGAACTCAGCTCATTTCTTTTTCATTATAAAATAGGTCAAGTGTTCGCAATTATTTGAACGCTTACAAGATCAACTTCTGAAGAGCCTCATTATTATAATTACTAACGAGTCTTCGTTCAGCTTCCACCACAAGATTCCGCAGTCAAAAATGGCGCAATAAGAGAGAATTTCAAAAAATATAGCGCTCAAATATTTCACGTCCTCACATTTTGTGTTGCGGTGGAACGCGGCCGATCTAGAACACTTGAAATTTTAGAAGTGCACACTTGACCAAGAGTTGGAGATTCCATTTGGAGTCTTAAGCTTCTCGGCTGCCTCTGATATATTTACACACATTTTATTACAAAAATGTCTGTTTCGCAATACCAGTGGAATTCTCGAAACTTATTATTTTAATGGATTTTAATTTGTAAATGTAGTGGTGAGTCGGTGAGGTTATTTGCGTATTATGAGATAGAATACTGCAGTAGGAGAGTACTTTATTATATTCCGTGGTTAAGTTTCTGGGATACCTACCTTATACGTTATCGTAGGTTTTGCACTCATGTTTTAATTTAATAAGTATCTACTTTTAGTTGTAAACCTAAAACGTCCATACATTGTTATGTTTTGATCAAGATCTTAACTGTATAGAGAGATGCGGTGATATTTATTTACAAGCTTTTATTTAACTTGCAATGTCTGGGTCAAATCTTACAAGTTGAATCAGAACCACTTCCTCTTATCCTACGGAGTTAAAATTTTGCATACCTACTTGACAAAATCTAATGAGAATGCAATACCTATTATGGTGACAGCCAGCCGATCTGATGATGGAGACGGAAGTTGGGCAATGAAACTCTTTGACGGAATAATAGTAAACTACTAGTGTTTGAGCTCATTTGAATCTGCTCGCGGTTCCGAATACGAATTTGTTATAAGCTTGTCTTGAAAAAAATATGTTTCAACAAAAGTCTTCTTATATATCTCTTCCTTCGTGTGACCACGGTGTAATCAAGTAACTACGTAACCACGGTGTAATATAATAACAAAAAATAATTTTATAACAATATATTTCAAACACAATAACGAAAAAACCGCTTTATTTACCTTAAAACTGTGGCCGCAAAGCCAGTGACATTCTAATAAACCGACCACATATCGTAGTGTTGCGACAACATTTTCATTTTAGCATTTTATTGAGCTTGTTGTACTGATTTACGTGCTGTCCGTTCCGGCCAGCTTTAACCTTTCCGAGAGCCGCATCATAAACGGTTTAGTGCCGGTTATGGAGCTCAAATTACCAAGAATGGAAGCGCACGGCCCTCCCTCATTGTCTGCCCTTTATGAGCGGTTCGAGTGTATAAAGGAATACACCGAAATGGCCTGTAATTCGAATAACATTTCTGTGACCTATAAAAAGTTGGTGAGTGGCAAAATTTTTTGCGCGACCTATATTATAACGAGACTGACTGACACCCGCGACTTCGTCCGCGGAGATTTAAGGTTTTAGCTTTTCCCAAAGAAACTTGTTCAGTATATTATAATTTCAAATTTTATCCCAATCCTTTCAGGAGCTAAATCGTGTCTGTTTATCGAGTACAAATAGACAGATAGACAAACATAAAAAATGTATACCTCACCTTCTTTGATAAGTTGCTTCTTTAAGCTCTTGATACTTAAAAAGATTGTTTTATATTAAAATATGTAAAACGAATTTATTAAAAAATGTACATACAAAAATACAATAATATATGTCACAAGAAGTCGGTATACTGCTTTATTATAAGTATAGATACGTAAAGTGAGACTACATATTTCGCGTTGTAAGTAACTTTTCTATCTTTTGTTCGGCGAAGGGTAGAGCATTCTAGTCTCTTCTCTGCCTTTTTCAAAGTTTTGTACGGGCTTTAAGGGAGGTCACAATGGATCTTTATCTAAAGTCTCTGTTGGAGGTTTACGTACATTACTCTTCTTTACATATCCGAATTTAAATTGCGAGGCCTTATTTACATAGGATGTCTGGATAACGAGTACGTATTGTACATTTGAGGCTATGTGTCAGTGACAGATATAAAGCGACATATTATCATGCACAAATGTAGGTACATATGTTCAGTTGTAGATTGAATTTGATATATGATTTGAATAAGATTTTTCAAAGCGCATTCATTCATTAGTGCATGCTTGGCGAAAATCTTAAGATTTCAAATAATCAGATCGAAGAAAATCAAATCCAAGAACAATGCAATATTTTGGACATAGATTAAACCAGCCTATTTGGAACCACCGACCAAACCACCGACCACCGAGCCAACTGCTTTAGCAACCAAATTTCTTATCCTTCTATACTTTTTATATCGTCTTGACAAAAAATTATATTGCTAAATATGTACCTATATGACTCCCATTAGTTCCATTATGGCTTTCTATGGTTTGTGCCCTCAGCCAGTGTCAAGTACTTAAAGACGTTCACGAACATAATGGTTATTAACGATTATAACACATTAATAACCACTAAACACATCACCAGCCGAAGAAACCTGATTAGATAAATTAATCAAATTCATCTCTATAACTTTTAATTTTCCCCTAAAATTTATTGTACTACAAGCTTTTATTTACTCACTTTACAACTCGTACAATACTTAAAACAACCTTATCACACTAGAGATGTTCATATTCTGGTAGCAAAAGTACAATTGTTTTGGAAGATCTTCTATCATATGAAGCCTGTACTTTCTCACGAGAAGTCACCAACATAGCTTATGTCATTATCAAGAAAAGTACAACTAAAACAAAAAAGCGAATCAATCTCGCCACTCGCCAGACACGAGCCAAATTGCCGGCCACTTGAATGCGTTAATAAAAATCGTGGGGCGTCGAAATTAAGGCCCTATACGGAGCGGCGTCATTAGGGCCGAAATAGGGTTGTATCCAGGCGGTTGTAATAAGTCATGTCTGCCGCAGGACCCGCCCTGCGCCCCCACGTCCCGCGCCATTTCTCGCTGGTGCTGGAGCGCTCTGTATGTGTTGACAGTAATGCAGCTTCTTACATGCCAACCATGATTCTAGTTACACATAGACATTGCTGTGGACTTGTGCTCAAGGAACCGAAGATGAAAATAAAATTAAAGCTTGTTGATGGAGGATGTACAATTTTTTTATGTTATTGAGTGACAATAACATAAAAAAATGTACATAACTCCTCCATCATTTATTTTCATTATTTAATTTGTAAAAATAAAAATAATCAAATAACAAATTATTGAATCATTACACGTCGATCATAGTTTATGAAAATGTCTCTATTAAATTTCTTTCCTGAAGCACAATCATGTCTCTTTCAAACTCAAATTCAAAATTACATTATTTAAGTTCAAACGTAAACTTATACACGTTTTGTTTAGGTATATTGTTCAATTCACATTTGGTTCGAATAATGTTTAGCCCACGTCAACTATAACTAGTCACATTTTGTTTACAAAACTCGATTTTGACATCATCTTTAGCAGCATTTGTTCTAAAATAAATTGGCAGCTTCTCTACTGACCTTCCAATGTATTGTGTGAACCCTGAAGATTATCGCGCGCTAAGTATGATCAATAGTCAATTTAACGGCCAAGTAGCTAGGACTGATCACATTAATCAGTGACTGGGCAACAGTTTTCGTCAATCGCTTCATTTGGGTAGGATTATCTGGCCAAAAAGGAGGATATCTGCTACTTTTCACTCCGTCTGCGAATTAGTCTGACCATTGGTGACATTGCTGCTTCGGTTAACACCGTAAGAAATAGGACAAAGCAACCTAAACAATGTTTTATTCGAAAAAATCTTTGTATGTGTTTGTTATTTTGAACAGATTTTTGATATTGTATGCATTAGCGCATGCTAGGCGAAAATCTTAAAGTCGTCTGTCGTCAATCGTAGAATTGTCCCCGTAAGACGATATAAGTAGGATACGTTTGGTTGCTCGAGCAGTTGGCTCACTGGCCTAGTGGTTAAGGCGTCACGTCGTTGTCGTGGACGGTATTCCGAAAGCGTAGATTCGATACCTGTCCGAGCAACATGACTTTTCTTCCTAATTATTTAAAATCGTAAAATTTTGAATAGCCTAATAACAACCAAAATGGTTTTCAACGTCCATTCGTTTCATTTAATAAAGACAATAGATTGACTACCTAATATCTACAAAAGTAAGTTAAAAGTATTAGCCTCTCTTGCCGATGTTTTCATACCTCGGACATTGACCTCTTCCCACTGATCAATCATTTCATGACTATCTGCCGGGACAAATGACAACGGAGGTGTCGAGTAGAACATGTTCAATTGAGTTCAACACCTAATACGGCCCTGCACCAATGACTCAATGGTTACATAGGATTTTTTACGCTTGCTCTAAAAAAAGTAAAGAAGAACATCGTGTGGAAACCAGTTTACGCGCTTTGGAGTGCAAGCCTCCGGCCGCGTTTGTAATACTCACCGGACAAAGCTATATCTTCAATCGATTTAGTCGTGTTTCGCCATGATATTCGGTGAACTATAAGGCGTGGTGCTTACCATCAGGCGAATGAATTGCTCGTCTCATTACTCAGTTCCATAAAAATCTATCAACGAGACTGGTCTGAACAGGCACTCAACTGCCGTTATTTTACCAATATTATAAATGCGAAGGTTTGTGAGTTTGCATGGATGGATGGATGGATAAAAACTACTTAACGGATATTTATGAATTTGGTATGTAGATCTTGGAAAAGAACATTGGCTACTTTTTATCCCAGGAAGCCGCGAGGCGCAGCTAGTCCTATATAATATTCAAAAAATGTATTTATGCGAATGTTTGTATGTTAGTGTGTTTGTGTGTTTGTTACCTCTTCACGCTGCAACAACTGAACAGATTTTGATGAAATTTAGAATGGACATAGCTTATACGCTGGATTAACACATATAATACTTTATATTTCAGAAACGCGCAGGTGCAACCGCGGGGCGCAGCTAGTCTTCGGCCACATCGCAAGATAATGGTCAAACATAAATCTACAGGCAATTAAAAAAAACCAATTAATTAGTAACTATTATTATTTTATTCAATATTTTTATGGAAATATTGTAAAAAGCCTTTATATAAGAAATTAAATAAATATCTAAATAATAATAACGCCCATCGATCACATACACAAATCCTGGGAACTTGGATTCCCTCTATCTAGGAACTATGAGGACCATGGTTCCCACACCACCCAGACACGAAACAAATAGTTGTTTTTTTTCTTGCACAAACATTTGTCCTGTCACGGGAATTGAACGCGCAACCTCGGTGCTGCCCAACCACAAAGGCCGTCATCTTAATGAAATTATGACTTTGCTTCTGACCAAAGGCATTCGGAGGCATACTTGTAATCGAGCAGCGGGTTTAGCAGGTAATCGAGTGGTGGGCTTAGTATTCAAAGCATTTGTGAAAGTAAATTCTGTTCTTAATACCTAGCTCTAGGAGTCCTACATAAACACAGAATACCTAAAGGTTATCTAACTATTGAATCCACGTGTACAACTCGTGTGTAAAACTTCTGAAGCTTATTAAGTTACACTTAAGTTGGTTATATTATTTTGTTAGTATTGTTTTAAACTTCAAACAAAATAGTTTGTGTGTATGGATTCTCATTATAAGCTTCACGCACATTCTAGAAATATAAATACAAAGCTTGTTTGAGAAGTTTGGCCGGTATTGTAATTCGAATAAGTTGTTAGTAGGAAACTTAAATATCGTGTATTGAAATAAAAACAATACTACTGTACTCCTTTTCTTCCGATACTGTCCATCCAAAGGTAGTCTGGAAAAAATCGCTCTAAATGAAAAGACCGCCCATTATACTACTATGTTACTGGTATATGATAATGAGTTTTTGTATTGTATTGTGAAAAAATATTTTAATGAGCTACGTTTTACCAAAATTTTTGAATTTGGAAACGAACGCAAGTTTGGAATTTATTTTGACACTTAGCAAAACAAATGAGACACGTTTTCTCAAACGTGCGCTTTTATTTTCCAACTGAAGTACAAAAGCGTCATAATTTACCACATTACTTTTTACATGAGATTCCATGTAAGTATCTCGCGTACACAAATCCTAAGCGTAAGCTGTGCGCTTTCCTGGGTCCCGGTATCAGTTCGGTCCATAAACTACGACCCCCCGTCCAACACCGGTCCCTCCCCCCTTGCTCTTCCACCCGCTTCCGCTCTCTCACAGGGGAACATAAGCTGTGCCATTTTTTAAAATGCGTGCCTCGGACCTAGTAGTTCCACGTTATATCGACGCTTCGAAGTTAGGTATCTAAGTGTACTTTAGTTTCTTCTCTGTTGTTCATTTTGTTGGAGGTAGACGGGTGATAGCGAGCGTTGCAGTAACTCAATGTCTCTAGGTGCGACGTTCGATTAACTTTTTATTTTTCTGTGTCAATTTCTCGTTCAATATTTCCGATGGCACCTTGAAGTGCCGCGACCATCCTATTCATGAAAGCCATAAAGCGAATCAACTAAAAGGCTATGAGCTCACTTATTCGACATTTATTAGACTAATAATATTTTGACATTTTTATTTTTTTATTTATTAATTTGTATGTATGGCTTTTTGATATTAATTAATAATAATAATTTGTTCGTTTATGAGATCTAATGTAATTTAAAATTAATAAGACATGTTATTGCACACAATTGTCATGGAAGAATGTAAGGATTTTTTTTTAGAATTTTTTCATCTTTATGTACTATATTCTCGCAATAAATAATTTGATTGATTGATTGAGCACTTTATAAATATTTAATTTCAGTGAAAATAATGGTGAAATGAGTATTTAATCTTTTTCCTCAACTAAGGCGACTCAAAAAGGAAAGGAGGGTTATGATTTAGTTTAAATGCTTGAGAAAACTCCTGTTTTTCATATCGAAATTTAATTTGCTTAATAATTTCAGGGTCTATTGTCATTTCCTATGCCTAATATGATAAATGCATTGCTATAAATATTATCGTCTATAAATCATATCGTAAAAATAATATCATCTATGAATATTGCCTCTTTATAGCATGCGGTTATCTGGAAGAGATCACTGCTTAGCGATAATATCATAAGAAAGTGTGTTCAAAATGTAATTTCTTCTTAAGTGCAATAAAGTGTTTTCTATTTTTCTATTCTATTCTATAATATCAAGACTGAAAGGGCTGAGAGTAAATTTAAATCTCTGTAATACTTCAAATCGAAATGCAAACATAAACTGAAAATTATAACAACGTATTACAAAAAATATCGCGAGTTAGCGACGAAAATTTTGATTGTAGTCCCTTTTTTAGAATTATGTTTGCTGATTTTCCTCCGACAATGGTAACAGAGACGTTTTGCAGCTGACACACCTTGATTACTCAATTTAACTTAATTATAATCATTCAAAGATATAAATATCTGAAGAGATAAAGGCTGAAGAATCAGGTTGGTGTCGTATTCCTTGTCGTATTACTACGCTGTACTTTTATATATTCTTTGGTATTACGTAGCATATAATTTATCGTAACCTGGTTTCCGTAAATCTTAGATATTAAGAATACTTGAGAACTACATAATTCATACCTATTCAGAATAATCTTTGATTAATCACATAAGAACTTCATGAACTTCGTAAAAAAGCCTGTAGACTAGAACGAATAAAAAAAGACGGACGCCATGTCAGCAAATTAAAAAAATAAGTACTCATGCTGTGCCGGTGCGCTCACAAGCCTCACGCACACATTTACATTATGCTATGCAGATCGGCCGTCACATCGGCTTGACATCGGCTTTCCGTCCACTCAGACAAACACAAAGCCACCGCCATTGTTATGCTTCAATAGTTGCTTAGCGAGATTCCTTCCGCCTTTTTTATTCGTTCAAGTCTACAGGCTTTTTACGAAGTTCCTAAGTGATTAATCAAAGATTATTCTCAATATGTATTATGTAGTCGAACACACTCGTAGCACTACCTCGTAGCAGTTAGCTACGCGCGTAGCACTATACCGTAGCAATTAGCTACACGGCTACGAAACCATCCCATAGACAAAAACCAGGGTCAAAACGTTGCAACAAGACCACAAACAACTTGCCAGAGTTATCTCGCTGGATTTACTGTGGCAAAGTTCTCGTGGTGACGTTTCGCCCACTCAGACCACAGGAGTGGCACTGAGTGTGGCAATTAAAACTTGCGAATGTCAAGTGCGGCGCGAAACTCAAGGCTTTATTATTTTTTTATTTTATGCCAACAAATAAAGCAACCGTGGTCGGTAGGTATCTCGCAACTTTGGTCACTCAAGTGCTGTTGTAAGTTTTAGGTTGCTAATTAAACATAGTTGTGTCCATTGTGGCGGTTTATTTTTTGCAGCTCATTTGTGTTGTATTATGAACCAGAATTGTGCAAAAGTTACTATATTTGTTTTAATATTTGAAATTGTTACTAAAAAATATATAATTAAAGTAGTTTGGTGTATTTAAATGGTTTCTGACCTAATGTAGCATTGTACATTGTGTATTGCCAGAACAAATCGTTTCGCTTCAAGTTTCATAATGCGAGCAGCTAAGGAATGGAACATCTAGGTGTCTTCGAGTCCAGAGTGAAACGGTGTCTTATAGGCAAGCATGATCCATCGTCGACTGCGTCATCACTTCCCATCAGGTGAGACTGCGGTCAAATGCTTGCCTATCTATCTATATATCTATATATAAAAAAAAACACTGAAACTGTTCCAAATAGCTTTCATGTTGCCATTATAAAACGACTTTTTTACGGAACTGAGTGATGAGTTGAGCAAGTCGTTGGCGTTGTCGGTAAGCGCCACGCTTGCTCAAAACAATTGCAGTGCCATCCAGAACTTTTATTACCATCAAAAGCACTGCGTAACACCACAGAATACTAAGGGACAGAAACATCACTCCGCAAAGAAATTTAAACAAATAGCGACTCTTGCTATGACGCAATAAAATTCAATTCAGCTCGCGTAGCGCTGCATGCACCTACCAGTCATATTAACCTACAGAGCGCCTCTCTTTCTATCGCATAGCTCTTATCTCTTCTGTCGCGGCACGTGTAATGACGCGCGACCTACCGTCGGTGTCCGGCTATGTACTTGTAGCTTCGTACCTACAGTGCGGAGTGCGCTAGGCCTGATGACACTGCATGGCGCTCATCACCCCGAAACATCAGATAGTCTCATATACCCAGTAATTTCGCTGCAGTAATGTTTGCGCGCTAGTGCTTGGCGGCAGAATAGCTGGCAAAGCGGTGGTAACTACCCAGACGGCCTCTCTCCGACGAGAGACCTACCACGAGTAAACGTTTTATCTCTTATCTGAAACGCAATGAAAATATTTAGTGTGGTTTCGATTGATTTGCGTTTCAGATTTGAGATTAATTTCCGCAACGTCACGCCGACTCCATTAGATTATTTTTGTCTCTACAAAACTGCGACTCTTCGCAGTATTATAGGTTTTCAAACAGCAAACCTCTTAAAATTCACAATATGCTTCGTACCTCATTGCACGAAACTCGAATCTATTCAAACTTAAAGTCTCAATACGTTCAACGGATTTCCACGACGAAACTTAAAGTATACAGACCCAGGTATACTGTAATTGACTCAGTGAAATATGATAATATTCAAAAGCGCACTTTATAAAGGCTCTACATAGTAAAATCTAGCAGTGGGAGTGCTAGAATAGTAGAATCAATTGTGCGGTTGTGGCTAACGGGCCACGAAAGGCGATAAGCTAAACGTACGATGCCTTTTGTACTCCACCGCACCAATATTTTATTGTGATCTTTGAATATTTAGCGGAACGTGTTTACGTTGGTTGTTTATATGATCGTTTTTATTTCTGTACTTAAATGCTATTTGAATGGACGTTAAGACTATACAACTTACTTTATACATCTTCTTATATATAAAAATAATGTTTTTGTGTTCGTGTGCTTTTGCGCATCGTTCACCCGATTGATTTGAAAGTTTTATTTGTGTATTTGTTGGGAGGAACATGCGTGCAAGTTTCGGAAAGAAATATTGCAACGTGTAATACATAAGCATTAATGTTTTGCGTTCGAGTTCTATGCGTTCGCGCATCGTTCATATGATTCAAAGTCAAAGTCAAGTCAAAATCTCTTTATTCATTTTTGGCTTCACAAACGCGCTTATGAAAGTTAAATTATCACAATGACTCTACCACCGTATCGGAAAAATAACTACTCAGAAGATACGGCAAGAAACTGAGGGGCATTTTTTTAAAGATTTTGTTACAATTTTTGGGTTTCTACTATGTAATGTTTCTTATGTACCAGTTGGCTACTTTGCAGAAGTGGAGTGTTCCAAGCATCTTTGTCTTCTATGCAATTACGAACAGTATATTTTGCTTTTCTCATTAGAACAGTCTTAACGCGTAATTTGAATTTACTTTCTGAGAGCTCCGTTATACATTTTGGAATTTTATTATAAAAATATACACAGTTGCCCATAAAGGACTTATTCGTTTCAGTCAGTCTTTACCTAGGAACATCAATCCTATCCTTATTTCTAGTGTTTATGTTATGATGGTCACTATTTATTTTGAATTTATGTAAATTTTTACGAACGTGCATTATATTTTTATAAATATATAAAGAAGATAAAGTTAATATATTAATTTGTTTTAAAAAATCTCTTAACGAGTCGCGGGGACCCATCTCGTAAATCGCGCGAACCGCCCGCTTTTTTTGGAAGCTAGTTGTTGATGGAAATTGCCGAAAAGTTTCCAAATCAACAATGAAAAAAATAAAGAGGTATTGCAACGCACGCTGAGTAATAGTAGTAACTTGTTCTTTACTCTATATTTTATTATCACAGCATACCTATTTTCATTGTAACAATACACGAACATGAGTAATTAACTGTCCCTGTATGTAGCATGCATTCAAACTAAATACCACACGTCACAATGTTTCTACATCGCAACAATAGTGGAGTTTTTCCCCGGGGTGTACGTTCGCAGTAATTGTGACAACTCAAGACCATAATAATGAAATAAAACTGACTGCGCTGCACTGTCAATGCGAACAAGTAAAGATAAGAACGCAGTAGGAGCCACTGCGAGGCAATGGAACTTCAGGATACGACTAGTAGGCTAAGTATTTGGGCAAGATTGTGGCGCGGCAAGAAACGGCGCGCCCGTGCAAGATTGGTGTGTAGTGCCGTCGCGGCGATGTGCTGCGTAGTGCGGTCCTGCTTTAAACTGTATGATTTTTATGTAACTTGCGGCGAGACTAGCAAATCGTTTACCTGATGTTCGCAAAGCGTCCCCTATAACAGTTACAGCACTATTCATAACTTTGTTTTAAGAATCTTGAGTACAATAGTTCTTAAGTTTCATAATTCCCAGTAATCACGTTTGGAACAGTAGCTTTTAAATCGAAAAACAGTGAGGTGTGGTACTACGTAATGCGGCTTCTTGCAAAAAAAAATGTTCTAAACAAGGAGTCAAACATCTTCTTCTTTTTACCGACTTAAAAAAAGGAGGAGGTTCTATGTTCCCCCGTTTTTTTTATGTATGTGCACCAATTTCTCCGACAAGTGTTGACCGATTTCAAAAATTATTTTTGCGTTCACTTCAGTATAGCTACGAAGTGGTCCCATATAAATGTCATCGACCTTGGACTTCATGTATCAATTCAATTCAATGTATCTTAAATTGAAGTCGGTTTTTTTTTTGGTAAAATATATACAATCCGGATTTCGCAAGGGACGTGGTACGGCTTTGCTTGATGTCACAGACAATGTATTAGCGGAACAAGATGTTGGTCATAGCACTATTAGACTTTTCCCGCGCTTTCGATTGTCTTAATATCCGCCTCTTGCTTGCAAAATTATCATATTATGGTGTAGACGAAAATTCAGTCTCGTGGTTTAACAGTTACTTAAGCAACCGGTACCAGACTGTTAAACTGGTAAAGAGTGATGGTTCTAGTGTTTGCTCTCGCCCAAGGCTCATTAGTCGCGGCGTCCCACAGGGATCAATACTTGGTCTACAGTGCTGATATCGCTAAAGTTATTAAACATTGTATGTATCACTGCTATGCTGACGATGTACAAATTTACTTGTCAGATTCGCCAGATAAGTTACCACAAGCTGTAACACGGCTTAATGAGGATTTGGATGGAATTGCGGACTGGTCAAAACGAAATGCTCTTGTCTTAAACCCTACCAAGTCGAAGTATATGGTTATGGGTACGAAAATGCAAATTAATAGGATCAGTGGTACTCTAGACGTAAAGATTCACGGTAACCAAGTAGTTCGTGTAGAAGAAGCTAGAAACCTCGGCATAATATTTGATAGTTACCTGAGATTTGAAAATCATGTGCTTCATATGGTCAAAAACTGTTTTTATCGTCTCAAGGTGCTATACCACATCCGGGACTATCTCTCTGAATCGTCACGTATCACTCTATGCGAATCATTAATCTTATCCAGGCTTAACTATGGAGATGTTGTTTATGGACCTCGGCTACTCAGCAAGACTCAGCGATTAGTACAGCGCGTGCAAAATGCATGTTGCCGGTTCTGTTTTGATGTCCCTCCCAGAAGTCATATTACTCCTTTCTTAAATAGTGCTTCTATGCTTAATATGGAATCTCGTAGGGAGTTGCATTTAGCGGGGCTTGTTTTTGACGTTATCAAGTTTGAAAAACCAGAGTACTTGCATGCGAAAATAAAGTTCAAAAATCTAAATTCTAAAAAACAGCTAAGGTCTATAAGGTCAGCACTCCTATATCATAGCCATAAAACCACGGCATTTACTGGCAGTTTCCGGTATTTGGCGACGAAGTGCTGGAATAATATTCCCCCACCCATCAGAAACCTTAATACAAAATACAATTTTAAATCTAAACTTAAAACTTATCTTCTGGAAAAGCAAAAGCAGGGTATTCCCAAGCGCTTCGTTCGCTTACTATAGGTAACCTGCCGTCAATATTGTTCTACATTCGACCTACTACTATTACCTTTTCTGTTATTTTACCGAAGCAACACACATATGCATCTACCCCTACTCTCCACATGCACGTGGGCCTCTTCTGGTACCCCAGACTCTTAAGAGACTGGTGTTATCAGATGAGACCACCCCTCATGCACACCCACTCATCCACATACATCTGCCTCTTCCGACACACTCACATACCAAGACTATTAACATTCACTCCTCTACACACATATACTCATTTTCACGCACCCCCGTAACTTAAATTAATTTATTATTATCGACACATTATATATTATACATATATTACATTATATATTTATTATTATCGTAGGTATATCGTTGTAATGCGCTCGATTCGCCTCGTCACCTCAGACAGGGCAGTAGCTGAAAATCAGTGTTTGCTCCTTGAGCAATGTTATTCGCTGAGCTATGGCCCTTTTGTCACAACTGCAACACACACGTACTTGTAGTTTAATTATCTTACAATTTGCTGTTTAATGTACATGTGTGTTGTGTTGACAAATAAACGTTTTATCTATCTATCTATCTACTTGTTCTTTTCTCGTGTGGGTGTGTGGTCAACCCTGGTGTCAGAGTTTTTAGACCCCTCGAAAGCCTCCAAAATGGACTGTCGTCCTAAGGTAACAAGCGAGACCGACGTCTTAACTTACCCTCTAAAGCACGGTAGCGATGAAAATACCACAGAAACGGTCGACCATCCAAGTTGTGACCGTTGCGAACGTTGCTTAACATAGCAGATCTGTTACGAACGACTAGGCGAGCTACGCTACGAGTGCTACCGATCCAAAGATGGGTTTTAATAAGATCATCGTAATCTTATGCAAGTCAATCTCAAGCAGTCGTACGCCATAAACAAAAATGCTTAGAGCATTAGTAGCACACGTGAAAACCACTTCGCAGAGCGTTTGTTCGCTAGAAACGACTTAAATCAAACATTTGTTGGTTTGTATTTTATACAAAGCGCTTGCTCAGTACTGTTTCGAACATAAGGCGAAAGCATTCTTACTAAGGGAAAGGATATGTAATCGTGGCGAGTGCAGTCAATAGTACTATAAGTACGTGTGTTGATAAACCAAAGTAAGATTGTGTAGGTATGTAAATGTTAGCCAATTTATAGTATCTAATATTATAGTATAGGTCTGTTTGGATAAAATACGGTAAATTTCTTTTATCATTATATCATCTTGACATTAATTATATTGTCAAGTTGTGAAATTAACAAGTACGTAATTGTTTGAGATTTAACATTTAATTTCAAGTAAGATATTGTAGCACTGTTATTAAATATAATCATTTGTAACGCCTCGCCATGTACTGCGTCATGCCAGCCAAGCCAGCGATGCCAGCCATGCCAGCCAAGCCAGCCAAGCCAGCCAAGCCAGCCAAGCCAGCCAAGCCAGCCCAGCCAACCCCGGCAGCCTTACAAGCCGAGCCCGCCGAGCGAACATTTAAATTCCCGCCACATCAAACGCTAACCTATCACAGCCGAGCTCGCCGTTGATTGGTTGCGACGACTTGTAACGTCACAACCGACTTGTTTACCTTACCACCACTGATGAAACTGGGTGGGGGAAATCATTTATAAAGGCCGGGAGCTCATTTTTAGGATGGATTTCGATACAGTGAACTAGAATAAGTAGAAACTCTGTCCAATTTATGATTGAAACTAAAATAAATTATTAAGTGTTATTTACAAAGTTAGTGTTTTTATTGCATGCCGTTTCACTCAGAAGCGGGATGAAGCGTAATCGTCCTGAGGAATTTGGACAAGGAGTCCGTCCACCTGGATGGAGTTCTTCAAATCAACAGCTGGAACAAATAGAAGATGTCGAAGATAGTGATTTTTCGCCTCCGCCTGCTAGGAAATTGCTTAAATCTTTGCTGGAAAATGAAGTTGACAGGGCGATACGCGACCTCAACCAAGAAACGACATCGTTCGGCCGTGCTAAAAATCACCGCGCTGCATCGCTTATCCCAGAGTTTGACCCAGACGGAGAAGACTGCACGGTTACAGCGTGGTTGAAGAAAATTGATCAGCTCGGAGACATACATGATTGGGACGACAAAATAAAAGCATTCCACCTGCAAGATAAATTACGCGGTCAAGCCCGTAAGTGGTACAACAGACTTGAAGAATACAACTATTCCTGGAACGAGTGGAAGCAAATGTTGCTACGTGCTTTTCCTAAACACCGCGATTATAGCACACTGTTGGACGAAATGATGCAGAGAAGGAAGCTGCCTAACGAGACAATGACGAAGTATTATCAGGACAAGGTCTCAATGTGCTTCCGCTGTAAACTAACGGACAGCGCCAGTGTCTCCTGCATTATCCGAGGCTTGCCTACTTCTCTACAACCAAATGCACGGGCATTTCAATGTGAGCGACCGGATGAACTCTACGAGGCCTTTCTCTGTGCTCTCGACGACTATCGAGGTCCGACACCAGAAGTACGTGCACCCTTTAAGGATACGAGACAATCAACGCATGTACCAGAGAAGAAGATCAATCCGGATACTGACCCTTGTCCGCGCTGTAAAAAGACGGGACACATGTTGCGCAACTGTACGCTTCCTGACCAACGTGTTTGTTTTAAATGTGGTGTACAAGGCCACATAGCTACCCGATGTCAGAGCCCCACGACACGACAAATATCGGGAGAAGCAAGCAGCAACATCAAAGGCATCAAGCTACTGCAGAATTATAATGATATTTACAAAAAAGTGGCCAAGGTCAACGGAGTTTTCGTGAAGGCTTACATTGATACGGGAAGTCAAGTGAATGTTATGAACAACCAAATTTCCAAACTATTATCACTAAGAGTTATACCTACAAGCACTGTACTAAAAGGATTTTCCGGTGGATTGATTACAAGCCGTGGAGAAGTTAAATTTGATCTGGAAATCGATAACATTCAAGTTCAATGTAAGGCTCATCTGACCGATATTGACATGGAAGGTATTAATTTGCTGATTGGCCAGCCCATCATAAATGACAATAACATGTCACTGACTGTGAGCAACGGAACTGCTACGCTAAAGAGAGACCCAGATTTTACAGCAGATTTTAATGTAGTCGAAGATTCGCAAAAATTTAAGGTGGTCACATCAAGCCAAGAAACTTTACTACCTGGAACCTCAATCATCAAAGTCAACATCCTGGGAAACCACAAGGAAAATGACGTCTGCACTGCCCCGCGCCACTTCGAGTTCCAAGGAGTTGCCTACTCTTTGCCAGCTACGGTGCTTCGAGGCGCCGAAGGACACATCAAAGCCGTCAACACTGGAGAAAAGAACGTCGTGTGGGAAGCCGGCCAGCTCCTAACCCGAGCAGAGAGCTGTGAGGAGCTAGCCATAACGAGCCAGGTCAGTTACAAAGCCATGCCATTATTATCTAGCTTGCCTGATTTGCCAAATATGCCAAACTCACTTCAATTTAATAAGGTGCCTAATTCGTCTGACGCTTCTAATTCATATGGGTCTGATTCGCATACTACTATCTTAGCCATGAGTTATAGCCCAAGCACCGTTATAGGTGGCGTTCCGTTAACAGAAATCAAAATAGGAAAATTGAATAAAAACGAGCATAATACGTTAGTTAATTTGTTATTGCAATACAAAGACAGTTTTGCCTGTAATACAAAAGATCTTGGTTGTACAAATTTAGTACAAATGAAGATTAAACTTACCACAGATCAGCCCATTTACCGCCAGCCCTACAGGTTATCACATTCTGAACAGAAAATAGTTAAATCCAAAGTCACAGAGTTATTAGATGCTGGGATCATTAAGGAATCTGAATCTAACTATGCGTCACCTGTAATTCTGTAAAAAAAAAAGAACGGTGACAGTAGGTTATGCGTGGACTATCGTGCGCTTAACGCAGTAACTATAAAAGACAGATATCCTTTGCCCAATATTGAGGATCACATTTCTAAGTTAGCCGGCAAAAAATTCTTCAGTTGTCTCGATATGGCTCAAGGCTACCATCAATTGCCATTACTACCTGAAGACACACACAAAAGTGCTTTTATATGTCAACAGGGTCAATTTGAATACGTTCGCGTTCCATTTGGTTTAGCCAATTCACCATCTGTTTTTATGCGTTTGATAAACAAAATCGTCGACTCAATTCAGAATACAAATACGGATAGTGACAGTCCTGTATATGAAGTTCTTGCGTTTTTAGATGATCTGTTACTACCCTCAGTTGATATTAATTTTGGACTAAAGATTTTAGAAACAGTTTTGCAAAAATTTCAATTAGAAAATCTGAAACTAAACATGAAAAAGTGTTCGTTTTTGCAAGATAAAGTCACTTATTTGGGACACGAAATTTCTCACAAAGGTGTACAACCTGCAGACTCAAAGTTGACTGCAGTTTCACAATTTCCAGTACCCAAAAATGTACATGAGATACGACAGTTTATAGGTCTTTGCAGTTATTTTCGTAAATTCATTTACAAATTCGCAGAAATTGCTCGTCCGCTTACAGATCTCACAAAGAAAAATGTATCGTGGGTCTGGGACAGTAAACAGATCGCTAGTTTTAATGAATTAAAGCAGAGCTTGTGCTCCAAGCCGGTGTTAGCTCTATACGATCCCGAATTACAAATAGAAATACATACGGATGCATGCAAAACTGGTATAGCGGGTATACTACTACAACTACAGACTGATGGAACTTTGCGGCCTGTCATGTATTTCAGCCGCGTAACTTCTAAAGAGGAAAGCGTATATCATAGTTACGAACTCGAAACGCTAGCGGTTGTAGAATCTTTGCGTAAATTTCGTATCTACATAGTAGGTAAACACGTTAAGATTGTTACTGATTGTACAGCCGTACGCGCCACTTTAACGAAACGTGATATGATTCCGCGCATTGCTAGGTGGTGGCTACTAATTCAAGACTTCGACATAAGTGTTGAATATAGACCAGGTGAGCGTATGAGACATGTTGACGCGTTGAGTAGGAATCCGATTGACGCAGTAAACGTAAATCGTCTTGAGATAACTGATTGGTTTTATACGGTCCAGTCTCAGGATGATAAACTGAAAAATATAATAGAGCAGTTAAAAAATGGCTCAGCGGAACGGGAAATAACTAACAATTTTGTGATACTAGACAATAGGTTATACCGGAAAACGCTAAACGGAAATCGTCTTGTAGTCCCCGGACCTGCTCGATGGAAAATTTTGCAGATGCATCATGACGAAATAGGACACGTAGGATTAAAGCGTAGCATGGACCTGATTAAAAACGATTTTTGGTTCCCTAAAATGACGCGGTTCATTCGAAAGTATGTAACGGCCTGTTTACATTGTGCTTATGGAAAAGGCGAACATGGAAAAAAGGAAGGCAAATTGCATCCGATTCCTAAGCCCAGTGAACCTTTTCGAATGATCCACGTCGATCATTTAGGTCCATTTTGTAGGACAAAAAAGGGTCATGTGTATATGTTAGTTATAACTGACGCTTTTTCAAAATTTGTGATTGCGGAACCAACTCGAACAGTAAACTCAGTTGAAACGATTAGAACCCTAAAACGAATTTTTGGGTTGTTTGGATATCCTGATAGAGTAATAACTGATCATGGGAAGGCATTCACTAGTAGGTATTTCAAGAAATTCGGCACTGATAAACAGTTCAAACATACATTGACTGCTATTGCGTGTCCACGGGCAAACGGTCAAGTGGAACGCACCAATCGAACCATTCTCAATGCCTTACGTGCTACTGACCCGAGTGAAGCTGCTAATAACTGGTCTAATTGTCTCCCTGATGTTATCTGGGGTATAAATAATACCGTTAATGACACTACTGGTTTTAAACCTTATGATTTAATGTTTGCCCGTAGCGGTAGGTCAGTATGCGATGTTTCGATTCCAGAGCGAGTCGCTGAGCCAACTCAGTCAAAACGTGCGAAGGCCAGTGAACGTATAGAAAAAGCTAGTGCTAAAATGAAACGCAATTTTGACAAACGCCGTAAAAACTGTCAAATTTATAAGAAAGGCGATTTAGTTCTTTGGAAACAAGCACCTACTAGTAGCGCTTCTAGGGTAAACACCAAATTAGATGATATCTATTCAGGTCCTTACATTGTAACCAAAGTCGTCGGCAATGACAGATACAGGATCCGGAGCATCAAAGGTTTGAGGGGTTACAAAAGCTTCATGGGGCTGGTTTCCGCTGACTCTTTACGACCATATAAAAGTACAGCTCCTATATCTGACAGTGCCAGCAGCTCTGATGAGCAGTTGGAGACTGATGACCTACTTGATCTACTTGAGAGTTAACTGTTTTTGTCTGTTCCCATTGCGGGAGCAATTGTTGCAGGATGGCCGATTGTAACGCCTCGCCATGTACTGCGTCATGCCAGCCAAGCCAGCGATGCCAGCCATGCCAGCCAAGCCAGCCAAGCCAGCCAAGCCAGCCAAGCCAGCCAAGCCAGCCCAGCCAACCCCGGCAGCCTTACAAGCCGAGCCCGCCGAGCGAACATTTAAATTCCCGCCACATCAAACGCTAACCTATCACAGCCGAGCTCGCCGTTGATTGGTTGCGACGACTTGTAACGTCACAACCGACTTGTTTACCTTACCACCACTGATGAAACTGGGTGGGGGAAATCATTTATAAAGGCCGGGAGCTCATTTTTAGGATGGATTTCGATACAGTGAACTAGAATAAGTAGAAACTCTGTCCAATTTATGATTGAAACTAAAATAAATTATTAAGTGTTATTTACAAAGTTAGTGTTTTTATTGCATGCCGTTTCACATTATTAAAAATCTATAACAACTGTTTTTTTTTACTACATCACCTTCGTTAAATTACAAGCTAAATCACCACTTTATCCAATACAATTTATGTAAGGACATCAAGACAAGGCTCCCATACAAACTTCCTTCTCACCCACTGCTCTACAAACGCGTTCATACGACACGTTTCGATCTCAATTCCGTACCATCTACCTGACGACATTACCTGCACCCTAAGTACTTCGGAAACGGTCGAGCCCATGAAAAATATGATACGAGGAAAGGGAAGCGGGCCCTATAAGCCCTTTTATGAAATCGTTAATGACCCCGTTGATGGGTCGAAACGGGTTTTTTCCGAGTTCCGCGTTCCTTTACAACATCTCTGCATGCGTTTGTGAGTGTTAGCACCGTATTGGGATTCATACGCGCGAGAGATAAAGTGAATTGGTTCCGTGTTTTGGAGTTTCTTTTTATTATCTTACTAATCCTACTCCTACTAATATCAAATGCGGAAGTTTGGATGGATGGATGGATGTTTGTTACTCAATAACGCAAAGATTATTGAAAACAGATTTTGATGAACTTGGTATGTAGGTTCTTTACGACCTGCAAAAGTTGAAACTGCGTGGCGCAGCGAGTAAATAATAATAATAAAGTAAAAAATTTTGTAACTATATTCTTAAGATAAAACATTTTTACGAATTGAGTTAGCTTAGACCACGGGGAAGTAGCTGATTTAACACGCGATGGAGTTTTGGTAGACATAGACTCAAGTCTAGAATCAAAACGTAAGTCGAGATCAGGTAATTGCAGATCAAACGTGAATCAAGTCAAATCTATAAATACGAAGCTATGACTTGAATGATAGCTACTCTCAATAAAACCCAAATTCACAACTCAGAAAGTATCGCTTTTGCGCTGTTGCCGCGACGCCATGCTTTAACCGAACCACCATATTCACGTCATCGCCATTATAATAAATTCATTTATTTCAGGCAATAATACAACAGTTAATAAAAGTACCAGTGGCCCATAGAATATATAACTTACAGACTAGCATATATATAATTTATAAACACTAAAGCCAACTAAAGCTATGATTAGGAAATTAATTTCGGCTTCGCTTCCCTGTAGCGCCGGAATACTATGCCTTCGGGCCAAAACTCAAGCGCCAGGAACGTCTCCTTATACTTCGCTGGAAGCCGGAGCACGAAGGACTTGAAACTTGTCGTCCTTATTGACTCCAACTTCAACAGCGATAACTGGTTCAGGTCGTGGATCCGTCCGCTGCTCTATTAGGTGTCGAATTTGAGCTTTACCTAAGCGGTTTAGAATATACGTTGCAAATGTGGACGTTGACCATTGAGTGGTTAAATCGTCATTAGTGTTGACGGAATAGCGACGCAAGGCGTAAAACCGTCAAATAAAAGCGTCCTTATTCTACATCCACTTAGTTCAAAAACTCAATTTGAGCTAGCATGGCGTTCTCTAACTTAATTTAGAACATGTACGTACATTTAGAGCTAGTGCTAATGAATTTAGAGTTAGAGAGACCTACGACCTTCGTGCTGTAACTTTGCGTGGACATTTTATTTTTCATGATTTTTGTTTGCAACATAGAAAATAGCCACTTATGATGTGGCGTATAAAAACAGGTCTAAAAGTAATATGAATTATAAGTACTAACTTACAGATAGTCTGATTGTGAATATAAATGAAAGTTGTCTGGAGAAGGTGGTTTTCAATGATATCACTGTTGTAATACTTTAAGTACCGTTCTTTCTTGTAGCTCTTTTTAAGTGGATCTAAGCAACGAGTCTAGCCAGTCAATCACCTGATGTGCCACGCTTGCCCATAACAATTTCAGTGCCATACCTTGCAAAATACTGTGTAGCACTGCATTGCGCTCATCACCCCGAGACATCAGATTAAGTCTCACGCCTAAATTTTATGAATTATTGGCATTCTTGTGGTGTATCAATACAGAAATCAATTAGTCAAAAATCAACCAATTTTTTTTTACTTTTCATTGACTACCTTTCATCTTTCAAGCTTTACACCAAAATCCATACACTTGTTAACTGTTCAGGTTACAATAACACCCGTAACCCCGCAACAATTCACCGAGGGACCTTTCGGCCGCGGGGTATCTACAGGAAGCTCTTCCGCTACCCTCCCAGCAAGAGAGGTCATTAGGCAAAAATAAACGGGTGGATCGCGAATATCTCATATTTCATAGATTTGCATTGTCCCAATTATTGTATTGTAGCGTTCTATATTGTATTTTTTAACGTTACGGAGTTTTTTAATCGACTTCAAATAGGGGGAAATTCTCAATTCAAAACTTATGAATTTTTATCTACCATGTTTTTATTAAGTCACTTTCTTGTTTGTCTGTCTGTCTGTCTGTAGTTCCGGTTGGAATCTTGCAACTCGAATTTCGAGAACTTCTCTATTTATTAGCTATCGGCTGAAACTTTCATGGTAGCACGCAACTCGATGACAATGCATTCTAAATCAATAAGAACGTGACTTTTAGATGATTTTTTCAATCTATTACAGATTTTTGTTTATTATTTTTATTTAAAATTATTTGAATTATTAAATAATTATTATTTATATTATTTTATTATTTTTATTATTATTTTACGTTACGCAGTAAATTAGCTCGGTTTTATAAATTAATGCATTCTATAAATCTTATTTCACTTAGGTACTTGATAACAACGAAAACAAGAAATGGAGAATTCATTTCTTTGATTACGAAAAGGATTTTGAAGAACTCGGTTAAAGTTGAAACTATGCCAACGCTATTGTGCAAGGACGTTTCACTTTTCTACATAAAAACCTAACGACTAAAATCTAAAACTAATACAAAATTATTTACATTTTTATACTACGATCTACTAGTGTTGTGATTAACCCCAAATCGGGGTTTTTGTACCTAACGTACAACTACCGCTCCAGCTTCTCGTGCGGTCGTGCCGACCCAGCTGTAGGCGATTCCGGCTTCGGAAGAAGATATTTGAATTTGCTCCAACGCTGCTACCCCACTACGTGCTGTGCTCCGCGGGCAAGGTTACCTTAAGTTCAGTGAAAGAACTCCATTCAGTGTTGTGAACGACCCCGTACTCTGCTCACTGTTAAATATTTTTTTATTACCTAATTAAACTACTGTAAAGTCATATCATTTTCTTGTATTTTTATTTTATCTAACTTGCGACGCCTACCCGTCACAATGGCTGTATTGCTGAACCTTGTAATGAGTAAGCCAGTCCTAACGTGTTTCGTAGCAACGTGCGTTGGATCAGTGAGAATCAAAACTACGTAGGACTTTCCTGATGTACGCCTAAACGTCTTTGATCCATGTTCAAGTAGTAGGTAAGTGTCACATACACAATTTACTCGTGGTAGGTCTCTCGCGGGAGACCGTCTGGGTAGTTACCACAGCTTTGCCAGCTATTCTGCCGCCAAGCAGTAGTGCGCAAGCATTACTGTGTTCCGGTTTGAAGGATATCGTAGGCAACGAAATTACAGGGCATATGAGACTTAACGGTTGTCTCGGGACGTGAGCGCAATGTAGTGCTACGCAGTGCTTTTTGTGGTATTAAAAGTTCTGGGTGGCACTGCAATTGTTATGGGCTGGCGTGGCGCTTACCATCATGCGAACGACTTGCTCGTCTTATCATTCAGATCCATGAAAAAAAAAAATTCTGACGCCATTGATATCTATTGATGTCTAGGCAGCTAGGACCGTGTTAGCTACACTCGAAAGCTTGGCTCGTATACGAGTAGCCATGTAAAGAGTATTTTTTGACGTGTCCAGTAAATAATGCACCAAGTTTCAATTGTTATTGTTTTAGTTCTTGGCATCGTCTTAAGGTTATTCACGATCAGATATGTTGCGTTATGCGTTCTACTTGTATTTTATGATTTTTGTATGTGTGACAATGTTATTTGACAACATATTTTCATATTGGAGAGAAGTACTATTATTTCATACCTAGCATAATAGTGCTAGCTTTTGTTTCGTGTCTGGGTATTGTAGGATCATAGTCTTCATAGTTTCTGGTTCCCTAGATACAGAGAACCCTAGATAGATAGATGAACACTTTATTGCAAACATTAAATTAAAGACATTAATTACATAAAACCATTAAAGTAGGTGTTATGGGCGGCCTTATCGCTTAAAGCAATCTTATTTTAAACAACATAAAATGTCAATAAAATAAACTACAATACAATAGCAACATTCTAAATGCCTACATATAAACATACATACATATATATATATATATGCAATGCAATGAAGGCGCTCGTCGTATAGGCACGGGGAGTGCGTTCCAAAGGCGAAGCTTGGACGGTAAAAGAGCGGTCATAGAAAGTGCTACCGTGCGAGGGTGTCTTAAGAGCACAATTTTCCGATGCCCTAAGAGAGTGGGAGTTGGTTAGTTCCTAGTTATATAGGGGCCAGGATCTATGTATGTGATCGTTGGGTGTATTTATTTATTATTATATTATTTATGTAATGTGTATTATACATACATAATTATGTATTAATTTAATAAAATATAGTTTAAAAAAAATTGGATCTGTATTTTGTATAAAATTGGGGAAAGCTTCAGTGAATGCTTGCTTATTATTGCATAGTTAATTTTCCTGTACCCTTAGTTATTTATCCTATTCATACCAATTATTCAGAGCGAGTATAACTCAGTGGGAGCACGTGCGACTTTCGATTCGACGCACCCAAGTCGAATACCGCTGGCCCCGCACCACTGCCTTTCTTAAGTTATGTGCGAAATTAACACTCACTCTGAAAACGGTGAAAGAAAAAATCGTGAGGAAATCGGCATGTCCAAAAATTCATCACAAAAATTCAAGGATATGTTACATCCATCAAGCCGCACTCGGGTCAACGTGGTGGATTATGGCCCGTATTCTCTTTGAGAGAAGGCTCGTGTCCCAGTAGTGGGAACTTAATGGGCTGATGTTGATGATACCAATTTTTCAGCTTGTATAGGTATCTTAACCTAAGACGGACGGCTCTGGTCCAAGAATGATAGTCACCGTTGTTTAAAGGCGAGTTTTGAATCGCAACTGTAGATCCTGCGGTCGACCATTTGCCTTGAGAGGCTGGAAACTTAATATAAACGTCACAATACTTGCCCGTAACAAACACCTATTTAACGTAACCTAACTACGAGTACATTAATAAAGCTTATCTCCCTCATAACTTCAGTACAGTATTTAGCAAACCCATAAAATACAGCTTTAAAAATTTCTCGTCCAATAGGTGGCGTTCAAGTAACAAATAAAGTAGGAGTGTGGTGTCCACATCAGCACACATATATCATTTTTATCGCTCGCACTCGGGCCGGTCGTTTATTCATTGCTTACCTATTGCACACGCGGTTCGTATGACGACCGATGGTTTAATGTTTGTTCTCGAATGTTCCTCGATGAAATTTCGACTGGGAACTTACTCTAAGCATAAAAAAATAAGCGCATGGTCATTAGAGTGATTTCACGATCACAAACGCATTCTATGTGCAGGCGCAGTGATGCTTATGTAGCAGATATTTTTAATCGTCTCGTATATTATTATTTGCTACATGATATTATGATATTATGCCCGTTAGTCTTTACATACTCATCATAAGGCTCATAACGATTAGAGCGTGGATCTAAATTAATGCTAATGTCCATTTTCTAAGCTTACATAGTGCAGTGTCATCTTGCGTAGCCACGCACCGTAGCACACTGCTACGGGTCGTAGCGTTGCGGAATTTAAAACTTACTTACTTTCAGCATTTATCTCGCCAATTCTTAGAGCTAAACTCGTTTTCGTTTTCAAAACTCATAGTAGCACAACAGTACGTAGCAATCGCACGCTCAAGTGAGACCGTACGAGACCGTACTCCTTTTTTAGGACCGCCGTTTAGTCAACTATGTATTGAAGATGAATGTTTATCGGTCGCCCCATTTGTTGGGAAAAAGGCTGCACTGTGATTTATTCATTAACGCTAACATCGTGACTCCTGTTTCAGATATGTACCGCTTCTGAGCATAAATTGTAATGCGTAGTTTTGGGATTCCTTTGCAAGAATGAGTGTGTGATTAATTTTAATTTCTTGTAATGAGAGTACCAACTGAACACTTATCGTGAAGAAAGGTTTTTGGCCAATGGGTGTTGTTTCGACTCATTTACTATTTCCGAGGCTGATTACCAGAAACCACGCATCACACGTCGTCTACATTACATCTTAATTTAGTGCCATATAATAAAAAACGTAGGTTAGATTACATATTTATATATATACATATATGTATGTATATGGAGAGTCCATATAATATATAATAATATATAAAACAAAGCTTATATTATAAGCTTTGTTTTAAACAGTAAGTTGCCGGAAATAAATGATTATTATTATTAATTTAGATTCTTCTAATCGCACTAAATAATTATTACTAGTCAGTTCATCGCCGTCTGGCTGCAATAAGAATCCTCAAAAATAATCATTATTAATTACCTCTAGAATTTTAAGCAATCTTCTAAGTAGCTGATATAACGTAAAGCCATTGAATGCGTATAAGAAAGCCATTCAAATTTTATTTCAAATGACGTCTATAATCTAAGTGTTCGTTTAAGTTCATGCCCAGTACTTTCCCAATGGCATAGGGCCAAAGACTTATGGTATCGGCAAAATATTTCTCCTAAAATGTTTAAACATTAGTGAATGCGAAGTGTTGGCAAAGTGTTTCGCTATTAATTTTGACGTAAATGCATTATTAGTCGAATTGTTTCCGTTGAATTTTCAGCGTGATTTTTTTTTACAATATCTTTCAATTGTGCTTGATTTACTTAAATTTTAACAATTATTAAGACAAACAAATCTTTCGGCATTATGTACTAGTGTGACTTTGAGCTTAGGTTTGGAAGTCTTATAGTAGTAAGTTTCACTGTAGGTTTACGTTATACATACATGGTGTATAGCGTATACAATAATGTCCAGGTGATATCCTATAGCCTATATAACGTGCACATAAATAACCAGGTAAGTACTCGCGCAGCACGAATTTTATTACCTGGTCGTCTAGCAGCAATGTAATTTAAACAAATGAAATCTCCATATAAAACCGGCTAGCTGCACTATTGCAGTCACACCACAACTTCACACATCCATACATATGTATGTGTGGCCAAATTCAAAGCGTGAACTATTTAATCAACTCATGAAATATGCATTCGCCGAAATTCGCGTCGGTCCGTCCATCACCGCAAGGCCTTATCGACGACGGCGCTTATCATCAACAGGTTCTGCTGCCGGCTCGTGTGCTGTTATCTCCTGCTACAAATAGTCACGGCTTCAACCTAAACCACAAAATCCTAACAACCAATCGTATTCTTCCCAAACTCTACTCTATCGACAAGAACTTAGTGCTTAAAATCGAGGTTAGTTATGCATGTGTATGGTATGTAATTTTGGATAAACGCATTGTCACAGTGTATTACGGGGCGGCTGCCTAATGCGCCTAATTCACGACAATGTAGACAAGTCGTCTGCGAATGCACGTGTTATTATTTCGGATTGGACAGTTTGTATGCGATTAGTGCTGGTCTAAGCGTGGCTAGCTGGTTGGAAGATTGTTAGACAAAAGTGAAAATGAATTGTACACAAAATATAAAACCTGCCATATGCCATATATTATTACATATGTTTATATCGGTATATGTATGAGTACTTTTAGTTGCCTCCTCATATTGGACTGATCAGCATTTTCTGTAAAATAAAAACAAAGGCATAAAAAATAAAAAAAAATTAAGCAGGCCCAGAAAAAGATGGCGGGACAAACTTGATTCCTACTAAGCCCAATCATAAGTAATTTTCATATCTTCAATAATAGTCCTCGCACTTATCGGGGGCTGTCTTTGATTGTATCTTTTAATGATTCTCATCAGATGCGATTGTGGTCAAACGCAGACCCAGTCCGTGGTAAAAAAGAAATACCTTTTAACTACTAAGTAATATTCAGTAGATGCTATTTGTATTTGGTGCTATTCATCAGATTTCTACATCTAACAGGTTTGAGAGGTTGAGCCTGGACATAGTGTCTGCATGAACATGGATCGGTGGCGCTACCTCGACATGGCACACATTATAATGGAATAAAATATGGTATAACACATTAGACAATAAGACAATGAAAATGACTGCGCATTACTTCTAGGTGGCAGAATAACTGGCATAGCAATGGTACCTATGAGTAAGAACTCGCATACGAAAGACCTAGATTGGTCGTGTTTATTTGAAACCTCGCACAGAATATTATAACATTACAAGTTTGACTATTAAGTTTTTTTTTAATTCCTCCACCTTCAGCAAGAAGAACCGCAATTCCTACAACACAAAATCAATATTCAGATATACAATAACAATCCATAGTGTTAATTGCCTATACGACCTATAATTTCCTTTCTTCAAGTATTCCGTTTCTTGTGGCGGTTGTTAATGACCGTGTCTATATCAACTGCAATGCCTCAGCCGTAATTACTGAACTAAGTGTCCACATTTAATTACCGGCCATATATCCACATTATTAGTGCGGTACTGGAGAACGCTCTTTGACAAATGGTAGTGCAATATCACCGATATGTCACCGGTAAGCTCTTAATAGAATAGAAGGTTTACATGCGCGCTCTTTCGCGCGTGAAAGTTATTTTTTATAATATACGCCTTGATTAGATAAACTAGTCAAGCAAGAAAGCCAGCGAAATTACTGGGCATTATGAGACTCAACAGCTAATTGGTCTCAGGGTGACGAGCGCAGTGCAGCGCCGCGCAGGATTTTGCAAAACAAAGTTCTGGGTGGTGCTATTATTGTTATGGGCCGGCGTGTTGCTTGCCATCGGGCAAACGACCAGCTCGTCTCGTCACTCAGTTACATAAAAAAAGAAGATGGAAGATCCATGCTACTAAATTATAATATAACGTGAAAATTTGTGAGAATAACTGTTTGTTACTCATCATGCAAAAACTACTAAGCCGATTTTGATGACTAGATCCGACTGAGCCTTATTGTTAAATTATTTACTTAAACTTATCCGCACGATTTCGACACTTGTATGAGCGAGTGTGGCTTAATAGGAGCACGTATGACGTTCGATCCGACGCACCCGAGTTCGAATCCCACTGACCCCGCGTCACTGACTTTATGAAGTTATGTGCGGATTTACACGCTCTAAAAACGATGAAGGAAAACATCGTGAGGAAACCGGCATGTCCAAGAATTAATCACAAAAATTTAAGGACATGTGATATGTGATATCGCACAAATATTATTCTTAAATACTCGAGTAAGCTACTATCAGAGTAGTGAAACGCTATTGAAAGCAAAAAAACATCGCTCAAAAAACATCTTGCTTTCTATTATTTAATAAAAAAATTTAGCTTCACAGTTCCTTGAATTTCCTACTTATATGTAATAATGTTAGAACTTTACTTAAGAAGTTCGTTTGATCTTTTTTATATTACGGTGTATATAGATTATACAGATGAACATGTCTGAATGTTTTTAGCGCACGCTTTCATGCGCGAAAGACTGCGTATCTAAACCCACCTTTGGCATTCTTGTAATAGTGCTCAAGAGAGCGAGTTGCACAGGTGATAAACAGCTTTCGTGGGTGCATATTTCTTTGTGTATAGTTGAGATGTTGTATGGCGGTGCTTAACGTGCTTGGTAATAGATTTTGTGCAATAAGTGATAAATATTGCCTTAGAGTATAGTCAGAACAAGTATTGAATTGATTAAACTATGTTATTGTCCTAGAACATTCATAAATTTATATCTATAGATATATTTTTCCCAAAATGAATTCCGTAGGCCTCTCTAGTATAATTATAATTAGCATCAGTCCCTATTTTTATTATTATTATATCTCTGTTGCCATGGATATGGATATGCCTTATGAGAATATTATAGTCATATGAAAATTATTACATAGAATATTACATTATAGTCCACAATAAGTTAAGTGCGGTTTGGTACCCTCCTTGATTTTTAAAACACAAAGTATAGTCTTCGTGACTCGTTAGTCTTATGTAACTATTCTATTCTATTTTTATTATAAGTATTCTATACAATCTTTGCAGTCAATTTCCAGGCACACTTTAGGGTGAGTGGTTAAATGGAACTCCACTTTCAGCAACAATAACTGAATTCGACGAAGTTGCCTGTAACAAACACGCTCGCGGCAAGTTAGCAAATGCCATTAACACGTTCTCTTTTTGAAAATTTCCAGCGGCGCGGGTGGGTTGCAAAAATGATGGCGGACCACTTACCCGACATTGTAACTGCCCGATCGCGGACCGACGCGACGTTTTATGCGTTGGACACAGGCCTTAATTACATCCAGTAAAGGTCCTCACCAGGTGGAGAGTTTTGGGGTTGATTATCATTAGCTTGAGTCAGATATCTCAACAAAGGCGTCTCTAGCAGCACGCTAATGCTAATCGTAAGCAGTTTTTACCTTGGTTTGGTTGGGTTAGGTTAGGTACAGACCTTTCAAAAATAGAGAACTTTTTTCTAAATAATGAAAATAAATAAATAATTACATTGAATTATTTTTTGTATATTTTCCTCGAAAAACATTATAAAGTTTCTTTCTCGAAATTGAACTAATTATATATAATAATGTAATATAATTATTACATATTATATATAATTATTTATTATTTCTATTTGGTTCTTTTTGAAGTGTCTTCGCCCCTGAAACTTAATCCTGGTTACGGCCACTCGCCCCGTCGATGTAACTGCGTTACTGTCCGCTCAAAATGGCGACACGCCGGCAGAGGTACGTATCCTTTATGATTATTTGCTCAACAGGTATGCTGGTATATGACAGTGTTAAATTTTGACGATTATTGCGTTCTGCGTTGGAAAATAATTTCGAATAACTCGGATCTTTTTTCGAAAAGGGCGAAAGGTTGGTTAAAACCATTGTAATGTGTTACAGCAAGTGCTGGTTCTATATTCTACTTAATTCTTAGTAGGTGTCGATTCTAAAAACCCTCGATAATTGTGACATGAAACTGAGACTGGAGAGATTGATGACACACGAAACCAGGCATCTGTCTTTTATACATTGAGGTGTCCGTATGACTCTGGTAATATGTATTAGGACTATGGTTCTCATAGTTTCCGTTTTTTCACACATATAATGCTAGATTAGGGCCAGGATCCATGTATATGATCGTTGGGCGTAGTAAAAAGACAAATTTAAAGAAGTATAAAACTATCATCATCATCCCATTACCTTCCCAATGCTGAGACTGAGGTCTTCCCTCCCAGAGAGAGTATGGGCCATAATTTAAAAATAAAGAAATAATCTATCACATATCCACGAATATTTTGCCGTATAAATTGGTAACTTACATTGCTAAGCAGATTAAACGTAAACAATTCGACCGCACAAAATCCAGCTACTCAAAACATTAACTAGTTTTTCATTTTGATTAAAGCTTAAAGTGACTCGTAAGTAACAACAAAGTTGAGAATATCCGTGGTTACCAAATACCGTTTGCGTAGGCAGTTGCCGACAGATCACTAGACTAAGCGGATTACTCCCGCCGCTCCGGATGTCATCATCAAAGGCATAATGTTGGCCTGAATCCTGGCTTATTATACATTTGCATACAAAACTTGCTTATTATTTTCTACGTTTTATGTTATGTATGTTTTGTGTGTGAAACGCTCATGTTGATGTGGTTGTTATGGCGTGGACATGATGAATATTCGCCATATAATGTATTGTATTTTGAAAACCAAATTATGAGGTTATTTGTGTGAAAGCATACGCTAAATCTAAGTTAAAATTTTATCGATTTTATTGTAAATCTTTGTAATATTTTTTCTGAGGTTCTCAATTCGATTGTATATTTTTTTCTTTGTTACCGAACGTTGTTCATTTGTTGTGAACTCCGTCATTTATAAACTGATTTGGAAAATTATTTTTGTGTTGGGTTCAGTATAGCTTCAAGTTGGTCCACATTTGGACTTCGAAGATATATCAGAATTGAAGTCGGTTTTTAGTTCCGTTTGCTTTAATTAAACTTCAAAAACTTCTTCACATAAACTGTCGTATGATCTTATTATAAAGACTTATACAGCACCCAGTGACCGCTTCTATATATTGCAATACCATTCTTACTGGTTACTGATACTGACCATTTTTCGAATGACTGAAGCCGCTATCCTAGATTAACTCTGTTTCTTCGTCTATTTTTAAAGGAACTAAGTGATGAGGCGAACACGTCGTTTGCCTAATTGTAAGCGCCACGCCTGCCCATAACGATTGCAGTACAACACAGAACTTTTAGTACCATAAAAAGCACTGCGTAGCACTGCACTGCGCTTATCATCCCGAGACATCAGAAATTAAACCTATATGCCCAGTAATTTACGAGATAACGATACGATAACGAGGCGAGCTGGCCGTTTGCCTGATGGTAAGCAATACGCCAGCCCGTAACTGTAACATCACCACCCAGAACTTTGTTTTGCAAAATCCTGCGCGGCGCTGCTCTGCGCCCTTTACCCTGAGACAATTATATGTTGAGTCTCATAATGCCCAGTAATTTCGCTGGCTACAATGCCCGTCAAACCGGACACAGTAATGCTTGCGCACTACTTTTTGGCGGTAGAATAACTGGCAAAGATGTGGTACCTAACCAGACGGCCTCCCGCATACGCGAGACCTACCACGAGTGAATCGTTTTTTTATTAGTTCTGTTTTAAGATCTGGAAAGGCTAATGTTGTTGCACATATTTATACCATGCTATTTATTGTAATCATAAATTCTTGTTACTTTGTAAGTTACGGTACCTACGCTGATTATGAACACCCCTATAATTAATGGATAGGTATACAAAGCCAATGATATCAAAGTATATATCTCACACTCAAAAATATGCCTTAAGGATAGTGCAATACAGTTGAGAATAGTTTGTAGTGTTCTGACAGATGGTGAAATCAGTTGTGGTATGAATCGTAAGTACTCCTCCAAACATCGGGGCATTGTGGGCAAATACCTTGCTATAATTATTATAAATAAATGTGCAAAGTTTACTAACTTAGACCATTTGTTATACGTCAATATATGGACGATGTTTGGAATAGCTCGCTTGCCTCTGCGACTCATTGGTTTTGTTTGTAAAGCCTAATGTTATTCAATTTAGTTTTAGGTTTTTGATTCTTAATGTGAAATGGCTATTACAATCATTCATTTTTACCAAAAAAAATCTGATGTATCTTTGAAATCCAAGGTCGAATATCGATGAATTTTATATGGGGCCAAGCTATACTGAACCCAGCGCAAAAAAAAACTGTTTATAAATCACGGAGTAATCACGTAACAATTATTCAAAACAAACATACAGTCTATTTGAGAATCTCCTCCTTTTCTGAAGTCGTCAAGAAATCGTACTAGGCCAGAACAATTTTTTTACGGAATTAATAGCAAATTAGGAGACGACCAGCTTGATGCTTGATGGTTAGTGGTCACCTATGCCTTTAATGACAAAGTCCCAATGTATGGACAATTGCAAAACCAAGGCCGCCGACGATATGTTGCCTATTTAATAAACTTTTTGACAGGTTCTAAGTTATATTTCAAAAGAAAGACAGAAATGCAGGTCATTCTACATTTTGCAAATACTTTGTAGAATAAAACATGAAGTGAGCTGTGTGGAATTGTGTAGAACGAGTATTTTGACAATTTCGAGACATCCACTCTAAATATTTATTTAATTAGAACGGATTCACTCGACCTATACGAATATCAGAAAATGTTAACCAGACTTTAGCTTTTTTGTATATTGTGTGTTTTTCTTTAAATTAAAGGAAATCGTTGGCAAACCAACGTTAATTTCCGTTTAAATTTCGAACGTTACACACATTACTGCCCAACAATTCCAACAACAAACCTTAAAACCGAACATAAATTCTAAACAACGAAAAACAAATTCCTCCCGATACCGAGACAGAAAAAAAACGACTTAACCCTTATATCAGTAGAGATAGCAGGTAAAACAGGCGGCAAATAAATAAATACAGGCTACGTAGGAATACGTTTTGTGCTAATAATTCACTTTTATTGTATCTTACGCGCTCTTTGCTATATTTATGGCTCACCTACACATTGTGGGTACACTTGTATAAAATATAATGTAACAGGGTGCACTTAATAGGTCATATTTTTACACCAATTGTTACGGACGCCGTAACGTGCCTGCTTGGAGAACTATATTAATGCCTGTATTAAGTTATTAAGCTATTCGGTGCTGTTTTGCAGCCATGTGGAAAGCGCCTGGCTTTTATGTTGGAAAATACAGTTAGTGGAATTTAAAATTTAAAGATTTACGTGGTTAGAACGTGTCGTTTATGTTAGCTATCTGCCGCGTATGTGGTACCGATGGAAAGCCGTTACCCAGATCATACTTCATTTGATCTATTACTATCGATACCTTTTCCTATTATGTAGTAACCGTGTTGTAGTAATAATAACTAGTTATCCTAAATAGAAAATGAGGCACATTTTAAATTATATCTCATAATCTAAACATCCAAATAGTAGCGCTCGTAGCGTATATAGCTCGCGTAGCAGTTCGTAACAGATTTTGTAGGTTAAGGAACGTTCGTGGCGGTCACATCTTGGATGGGTGACCGTTTGAGTATTATTCACATCAGCGCTACCGTGCTTCGGAGGGCAAGTTACGCTGTCAGTCCCGGGTGTTGTTAGGGTAACATTCGTTAGAAGTCGGTTAGGCCATGTCGGAGGCCTTCGGGCAGTCTAAAAACTCCGACACCAGGATTGGCCACAGGAATCAGGTCTCCTTCTGTCGTGTGGGTACACGAAAGAAGAAGACGTAAACATTTTAATATTCTCCAATAAAAATTAAAATAAATTTATAACCGGAAAAAAACTAATCCAAATTACAGCTTAAAATATGAATTGCTTTGGGTTTCTAAGCACGAAATTCTAACTTAAGCTCTAAGAAGTAAAAGATCTGATATCGCGTAGTGTCGTGAGAATGCTTCCTAAGACAGGGTTCATTTGCATGCTAATGGTGGCTGCGGCGGACCTTTCATCGGATACTGCACACGTGGCTCCTTGAAAACTCTTTGTGTAGAGCAGTTAGCACTTAAATGTTTTAGAAGGATTTGAATAGAAAATGCGTTGGGAAACACTGAAAAGCCTATCAGTTTTCTATAGGTTTCACGGTGGAGGGTGCGCTAAGAACCGACATAGTATGGCTCACTCATACCTAACCAGTTGATTACCGAACTACCTTACGATTTAAAGATCTATGAGGGACTAGCTGCGCCCCGCCGTTTCACCTGCAATTTTTTAGGATGAAAAGTATCCTATAGTGTAGTATAGCGTGTAGTAGTAGTCTTTTTCCAGGACCTAAAGGAACTACATACCAAATTTCATCAAAATCCGTTCAGTTCATAGTTCTAGCGCGATTGAGTGACAAACATCCAACCATCCATCCATACGTCCACCTTCACAAAATGTGCATTTATAATCATATTCGAGGAGCTTTCTTGATAAAAAGCTAAAATTCTGAAAATTTCGTTTTCGTATTTCGTATGCAGAGATTACCTCGTACAAAAATATACACTTACATACAACTTTACCTCTTTATAATATTAGTATAGACTCTATACCATAGGGTATAGATTATTATATTATTAGTAGGATAGTAGGAAGTAGAATACACACTAAACATTATCATTTTAAATATGAAAAGAAACCGGTTTATAACAGAGAATGTGTCCGAATGTCTTTATTTGAACGGCATGCTACACCTTCGGCCGTTCGGTGACATTAAGGTCATTAGTCTGGCCAGAGGATATACATATATACTAAATATTTATTATGGTGTATGTATGTAGGTGTTTTATCTTACTGATTATTAGTTGAATATGTAGTGTCAACATTTTCGTAGTATCTGCTACGGCGCTACGCCGCTACGAATCTACCTCTGCAATCTAACCTCCAAGTCATTGATACAAAGTTACAACCTGTGGGGTGAAAGACTATTAGCAAAAACGTACTCATACGTAAACGATAACGTTTTTCAAAGATAAAATAATCACTAAGGTGTTTAAAAATAAAATCCTTATATACTGTTTGTATCTCTTTCTAAAAAATTAATTTCAACGTAAGTTGAAGAGTAACATAAAAAACTGAACGTTTAACTTCTTATTTTAGTCTTTATATCACACTATATTTAGTTTGACAGACTTGTATAGTCAAGGTTAAGCAACGTTTGCTGCGGTCGCCACTTCGATGGGTGACCCTGTGTGTGGTATATATGTACATATGAGCGCTATCGTGCCCTTCCGTCGGGCCCAGTTATTGTCTTGTCTTATAGTCACACACCCATACGAAAAGAGAGAGAACTGCAGCCATTGGTACGTTCTTAACTACCTAATTACTAATTTATATTGACAAACATAACACTTACCGAAATGAAAATTCAACGAACAAGTACTGAGGGTAATTTAGTGGATTTGTATAATTAATATGAAAAAAGGACGGAAAAGAAAAGTAGGAAAGGACTCACCAGACGGCAGACGGTATAAGTACCTGGTCTCCTGGGGGCCCCCTTCTCGTTCGACGTCTTGATGAGGTGGTAGATTATAGTGATTAACGAATCGATAGGGCTTTCAAAGGGTTTTTTTGAAAGCCATAATAATCTAATAAAAAAACAAAAGAACATTCTGTTTTCTTTCTATGAAAAGGTTTGTTACCGCATGTTTAGCAAAATTCAATATCATCATCATCATCATCATCAGCCCATCACGTTCCCACTGCATCACGTTCTCGTTGCTGGGACACGAGCCTTCTCTCATGGAGAGAGAACGGGCCATAATCCACCACGCTGGCCCAGTGCGGGTTGGTGGATGTCACATGTCCTTGACTTTTTGTGAAAAATTCTTGGACATGCCGGCTTCCTCACGATGTTTTCCTTCACCGTTTTTAGAGCGGATGTTAAATCCGCACATAACTTAAGAAAGAACTTAAGAAAATTAAATATAAGAATAGCAAAGTCTTTACCAATGTAGCCTCCGAGTCACCTGCTCGAGCAATCAAATCTTCTATCCATTTTAGCCGTCTTATATGTTTTTTTCTTTCTGAAGATATATCTTAAATTCATAAAGTTACTTTTTGAAAAAGAAATGACTCATTTCGCTTTACTACAGTCGTCGAGTCAGTCTTTATGGTCAGATCTTCAGATCCTGGTCAGAGTCTTCAGGCTTTTTCAGCAGTCTTCAACTGTCTTTTCACCATCTAACAAAACACTACATATCTTCCATACGTCAATATCAACAGTCAACCGGCCTGTAGTAGAATCGTCTCACTCAAATCAAACAGCGATCGTGATTGGTTTCAATTTCAAATTTGGAAGGCGTTAGCGCCTTTCAAACTGCAATATTGATCAGTTTTAGCCATCGTGATTAGGATAGAGATTAGGACGAGGATTTTGATAAGACAATTTAACAGACATTTGTCTGTTAAATCATCAACATCAATCAAAAACATCTCGTGATTGGTAAATACAAATGTTTTTGATAGCGATCGGGTTTTGATGGCGAACTGAGTGATGATACGAGCAAGTCGTTCACCTGATAGTAAGCGCCATGCCGATCGGGATGTGCGAGTTAGACGATTCCCCTGTTCTACTTCTGTAAAGCAGGTCGTCACGTCGTCGCAAAAAGCTCATAACACTTCTTGAAACTCATAACACATTTGGCAAAATCGTGTACACGAGCGTTAGATGTAAACAATAATTGTAATTATAACAGATTACTCATTAATAAGTGAGTATTTCAAGTTAATGGCCACATAAACAGCAGCCAGCGCGGAACGGGGAACATTTATCAGCAAAAAGCGGTAATTTTATCGAACGCACTTCTCGTTGCGTCAGTTATGACGACCTTAATGTCCAGTTGTTAAAACTTTGTTCATAATGTTTAGTGTTTGTTAGTAAGGCTTGGTCGTTTGTTTAGTCCATCAATTTGCGTACAAGAAGGATTTTGCGAGAGGTTAAAAGCGGTGAAAAATGCTGTGAAGGTTGGATAATATTGAATTGATTATCGATAAAAACTAGCTATGTAATAGAGAATACTGCATCAAAGAAGACTCTATAAATTTTATTTACATACTAGCTGATACCCTCGACTCGGTCCACGTTAAATTCGGTTTGTAGGAAACTGTTTGTTTTCTGCGTTAAAAGTATCTTATGTCCTATTTTAGTACCTACCTCTTATTTGAGTACCAAATTTGAACAAAATCTAGTTTAGCCTTTATGGAGTGAAGTGTTAACAAGAAACACACACACATTTTCGCATTTATAATATTAATGGAAATGGAAATGGAAATGGAATTGAATATTAATGGAATTCCTTAATTTTTGTGCGAAACTTGCTTGAAGCTAATATGACTACAAAAGATCATATAATGTAACATGGAATTATTGAAGTCTGAGGAAAAGTAATTACATAAATATAGATTGATTTTAAGATTGAAAATTTGAGATATCTGATAGTTCATATGTTACGCTGGTTTGTTTCTCGAATCTCTACAAAACGGCCAGTTAAAGTAAATATTGTTTAAAAACTGAAACGCAATGAAAATATGTAGTTTATTTTCGCTGAATATATTGAGACTATTATATACTCGTATATTCGTTTGAGATGAATTTCCGCAACGTCACGCCTGGTTCCATTAGATTAAATATTGTTTGTAAAAAGTTTCAATTCTGCCTAATAAAATTGCTATAACATTGGACCACTATAAAGGTAGGTTCATATCCCATAAAATTCCCTGAAACACAACTAAACCGCCAATAACAAACATTGCGGACAAAGCCACCAGCACAATGACTGAGAAACAATGAGAGCGGGATGCAACGCAAACTGTGTTCGGTACAGTGTTCAGTGCTCGGCTCTGTCACTGTCAGACCTAATTACTGCCATTGAGGCTGTCAGATTATTACGCGCTTTGTTTCCTTCATATCGCACTGGAACAGACGCAACTGATGTAACAGCCTTATTATGAATTTCTTTAGGAATCTAGAAATAATTGTATTGGTAATATTATTATTTTATCCTTTGTCACGATTATGAAGACGTTGTTTCAGAGCTTGGTTTTTATTATTCTTAAATTAAGAGTTGTTCTAATGCATGACGGTACCTAATGTACTTGCCTATCCTAAACTGCAGCAGTGAGTGAACAGAGCCTGTCGATGCAAGTCGTGCACTGTGCCCTTTTAAGCCTCGAGTCCAAGATTTTCATTAGCCGATTTAACCAGAGCACGCCGGGATATCATTAAGTATATCCAGGAGAAGTGCGGGGGAAGGGTCCAGGACCTGAACCTGTCGAGCCTGGAGTCAACGAGGACGACGAGCTCCAATTTTTACGTGCTCCGGCTTCCCGCAAAGTTTAAGAAGATCTTCCTGGTTTCCGGAAAGAAAGAAAACCAGGAACTTGGTGTTCCGGCGCTACAGGGAGGCTAAACCGAAATGCTCCTTATCGTAGTGTTAGGATTTTATAATTTATATATAATTATGTTTATTTAATGGGCCTCTGGTACTTTTAACTTGTTAACTGTATAATTACCTGAAATAAATGAATTTATTATTAGCGTCAATTTCTATTTAAACCTAAAAAATGCCAGTCTCAATAAATTCTCTGGGTAGTGGTAATTTTTTCAAGCACTGGTAGAGTAATGCCACTGACATCGCGCAACGTTTCATTATATTATAATTATATTATGTATTTATTATATTTTATTACATGTATTATCTTTTTCTGTTATATATAAAGTATAGTATTATTTGTTATGTGTAGTATAGTATTATAAATTAATGTAATGATGGGTGTATCTGTCTTGAATAAATGTATTTTCTTTCTTTATTTCTAATTGTATAAATTTTACTTTATACTTACACAATACTTTTCACTGCAAAATTAACCGGTATCGTATTCTAGGCTCTGTCATTTTCAAGACTGATGCCTGGCACGGGTATTATTACGCTGTAAGATTCTATGTCATTTTAAGTCCAAGTGCAAGAAAGGCAAGCTTGCGCAATATCGCATATAACCACGTCATTCCCCTTCACGTGCATAATTCAGCGGGCTCTACAATGGTCCCACAATAGAGCATCGGCACATATACCGCGTTGGCATTACGCATATTAATCAGCCAATTTCAATGGCTCTAATTACGGCTGACACTGACAGAGTTACACTAAGCGGTGAACATTACATACAAACCACGTTTATGAAACCATTTCACTACAAAACAAGCTCAAAACTCGAGCTTAACGCTTTGAATTAAAGTGGTGTTATAACAAGAGAGCAGTGTTGTAACTTTGTAGAAACGTTGGTGACGCATACGAATAATATTGTTCTATCTTCATTATTTCACACAGTATTCATATTTATAAACTCAATAATAAGCTAAGTTTAGATATGAAACTATTGTGATAGTTTTAAGTGCAAATGAGATATCATTGAATTCAAAGTTTCGTCGTGAAAACTTAGAGCTGTTAAGATTGAAAGGGTTTGAAATAATGGTGTGAATTAACTCTCGTATCGTGACTTGTAAAAGTCATATAAGCTCATAAGTACATAAACTTTAGATATTAGAATATATTTTGCTCATTACGTAAACAGATTTAATTTATAATAAAGTGCATTTGTAATTGCACGCAACTTCAACTAAAAAACGTAAAAAATAAATTTGACAGATTTCTTAATAAAATAGGTTAAATAGGGATTAATATAGGGATTAATTTAGTAGCTTGCCTTGAGAAATAACACATAGCTTTGTCAAATTTTCAACCGCCAAGCACTAGTTTTAAAACATTACTGTGACGAGTGAAGTCCAGTGAAGCGCAAGATTTTGTAAAACATAGTTCTAGGGTAGTGCTGTAACTGTTATGGGTAGGCGGCAGGTAACCCGCTAGTCTCACCATTAGTAATCACACTAGCAATTTGCGAATGCTTTTCTCTTGCGAACGTATACGCCGCGGCTACATAATAAAATGTAATGGGCTAAGGATGGCGTACTTAACTTCAAGGATTAAAAAGCTCTTTTAAAAACATTATTAACTTTTTAACCTCGTTCAGATCACATGAACCTTGTTTATAACCTGTTACTTTAACGTTCTCTAGACAAAAAAAGGTAATATGTCTTACAAAAATCTGTACGAGCATAGATAACGTTTGGTGACGGTCATATCAAATCAAATTCTTTATTGCTAGGATGTTGTATAAAAAGATAATATATAAAGATAAGCCCTAACATTCTACCATAATGTGCAATAATAACATAATTTCAAAAAATATAATTAATTAAATTCAAATTGTCTCGGTGCTATTTTCAACGTTGAGAGTTGTAACCAATTATATTGCTGTGAACGATTTAGTTACTATTTTAGTCAAACGCGGAATCTTGTCGCAGTTTGAATACTACGTTGTAGCAAATAAAACTATATATTACTACGTAAAGAAGCGACACTCCCACCCCCCCGCTAATTTGTTGTCACCCGCAACAAACCGATGAAAACATGGGCAATGCCGTGCTTGCGTCACTCGGTTGTCACCGCTCGCTGCGAATGACTAATGAGTGAGATTCAAATGTTTATTTTATATGTGCGATCAATTATGTTATTTGAGGTTGTTATGACCTTTTTGGATGACGACGACGACGACGACCTGCTTTACAGAGGTAGAGCAGGCCGGCTGACTATTTGACTTTGACATATAGACGAAACATGTTGAGAAAAAGACGGAGAACGGTGAAGACGGTGGAGCTGACCAGGCCTTACCTGACTGACGAAGGTCTGCCTCTCTCTTTTAAAATGGTTCGTTATTATTCTGTGTATGAATGCAAAGAAACCACTTACACAAATAATAATCGAAGATTTTTTGGTTTTTCGCGTGTCCCTGCCGAGCGATAGTGGGTGTGAAAGAGAAACACTTAGGTTGCTTACGTACAGCGTTGTCCTTGTCGCGCTCGATTCGTATTAGCTCATCCCTACAATAATTACGCACACACACAAAACGTGTGCGGACAGGCCGGTGCGTCAGTAGTAGTACTAGACAGTTAGCTCGGCGAATTTGTATGGAGTGTCGGGGGTCTGGTTGTAGGCAGAATCTAGGCGTTTTTTGTTGTTGTTTTTTTTTTTATCACCTGATAGGCTAGCATTTGACCACAGTCTCACCTGATGGAAAGTGACGACGCGGTCGACGATGGATCATGCTTGCCTAGAAGATACCGATTCACTCGGGACTTGAAGACACCTAAATTATAAGAATCGGGAAACAGAGACGCTGGTAAGGTGTTCCATTCCTTAGCTGTTCGCATTATGAAAGTTGAAGCGAAACGCTTTGTTCTGGCAGGAGGAATGTCAACCATAAACGGATGCCGAGTTTCCGTACGTCTTGTTGTCCGATGGTAGAAAGGAGATGGAGGAATTAACTCGTGTAATTCCGTCGCACACTCTCCGTGATGTATCCTGTAAAAAACCAACAAGCTGGCAACTGTTTTTTCTACTGTTGCCAAGTATGATTTTTTGGAGTAGTATATATGTTCTGGCTACGGTTTTAATACCACCTACGCCAATAGTAGGTAGGTTCGTATGTATTTTGGGATGATGTTCGGTGAACCATCAGGAAGACGGGTCTGAGCAGTCGCTCAACTGCCTTAGATCTATGGGCTCCATCTTTGGTCACATTATCGTTTAACATTAGGCGAGATAGTGCCCTAACATGACATTAAATCGAATAAACAATGCTGGTTAAACAAAAAAGTTTCTAAGTCAAAACGATACATTCGTAACAAAGGATACAAAATCTATGGCCAGTCGGCTACAATCGTCCGAGGACCTGCAATCCAGTTCTACAATATGAATAATGGGATAACCATCCGTCACGCGGACATAACGAACTTAAGCCGAGTCGCGGAACAATCGTTGTATGTGGATCGGTAAAGGGAGAAGTATTGAAAATGTTTTTGGTGAATGTAGGCCATGTTTTGCTTCCTTTATCAAAAACTAGCTGACACCTCAGAGTAATGACACAGAGTATTACTCTTAGGCTGACACAGTGAACTTCGTACCGCCTTGCAGTCAATGACGTGACGTCAGCTGTCAATTGCGGAAGATGGTGGAGTTCCAAACCTAATTTATTTAAAAGTTCTCGCCTTTCTCTACTATAATATGCATTTTTATACATATAAACCTTCCTCTTGAATCTCTATTGATGAAAATCGTATTAAAATTTGTTGCGTAGTTTAAGATCTAAGCGTGCAGACGTCGGGAAGCAAGTTGGTTTTATACTATGTATAGGTTTATCAACAAAAATGTCCTCCAAGATGATTATTATCATGTAATTACTTAATAATATGAACGAACAAAATGATGAACTGGAAACCCCTGGAGACTGCCCTTGTTCGATATACTTCCATTGGATGCGGGTGGAAAACAACTGATGACATCGTGCGAGGAGAACGTACTGTTTTCAATACCCACACACTCATAATGGTCGCGACATATTCACAACGCAGACTTATCGCTAATGAAGATGACGAAGTATACTACACTTAAAAATGATGAAGGACATTCTACCTCACCTTATACTAGTGGTATATGTAACGCAAACGAAGCTGTCGCGGGCAGGCCGCGCTAAACACACGGATTGATTTGTCAAACGCATTGTTTCGCGATATGGAACCTGCGTGGGATGCCTACAGTTTCAACGATTGCTTTGTTCGATTTACACATTTTTACTCGGTTGCTATGGACTCCGTGGAAAATATAGGTCGTTTTATTATATCGATTGTTGTAATTATGTGACTTATACCTATGGGAGGACATGAACTTAAATAATGGTCCATGACTACGTGTCAATTCTAAAAAGTTATTAAATACCTACTATTGTAATGCAATGGAATCAGGCGTGACGTTGCGGAAATTCATCTCAAAACTGAAACGCAATGAAAATATGTAGTGTAATCCCGCTGAATATTATGTAGGTTGTTGTTAGAATAATATAATATGTATGGGGTTGATTGCAAATATAAAATGAATTAAAATATATATAAAATAAATATGTGATCCCTCCGCTTTTTTATATATATATTTATAAATATGGTAATGAGTTTAATATTTTATATAAGAAAAAGGTAAATAATGTATTAATTAAGTAAATAATAAATAATGTTATATAAACCTACTATTACTACCTACTACTACCACCTACTACCTACTATTGTAACAATTAAGTCACACTTTTTTGTTTACGAAGCAAGTTCAAGGTGATTTTTGTTTATTATGACGTACGTATCTCATACAGAAAATACTATAAAACATGAACAAGTAATATCATTTTATCAGTCATGTTATTCTAATTCATAAAAATGATACATTTCTTCATAGAAACCAATTAAAAAAACAAAGGGTTCAGCTCGTTAACAACGCCAGAAATCTGTTGAAGAACAATAATACCGACCACGGCAAAACCAGCGTCGGTTTAACAGCTGAAAGTTGCCCAAAAAGCTTTGTATCTATGAAAATTAAAGGTTGCAATCGCGGCCGCCACCTCAGCCCGCCGCCGCTCGATTACAGTTTTAATTAACAACAAAACTTGGAAACACGGTCATTAAAAATTGAAGACCTCTTTTAAACTAATTAAAAATGGGCGCGTCGCCTACACAATTTGGACTATTTAAGTGCTTACGCGGCCCGGTTCTGTCCAATTCGAAGTTGCCTCGAATGAAGAATTAATTATGAAGAGAAGAAGGCCAAGTGGGGAGGCGACTTGCGAGTTCAAACCGGTTACAATTTGTGGGAAAGGAGCAGGTGTGACTCAGCTCCCGGAAAACTTGGAGGCGCTCCCGTACACACGCTTTGTTGCCTTCCCGGGTGATAAAGTTGATTTGAATCGCAGATTGTAGGTGTTTTCAGTATAACTTGTCCGTGGAACTTTCGCAGATAATATTTTGACTGCAGGTTCTTTCGCATACACATTTTGGCAAGATCAACACACCCTTAAGCTTTTTTCAAAATCTTTATGGGTACAATTTCTACAATTTCTGTCCGTTATATTAGTCCATAACCCACTTTCCAGATTTTCCTTTAGTATTTGAAAACCAGCTGAATTGTACGTTCAGCGTAACAGCTTTACCTACTCAATCGATAGTTTGATTCTAAACTTAGACGACGATTGTTAGCCATATACACATTATACTCGTTTCTTGGACTTCACCATCGACAGTTCTTAGAAGAAACGTTGAACCTTTGAATTTATGATTTATATCAACAAGGTGATTTATATCTTTTATTTTCTACTATGTTGTTTGCTTTGTAGCGTTTTCCATTTGAACTTCACAGAAATACCCTATTATAGCGCTTATATGAAAGGAACTCACTGAAAGTGATTTAGAGATTTGAATTTCTTACTTTTTCGTAAAACCGTAGTAATTATTGAACGACATTGGGCTGAGTTTTTTTGAGTATGCTTCTCAGATTTCACCCGACGGCTTGAGAGACTTTTATGACGGATTTCATCAACGACTCCTGAAATTTAAGGGCTCCTTAACCCAAATAAGGGGGCTGTTTTTAGAATACGTATGCAAAAAAAACTGAAAATTGGTTTAGGTGTGGCCTTGGACTGCTCCAGTTTCTAATGAAGCAAACTAAACCTTACCAAGGTTAACATTAATAAGAATTTTCAACAACGCCGGTTATGAGAAAACTTTTTAAAAACCTGTTTAATGTTTTAAGTACATAGTCTTACCTTACATTTTATGCGCTAGCGTTGTCAAAGAACATTTCTTTTGTTAAGATTAAAGTTTTTCAATAAGCAATAGCTAATATACATATATAGCTTATAGTTACATATAACTATCTAGAGTTAACATGTGAGTATATGGAATATGAACGCTTATAATACTCGTTTAAGATTGACGGATATCGAGTACGTCACGTAATTGATTACTGGCTTGCTACATTGGCGGTAATTGTCAATGACAACCCTGTTCATGGAGGTATTGTTTAACAAGGATACTTGGAAGTAGCTAAGCATATCATGTACATAAAATAAGTATTTGAAGTAATATTGACTAAATAGTTTAAATAGTGTTTGCGCCACGGCCTCTCTTTTTCAGTCGCTCACGTTTTTTCGCCGTAAAGGTTGTTCGTTTAATTCCGCGTTTAGCATAAGTTGCAATAATAATGTTGGAAGACTAAATAGTCTAATAGTATACATTTTAAGAAAAAATAACACCGACTTTAATGTATCTTTGAAGTCCAAGGTCAAATATCGGTGATATTTATATGGGACCACCTCTTAGCTATACTAAACTGAACGAAAAAAAACAGTGGAACATAGTACCTCCTCCTTTTTTAAGTCGGTAAAAATAGAAATATATCATTTAGTGAAAGTTTGGTAGGTAGATCTAGGCGGAATCATACAACAAAATACTTAATCAGCGCAGTAAGCCTACAAGCACAAAATATAAAATAAATAATAGAGTAATTAATAAAAATAATAATATTTTAGTGCCTCGCAGGCTGAACCATTTAAAAGCCAAATAAATGTTAAAAGTTTTGTTTGAATTATAATAATAGTTCCTTTGTATTATACCTCTAGGTATTGAAGTGACTTGACCCACAACTACAGGTCATCCAGAAGTGGCGAGAGCTCAAGAGACGTCCTGCCGGACCTCCGGCCCTGCGCCAATTAATTCAACTAATTGCTTGTCATCTGTTGATTGTGCTTCCGCGCACAAGTCATTAGTCAAAACGAACGAAGCGACACACGTTTATATAGGGTATAGCAAAGGTAATAAGTAGGTACCTAGGTATACCTAGGTAAAGCTAAGTTCAAAAAAGGTCTAAATATTGTTATTTGCTGCACCCTAACAGGGTATGTGTGTCACACTAAAGAAATGTACTCATAGGGCAAATTAGTATAAATAAATAAATAAACAACGTTTCATCAAACAAAAAAAACCGACTTCAATGTATCTTCGAAGTCCAAGGTCAAATATCGATGAAATTTATGGGACCACTTTGTAGCTATACTGAACCCAACGCAAAAAGAATTTTCCAAATTGGTTCATAAATGACGGAGTTCTGAGGTAACAAACATAAAAAAATACAATCAAATAGAGAACCTTCTCCTTTTTTGAAGTCGGTTAGTAAAAGGTGCGGTTTCACCCGCGCGAGATAACATTTTCAGTTTTTCCCGATTTTTCCATTTTCCGGGCATATTTTCCATTTTTATTTCCAATAAAGCTTAATACGGACATTAAAAAAAATGCCATATCTGTCCAGCCATGCTCAAGTGATGCGCTTACCAACGAACAGCATTTAATTTTTATTTGTATATTTTAAGTGACGCAGATTGATCAAATAGAGGATGTATATTATTCGTCCACGCTATAAAAATTGGAAGAATCATCTAAAAAGTCATACGGATGTGATGCTTAATTTGAAAAGCTATACATATGTATAACTATAGTAACATATAGGTAGCATTTCGCTGATATAATTAGGTACTAATAGGTCAAGCGCGTGATCGTGAGATTAATAGCGTTTAGTGAAACTAATGGATGATTAATTGAATTATATGTTAACGTGTAGAGACTGTTATTGCAGGTAATGCAGATAATGTTGCGTTGTTTGTGTTATTCAATTAATTAATCAAATTATTGAGAGAGCGAGATTACTTATTTGCAAGAATACATCTGCAAGCGAATGTGGGAATATTTTAATAATATTTTATATTTTACTATAATATTCGAAGATGTGTAAGAGGTTCTTACTAAGGCCTTGCGACCTTAGCTTTAGTAGGTATCTCTTAGGATACATTAAAAAGTAGATTGAATAATTTACTTTTGGATAACTAACTTTCGGGAAGACGGGTCTAAGCAGCCGCTTAACTGCCGTCTCCATCTTAGGCCACATCATCGCTTCACATCAGGCGTAGTGGCCAAACATTAAGATCTATTAAGCGTAAAAAAAACTGATATTTTTTAATGTCACATCCAATATGCTCTACATTTATTCTTACTCTACCCCTTATTCTACACAATTTTAGAGAAATATAAGTAAAATGGTAAAAATATTTGCATTGCGAAATTAGAAAAGAAAATGATGTCACAATTATATCCCATAGATTTATTTTTAAAAACATTGGCTAACAACTTTTGTTACCTTAAGTTTTATTTCCATATTAACTATGTATACAACTAACTATATATTTACTACACTACTAACTATATAATACTAATAACTACTACTACGTCTACGTCCACGTCCTACGTCGTCTACGTACTACGTCTATTCACTACTTATACTCGTATAACAAACTACTCTCTAAAAGTATCTGAAGGTGCCGATTCCTGATATCTTGTTATAGGGTTTTCTAACCCGTTTGCAAAAAATTCCATGGTGTCCCACATTTACTTCACATTCCTAATTTCCGTGACATTTTTATCATCCCATTCCCAGAAAACAATTAAATGAAATTACGTCGGTCGTCCTCACATGAGGACAGTAAAGCGGCGGACACACGATTACGGCTGACAAGGCAATTAATAAGGACAGATGGCGATTGAGCACGAGTCACCCGCTCGACCGGAATTAATCATAGCCCGGGATGTATTGCGTGTCACGTGTCGCGTTAGGAATTAAGAAGCGTTTTAATCATAGGATATAGGTACATGCTGCACCACTGCGGGCCGGGGTGGGCGGGGGCAGAATAAGAAATCGTTGACCGGAATGGACTTATTTTAACCGACACTCAAAAACGGAGAAGGTTCTCTATTCGATTGTATATTTTTTAAGTTTGTTACCTCAGAACTCCGTCACTCATGAACTGATTTGAAAAAATATTATTGCGTTGGGTTCGGTATAGCTATGGAATGATCCCATATAAATTTCATCGATATTTGACCTTGGACTTCGAAGATACATCGAGGTCGGGTTTTTTGTTTGATAAAACGTATACTTGTTATTTACTTTATTCTTTATTGCAGACATAAAGATCTATAGATAAAAATATTAAATTTAATAAAATGTAAATTTAAAACCTAATTGGGTGACAGTAATAAGCGTTATTACAAAATGGCTACATTATAGCATAGGGAAAACGCAAAATTTTAGTGAAGGCACGCTAATGTTCCGTGAGTGAAGGCCTGGCGCAGTCAAGTGGTTTTATACATCTTGGTTTTTAAAAATAAATTAATATATCTTGCCAATTATAAACAATTTATAATTTTATATGGCAATAACCGCATGGAAATAATGTGTTTGCACATTATGCGATACGATAAAATATGTCAGAGCCAAAAGTGAGTAAGTAAAGCCTGGTTTACACAGTGTTCGAGCTGCTGATCAGACAGTATATTTTATTTTTAATGTACCTGTACAGCGTGGTGCCACTATGGTGACATTAATTGAACACACGGGTAGTCTTTTCAACCCAGTTCATTATTCGAACAAGATAATAAAAACAAATAATAATATTTTCAATCACCGATGTACTCGTAAGTTATGGAAAGGTTCATAGGTAGGCTTTCCTACGCGTTTGAACTAATTACATTCCTTTTTTTCAGATTTAATTTATTAATGATTTCTGACAATTTTATCCATGCTATTCTAGCTTTCCATGTGTACATTTAATTTGTGGTGCCACGTGGTAAGAGTATCTTTGTTATTTTTCTTTTCCTCCTCCCGTCTCCTTTTCAGTTTCTGTTCTTAAATAAATAGACATACATAACATAGTACCCTAGAATCCTTATAATGATAGCAATAGCCATTTAAAACGTAATACGGCCCTGCGTATCGAGCATAATGACATTTTACTTGCGTGATTGTTGCTGTCAGTGTGCAGAAGTGGGGAGCTTATTGATACTTCTCGAAGACTTCCGAGAGTAAAAATGGTTGGTATTGATATAAAATTAAATGTTTTAGGCTGCCCGCACACGTCAGACTGTCGGTCTGCGATTTTTTTGTCGGTGACTGTGAAACATACGGAGTTTCTTCATATTGCAACGCACACGTCCTACAAAAAGTTGGTCACAAAAAAGGTATAAATGACTGTGAAAACATCGGGCCGACTATCGGACCTACAATAAGTCTGACGTCGGCGGCGGCTCGAAGTTTATGTCCCAAATTTCCCAAATTTGAATTGTTTTTAAGTAAATATAAATCAAATAAATAGGAGCTATGAATACTAGTAAATACGATCAACGCAACTTGATCAAAACGTCGAGATTGTACCCAAACACAATGGTTATGCATGATGAATACCTTTATAATCATTAAATATTATTATTGTAATTAAAAATGTATTCTGGCAAATAAATACTTGATTTGATTTAATTCACGAATTTATGACAATATAACTATGATGCAAGCAAACATTTTTTTCTACCTATCATTGCGTATGTTTCAATCAGAAAAGTGGATATATATACAGTCTTTCTATAAGTTTATAAATAATAATTTCCATTGAAGGAAACGCGACTGAAGCTTATTTCACTCCAAGCTTCTAGTTTCCACTGCATCAGGCATGTGAGAGCTAAGAGCATTCGTCAATTGGACGGCTTTATTCAGTAGTCTACAGGTGCCCGATAAGCGCGGTTGCGATCACTCCATTCTGTTCTTGATGGAATTGCGGTCTTGGATGCACGTTGCATAACGCTGTTCTATTACTTCTATTGAAATATAACGCTTTAGTACGTAGGTATTCCAATAGAATTTTTATATTATAAATTTACATTTACTATAGTACCTACATAGAATTCCCTTATAAAACAATGTCCGCCTTTGTCTATAAGTGTACCTACGTTTAGGAACTATTGCAGGTTCTAAGTATCAAAATGTTTGGTATCCCCATATGTTAAGTCAGGGACTGCGTTTCAATTACTTGAAGGGAAGTAAACTAAAAATACTTTGGTACACATGTCATACCTAATCACTGTTTTATAACATGTTACTGCAACCCCAGCCAAATTAATGATCAGCATAAAACTAATGCGACTTTATAGCACAAACGAGACGCTATCTTCTCTAGAGTTCATAATATAGCTTACCCATAGACTTAAGATGTCAAGATTGTTAGACCAGTAACCTAATCGGAGCCACCATCAACTTCACAATTCGCAACTCAATTCATACACAATTGTAGCTCATGAACTGATAAAACCGCAACTGATAATATAATTGCTCCCGATAATGATAATGGCAACAGTAATTATAACTTTTACTCAAATGAGTTAGCAATTCGAATGTGTTTATCGACGCGATACCGTTTACAAATTGTACTTTTAAACTGATGATAATTCAAATGGAGAGACAGAATTGTATTTCAATAACAAAATTTTAGTTGGTGGTTTCGAAATGGTTAGCGCTTTAGGCCGCTTCAAGCGCTGTGAAGGAGACAAATCACGTTTCGAGCGCTGCAGTGCCGGCGCAATAGCACCGCCCAGGTGTTACCCGCTTTCGTCTCAATTTCGTGCCTTACAATACCACGAAATCTGTCGACGTCGACGTTCCGTAACCGGTTCCCGACTGCACCGTGCAGATTAATACACGCTGCTGGTTTTAATTTCGGCTACCTTTGATTTACGATGTCCATATGAAAGACTGGATTGTGCGTGCGACTTCTCAATACAGAGCCGAAAATTAATGCGAAGTCCCCCTCGAAGTTCCGGAGATGGCAGCGGTGAGGGAGGCAGGGTAGTTAACAAGTTGCTGGGAACCATAACTACGCCTTTTCACGATGGCAACGTAGAATTAGTTCGGGTTATTCATTACGCGTCGGAACGCGGTGTGATGTTGATTGCTTATTGAAGTTGTTAATAGTTCCGGCGAATTCGTGTGGGGGATTAAATTTTAAAGTGGAGTTCAAATATGATACACATGAAACTATAGCTGGCAACTTTAGCGTGAATTTACTAGATGGATGGAATTTCAGAATGTAACTGTGACCTGTGGCCAGTGACCTTCCGAAATCGTATTTTGCTAGATATTTTTATAATTCATTTATTCATTGCATTCATGTACATTAATATGTCATATATAGGTCTTAAATAATATGGTAGGTTGGTACATGAGCACTGTAAGGGCGTTTGCAATTCACTGCCAGAAGTACATTTAGTCATTTTAATTTATTTATGTTTTATTTAAGTCAGTATACTGTCAGTGTCACGGAATTGATATTTACTAATCTTAAATTTAAATCTATGTCTATTTAATTAGATCTTTTGTCTTTGTCTTTGTTTGTCTATTTAATTAGTGCTCCATCTTCAGCCACATCGTCGCATAACATTAGGCGAGATAGTGGTCAAACATAGGTCTACAAGCGGTAAAAACATAGGTCTCTGATTTGGTATGATTATACATTTTTAGGCTAGACCGTATTAAGCCGCAATCTACCACAAGATTTACAACCGGACTGCAACAAAATATACCAAAACAAAAAATACGTTAAAACCAATTCTAAAATAACAGAAACGCCAAGGTACAACAGGAATTTTCCATTGCTACCTCGACCGAGCTTATAATACTCACAAATAGGTAAAACTTCTAGGATCGGAGGAGGGTTGGCACATTCGTAGCAAAGTCGGCATATTTCGATATTGGACGGCCAACTTTAATGCAATCTTATTCCGGAGCCTGCAATCTACTTAATACACCTAACTTTGTTACACGCAGTCAGGATTCCACCGTTATAAGATAACTTAGAAAATTAAATAGTGAAGTCATTCCTGTAGATTCCACTTTTATTATTTTGAGATGAGAGTGCAGAATTGTGTGGAAAATCTTGGGAATTCGTATTATTTCTGTAGACGGATTTTTATGATAGACGGGTTAAATGTCAGACGGGTTAATGCTAGACTTAATTCAGTACAAGAACTTTACGTACTGTCATATAAATAGTACCCATAAAGTTTGCTATTTTTGTATGAGGTTAGGTAAAGCGTCCCAAAATACGGATTCAGCCTAAATTAAAATAATTTTGTATGACTATTAATCATCATCACCATCATCAGCCTATAGTCGTCTACTGCAGGACATAGGCCTCTCCCAACGAACGCCACTGAGCCCGGTCTTCGGCTCTTCTCATCCAGTTTCTTCCGGCCGCCTTTCGCAGGTCGTTGCTCCACCTGGCCGGTGGGCGTCCTACACTTCGCTTGCCGGTTCGCGGTCTCCACTCAAGGACATGTCTACTCCAACGGTTGTCCGTCCTTCGAGAGATGTGACCAGCCCATTGCCACTTCAGCTTGCTAATTCTATGGGCTATGTCGGTTACTTTGGTTCTCTGTCGGATTACCTCATTGCGGATTTTATCTTTCAGAGAAACTCCGAGCATAGCCCTCTCCATAGCTCGCTGAGCGACTTTGAACTTGTGGATCAGTCTCACTGATGACCATCAATAAGGCAGGACTACTTATAAACGGGTACCGATAATTTGGCATAATTGTTCTGATCAAATTCAAATTACCAGTACAGCTGTTTAGTTTTAGTTAAAACACAGAATAGGTAACAGTACTTTGAAAGTTGATAAGGCATAGTTATTTACCTCGGCCAAAGAGTCGACCTTATACAAACCAATAGCCAAGCTATATAACTGTATTTACCAAGACGAAAATCCATAATAACAATAAACCCATATCTTTTGTACCAATATCGCTATAAGGAAAAAGGGAATAAGATTCAAAGGAGTACATTTTATGTCTCTCCAGTTATGAAATATCAGATTCAAGCTCACAGGTGCTACTGTATTTTGTGTAAAATATTAAAATGAAGCCACGTTTGCCAGAGGTCACAAATTAGAGATTCAGATGACCTCTCCCGTAAGTTTTGCGAGAGCTCATTGTCTATTCGGGGTGAATTAAAATTCTATGACAATTCAATTTGAGAGGCGTTTATGATGAGTTTAAACTCATCCGTCCTCAAGGATAGATTGCATGCTGTGCTTAAAAGTTTTTAGTTTGACAAGTTCGTACTATTGGGTTTAAATCGTGTTCAAACGTGGAAGTTAAATAGATACATTAATAAAGTGAACAAGGAAGGATGATTTCTTCATTCAACTCATTATCGGTGTCTTTATTTCCTGATCAATAACCTTCCAAGTGTGCAAATCTTGGGAGGAGGTTACGATTATTTTCAAGTCAGCGGTTTAAAATAAAAAGATGACAGAAGTTGGACTTCTGTCATCTTTTTATTGAAACCAATGAAATTATTTATGAAAAATCCTTTAATACGCTATAGAAGAAATGGTATTCAGACTCGGCTGGATTATAAGGATTAACAAGAACAATAAGTAAGCATCAGAAACTTTGTTCTACCACTTTTAGGACCTGATATTTCGATTTTATGACCAACAGTGTAATGTTTACTTCGTCTAATCCTAGGGTTAGGCTGGAAAAGGCAATATTAATAAAAGTTAGAGGTGATTGACTGTTATAAGTGACCTTCTTGACGAGAAATGGGCGAGGGAGAAAATCGTCGAAGTTGGTGAGTAGGTGTAAAGTAGGTCTAGGTTATTGGGAATTTAGAGGTCTGGGTCACTAGGTAGGTGTAGTAGGAGCACTAAGTGAAATAACATTTGTTAGAAACTCGTAATACTCGTCTACCACGAAATAATTTAGTAAAAAATTATAAATAGTTTAAATAATTTATTAAATAGTATTATTATAATACCTATACATTTTTATAATATGAATTTCTGCAACGGTTTGTATGTTACGTAGTTCTAAATTTATCGAATTATTTTTTTACCTATCTAAATTCATTTAGGCTAGGCCCTAGGCAATAAGCATCGTCACGGTGGACAATTAGATATAGGTGTAAATAATATTTAATTACTATTTTGATCTTGATTAGCGTCCATTGTCAATACTAATTGACGCCGAAGATATTTAATCAATCGACAATCCGTGACATTGAAAATCTGGTCGAACCAATTTATTTGAAGTTAGGCTATGAATTATATTAGACTGAAAATCTGTCGATCATGTACCTCACTTACACAACACCCCTGGTACCAATTATCGTCGACGAGCCATTTCGTAAGGACGTTCATTAACGTAGTGGTCACCGACACCCAAAACATGTTCCTAAACCACCAGGAAATGAAGTATCGCTCCACGCACCGTCTAATACGTTCTACCTCGACACATGGGCGATAAAATATGTGAACAGGTGCTTTATCATAACGCAAAGCCTTATGTCAGGGCGCAGCGGCGGTGTGATGTACAAGTATCCTTACGGCTTACGTGGCTGGGATCTTGGGAAAATTAGTGGTTGTAATAGAATTTAGAGGATTTTGTATTCTGCTTTTAATTTCTTGGAATTTTGGCGTAGAAAGCTTTGTGAGGCTTAATTTATACGGCTTGAAATGTACAAATTTCTTGAAAATTACCGGATGTGATATGGAAGTTGATAATTAAAATACAAATATATCATTACATAAGGCTTTGGTAATGAGAACCAACATTTAAGTGACAAATTTCAATATACCTAGCGCCGCTATCCCAAAATCGTTATTAGCAGCATATTCAACTCACAGAAACCAAAATTTTGCAGAACTTTTAGTAGGTCGAATATTCTTTTGCTCAAACTTTAAATTGCATATTAATTATACATTCAAATATCATTCGAAATATTCTTGTTTATCATACTTGATTGAGTAACAATACTCAATCATGTCGTAACTACTTAATGGCTTGGATGTAATTTGGCACTTGGTCTGAGACTTGCTTAGAATACTTTTCATCCCTATGAACCTAATTTTACTAGTGTGAATAAATCGCGTTTTTGTTTCTAATAGCCGCCCCCACTCCTTCGTGGTCTAACTTGCTCTTAACCATGCTTATAAGAAGCATGGAACTAGGATCTCGTGCAGAGTTCCTGAATGAAGGAGTAGGTGATACGAAATGAAGGGGCAATAAGTGAGGCAATAAGTGGAGCCTACATACTTCATACTTACCATGAGTAAGGACTTGGGTATTAAATATATTATGAAAACAATTTAAACCGCCTTCAAAACTAATAAGTCATAATAGTAATAGTAGGCGAAAACAATTCCCTGTTGTTGCTTAATAAAAATAGTTTATTAATATTATAATATGTACGTTAGTCTGTAAGGTACATAAATATAATATGGGTCTTAGAATTACTTTAGTCGCTAATGTAACTATTGTTTTCTTAAGTTACCTGAAATGAAGAAGTAATAATAATAATAATAATAACTAGTAAATAATAATAGGGGCGACTTTGTGGCGAGTCGTCGGTGCGTGGCGACACTGAGCCTTACCCCGAGATTTTCCCTGAGGCTAAATGAGACCCCTGACCTCCGGCTTGCCTTAACTGGCCGTCCGGGGATGGAGATGCAAGAGCTAAGAACTAAGCTCTCAGGGTGGAAGTGTTAAAGGGCATAACGCCGGGAGTAGCGTTTAAGTGAAACTGCAACACACCTCTCGACACCCTTTAGCCACCTACACCAACGTTGCCCCTCTCATCGCCAATGAACGGCGGCCCTTAAAGGGGGCCCGTTTAGTGGGTGGCGAGTCACCACCTGCCAAAATATTTTCTTATGAGGCGGAACTGGCAGGTGCCGAGGTCTCATATCATAGACCGGCTCTCATCCATTAAAAAATCACCTCAATAGCCCAATCATAAGTAATTTTCATAACTTCAATAATAGTCCTCGCACTTATCGGGGGCTGTCTTTGATTCTATCTTTTAATGATGCACTTAGAGACAGTCCCCGATAAGTGCTGCCCATTACATATCTAAATTAAATGCTGTAAGAGGCCTCTACGTGTTGGACTCATGTCTCCGCGCAAGCCTTCCAAAGGACCGGGTGTATAACCCGTGAGAAAGAGCGACATAATAATAATAATACTTCCCTAAAAAGTTACAAGAGAAACCAAATAATAAAACATTCAAATTAAACTTGAACAATATATTGAAATTATTTTCGTATATTTACATGTATATTTATTTATTTATATATGGTATATGTAGATACAGCACATGCTACTTACAAACAAAGTCTAACACATTATGTGGAAAAACTAAGGTAAGTAAAATGCAATCAGTGTCAGCCACGTCTAGAGATAAACCATAATAAGTTTCTATGAATTTAACATTATGTGATACCAATATTCTAAACTTAATTTTAATGCTACAAGATTGTTTGATTGATTGCTTTTGATTTTGATGTGAGTTTCTGCTAAGCGTTAGGATGCAACATGAAATTCTGTGAAACGAGTCACTGCCAAAAAAATAAGCGAGCGTTCGCAGGACCACGTCCAAATATTCTTTGAATGAATTAATTAATATAACTTCATTGTTACCACCACAGTATAGAAAAAGTAACAGTTTTAAGAAAAACTTAACAATATTATTTATTATTATTAATCACAATTATTAATATTATAAAGGGCGATTTTATCGCTTAAAGCGATGTCTTCCAGTCAAACGTAGATGGAGAGGAATAACTTATAAAGGCATGGATGGACGCGTTCATGTGCTACAATAGTAACTTTATATTAACACTACAATTTTAACTACATATATACATACATAACATCATGAAATAAAGAAGAAATAAATAAACTTAATAAATATAAACCATCAAATACTTATACCTACATATATTTAATACACAGAAAGAGATGTTGTAGCTAATGCGAAAGATAGAAGAATTTTACGCGATCTTTAAAAACATCCAGCAACGGTGAACGTTTTATTGGAATAGGTAAGGCATTTCCTCTTCTTCTTCGTCTTTGGTACATTTCCTCGAACTTCAAATATTTACAACATTAACTCTGACAGCGTTTACAAAGAAAAACGAACGCAATCTGTTATTCCCGCAATTATTATCCAATTATGTTACCATCTCGCGAGCCCGCTCTAATCAGGGCAGAGCCGCGAAACAGAATAACTTATTCGATTTAAGCTCCGAACATACCTGTGCGAACAAAAAGACTCGCGCAAGCTCTTTGTATAAGGAGTCCTACGTAGTTGTAAAACACGCAGCTGCAAGGCACACCCGTGCAAAAAAATAAAAAATTGGATTGGTTCAAGTTGATTTGGAGTGGTGAAGCTTGTTGTAGCGAATTACGTAGTCTATATTGGGTCTTTATGTGATTGAGCTGACTTTTCTCCGGTCTTCACTGAAGATATTTTGTAACAAATTTAATGGTAGTTTTTTTATGTAACTGAATGACGAGACGAGCTGGTCGTTTGCCTCATGGTAAGCAATACGCCAGCCCATAACAATAATGGCACCACCCAGAAAACACATTTATAATTAAAAAACTAACAATAGAAGCTAATTAGTAGTTAAACATTGGCGGTCTTATCGCTAAAAACGATCTCTTCCAGGCAATCGTGCAGGGAGAGGAATAACGCAAAAATAAGTAGTGGACGGTGGTTTTCAATATCTTAATACATTTACATACACCAATTACATAACATACACACTAATAAAAAAGTAAATAATGAATAAAAAGTAAAATAAAAATGAAAATACTAAATACATGCAATAAATAAATTATTATTACCTCTTTAGTTTTATATAATCCCGAAAACTGTCTCAGCTTTGTTTTTCTGTGTACACATATTTTTGGATTACAATCTAGACTCAAAACTGTATGATATTAAGTTATAGCTCTGTATTGATTGTAGTTTGTTTTGTGTATATAATAAATAAATAAAAACAATACTTTTAAAATATACTGGTGGTAGGTTTCTTGTATGCGAGAGGCCGTCTGGGTGGGTACCACTGCTTTGCCAGTTATTCAGCCGCCAAGCGGTAGTGCGCAAGCATTACTGTGTTCCGGCTTAAAGGGCATTGTAGCCAGCGAAATTACTGGGCATTATGAGACTCAACAGCTAATTGTCTCAGAGTGACGAGCGCAGTACAGCGCCGCGCAGGATTTTGCAAAACAAAGTTCTGGGTGGTGCTGTTATTGTTATGGGCTGGCGTATTGCTTACCATCAGGCAAACGACCAGCTCGTCTCGTCATTCAATTACATAAAAAAAAAAAAGAAAAATATAATAAACATACATATACTTTAAAATAAATAAATATTACATATATTACAATATCAGGATAAAGATGATGCTACACCATTCTATCTCTGGACCCTTTCTGGACCCTCTCTGGACCTCCCAAGTCCCAGAACAAAATTATGGTGATTATTTTTAACAAAATTATTACTGAAGTACCTACTACTATCGTAATTTGTAATTTCCAATCACTTGCCAATTATTTTATGACGATACCTGTGACTCTTTCACACTATCTCACGGTACCTCGGTTAGAATTATTATTTATTCGCCACGAGAAACAAAAGTAATCTTAACTAAGAATTATCTTAGATAGCCAACCTTACGACAGAAATCTGAAAAATTTGTCCTGTCTAACTTGTAAGTCATGGAAGTCTTTTACTTTGCAGTCGCGCTATTTGTATAGGCATGTCCATCACTTTATTCGCTAATAGAGCACGAATAAACAAACAAGATTAAGTTGGAATAAGCGGGTTTTATAAATTTATAGAGTAGAGCCCTTAATTCCCGAAACTGATGTTGAGTTTTAAGTTCACGGAAGCGGGTTGCTTAAATCAGATTGCGCTGAGTGGGCTGTCTTAGGTCTTTGTAATTATTTCAAACTAAACTAACCAGCGCTTTAAGTTTTGGCGCAGATTGTTTAATTGTGGGTAATTTTGTAAAGATTTTTTGGTACAATTAAACTTTAATAAGACGTTTTTGATATAACGCACGAACATCAGATGTACCTAGTGTACCTTTGATTTCATGAACCAGACCCATTTTTCCCTTGTTCAGTTTATCGCAATTTCGCAATCCAGTTTTAAATAATCAAAAAGTATTGATAGCACTAATTTAGAATTTCAAGTGATTTTGTTTTAACGTAGCAGTAGAGGATGGTTATTTCACAGACTTACCAGGATTGCAATATCAGCAGTTTTCAGCACAAATTAAAAGCGACTTATGTTTAAATGTAGGCAGTAAAAACATTGCATTTTATTACCGATTTAAGTATAATCTAAGTGTTCTTGAGGCGATGATCTGGTATATCTTAATAGATAAATGGAGATAGATTATATTATCATCAAAGCTATTATACTACTGTTGGCATTCGAGGCTTCGAAAAGACTTACCTAATATGTACCCCCACAAGTTCAGTCTAAATTCTAAATCATGTATTAACTTATAAAGTTAAACATTTCTAACTTGTTAAGATAAATAGACACCCGGGGAATTCATACCTATCTCATTACTAAGTGAAATACAAGTTTTAAACTAAAGTTCAAAATACTCGCTAACTCAATTAACAAAGCGTTAAATTAAACATTCCAGTTCCTGCTAAGATTTATATGGTATTTGTATGAACAGAAGTTTGTTTCTAGCGTTTTTAATGAATAGTCAAACTAATCTAAGTTAGAGGTGAAGACGGGTGGCAGTAATGGCACCAGCGTAAGCTGACCTTCCATATCTCCCGAATTCTTTACAAAGTTGGCTAATAAAGGAAGATGGGACGTTTTCTATGGCTCTCAGTTAGCTGGTTGCACGCACAGCTCTTTCATATAGACATCGTAAATCAAAAACTCCTAACTTATTAAAATATCTTCTCAGATCTGTAGATGCTTCTTCTGTTATTAATTCAAATTATAGGGTAAGATATTTTGTTAATATTTAGGTTATAAATTGTTATTAATGGCGAGTAATTTCTTATCTCAGGTCAGGCTTCTTCTTCAATACATTAATGTTAATGAAAGCTAGAATATTGCCGTCGACGATTAAAATTTATGTTCAAGAAATCAGTCTCCACCTAGGTTAGGTTAGGTAAATTATTTCTATTAAAATTTGTTTAAAATATTAAATACTTTAATTAGTATTCTTGCTTCTGTGGCTTTTCAGTAGGTAGATAACTTCTTAATATAATTTAGTAGGAGATGCCCACGGGTTTGTTCTATTAAAATATAGATTATTTTAAGATTCTCCCCTAAGGAAGTTTAAATTTCTTCCAAATCAGTTGATGTAATGTAATTGAGTAACCTATAACCAAATTTAAAATATAAAATTTCAGATAGACATGAATTCATGTTAGATTCTATATAGATTTCATAAATACGTTCTAGAAATTTTAACTTTTACTCATTTACAAATTGAAACAATATAATTCCAAAATTGAAAATGAAGAGACAAAATTTCAATTTTTAAATTGTTTTCCTTAAATTGGTTCGCAAATGGGGTGATGTCTAAATAAATAATGAAATACCTCGTTTAAAACGTCCCCCATGAATGAGTAAAAGCCTACAGGTTGAGCACATGCTACCCAAACACCATGTAAAAGGTATAGTCAGCGACAAAATTAGCTGAACATTAAAATAAATCATAAACCATATACAGGTGAGTTTTTCAACACGGATTGTTCGTTTCTTATTAGCAGCAGATTCCATTTTTGTGATTTTATTTGATTTTAGACAGATTTTTATGAATGTTAAAAAGTTGGAAAGTAACTAACAGAAAAGTTAGAAATATTTGCGTGTACAAGTTTTTGTTCCTTTTAAATTCTAGATAGATTAACGATTATGCGAAAAAATCTATTTATAAAAATAAACTATGTAGATTTTTAACAACAAATTATTTTATATCAGTTAGGGTAGTGTGTCATAAGGATCTTTTCCAAAAACTCACATGAACACATGAACGTCTACTGAAAATGTTTAGGGCATTTTGTTGCTAACCGTACATAATATATATATGTAAGGTATGCTGTAGAATTGCTCGTATGCATTCACATAGAAAATGCTTTTGATGAATCGTCTGTAAAGCTTTCTGAAGTAGCGCCCTGTTATAGAAACTTTTGAAGATATTTTAATAAACACAGTACTAGGGTACTACGTTTCCGTAAAGTGGCTCATAGGGAATCCTATAGATAAATAGGAAAGACTTTTAAAACTTAATTATACAAAAATCGTTGTGGTTAAAAATAGATTGCACGGCAATAAGTCCCGGAGGTGAATACTCCTTTTTAACAAATATAATAATATGCTCTCAGCTATAATGTTTGTAAAAGCCATTATGTTTCTATGTATCAACAAATTCATCGCTAAATCCAAGATAATCTCCTTCAGCCGTATACCGGGAGCCTCATCCGCATTATCCGGTTGAAACAAAATGTTATTGCAGTAATAACCGAACTTGCATTATTGGACAAACGAGGATAATCCCTGCGAAATACAATACCTATGGTATTTTAAGCGTGACCGTAATATGTTTCATATTTTTGTTGTTTCGATTTTACAACAGAGGTGAAATGACCAGATGAGTATCTCCAATGACCAGACGCTCATTTGGTTATTGGAGATACTTAATACTCACGTCCACTTAAAAAATTCTGCTGTATATCTCCATACAGGAGAATTTTAGAGGTGTGCGTGAAGGGCCAAATACGAAACTCAGGAATAGCGAAAAATTTTCAAAGCGGTTCTGGGTCGATTGTGATAAAAACCAAAACTGCATAATTGGATTTTTGGAAAAAGTAATCCTAGTCATATTGATTTCGAAAAAAAAACTCATTCTGTATTATTACACTAGCCCATGTGTAGTTTATAAGGATCAAATTCTGGGAAGTAATGTCAAACGGCAAACCTTCTGCTAAACCTTCTCCGAGGTAGAGAAGGTATAGAGAATAGAGGTTTAATGCTTCCTTACAATTTCTTTGAGTCCTGTCCATCCAAAGGTTGTCTGGAAGAGATCGCTATAAGCGATAAGACCGCACATTGTAACACTTTAGTTTTAAGTATTGTTTTGTAATTATTTCTTGCTGTTGTGAGACAATAAAGCGTTATCTAATCTAATCCAATCTCTTTGACTTTTAATGTATTCAACATTACATTTTGTAAAACACATCAATTTGTAAAGTGTATTACTGATGTAGGACTCTAATGTTAATGAGCCTTTCCGAGTACCTATTTAGAATATTTCGTATTACAGTGTTCAGTGTGGTGTGAAAATATTTCAATTCTGTTTCAATGGGTTAATACAATTGTTTATCCTTTGTTTGCGGCCATTTATTGCCTAATACATTTATTCAATTAGGTTTTTGATAGTCACGAGTAAATGCAGGTGAAATTGTTATAAAATATAATTTTGTATAAAGCATTTATTTCCAACTCACACTGGGCATGGTGAATATACTCTCTCTATGAGAGAAGGCCCATTTCCCAGCAGTGGGAACGAAATCGGCTTATGATAAAATTAAATATTTTTTTGGATAGAAAATGGCCTATTAGAAAGAAAGAAAGAAAGAAATAGGTTTATGGTGGCAAAAAAAAAACAGAAATATGAATACACTAAGTTACAAATACTTTAAATCTAAAATATACGCTAATCTAAAAAATATATTAAAATTAATTAATAATTAATTAGCTTTGCCACAATACGGCCTCCACTCAGCAAAATGCTGGTTGTAGCAACCAGCGCTGATCTTCCGTAGAAGCCGCCCAGTGACATCACGGACACACAACATATTTTTTTATAGTTGGCAAAATCACAAAAAATACAAAGTTACAAACACACTATTATTATAATTTTACACAAATAAATAAATAAAGAGACCAACTAAAAAGACAGAGAAGACAAAAAAGAGAATAAAATTAATAAATTAGATTAGCTAGTTACGAAGTCGCAGTTAAGGTGGCGACTATACAGAAATTCAATTTTTTCCTCGTAATCAATTACGTAGGGAGATAAAATTATCTCCCTACGTAATTGATTACGAGGACGAAATTGGTTAAAAAGTAAGTAAGAAAGTAGCAGTAAGTAAGCAGTTGTCAATTAGGAATAAATATTCCTGATTGGCAACTGATTACGAATCAGTGGTTGAAAAGGCGCCCAAACCAAGTATAAATTCGAAATTTTTCCAAAACTTGTAATACATAGAATTGTATGAATGGCTAAAGTAATTTGGTAACGAGCCCAGATGTTTTCCATTTTAGGATTAATATTTATTTTTGCATTATGAACTCAATTGGTGAGATATCAGTGGGGTCTGACGTAACATCCTACCGAATTTCAAGATATTCTTAAACGAATGTCCTTTAGCAAATGGTGTTTTTTCATACATAGTTTCAATATATGTATGGGTATATACATTATAGAGGTACATTATATCTCTACCAGCATGTTACCGGTCCGGTAACATTACCTCACAACTCGCACTACCTAAACCCTTGTACCCCACAACACCCTACGGTTGTACCGATCTAACGTAACATTCGCCTTAAACCGTAACATACTTGTAACATGCTCCTTAAGCCGTAGGATATATTATTGCAGGTAATTGCTAATATATGTACGAGCAAAAGCTTAGATGCAGGCGAGCAGCGGGGCCAGTGACTATTATATAATAGTACGCTACGAACACTGCATGTTCTGTCTAAAATATCTAATTTCTTTCGATAATGACCTGGAGTTATAGGTACTTTGGAACTTGAGTGACCGTGTGGGAAGTATTTTGGTAGATAGTCAGTGTAGTGCCGACACATCTCAGTGAATCACTGATTGGTTATATTTGTTATATTTGAGTAGTTTCGTGTTATAACATATTTTATATTAAAAAAAAAAAGTTTGTGAAAATGAGTGGATGGATGTTTGTTACTTAATCATGCTAAAATGGATTTTGATGAAATTTAGTATGTAAATACTTTAGGCCCTGGAATAGGACATAGGGTACTTTTCATCCCGGGAAAACGAACAGTTTTTAGGAAACAATTATAAACAGAATTCTACGCGTATGCAGTCGCGGGTACCAGCTGTGTAGCCAAATACCAACGAATATGCGACGAGCAAAGCCGCGAGCTAAAGCCAGCTGTCCTGCAGGCACGACCGACAATACGATCTGCGAAATCAGATTACTTTATTGAATGCGAGCAGATCATGAATGAAATTGATAAAATCGTCTGTGGTGCGAAACGCGCAATTTATACGAGCTTTGGTTGAGGACCTGTGGGGAATTCGTAGCGAGTACTCGAAATAGGTAATGCATTTTCGTAAGTGACTTGACTGTATTGTTAATGTTATTACCATAATGGTTAGTGTTATTTATTATACCGTTATATTACCATCCTTCGTAAGCGTAGGTCGATAAAAAGGTATCAGGAACTAGAATAATGTACATAATACAACCCTTTATTCATCATGTGGGCATTGCTTTATTAATTGTTATGGGCAGGCGTTGCTTAATGGTAAGCCATTAGGCGAACGACTTGTTCGTCTCGTTACTCAGTATTGATAATGATAGTGGATAGCTTGAATCAGCGTATATATATATTCACATACGATAGAGACCTACCACGAGAAAGGTTATGTATATATATATTAGTATATATACAGGTCGAATCATGCTGCGATAGATTCTTTAATCTACAGGTTGACATACATGTTTGTTCTCTTAACCTTTCTCGTGGTAGGTCTCTATCGTATGTGAAAGGCCTTTTGGGTAGGTACCACCGCTTTGCCAGTTATTCTGCCACCTAGCAGTAGTGCACATTACTGTGTTCCGGTTTGAAGGGCATTGTTGCCAGCAAAATTACTGGGCATATTGAGATATAATATCTGATGTCTCGGGGTGATGAGCGAAAGTAGTGCTACGCATTACTTTTAATGGTATTAAAAGTTCTGGGTGGCACTGCTTGTTGAGAGTAGGCGTGGCGCTTACCATCAGGTGAACAACTTGCTCATTATTCAGTTCATTAGTCAGTTCCATAAACAAAAATTTGGCTAATGATTAAATTAGAAGAACTAACGTAGGTACGTAATACGTAGTTACTTAACTATTGAATATACCTATTCAAACTGAATCATTGCTTCGCTATAGAATTATTACGCAGTAGCGAACTACTACTACTCTACTACTACTACTCCAGAACTTTTGACTTGGCATACTCACAATTTCGTGTACGACCGCATTTTTTGTATACTTTAGGTTTTTCTATAACGTTATCTATAAAATTCTGTTCTAATCAGACCACCTGACTACGCCATAAAAGGAAACTCTATATTTTCATCTTCTAAATAATCTCTAAAATAGTGGGCGTGTTGTAAAACGTCGGTACTCAGTCTTTTAGGTAGCTTTATATTTAAATTACTGGCTACTTTTATATATAAGGATAATAGGTACAATTATAAAGGGATGTGGGAGGAGTCGTAGGTATGCCGGAGGGCTAGTCTAATAATATAATACCTAATTCAAACATTTACCGGCTGAAGTTTATATCCCAAATTGTATATAGCATCCAACGCTTTAACAGATTGGGTCATTTTGGCCCCGAGGAGGTAAATTGCTGGAAAGAGGTCCGTTGCTCTGCAAATAGAGTCACGTAATGCATAGAAGGCCCTACGTTAGAGGTAGTGTGAGGCAGTGGTTAAGGTCTGTTCGATTGGCTAACAATCGGATTGATTTACACACACACACACACATGTGAAAATGATGCGTCATATTGAGCGTTAACTGCCGATGGGGTTTAGGTATACGTATAGTAATTAAAAAAAAAAAAAATTGAAAAGAAATGAAAAAATGTTTAATAGGTTAAAAAGACATATTTAAGGGTATGGAGTAGGTACCCAACCTGGTGTGGGGCCAAGTGGTCCCACACTAGGCTGGATACCCGTACAGAAGCCAGGACTCTTCCGTCGGAAGTACAATCGTGCCTTAGAATCAGGTACAATAATAACTAACAAATATATACATAGGGCGAGTGTGGCTCAGTAGAGCGAGTGTGGCTCAGTAGAGCGAGTGTGGCTCAGTGGGAGAATGTGCGACTTTCGATCCGACGTACCCAAGTTCGAATCCCGCTGGCCTCGCACCACTGACTTTCTTATGTTATGTGCGGATTTAACACTCGTTCTGAAAACGGTGAAGGAAAACATCGTGAGGAAACCGGCATGTCCAAGAATTAATCACAAAAATTCAAGGACATGTGACATCCACCAACACGCACTGGGCCAGCGTGGTGGATTATGGCCCATTCTCTCTCTATGAGAGAAGGCCCGAGTCCCAGCAGTGGGAACTGATGGTGGGAAGTGATGGGCTGATGATGATGATGATGATATACATAGGTACTCGATGCTTGTAATGTTTTAAGTGTATGTATGAGGGTGTGTGTGTGTGTGTGTGTGTAGAAGTGAGAGGGTGTGTAATAGGTATAAAGGTATTAATAAATATATATTATAATAATATATATTTGTACATAGTTGAGTATCTTATAATTGTTTCTTTTTGTGACAATTGTAAATTTCTTCCATTAATAAATATACCATAAGTATATATTTAATATATATACTTACTTATCTACTGAGTTTATTAGAAGTTAGAGCCCGTTGTCTTAATAACTAACTATTTCAAACTGTTTTTTAAGATTAAGAATATTGATATGTACTTGTTTTTAGTATATTTTTAACAGAGTGGATTCAAAATAATGCCTAATTAGTGGGACTGACCAAATAATCTCACCTATTTGGTAAGGTTTTATATAATTAGAAAGAAGAAGAAATATATTGCTCAGGCAATGAACCAGCGCCTTCGGGACATCGTCCCGACGCCTTAACCATTGAGCTACCGAGCCAACTGCTCGAGCAACCAAATTTCTTCTATCCTTCTTATATCGTCTTACGGTGACGATTCACTTATTTCGGTCTTACTACCTTGACAAAGTTTCAGTACTGCTATAATACGCATTGTATTAAAGGTAACGTCAAGGATTAGGTAACAGTGACTAGTAAAGGTGACTTTCAGTAGCACGCACCGCTTGGCCCGAATAAAAGCCTCTCGGCTCGCCAATGAATGAAATTGCCTTTTGGATAGAGAACTAATATGTGCCCTAGTATTGTGTTTCTTTTTAGTTTTTCTGCTGTTTGTTCGATCATGTATTGTTGGAACAATCTTACAAATAAATAAATAACGCCCAACGATCACATACGATCCTGGGCCTTAACTAGGATTCCTTGAATCTAAGAGATTTATATAAGACCATGGTCCCACAACACCGAGAACCGAAACAAACACTGCTCTTTTTTTCTGTGCACAAACTCATCTTTATCTCAAGCACAAATTTATCTCATCTCGATGGAACTCGGAACCTCAGTGGCGTATGAGTTTTGAGCCAACCTATTCAACCACTACACCACAGAGGCTGACTAATACTACGTATAAATACATAAGTTTGTGAAAAATTATGCTTGCTACTCAACCACGTAAAATCTACTGAAAAAAATGATGTATTTTATTAAGTAAGTACTGTTAAATCCTGGTAAATGACGTTATTTATTTTAGTTGTGATCGTCCAACTGCAGGCTTCCCTACTCCTACCTACCCTCTTTCCGTTCCTCACGGTTTAATTTTATTTTATGTATTTATTTATTTCAGGCAGTACCTATACCAAAGTAAAATTAACAGAGGCCCATAGACGATGTAGGTACCTCACAGACTAACATATAGGTATATATACAAAAATAAAACAATAACTATTTAATTACACTACTACGCAACACAACGGCGGTAGACTACCCCTGTAGCCCAAAATTACGGGGTAAGGAACAGTTTCGCGTGTTCTGCTGGAACCTGGAGCGCGTAGGACTTTAAATCAGTTGATAAGCTCCTCACGCGAACTCATGCATATTCTATCCCGTACATGCCTATTCTCTCCCGGACATATCAAAGGACTTCTTCGCCTCCTTGTCCAGGCGAGAGAGATAAATCTTGACAGTCGGGGCTACAACTCGAAGCGTCGAAGTTGTATCCGTGGCGGTGCCGCGATGTCTTTAGCTGCCAATCCTTCCAGTAACAATCCAGTACGTCCCGCCATCTCCGCTTGGAAAATGATATGAGATACTTTTTACCCAGAAGTTTATCCACGCGGGTGAAGACGCGGGGCGCGGCTAGTCATAAGTGTTACTGGATTCATTTGCATACAGAGTGTTTTTTTCGGAGGGCGTGAATGCGACTTCTTTAATGATTTTTTGATTATTTCTTAATATACTTCACATACTTATCAACTCCTTATTATAGTATAGAGGAACAGTGACTGCGACCTTTTGCAAATAAACAATCCTATTTGTTTATTTACAATTGGAAACCGCTCAAACAGATTTGTAAAACGCCAGACATTTAATTGGTTAGATTTGTCTATTGGAAGTTTTTAAATGACCAGGTTCTGTTATTGTACCTAGCTAGTTAACAACATTAGATTGATTTTACATTTCTTAAGCAAGGTTTGGAATTTTTTTTAATCTAAATATTCTTATAAGTATAAAGCGGACCTTCCTTCAAAGGTCCAAACCGTAAACTCCCGGAAAAAGATATTGTAATTGTCTGAAACCTGGTCGATTATCCGACACAATCATAGCGTGAGTGAAGCCGTTTTAAGTTTATATGTCTAGTTCCATGATGGAACTACTACGATTTATTTTGGTGCCATGTCGTAACAATGATTTTAATAAAAAAGTATTTAAGAGAAAAATAAAACATTTCTTTTTGTGGAACTGAGTGAGGAGACGAGCAAGCCATTCGCCTCATGCTAAGCGCCACGCCTGCCTTTAACAATTGCAGTGCCATCCAGAACTTTTCGTACCGCAAGAAGTAGGTACTACTTAGCAATGCATTGCATTTGCATGCAGATATTAAGTTTCATAGTAATTTTGCTGGCAAGACCCTTCAAACCGAAACACAGTAATGCTTGCGCACTGCAGCTTGGCGGCAGAATGACTGGCAAAGCGGTGGTACCCACACAGACGGCCTCCGCATACGAGAGACCTACCACGAGTAAACATTCAAAATAACAAAAACTGTAAATGTCAAACTGGTCATAATGACCAGAGGCTTGCTTATTTTGAACGCTGTCTATACTAACTTATTTTCTCCTTTGGTTTGCTAATATTCAGATAAAGAATCACTTTACTTTGAGTTGCATTGCTGGCTATGGACAGTTCCCACAGTAAATATCATATAGAATAATAGGATAACTATACACTGCATTATGTCTCAGAACGTAGCATTTCCTCCGGATTTCCGGGCAAAGGAGTAAATTTTAAGACAAAGGAATGCTGGTAGTCAAATAGAAACACACACACACACACACACACAGCTTTACTACCTGGTTGGTTGGCGCTAAACTTGTTTGTTCTATTATCTTACTATAGCCTGAACGAATTAAACAAGGTGGACGCCTCGTAACCAAATTCAAAAGTGCACGCAAGTTATGCCAGTCCGCTCGTTCGTACACAATCTTCACGCACACATTTACATCATGCTATGCCGATCGGCCATCACAACGGCATCGGCTTGATTTCGGCCCTCAGTCCACTCAAACAAACATAAGGCTACCGCCAATGCTATGCTACAGTTGTTGTTTAGCGAGATTCCGTCCGCTTTTTTATTCGTACATGACTATATCTATAGCTATCAATCTAGACAATAGTAACAGTGATAATTACGCCCAATCACATACACAGAACCTGGCCTAGCTTTCAATTTCAAATATAGAAGGTGGTAGCAACTTTCAAAGTGCAATATTGATATTTTTTAGCGGAATAGAACGCGGACTTCTACTTTTTGCGGATTTTGCGGGTTCGAAAATTATGCAGACAAATCCGATCACAAGACATAATTGGAAACGATCGGGATTGGTGTTCGAGTTAAACGATTCCCCTGCTGGTTCACTAATTTTTTATGTATACTTAATACTTACTTAAGGGTGCAGTAACAGGCTACATAAATACTTACTCTTACTAAGGACTATACGGGTAATTTTAACGCCCATCCGACGACGACGGGTCCCATTAGTCTTAATTAATCTTAAAATTATTAATAACCGTTTTTACATCTTCGTCTCCCTCAAAATCAGACTGCTATTATCATTGTAGTAAAAGAATAGAAAAGTAAAATTGTAAGCTAAACTTGAGTTGTTAAAATCTCCATTTGTTTCGCAAAGGTTTAAAAAATGGGCCCACAATCCAGATGCACACGTTTTTGTGAGTGGCTTACTTAGTTTGCTCTTTAGAGTGGCTTCTGCATTTAATGAGTCAGTACTTGTATATATATATATATATATATGTATATTTTGTTTTGTTCATTTGTTTTGTAAATATTTTATATAACTATAGTTTAAGTATTTTGTTAGAATACATACCTATCTATATAGTCTGCACACTATCGTCTATAAATTTTAATATTGTCTTTATAGCATACGGTTGTCTGGAAGAGATCGCTGTTTAGCGATAAGACCGCCTATTGTACTTATCATAAGAAGTATGTGTACAATGTAATTCCTTCTTAAGTGCAATAAAGTAAATTTGAAAACACAATAAGATTGCGGCAAGCGACGAGTATTGCACTACGACCAAACCACATATTATTCGTAGACTATGCATCAATAACTGCCACAAATCTAGTCTGTTTACAAGCGCCTTTAGCTTCTTTTAAGTATTGTATCCAATCATAGCAAGCAGTATATCCTTCTAAAGTCATTAGGTAGGTATATTCCCCAGGTACAAATTATTACACAATATATGACGTTATATTTGTACAACTTGGTAGGTACCTACTACATTGTTCCTTATATTTTATCCATTTATAGATTTTTAGTGTTTCTATGAACAGGTGTTTCTATTGCACTATATATATCGTGAAACAGTTAACCTATCAATATAGTAATATATAAGTCTGTTGTTCAAGATCATTAATTACAAGCTTACAGCTATAGGGAAAGGGAAGCCAGAGCAATAAATAAAACAACTGGTTATTGTTTGAACAATGTCCATATTATATTTATTACCACATACACACGGCACGATGTGAACCTTGTCTTAAATCATTGTATTATAATAGGTATATGTACATTGCACAATGTGTATACATACATCGCCATACACGCGCGCCCCGAGAGGCTGTATGATTATATATCTCATAGTATTATGTACGTTATACATATAATGTAATATTCCAATAAGAAAGTGCTTTGGTGCACGAAATCGGGGCGGCGGACATACCCACCGCTTTTTACAAAACGTATTGATATTATCATTATTTTAATAAAGAGATGCCGTAAAAACTAATTTTATTCATTCATTACGATTTATATCCATATTGTATACAGATTCATGTAACATATTATACACGAAGAAATGACGAAAATATTGCGCCGACGCCGCGATTACAAAGATCGCGGATCGTTCGCCTATCGTTATCTCCTTTTCTCTAATATTTTAAATGTACATGACACCAAATTCGAACGTATATAAATCCAAATTTACGTTAATGTAAAATCTTAGGTAATTGATTTTTATTGCTATAGAAAATCAGTCAGCACGCGAAGCACGCAATCGAGAAGTAACCGCGAGAACGAAACCAAGCGGGCGGCGTTGTGCGGGGCAGGCGGGGCAGGGTGCGGAGCGGAGCGAGCGAGCGAGCGGCCCGCCGGCGCCGCCGCCGGGCGCCCGCCAGTGCTTCTCATAGCTAAACTCTTGCCTCGCTCTGATGCTGCGATGATACGACCGATCGGCTGGGTCGGTTCGTGTGGAGCCAATGCGCGTCCGGTTCTACGCGAATAAGTATACCTTTGGTCCTTGAAACGTTACTTGGCCGTTGCCGAATATGCAAAGCTACTTGATCTATGGCCGCCACGGCGACTCTACGAACTTTACCAGTCTGTCACGTTATTAGATTTAAATTAATGTTATTATCTTTAATCATAATGTAAAGTAGATACAGTGTAAAATAACGTAGAATGTCATTATACAAAATATAATAAATTATCTTTTTATTTCATTATACATACAATACATCGCAATATTAGGATCACATAATGAATTTTAAAATAAATTTGAGATCTCGCTTATTATTACGTACGTAGTCTTTATTCTGATATAGAACACATTTCTAAAATGGTGACTGAAGTAAATAAACTAACGTCTAACAAGCGAGAGAAGACGGCGCAGAGGGCACGCGCGGCGGCCGCACGGAATCTGTGAGGTCATCGCGCGTCACCGCTCCCGTTATCTAGCTCCTATTCATACGGGCCATATTAGACGGCTGCAATTTCTGAATCTATAAGTAATTGACATTTTCCTCTAAAAATTTAAAATTGAACCATTCTAGAATCACAAATTAGTTGTCGTTAAGATATGATTTAATTGGTAATATCCACTTACGAGAATTAATAAAAATATCAATTAGTAAGAATACAATTTCGAATAACCTACAGCAAAATCAACTATAATATGGCCCGTCAAGTAGCTCTAAAGGTGACACTAAAGAAATAACCTCAACAAAGCATAATATAACAACAATGAACTTATAATATTCGAACTAATTTGCTCAAACGAATCTAATATCGATCAGATGGTATCGACCTATCGACTACCTGCAGCGCCATACTACCTCGGTCATACTATATTTCTTAACGTCCATTTTGTTCATTCCAATGTTTTGTTTCATATTTCAAAGTTTCTAGAAAGCTATTTTGTTTTTTTGTAGAATAATTATATGAAATAACTGTAGTTAAAAGCTTTTGTGTGGAATTCAAAGGCAGGTCGTTAAGAAATAGCGAAGTGACGCAGGTGACATTCAATTTGATCGGCGGGTGATGTAGTAAAGGCAAGCTGCCTTAGCTGCTATGCCCATTGAGGCGCCTACCTAACGTCTTTTTACACATGCGGCTAACTATTATATACATTAATCATCATGTATCGTCTCGATGCAATCGCGGCGAACCGATGGCTTCTCACGAACGCGGCGAAACGAACCTCTCACTATGTTTGTTTGTTTGTACTCGTACTCACACGGGGACAAGCAGCCGTGTGCGCTTCTCCTACATTAAAAAGGTCGGTAAGAAAATATAGTGAGGATGTGAGAGTGAATGAGAGGCCGACGGCGACGGGAGGCGCAGCCCCGCCTCGCCGCCGGCCCGGGCCTAACAATTATAACATCTCATCGTAATAATTAAATATTCTAAGAAAAATGTCTTAAATACCTATAACACCGTAAATATAAAACAAATAATTACGTTAATTTGTTAGGTATGATATTCCGACCGTCCTACAGACTCACACCATTCGATTTCATTATCAATTTCCTAGCTAACGTTTTTTTAACAAGATAATTGCGGTCGCGTCTCCTGCGCGGCGGCGCTCGGAGCTCGCCGCGTGACGTCATCTCAGCGAACGAATTCGGCACGAACAAAACGCAAAGCAAACGCGACGCCCGCCCACTCGTCCGAGCGAAGCGAGCGGAGCGAACACGCTCCCACTAACATTCCTTTAGGTATTCAATTAACTACGTACACATAAGTAATAAATTACCATTAAAAAGAATATTGATTTTACTTCGTATCATTTCAATATTATTTTCTGTAACAGGAAACATTCATATTCATAACGTATTTTTAATAATAATAGCATTTAAAAGATTGTTTATTATTCTTACCTAAAATTTAATACCTAGTTTTTTAGTATTAATGTTTAATTGATGTAAGTAATGAGTAATAATAATAGTAAATAACGAATGGATGCAACTGAGTGCATGTGTAGCGAGCGGCGAACACGGTTTTGATGCTCGGTGGCTTGCCGTAGCAGATGCTACGTCGTAGCAACGTAGGCCGTAGATCGTAAGCACCGCTACGAAAACAGCTACGTGATCCCGCGTAGCCCCCTAATTACTGCAAACTAGACAGTGGTCGTCAAATGTCTTCAGTACCTAACGAATATGATTAATGAATTGACTTCATATTTTATTCTATTACCTCAAACCTGCGCCTTTGGCTGTAATTTTTATATCCCTGTCTTTACTTTATTGAAATGTTTGTGTCGTGTTACTAAATCGTTTTGTATGAAAAGTTGCTGTTTATTAATAACGTTTGATTAAAATTTTAGACATAACTAAGTACGGTGTGACTCCGAGCTTCGTGTGGAGTCTGGTGATGTTCTCAACAGTGGCCTTAAATTACGGTAAATACAATCGTAAGAAACAATGAAATATTATTACGTAATGCACGAAATTGTTATTATTATAATTACAATACCTACTTTCAAAGGTACAAGATAGAAACGAATTATTATCTTAACGCGATGAGAGATATTTGAAATGTTCCGACTTAGCTCCCAAACTTTCTTATGAGTCGTAATAATGATCGTATTATCCTTAGGATAAAATTTTATATCATATCATAATACATATTATAATTAGAAAGTATGTATATATGAATAACTAACATAGTCTTATACGGAAGTAATCGAGAAAAATTGATCGCTACTAAAACAGAACAGCCGTCCAAAGAGTGATTTTATACAATTCGAATTAGGCGAAAATAATTACATTCATAGGTAAAATATGCATAATATGTAGTAGTATAATTATGTAAATATTTGACATTAATATTAAAAATAGATAGAATAAAATATGTGTTGGTGGACGAGCGAGGAGGCGCGCGGCGACGCCAGAGTCGCACGCCGCGTTATTGTCTCCGGTCTGTAGCGTGGCGTCGCGTCGCGTAGCGTCACGTGGCGTCGCATGGCGTCGCGTGGCACGGCGCCGCGCCACGCCACGCCTCATCGCGGGCGCGCTACTGACCTAAGCCGCACCGGCGTGGGCGACTCAACTCTCTTCACACGGACACGGAGGGGGGACAAGCTTATTGCAACACGATACACTTACTATCATCGACTATTCAGGATTTTAAAATTATCAATAAAAGCTTTTTCTACAAAAACTGTAAACATGCGAAACGCGCCTGATATAATGGATGCGTACGGTACAAAGAAAACGGATTATTTACTTTAACTACAGAATTAAAAGTCCCGAACGAGGACCGATTACACCTTAAACTGTAATTTAACTATGAATAATAAAATATTTTAAGATAACCTCCCTGCAATAAAATTGTCTAGATGCATATTATAATTATTATGAAATGTATTTTTTTTGTAGTTTAAATTGTTATTACTCTGACAACACATCTACAGTACAGTCGAAAGCGAGAAAAATTTGAAAAAATACCTGTTCAATCGATAGACTATCTCTCGTTCACACGACAAAAATGTAAGATTATAGTTATTTACAATAGACGGGCCTCCGCATGCGGAGTGAGGGTGAAGGTGAAGGGGGAATGGAGTTTGTGGGAGGGGAGTGGGTTAGGTAGGGGTTAGGGATGTGTTGAGACGCCGCGATGGTCGAGTCCGGACGGAGTGGTCCGTTGGTCCGCGCGTGGAGTCGGACGGAAGGTCCGTGTCCGCGCGTGGCCGGACGGAGTTGGTCCGTGTCCGCTGCGGGCGCGGGCGGTGCGCGTGCGGCGCGGGGGAGCCGCGGGAAGGTGCGGGCAGCGGCCGGCCTGCGCGCTGGACGCTACGCGCCGCCACACCGCTCGCCACCTGTTACGACATACATACTATAAATGTACATTTGAAAAGTTTCTATAGTCATAGAAGATACACCAAACACCTTTGAGCTACAATATGGAGTCCTTTAAAATGGGAATTAATAGAGTCCTTAAGGGTCGGCAACGCATCAGCAACGCATGCCTCTGGTGCTGCAGATGTCCATAGGCGACGGTAACCGCTTACCATCAGGCAGGCCGTCTGCTTGTTTGCCGACATAATCAATAAAAAAAGAGACGTCAGTTTTTAACAAACTTGTGCCATAGGGAACTTTATAAGCGTGGCCAAGATAAAAGCTAATCGTTTACAAGAATGGTCTCGGTCAAAATGGTGCTTTTACGTTTAAATCATCCACATTTATAAATATCCGTCTCGCACTTTGAGCGTTATAATCATATCTGCGAATAAAATTAAAAAGCTTGTAATCAAAATAAGAACGAGTAAATAAAGTCTTCATGTGCATTCGGGAGAGTTGTTTGTCTTACGAGATCGTTTAAAAAACATTTACTACGGTAATTGTCGGCTATTCATTCGAGCAGCTGCAACGAATACACACGCAGACATTTTTATTCACCGTAACGATATTTTAATAGAGTGGGCCTTAAAAGCACATAAAAACGTAATACTCACGTAAAATATTTGTGCTATAACACTTTCAATGATAACCGTTGGTAAAAGCCGCAGGAATCAGGGGTCCCTGAAACGAGGAAAATAGAACACAGTTAGGTAATGTTGTTTGTATTGAACAATAAAAGTACATTGTCCTTAAAATTCAAGAGCATCGAGTTTAGGCCATAATTGAATGGACGTATAAAGCGTTCAGTCGAACATTAACCTCTCCGGGGGCAGATTTAAAGGTAGTAAGTTTGGTGTTCGCAGTCGATAGAGAGGTATAGCGGGCTCGGTGGCCAACGAAATAAAAACAGTGAGAGGATGAGTTAGAGCAACGCGCGACCGCTCGGCAACGGTAATTACACCGCTTGTTCTCCTTGATTTACGGTTATTGCCCGTGGGGGCATTCCCGTTACCTAATAAGACCGTTTTACACCCGGGAACCACATGCGCCGGCCCGGACCGGCTACCGAACGGACAGTTCATTCTCTCATTAGCGACGTATTTGTTTTGCCTCAGCGATTACGGACGATTGAGTTAATATCCCATTTGATATATGAAGCGTCTGGAACGGAAGGGTGGCTCAGTGCGCCGTCGAGTGCAATTGACTCGAATTAAGCCTCGGGTAACAATCGGGCCGATTGCATACCTCGGCGCTTCAATCGGCAGAGCGTCTGTTGATAATAGACGTTAACAATGACAAGTGATCTACGAAGAGACGGGGACAGAGAAATCGCTATCTCAGTAATGTTATTTCCTAAACGGAAGCGTAGCGAAGATCGGTGTGTCGGATACCTACAGTAAAAATTAAACGCTGCAGCTGGAGTGCAGTTTGAAAAATGTTTTAGAGATAGCACGACGTGAGGAGTTAAGATCTTGGCGGCGGTGGCAGCGCTGGCGGGCGCCGACAAGCAATGAAGACTGATGGCATCTCAGGGAAGCAGTTATGGAGCGCGGTCGCAGTTTTAAAAAGCCATTACCCGCGGCAGTGCACCGCGTAGATTGCCGCCGCCCGCCGCCCGCCGTGCTCATATTTCGGAACACTTTATAATCACATCTCTCACGCTTCACTCGCTTACTAACTTATGGTGATTATGCTTTAAGAGCGACAGGGAAGATCGGTTCTGTAATAAGATTGGACCGTCTCGCTAAAATTTTAGTGCAGTCGGCTGCTAATTGCGTCTGTGTTGCGCGCACTTTGCATGGGGCCGCCCGCCTCGGCCCGCCCTCTCTGGCGCGGCGCGGCGCGATGCGGAGCGGTGTAAAGCGACAACAACGCGCCGGCGACGCGGGTCTCGGCACTTACATCTTATCCCGCTATGACTAACTGCTAATGAAATTTTTCATCCGGCTACACTCGCAAAATTTATGATACCGAGAAATAAGAAAAACATTATGCATAAAAACATTGTCGTAGGTATTGAAATGAGGAACAATATAAATTTCAATGAAACGAGAATCAAACGTTCTGAAGAAAAACAAAACAGAACAAACATTAATTTGAATGTCGTGACAGTTGAAACTTTTCGAAAGAGGACAATTTTGGGAATTGCCTTCATTTGGCCCTCACTGAAATAGGCATTTTAAACAAGACATAATAAATGAAAAAAGTTACAATCAAAAGATAATAACTTCATCTCGTTCATCACGAAGTATAAGTAGTTCGAAAAGTTTGTTTCTGGTATAATAGAGATATTATAACTATCTGGATGAGTTCACTAAAGCTTGGTTCTTTATTTAACAAACGACTTTTTTCCACACGAATGGTTGATTTTTTAAATATTGTTGTCGGTATCATATAATACATTTCTTTATTGAAACCGCGTATTGACAATAACGTAATAAGTTGTTTCTTTTAATACAAATTTTCTTATCTTCATTACAGATAAACTTTATCTGTGCTTGAAGCATGATAACTTTGCCGTATGTTCATTATATGATTTCTCAGCGGGGTATGATTACCGGACAAACTGCTGGATTAATTAATCAAATACAATTAATTTAGCGAGTAGATGTCCACCCACTCACTAACCGTTAGGGTCTACTATGTCGTTCATCGATAACTCGACGTGACAGTGTTGTAATTGAGTGAATAACGTGTTCTTTGTTATAAGACACTTACCTGTCATTTACAGGGGGAAAGCATATTATTACTAAACATTGAAATAGGTGTGTACCTTTTCAATTGAGTTCTATACCCAATGATATCCGCCGAAGGCTGGCTAAAAATATTTCTATCATAGATAAAAGCGGTTATGGTAACAACCGTAACTATTATATTTACAAACATTTCATTTTGACTAACTATTAGATGTGAATGGCGACGGAAGATATGCCCGCCTACTTAAGTTCACCGATTGGCTCTACACCCACAAAAATCTCATCACCAATTTTTCTACGTTCACTGACCCTTTTTTAAGTGGGTCAGATGATTTTTACTTCTTACAAAAATTCTTGTCATAATCGATTTCTACTATTTGACTGATTTTTCCGACTAATTTTGCCGGGTCTCTAAATAATTTTGTTTTGTTTGTTACCCTTTATGCCCTCTACTTTATGCGTAGCTTGCCGATTTCTTTGAACGGAAAACATTCTTTAAGTTCTATAAACCTAGACTATTTTATAGCCATCAGCTTAATTTGTTCCATATATAAATAGGGGTATATAACTATACCCTGACATGGGTCTTTTCTCAGAGTAAGACAGTATAGACTGAAATTGACCATAATATAAACCATCAGTGTGGATTCTCACATGTATCCATCATCCGATGTAATGAAGTTAGGTAGGTCCTTACCGGGGTGTAATTGAGGGGCGCGCGGCTAACGGCAATCGCGGGGAACCCAGACGGTTGCGGGCTGGCGGCCTGAACGTAGCCGACGCTGTCGGCAGCAGAGCCGTATACGTCGAGCGCCGGGCCTGGCGAGCTGGCAGCAGGAAAACCGGCGCGGCCGCCGGCCGCGTGGGGCGACGCGGGCGGGCCGAACCCGGCCGCTGCAGCTTGGTAGTTGTTCATCACTGTGGACGTAGAAGCAGATAGGGTTATATGTGTGCGGGTTGAGTTGATGGAAAGCCATTGCCGTACCTTTTTGATTTAACAATGCTGAGCTAAATTCTGAGTCTTACAACGAGTTCTGAAAATCTGCAGCTTAGTTAGCGGAATCATAAGACTGTTCATATTTATTTCATGTTTGAGACTACTCTGGGGTCTACTTTGAGGGTCTCCTATTTGATTTTTTTTTTAGAGGACAACATAACCCAAAAAAGATATGTATTAACAATAAATTTGTACTTGTAAAAAGGATGATATAAAGAAAGATTACTTGGACAAAAAAAAGCTAAATTTATTTTTTCTTTTATGTGTCTCTATTACTTAAAACCTAAATTTTATTGTGGTATGCAATGGCTTTCCATCGCAGTTAAAAATATTGTCTGGAAAGCTGTGGTCAATTTTGAAACTTGGGATAGTGCTCGCATATTCTGTAGACAATCTATTTACTTCCCAAACGCCACCAACGAAGCATAAACGAGTTACAGCTCAAGAAGCGACATTTATTGCAAAGACGCAGCACAAATATTGACATACAGCTGCAAATGTGTTGTGTAGTAAAGTGAAACACAAATACGACATCAAGGAGTTCGTGTAAGCTGTGTGTAGTGACAGAGGTAGGAGAAAAGGTGTTAACACAAGTGAGGTGAGGAGTCGTGCTGGTCAAAGCCAGAAAAGGTGTTATGTGTAACTTATGCGCGAGAATCAGATTGCATGGTTGTTAGCGAAAGAGAGAGAGGATGAATGCATTGGTGCAACATCGTTCGCTCTGCCTCATTCTCTTGCCGTTTCTTTGGACCTCGCGCAGAAGCTACAATAAGTGGGAGATATGCAGGAGTCACGACATCGAAGGCGGTCTCACCTGAGAGCGCCTGCGCGAGCAGCGGTGTGTTGTTGTTCGGTGTGAGTTGGCCGTTCGTCAGGTCAACTGCAAACATACACACGGTTCGCATTCGCTCCACGTACCGTATACGCACACACACATCTATGACTGAACCATCGAAATTCTTAAATTCAAAAAGTCCGCCGTTCTCCACCGGTCGCGTACGCTACACCTCATCTTTTCTCAATTTAGCATATTGAACGGTAAAGTGACTATCGATGTAATCCCAACTCAATATTAAAGTTCTCCTCTCGCGGATAAAGTTGAACCGCGTAAATGCATGAATAATTTAGCCGTCGGAGACAGATGCCGAGCTGACGAATGAGGACAGCGAAGACTCCCCGAGCTCAGATTATGTCGGAACAAAAAAATATCACGTATGTCACGTGCATTCAAATGAAAAAGAGAGCTGGAAGTTTTGCGGGTATAAATCACAGAGGGCGAAAAAAGTTTTACAAAATATCCAGTAAATTATCCGACGTGAGTTCTGGGTGGCACGCGGCGGCTGGTTATTGAATAGGGAGAGGCATTAGCATACGGCGCACGTCGCAGCGTCTCGCGACTTGCGACGCGCCGCAGCCGCCGGCGAGTGCGTGTCCGCACTGAGCCGCGCCCTCTCTACTGACGATTACAGGCCCTGATTTTGGGGAATGAGTGCTTTGTTTTAGCAATTTTGGCATGTTTTCTATTTATTTACATCTTTGAATACGATTATTGTGTTTTGTATGCCCATTGTTTAAAAACAGACTTTGTGATACAAAAAGTACACTAAAATGATGTTGTAGCTAGCATAGTATGGTATCCATACAAAACTGAAATGTTTATTTAAGATTGTAACTTGATCTCATCTTTATCAATTGAGCAAGATCGAGAAAAAAATCCTTAGCAGCAATAAGAAAAAATAAAATATTCTATATCCTACGTGTTTGCCTTTTCATAACGTTACTATTGACTCGAGCGACAAATTATTATTTTTGTCAGATGCGCGGGTTATGATTTGGCGTGAAAAATGGTGGCCTGCCGCGGTCGCACCAGGTGATTACCGGCCCGGGTGACTTTGCGAAAAACTACAATATAAGTAATGGAGGATGAATGATAGATGGCGCGAGCGGCCCATCCTGTCCGATCTCGCGCCTGCGCTCACCCAGACGCGCTAAAATGCTGACACATTTTAATAACATTACTTTGCGATATGAGAGGCTATTTACTCGAGGTTGCGCGGCAATAAATAAGAATTCGAATGGCGCGGCGTGCGGCGGCGGCGTGTGGACGGCCGACGGACTTGCGCTCGTTAATGTGCCGATCGCTGTAAGACCATTCTTTTCCCATTACAGCGCTGCCCCGCCCACTCGTTACTCGCCGCGGAGCTTTATTGTGATATAATTTTTTGATGGACGCGATAACATCATAGCATGTTATAAATAACCGATGGGCTTTAAGCTAATTACGAAATTACATCAATAATGAACAAAACTGTTGTAACACACGCGAATACGACCAAAATAAAGAAGAACATTAGATTTAAGCGCTCGAATCGGCGGAAAGCGCGGCGGCGTCCGTAGTGTTATAAAAGGTCGTTTATCGCTTCAATCATACTTCACGGGTGGGTTCACGGCGAACAAAGTCACAGACGGCCTCGACTAAGTTGTGCAAAGTGTGTTTCTGACCTCGGATAATTTACGACTTGAACAATCCAGTTTACAGACGAGCAGGCGTTAGGAGCTCCCGTCGGTTTATCTCCACCGGTCATATCTGCGACGGACGGGCCGTCGCCCGTCGCCCGACGCCCGGCGATCCGGCGCAGCTATGTTAACACATGCCATAACAGTAATTTGTGCGTGTAATGGCCAAAGTTTCGTGACGCTTTGAATCCACCCAAGGAGCCAGAAGACGCAGAAAGTGGAAATAATTAATGCTCGTAAGATGTTAAATTGGTCTGTTGTTTGCGTCTACTCGGTAACTTTGAATCAACTTCTGCAGCGAGTCACTGTGAGCTTCTTTGAGCACCGACTGTAACACTCTGACTCGAGACAAGTTATTCGAGACTTTGTTGAACTTAAATGTCCTTTGATATTTAAAGTTCGACTTGGCCGTGTTTCATTTGAAAATATTAAAGCGGTTATTAATAACCACCCTCAGGTACGGCAAGGGGATCACACATTCATCTATAAATTCAGAGGCCGTCTTGTAAGAGCTATTCGAACTTTCATAATTGCGAAGTTCGGGGAAACTTAATAATTCTTCTTCAGAAGTAGGATGACGGCCGAACGAAATATTCACAGAGCGTACGATGCTCTCCGTTCGACCCGCCGCGCCCTTGGTATCCACTATATTACGCAGGGTAACATTGTTCAAACTCCTTGAAAAATCAACTCTCGGAATTTTAAGGTACTAGTAGGTATTTTATTAGTATTACTTATGAAACTCATAAGAAAAAGTGAAAACGGAAAAGTTGGATTCAATATAGCCTCTGTTATGGCACATACTTTTCTAAGGAATTGGCTGTTGGTTATTGGAAAAGCTCCGCTTGCGTATTTTCTTTCTGACAAATCACTTGCAAGAACTTCCTTTTATCTGGGTTATATTGTAACTTCGTTTTATTAACAACTCTCGAAAGTTACTTGAATATTTTACTGAACCGAGAGCTTTAAAGGTTAAAGCTTTAAAAGCCTTTTTGATCAGTTGAATGATGGGCTTCATCTGAAAGAATAGTAGGTAAAGTCGAGTTATAAAACGCGAGGTTACACGCTATTAACAAACTTTGATGTGATATCACCCCCATCGTATCTACGGCTAAAAGTTTGATCGCATCGCTCAACTACGCGATCCTAATACTTCATTTTCCACTTGGCGCGATTGAAATGTTTTATTGAGCGTTCAGGCGAGATCCCGACACGTTCGCGTTATACCAACGCAAACGTATATTTAATAGACGCCATCAATAACGTGCCGCGAAGATGATAGCGGGTTTTCGTGCGCTTAACCGGACTTATCTCAATTGCAAATTAATCGAATTTCTATGCTGGTTTGTGTTGGCTAGCACGCACGCGCACTCGCACTCGGATTTGTAATTCAAAGAAGGAAAGCTCGCCCTCTCTTTAAATCTTAGACGCTCCCCGGAGTGTACCTTTTATTGTGGCTCGCTCCCTCATGCAGAATAATAGGTGACTTGCGTTATAATGCAATCACTAGCTAGCTACGTCTCTTCGCGAATGTACCTTTATCATGTTTTATGAAAATATACCGTATTTTCGCCAGCGTGTTATGGAAATATTAGTTTGATTTATATCAGTGTTTCCAGTCTGGAGAGAATTGAGACTTCTTGTGAGCTCAATCAAATAGGTATCAATATTTTCATAAGAAAATACTAGCTAGTTCCTTCGCCCTATTTTCGTGGTTCAGTCACAGAAATATTATTTATAGAAAAACATGTAAAGCAACATTTAAAAAAGCAAAAAGGAAACTGTGAATTGAATCTTTTAGAAAACACACAAAATTGTAAATATGAAAATTTTGTCTACACAAATTACTATAATTTCCAATGTTCTACCCATGTTGTCAAATCATGAATTACTTGCGAATGAAGTTCGCTTACATTCTACGTACATCTACAACTTTTAAAGTTACAATTGGTCTATTCTATGTCAAAGAGATTATCTCTATTCTAAAGGCTTTTTTGACAAAATTTAAACACTCGAAGATATCATCTTGACACTACCTATAACTTTTCACACACTTTGCCTAAGGCGAAAATGTATTAAAATACAAATGTTCTATACTAGTTAAAAATCCTTAAGGCTAAACAACATTAAAATAATAAATACATCTATGATAAAGTTTGCACCACCAATCACAATTTGTACCACCAATTGCCTACGGCTATTAGCTTAACTTTCTACCTCAAAGATATAAAGCGTTCGATACTCTGATTTTATTTTATTACAAACACCTCAAAGGTCTCGTCTAGTTCGAAGCTTCTCTAATGTTACAATAATAAAATCGCCCGCAATCATTTAGAGTAACTAAACTAGATTCTATTCAAATATTCTGCTATTTGAAATTCCATTAGATGGTCAGAATAAATCTACGAATTCAGCTTACTCGGATTTTCATTTCGTTTCTAGCTCTTAATCTAATCTAGTATTCTATCGATAAATTTACTACGCTGTTTCTATTTTACTTCGGTTCGTCTAGATATAAATGTCTACCACACATGAGTTTTACTTTCAAATTTTTTTACACATTTTTCAGCCTACACTATTCTAATCAAAAGGAATACAGTAATCAACGTGTATAATGTTCAAAATGAAGATTACTCGCCCTATATTGAAGTGGGCTGCACTCTCCATCCACGTCAGTTGTCTTGATGTTTGTCACTAGCTTAATTTTACCCACACAAAGTGGCTATTCATAAGGGTCTAAAGCAAATCCTTCGTCCCCTTGAAGATAACTTAATATGATTATTCATGTCAAATAATTTTCATTTCTTTTTAACTTTATTTATTTTGAGATAATTTATGTAACAACTGATAAATGGCTTATACTTGTACTCCAGATTAAATTGAAAAATATGAACCCTAAGATGTTTTAATATGCAATATCTCAACTTTGAATAATAGCTAACATTCTCATAATTTCAAAACACGCTGAAATAAACCAAACGAAAATAAGGAATGATGGACAGTTTTCATATAATTTTCAACCGCAGGTACCTAATTTTATCCGGGGAGGAAGGACTTACTGTGTACATGTACAGTGTACATTATGTACACCGGACAAATTGAGCAGGATTTGTGTGGTCAATACGAATCTAACTAGAAGAGATTAGTATGCTAATGTACCCATTATGGACTCACGGACACACTCCAACTCCATGAAATTCTACAATAAAAATTTATGGACGATGGAGCTCGCTAGACTAGCGCGTTTATAGTCAAAATCTATGGGCATCCATAAAACAAAATGCTATCTAAAATAAATAAAATAAGGAAATAAAAATTTCTGACCCATCCAAACACAGCACTCGTAACACTAATTCAGCAGAGGATCGCTGAACTATGAGGTACGCTACGGCTACTCGTAGGTATTTACATGAGAGGTTCTAAACAAGAGTAGAGGCTGAGCGCGACAGTGCGAGCTCGACCTAAGCAACAAGCACTAAACGTAACAGTTACTAACACAATTAACGGTCAAATATCTTAAATTACAAATGGAGTTGGCACCGTTCGCGACACGCGGCCGCTCGCCGCCGAGCCAGCTAATTATTTGGATTCAAACCGACGGCTGTGTGACCCTTTAAGGAATTTTGTTTCCAGGCGCTAATTTGTCGTAACGTTGCCTTATTTTTGTTCCGTACGGGCCGGTGTCTTGGGAATTGTTAATTTAATCTGACACTTTTTTTCAGTGGGAAGAGCGGATTTTTTCAGGGTTGCCGAATGCGACAGTGTGAGTTAGGATCGAAGTATGCAAATAGTTGTGTGAGTGTGTCGGTTCGCGGACTGCATTCTGATGGCGAGCGTGTTGTATGCTAGGAATGCGGAGCTCGCGTCGGCGGCGGCGGGCCGCGGTCGCACGTGCCTGCGCGGAAGGGCCGCTGCCGCCACCCGGCTACTAACGACCGGCCAACGCCGGCCGCAGCCGGCGCGGAGGCGGCGACACCTGCCACACGTAACCTGCCTACTGCCTTACCCGCCTGGTGCGTGGGCGCGCGCCGCGTACACCACGCTGCGTGTGCCGCATTGGATGAGTCAGAAAAACAAAACCTCCGTTAAAACACAATTAAATCGCGCCCTACAAAACCCCGCTCTAGCGTGCGCCAACTCCACGCTAACACACTATCTCTTCCAGTTTATTTTGGTCGCAATCGATATGCGAATGGTGAATAAGTAAGGCATAATCGACCTCCATTTCTAAGCGATCAGTTGGACAATAAACGATAAAAGTTTTGCTTATACAACGGCAATTTTCTTTATTTTAAAATATAGCGGCTTCACAATACCATAAAACTTACGAATACGTATGATAAAAGACGATATGTGGGAACAGCGATAAGAACATCAATACTATAAACTTACGACTATAAAATTAGACTTAATATATGTAGTGAATTTGACACATGGGTTACATTACAATAGTTTATGAAAAGATTTATAATAGTTTCCTAATATAATTTTACGTATCTTAGATTATTGGAATTACTTCCTGAGGGATATACCGCAAATTAACTGATTTAATATCGAAATTAATTACATTTTAGCGGTTCGGTATCGGGCTATATGGGCGAACCTAGTCGGGCGATTTTGTAACACGCATCTGCGAAATCGGGCTCTATGTTAATGCAAATGAAACTTAGCTTTTGCGACATTGCATTCCTTGTAGAGATTCGAGAGGGGAGACGGGACGAAATTCAAAGAGTTATTTGCTTGAGAAGAGATTTATTTATGTTCGTAAGAAATTCCGGGAGCCGTTAACGGATGTTCCGGGTGTGAGAGGGTGGATAAGCGGCGCGGGCGCGGGCGCGGGTGTGGCCGGAGCGGGAGCGGGCGGCGACGTCTAGCTCTGGCCGAGCGCGCCCGGGTTTACGTACTCCGCCCCGACCAAGAGACGACTTTCCGCCGGTATAACGCCCACTACACCTGCGGCAACAAAATAAAAAAGCTACAAAGCTGGGTCCGGACCTGCCGAGGGTTCCGCAAACAAAACCGCGCTTAAATAAATAAACATTCGGAATGCGCTTACGACAAAATCGTTACGCGGAACCTCGAATCTCACAAGCTACTACAAAAATTAACATGAAGGGGAAAACAAAAGTTATAAAAAATACACTGCGCCAGCAGATCGGCGTAAAAGGAGAATAACGCCCAGAGCTCCCACTCATCGAATCTTTATGGGGTAACTTTGAATTGATAGTTTCCTGTTTACTGTTTTTGGGGGTTATTTTAAATTGTTTGCACGCACGGAATGATACATTGATTTTAACGTTTTATATAGACGTGTGTATCACGCATCGGAAATATGCAGGAGGTTCTTACGTGTTGTCTATTGATTCGACCATCAAAACAGTATCAAGAACACCGTGTTATTTACTGCATAATTCATTCGACATTAGTATAACTAAACACGCAATAGATTACGCGGTAGAGGGAAATATACGACTGCCCGACTTGGAAATATGATTACAGTTTACCGTTCCCATATTTAACGTCCGTAATTAAAATAATATCGGATTAATTAGCTGAACCATGTCGTGATGTCGATGAGCACACATTAAAAATAACTTATTTAGATAACGCGATATAGTAATCAAGCTTATAAATATTATTTGGTGTTAATGTAACCGCAGCATTAAATGAAATGACGTATTCGTTATCGGTTGCCATACAACTCTTGTTGAACAAAAATTCGATGAGAAGTTGCTTCGATTGAAGTAAACTTTTCGGTGAATATTATAGAACAGAGTTGTGAAACTGACTTTCGAGGCCTTTCAAGGGTCCTTGAACACATGTCAGACTTCGCAAATTCCTTATAAGAGACTACCTTGAAATTTGCATATTATTTCAAAGAAGTTTGCGTCATTTTTCTAGGTAGTTTGGGAGTATTATTGGATATCTGTTTGTTGAATGTCAGGTGTTACGGTTTTGATTGCGAAGACGTGGTTTTATTTAATGCGTTGGATTTCTTCACACCACGTATGACTAGTTTAGAGGATGGCGATAAGGACGGTCGCTTACGCAGCGGTTCATCAATGGTTGATTAAACTTATGATTACAATAATTACATTATAAAACCTTAATTTTGACAAACGATTATTGCGAGGTGCGATGACAAAGCAATTCATATATTCCTCAAGAATTATGATTTCTTAAATAAGACGCGAGGCTCTTGAGCCATTTAAAAATTTCTTTAATTTTTTATTATTATACGGAACCGCTTTACAATTAACAATAACACGAAGAGAAGGCGTAAAACAGTTGCATCCAAAAATATAATACAACAACAACAAGAAATATAAGTATCAATATAACATTATCATTTAAGCAGTGTAAATATTTAAAATAGAGAAATAACTTTGAAATAAAAAATCAAATACATACGTTATAATTAATTAGCAAAAATTTTAAAATACTAAAATAACAATTTTCAAGCTCGATGTGTTTTTTCATCAATATAATGATTGAAAAAGAAAGATTTTCTAAACTAATGCTAATGACGCTACGCAAATTAAACTCTAAATGTCGGTTTTCATCCTCTAAACTTAGTAATTTTAAAAAACGAATTCTTCTACGTTTTAAGCTGTTCGTTATTTTTAGTTTACTCTTAGATTAAGAAGTTCTAAAACGTCAACTGGACACGACGCGCACCTAGTCCTGCGCTCTATTCTTACGCTCCGTATCGCCGCGACGATCTTATCAATTATTCATTGTTTTTAAACTAGACAAGTTAAATAAAATACGGTATTATTCACTTTCATGGCTATGAATAAATAAACAATGTTATTACGTAAATTGCTGAATGAACGCATCATTATTGTTGACACGCGTAAAAGTTTTATTAATTATTTATATGTGATATAAGCTGTAGGTGAATTTACTCGTTTAATGTCAGGATAATGTATGGCCAGCGCGAGACAAGGATAAATTACTTGTTATATTAATTTTATTACGTAGTACAGAACGGGTTCAGAGAATCATTTTGTATGCATGCACTGGGATACAAGACGTCCCTACCAGTTGTCTGGCTTGAAGCGAGCCAAATCTGTTTTTACTTATAATTAAACCATTCATCAGTATTCAAATTGAGGGTACATTTCTAGGAATTATTTAATTATTAAATTTCTCCATAAAATTACGCTATTTGTTTTTATGAATAAAAAATAAAATAAATGAATTGTAAACAATTTCCTAATGGTTAACCTAATTTTATTTAGATTTTTTTCCTCTACAATATTATGTAGATAAACATCTCTTTAAAATGTATCACAAGTACCCATATACTAAAGTGTCGTGTCCAGTCTTTCCTAAACCCTATAAAAATCCAAACGCTACACACACTACAACATGCTGCATAGATAGATAGATAGAGAATTGATAATATTATCGTTGGCGCTAAGGAAACGCTAAACTACTTGCCGCTATTTTTATTATTTATATCTAAGTATAATAGAGAGGAAGAAGTTAAGATATCTACATAAATCTAATTTTATAAGTCTATTGCCGAGAGTACCTACTAAAATTTAGTCCGGACTACGATTTTCAATAAATATGCAAATCAGGTTATGAGCTCAGATGTTCCAAGCTTGTAACGATTAATGCCGTGATTATCTTTGGCATCACGGTCTTGTAATTGTATTTTCGATGGAGACGATTTAATATACTTTTCTCGAACGCTTTTCGTTGCGACTTCTCAAAGTTGGGGCTCGGAAATTTTCCTAGAGTTATGCGCTGTCGTATCGCAAACTATGTGTAAACTATGCCCAAGCGGCTCTATCTTTCTGAGGTCATATAACGAGTATGTATGAATTTTTAAGCAAATTTTTATCATCGCATTTTAAAGCTCGAGCAATGGGGGAGCACTTTCTGAAGAATAATTCCTTTCCATTTGAAACTGACAAAGTTGTTTACGACGTTCGAAAACAGTCATCCTCGTGAATGTACGTACGTGCAGTCGTTTTTCAAGTTTGCGAAAGCGACTGCTCCATATTAAAGGCTGCGATGAAGTTGTGGATCGCAGTTTCGCGACTCAGCACTTTGTGCCGGCATCTGGCGCATCAAAGCGCTCCCGCACGCGTTTTATTCGGCTTACATCGAACTAAGAATACCTGCATTGCGTCCGACATTTACATTCAAATGGCGAAATTTAATTAACCGTGTATCTGCAGCTTCATAATTTATGGTGAACTAAATATTGGCAGTGTACTTAGATGACGTTACCAATAATCCGGCGTCGGTTGAGGAATGCTAATGGACGAAATGGACGCGCATTAATTGTGGCCGAGCGCTCGCCGCATACGGACATTACACATCTAATCAATGCATACGCACTGTTTGGATACGACAACACGAGACAAATGTGCAATGTTTTTCAGCTTAAGCTTTTATTTGCTTCGAGTCTATTAAATTGCTATTTATTTGCACTAGGTAAAAATGTATTCCGCTTTTAGTGTTGTAACAGGATTAAGTGTAAAATTCAAATTCCCACAGTGGAGTTTAAAATGTTCTTCTCCGAGGGTGGATTATTTAGTCGAGCGTGCGTCCACTCGCGTTCGATAACGCCATTAATTTAAACGGCTCGTCCCGACACCTGTGTAATTATTGGGTCGCTCCATTGTTCAATTATGTGTATTTACAATTGAACGAATGCCCACATACGATGAGGTTTTATGAAAAGAACACTGAATACGTGATTCTTGCGTGACGCAAGTAATTAATGCGGAACTATTTGTACTCGTACGACTAATATTACTAGTACAACACGGAACAGATTGTGCTGCGATAACATCAATCGGCAGCTAATTTGAGGCAAAGCTAGGCGCAAAAGTACAGCACTTTCACAATACGCCCAATTAGGATTTCCAATATCAAGTATGTGCATTTCTAGATTCCATCTGCGTTAAGATGAAAAATTCTCGGGCGCGGCGATCGGCGCGTTCCCGCCAAGAATATAAAAAAGTCAAAGCTTAGTGGCGTAATTACGACTGAGAGAAGGCGGCTCAAAAACGGAGCGTGGACAAATAACGAGACTAGTATTTGTGCAGCTGGTCCCCGCCACGCGGCCCCTGCCCGCTTTATCGAACCACCTACCCATTATTTCCAAATCGACGTAGTTTTTCCAGGAGCACGCAACAAACTTATCCCGAAAGAACAATACGAGCCGCATGAAAATTAACATTCTGGTCTCATTCGACAAGATCGACCGGCGTCCGTGGACTACTTTTAATTAGTGAAAGTTCTTTCTCGTCCGTCCTGAGATTTACATAGAAGTCACCACAAAAAGGACGTCACTTTTTTAGTACTTTTGTTTGAATCTGTTTAAATCTCTTTTAAAAGCTTTTGCTGTTAATGAGCAGCGGGCGTTTGGGCGCTACACTAGCGTCACCTAGCGGGTGCGGGGACCGCCTCGGGCAGGCGCCGCGACGTGCGCGGTGTTCGCGCCACTGTTTGCTCGTCCGACGCGTAGCATTTGAGAATCGTTAGGGCGAATCGTCTGTAAACATGGAGCGCGGCGCTCGCAATTGGCCGGATTGTCTCGACAACATTCTGGAGATAAACAATAAATAGCGTTCCTCGGAACATGGACGTTTTGTAATTGACGACGTGGCAGATTTCTCTAGATGGTTCAGTCATTGTTAGGGGTGTTAACTTGTTAGTAAAGTTGTTAGTTAGAGTTCACACGAACTTTCGCCTTGTCGGCGAGTTAGTCGAAATGGGAAGTTAGGACATCGTCACCACAGCGGATTACGAAAATTAGCGTATGTGTCGTTAGTTTAAATGAGGAGCATGTCAGTCGTAAAGCGAAACTATGCCGATCGAGAGGTGGGTGTAGTTTGGTTAGTGGAATGCATTGTCGCCGGCGCGAGTTCACAGATGCATGGCGTGTACATTGTAAACCCCGCTGAGCTCAAGAGGGTGGTAAGGCAGGAGAGTCGCCAGGTGGTGGTAGTGATTGCCGGACAGTTGGTGGTGCAAGCTCGCCAAGGGATTACCTGCTGGGTAGGGCAGCCCGAAGCTAGGATAGCCCGAATAGCTACGTCCGGCCGCGTACGCGGCGTACGCTGCGGGAAAACCTGCACAACAAACAAGCACACGTTAATAACTATAGCTAAAGTTAACAGAATGAAAAGCAGGGTTAATTATCGGATTGCATGCTTTCGGCGTTATGTCGATTTGAATATTAAAATAGTGCGTAGCCGATGCTGATTCATTGAGCGATCTAACATCGGCAAGTAACACGTGCCCCGGTGGCCCGATTCTAAAATAGAGCCGTCACATAAAAGGTAGGCGAGTGCATCGTACATGCTCATACGACATTGCTTTGGACATTGTCCAGCGCGCGATATTTACTAAAAATTTAATGTAGCACACTCTAAGTGGACTAGGACGGCTTCGGCTGCAAGAGATACCTACTGTATTTAACTAACACAAAATTAGTAACCAACCAGGACTACTCTAGGTATATCAAACATTATAAACTAACTGAAACAAAACAGTACATTAGATAATCTGCTGCATGTGCTGATTAATAAACATCTACATTGTACAATCGGTTAACGTTGACAAAATGGAGTCCGCTATAAAATGTAAAATGAGTGATGGCCGGAGAGTCCACATCGGCTGATCTGATTACTATGGCGGATCGTTTATCATATTATTGCCAATCAAAATAGTGTATCTGTCAGGCCAAGCTCTCCATCATGCGGCAGATGGACACGGAACACCGCGTGCCGAGACGCAGTGCATCCGCTGTTTGATGCAAACCGACACCTCACAATATCACAAATAATATAATTAGTAATTCATTAGTACTGGAACCCGAGGACTATTCGTACGAATATTCATTCCCCAATTAGCACAAACAAGTATTTGAATCGTTTTTTAGACACGTGAATGAACTGACTGATGCAGGTATATAGCAAATGTGAAGTGACTGTTGAAAATAAAATTGTGAATCAACTTACCGTCAGGAAGAGCACCCAATGACCACATGAAATCTAGAAATGTAAAAACATTTACATAAATCGATCGATCCTTACACCTTACATTTAAATATGATTTTTATATAAGAATAGAAAGAATGACTTTACTGTGCCGTGAGACACTATTTTGCTTGGCGAGAAAATTTTGGAATACAATTGATTTATATATTGTGAAGACTAAGATATATTATAATTGATATAAATATATAAAGAGTATTATATAATTCTAACAGCAAACTACTACCAAACATTTCTAATGTGCCTTTAAATAGTGGGGTATGTTAGTGTGACATGATCACCGCACTCGATGATGGATCGTCCATTTGACATGTTAATCTATTCTACACATTGTTAATCTAAAGCTAAACATGTTAAACAAACAGACGTATTTAAATATTTTAGAAATGATATTTATTAATCTAAATACTACCGAAATCTCCTACGTAATATGTTAATAAGTACAATTAAGTCTATTTGTTAACGAGAACTACTGTCGATACATATTTGGATATATTTAGTAAACCTTACTGTCAAAACAGTAACAGTTATTCGAGATGTTGGAAGGTATACAAACAACTAAAATATTACTAATAGTAAACATACATTTTAGTCATAATGCAATCCACAATATAAATAAATATGTAAAGAGTAAGGATTTAAAATAAAATAAATTACGTAATTTTTAAAAGTAACTAGGAACACAATAATACTTTAGTTCAATTGTAAATACGCCTAATCTTTTTACAACACAATTAAAACAAAGTAACAAAACAACTAGTGGTATCTTAAAACTGATAAGTACATCCACATAATAGAATAGGTACCTCTTTTCTTCCAATGATAACATTTTTGAAAAGCCGACATCAAGCTGTAAAGCTATTCATGGTATAAGAGCTAAGAAATGTAATATCATTTATGAAAATAGTCTCAAATCACTTATATATTGGCCGCAATAAATGACATGACTAACTCTGTCACTAGAAGGAATTAATTCATGGATGGACAAGTAGCAAAACTGGCAAGACTTAGCAGGACCGTATGGTCCTTTAAATGTTTATAAAATCTACTCAGAAATCAGAATTACCAGGCTCAATGCTATCTTTGACTATCTATTAAATATGTCTCTCAATCAAATCGTATAAGCGCCTACTACCTGGTAGAAAAATATTGATCTCTATCAACTTTACGCAAAATTGTTCCAATTTCTGTCTCTATTAAATAATGTATAATGATATTTATAAAATTATTATGCCTAATATAATAGTTGATGCTATGACTCGACTAATATTTCGGTACACATTTCGAAAATCTGCTATCTAACTCGTCTTCTAATGGCGATTTCTAAAATAAGACACTTGAGATATATTATCAGTTTCCTTAAAGTACATTTTTGTCACTTATAGGCTCGGCAGGAAGAGAAGAGAGAGGAATGTTCAAAGAAAACAAGGAATGGGGAAAGCCGACGCAGCATCGAAAGGAGTGCAATCATACGAGAGACACGTAAGGTCTCAGAAAGGATGATGCGGATGCTGCTGGAAGAGAATCGCGGATCAGAGAGGCAAAGGGGTTGGTAATGAGGCGTGAGTCAGGGGGGAGTAGAGGGCTGGGTAATCAAGAGCATGAGCTCCGAGGAGATCGGAGACAGAGTAAGCTAGTGGCGGGATGGCGAGTTGGGTGAGGGTCGGGCGGGGCGGGCGCGGAGCTGGTCGCAGGGCAGCGAGCGCGCGGCGGTACGCGGCCGCATGGCTGGCTGGGCCCGCGCCGCCCGCACCCGCCACCAGCAGCTGCGCCGGCGCATGAACAGGGTAAGGAGCGTATCTGACGCCTCCGGCGCCGGCCGCCACGGCGCTACCTAGCAACTCACCGTACGCGCCGCGTCCGGCGGCTCTCGTCTTCGCCAGATTCGCAGGGAGCATTACTTCTTTCGGTTGTGCCTTTTTGCATTCCACCTGAAACAATGAAGAAAGAAAATCAGAAATTTCAGTGAGCTGCAACGGAAGTCATAATTCGTTTGTAGGTCTACTAAATAAATAAGCTCCCTGATCCGAGTCGGGCCTTTATTGAAGTCTGCAGAACTGAATAAATACCTCCTCGGGAACGAGTGACTCGCAAAATTATGGAAGAAAGGAGGCGACGAAATCGGTCGACAATCCGTTATGCTTCACGGTTCGAATCACAAATTGAATTTTAATTTGCTTCGCGAAGTCAAGGAGCTTATCATTGAATACTTATTATACAGCAGGACAAATTTTATGAGGTCTAAAGTAATTACTTGGGACAATTATACCACATCTTACTTCCTATTGTGGGGTTTATAATGAAGTCACGTCAAGTAACCTGTTGAGTTAAACATTCACAACTCGTACACCTTTAAACTTTCGTTTCGCTCGATAATTTGTAAGGATGCGGTTAAATAACCCATCTATCTTGATAATACAGTACAGCAGCGTAAATTAGTGCCTCATAGTTAAGCCAACGTTTAATCGATCCATTAAGTAATTTTAGCGAACAGTGTGGCTCTTTCGGATGCTTGTATCTTTCTCCGTTCTACGGGAGGAGGGCAGAAGGCAAGTATAAATTACCCAATCTACGCTAACCCAAACCTCTAGCAATAGAATTTTCGCAACCGAGAGCCGACATTACAGAAAAGTACATAGGCTTAAATTAAAGCCACTCGAATAGATCACTCCCGGCTTATTCGTCGGCTTGATAATTTTGTTCGAATAAAGGCATCTCACTCAAATTACGGAATAATTTGTAGCGTAAGGAAAGCTACCGGTTACATTTTTCATAGTGAAGCATAAGCGTGACGTGTAGAGGGGTAGACGAGAGCGGGGTGCATAAAGTCTGCGTCCACATTTGTCACGCAGACGTCACAAGCCGACAAATGAAGGCTTTGCCACGGCGTTCGCGCACTTTGTGCACTTTGCACAACTTTCTGCGTCGACATGAAACTACGTGCTTTTGCATTAACGCGGGGAAGTGAGTGAGCGAGGCTTTACGCGGCTGAGTGTCTTTCCACCAAGTTTTATGCCTAGATAAGGCTGCATAATCAACATGTAATATAAAAGTTGGAAGCCCAGATTATTATGACTTAAGAACGTAGTTTAGTGTTATGGCTTGAATAAAGAGATATTTGCCCCGAATAACATACCAAAATATACAGCGTTTACGACGGTTTTATTAAATTTTCAAAGAAATACCACACGAGGGGGAAAGAGAGAGGCTTTAAATCGCTCTCTACCGTCCGCGACATAAAAGTAGTGAGAGTCGCCATTTGTCAGGACCGACAAAGCTTTACAAATGAACAGGCGCCTACTCCAGCAGAGGCCGCCAGCTCCGTGGCCACCCCCCATTTGTTCGGCGACACGCAACCGAGGGGACGTGCCGGATAAATGCCGACCTAACTTCCAAACGGCAAAAATATTTCTGGTAAATTCCAATCTTCACAATTAAATCGGGAATAAACAAAATCAGCTTGAAATAACTCTGTAGAAAATGGTTTCGTTTTAAACCTATCTACAATATGGAAGGCCAGGAGAAAATACAGTCAGGAGATTCGACGTTAATTGATGTCGCGTCGTCGATCGCTCACCGACGGGAGTAGGAAACAAAAGCTCGCAAACAATTCGCATCGGAGTTCGCAATCCCGATCGCGACGCAGTTTAGTGACACGAAAAATAACAAAGGTAAATTGTATTTAGCCAGGCGCTAGGTAGGCGCGCTCGAAGCGATATTTATCGATCGTGCGATCGAATTTTCGGCGAGCATAGATGTTGGCTCAGCCGAGCAGACTCGAGAGCTGCTCGAAAGTACACCGCTATATTCCCGCACTATATAATCAGCCCCTTCTTATTTCAGTGACGTATGAGAAATTTAATTGTTTCGCGAGAAAACACCAAGTTTTACGCTCCAGCGCCTCGTCTGTACGCTCGCACGTAGACGTGAATAATACGAATCTGAAAGCAGTCATTAAATTTACGCTCGATTGATTTTGAGTGAAAACCTTTTAAGGTAAAACAGTAACGTCAATAAATTCCGAGAATAAATTATTCTTACCTTTTAAGATTATTGATTTTGTATTTCCATTTGGAATACAAAAGGCCTTGTGAAATTTATTACTTTAAATGAGCTCTCAAAATTGTTTGTCTCTTGAATGATTTTACAATTATCTGGGGGAAGCATGCTATTGGAACTGTAAAAGACAGGGTAAACATTGCGAAAGAGCTATTAAAATGCGGAGGTGTACTTCATTAACTGCGTATATAGTATACCTTTGTGCGTTATAATGCGGATACCGATGAGTTATCGCCTACCCCAAACCTGTCTTGGTTCTTCGTAACAAAGACGCTCAGATTCAGAGCCGGTATCCACAAAGGGAAGATGAGCTGAAAATGAAGCTAAGCGGAGAGGAGATGTGGGAATAAAGATATGCTGTTGGTTATTCACGAAATATCTTTTCGCGGCTCAAGCACTCTCTCTTCTTAGATGGCGCTTTAAAAAGATACAAAACTAACTCGCTGTGAAAATTTACATGAACTGCAACACCTTGTGTCTTGTACAAAACATATAAAGATTCCCAGTGAACTTAAACTTGGACATTATTCGAGATTCCCACCACGCCTGAAACTATGAAATAAAACAAGTTCCTTAAACAGTACACGCTCACCGGTCCGACGTCGCATGTGTGTTGACGTTAACTGCATTTTATAAGATTTTGCGTTTGCTTCGTTGTACTTTTATTTCTGTTTCCTTTGAAATACTTGTGGCAGACTACGGGCAACCGGCCAAATAGACAACTTTATAAAAAGATGAAATATCGTAGCTGTTCCTAGCGAATACCTTCATATTGATGCTACGAACTAATGATGTTTCCTAACTTCACACGCTTTATAAATTGAGGAAACCTTTATCAAATAAGGTTTAATTTAATTGTAAATGTGATTAATGCCTGACATCACATAAAAAGTCAAGGAAGCAAAAGGCAAGCAACTCTGTACGAGTAATGCAGTGCGGGCGTAGCGTACGAACATACGTGAGCGATAAACGGAGACGACAGGGGTTAGGTGTGGGGGTGCGAGGGGGCGCTAGATAAGTTTATCAGGGAAACCTCTCGCCTTCGTATTGACAGAGCGTCGCAAGCCTGGCCCTGATTGCCGCTAAACGGAAGCCGGGGCGTGGGAACCGGAGGCTAGGTGAGAGCCCAGAATTACACGTCGGCTGCGATAAAAATGTAAAGGTAATGTAATTTTAAGGTTTTCCCAGCTCTACATTCTCACGAGATATTTTCTTCGAAACGTACTGCGGGTGTGTTGGAGCAAAATATTTTTATAAAAATCTTTTTGTAAGTTACGTAAAGCAGATGAGTCACAAATCTCGCGCTCAACAGGTCACGGATAATGAAATACTCCGCCGCACTCCGGGAGCTCTCTCCATATTTACGTAACTATTGTTCGAAGGAATAAGATAAGCGGGATTCGACGTTTTCTGTCGAATTCCGGCACAGTTGCTTAAACTGTTGGAAGTGTTTACAGAGACGGTGAAATGTCGGGCGGAGGGGGAGTGCGATGGGCCGTAATGCGCCAAATTCAAATCAGATATAAGCGATCGAGTCATCGCATCGCCGTAGTTACCTGCACGGTGCAGATAGCCCTCCAGCCACTAGTAAATTGCACACATTTTATATTGAAACGTCAGAAATATATCTAAGTGCTATATAACCGAAGTTTCGCGTGCTTTCGATGTCCAATACAGTTTCTGCAGGTGCGAATGCGGATATTAAGAAATGTCTGCATGATTTCTATACGTTTGGATTTTAAGCAAATAACCCACCTATACCTACAACATATACTTGCACGAAGGTTTCAAAATGTGGTGAATAATAATGCCGCATGTCACATTCGCTTTAAAATTTCCATCAGCGAGTTACCCGTGCCGCCATAGAAATACACTCGCCGTCATAGAAATGTAAAGCATTAAGTATTAAGGAGTGGCATATACTGCGTAGCGCGTGCAACTTTCATTGGACCGCAGAATCCTGTCAAACACCCGAAGTTATTTCTGAGGGAAATCGATCCACTCGATGGCAACACCGCCGCCGCGGATGTACCGAGACGCTTTACAATTACACGTTTTATTAGAGACCGGATATCACGAAAAAATTTAAGATATTTTTAAGCTAGCGGAAAAATGTAACAACTGAAAGCAAACCTTTGATCATTTCGTAAAAGGCTAAATGAGAAATAATTACTGCGAGTAAATAAGAGGTGCAAATCTCTTTCACGCTTTCATCTAAACAAATGATCGAGATAAGTGGCAAAGCAAACGGGAACATCGGAATATCAATTAAAGCGAAAGCAAAACGAGCAATACCGGTATTGGCAGACACTCAACGGTATTACCGACCATTCGCAATTGTAACCAAACACGATTACTGCTGACTCGTTGCTTAACTAATTCGCATCACGATTAAGAGCCCACTAAAGCGTAAGGGTAACGTCGAGAACGTCCGACGAAGGCGACCGTATCGTTTTCCCAATTCTAGCTACAATGAAATTTGTATATTACACACAAACGGAACCTTATAAAAGTGTTTCCGTGTACGAATTGAAATGCACCAGCAAATACTCCGAGTGGAATCAAATAAAATGCAAGCGATGTATCGAGACCGAGCGTTAGAGGCATATGAGTGCAGTTTGCATTAAAGTAATTGTTAGATACCGCCGCTGCGCCGCCCGTTTGCGGCGTGTTGTGTTAACGCAGCTTCAATTTGCAAAATTAGATGTTCAGATCGACTGCGAACCAGCTCTTTATATTCATAAATGCGAAATGTACTCTAAGAATCTAAAAGTCGCATGAGCCAAATTAATTGGGCTTTTTACGAGTACTAAACTCGTTCACGCTTCGACAACGGTCACTGAAATCTTTTAAAGTTAATATTGGATCGTCAGAGCACACGTTTGCAGTAAAATTGATGCGGCGGTATTGCCATGGATGTTCCAGACAAATAACCGTCGGTGAGAAAGTTTATGACGCACGTACAAGTATAAGTTGGCGCAATTAGTAGTAATTAAGTAGGTAGATTGGCGTCGGGCGCGCTGTCGCGGCACCGCCGACTAGATTAAGGTCTGCGGCACCCGGCCCCGCTCGCGACGCCACTCGTAACTTGTTTTGCATGAATCTGTACGCGACTCCCATATGAGTCTCTCGAGAAGACTGGGTTCAGCACCTCTAATGTAAATGAAATTGTGTGCAAGAAATAAAGCAGGGCTTCTCGGCCGCTATTTATCGCCGCTCGCGTCTCCTAACTCCCCCGTAATGGGAATGTGGAGACACGGCGCACGGCGCAGTAATGAACCGGCCTGCCCTAACGTATGGCCTTTATTGATGACGCGCCTTCGCCCGCGCGCCCTCAGCTACCTCACTACTTTATTGTCTCCCTACGCAGACGACACCGTTTCAATTACCCGCGCCTCCTTACGATACTTTACGACTTCGCCTTAAATCATCTCTCTGATACCCCCGATCTTCAACTTCCTCAATCTATACGGGATTACCGACCCGCCCGTATTCCATCAGTCTGCGCAGGCATTATCATACGAAAATAATGTAAGTAGTTCGCAGTAGTTCGTGGAATTACCCGCTTTAATTTCAGGGAAAAGCGCACAAAACTTTTCTAGGACGAAACGATCTCCATGACTAAGTTATTTTTTTCATCATACTAATACGGATCGGATCAAACCTTTACTCGCTGTAACTTCGTAAATCTTTTTTTAGACCTTGAAGGCGACGCGACGTAACATACGTGACATTTTTGCGCCTCAATGCGGTCGCTCCACGCATTTCAAACGAAACTCTTTCTTTGACAATAAAGGCATATTGTCGCCGCGGTTGTCAAACTGTCTATTAGTATTTTGATGGGGTAACTTCTTTGAAACTGTCACCCGCTTTGTGCACAACAAAGGTTTACTTTTCTGAAGGATTTGGGTAGCGTATTGTGTCAGCGCGTTATCAACATCCGGCATGTTAAGCTGTCAATTCATTTTGAGGTTCCTCATCACTGAGCTGCGGCGCTGAGTTATTAGATGTAACAGGATTGTAGAGCTTATACACAGAGCTAAACGTACGTATATTAAAGCATTACACAGCATAATATCCGAGATTCGCACGTAGAGGCGTGTATACACAGCCGCGCGACACAACGATGTCGAATGGTGCATTCATGTGTACGCGGCCTAGCACCATGTGTGATTAATTAATTTTCTTTCACGCTTCAAATTTAAGTTCGAGTGGAAATCGTTAAGGGCCGGAAAGGCCTGTTGAGCCGTAATTTACGTCTTTCCCTTCGACTTGAGTTAGTTGCGTCATTTCGAAATTGCGTGCCGTGTGCTTTATGACCATTAAATTTATATATATGTACGTACCTACATAGGAAATTAGGTAGTTGTTTAAATACTGATTGCCGTCCGATTATAATCGGAATTAATAAATTTCTACTCGGAAAAATCTTTGTAATGCCGTTTCATACTTTCGTGTCATAATAAAATTATGAAGTTTATTACGTGAAATGATATGGAAATGTCTGTCAGCGTGAAACTAGGTTAATAAGAAGATGTTGATGGCTATGAAATTTTACGCGCGTGCAATAAAATGATAGTGATTGACTTTGGGAGAGCGATCCGATTGGATTGGACTTGCATGGCTATATGCACACTCCTACACAATATATATATAATATGCTTATAGTACATACACATGTGGGTATATAAGCGTAGTCAAGATCGGTTATCACCCACCTATTGTCAGTCAAGCGTGCAGTTTGCTATCTACCCGGAAATTATACGCGAGGTAAAAAGCCTCACTGTTAATTAAGACTATACAGGGTGAGGTCGAAATCTCGTTAGCGACGAACGTTGCATCCTGTGAGCTCAGAGACATAGTTATGGACCGTGTTATTAATGATACTGTGGACTCTTCCTTAAGGGGCTCCTTAAGCGAGTACGCTCCACAAATATTATGTATGTAGTGGTACAAATGAAGTTGCTATATTAGATATTTTACTAATCAAACAATTTTTCTTTGTCATATACGATTCAAAATCTTGATGTGGTTTGTAATTTTTGTGGAGCTATAATGTTTTGACATAGTACGGGTTCAGACTCGTTATCATACAAATATTATAAATGCGAAAGTTTGTGATTAGGGGTGGACGGATGTATGTTTGTTACTCAATCACGCAAAAACTACTGAACAGATTGTGATGGAATTTAGTATCTAAGTAATTCAGGTCCTGGAAAAGGACATAGGCTACTTTTTCCCAGGAAACCACGGGTAAAAACGTGGGGCGCAGCTAGATTTCCACATAAAAACGCTCGCTTTAGCATAAAGTTTTCAGGGCAGTAGGATAAACAATGCAAAATTACATTCTAGACACTTAAATGCTTGACAAAATTCAAAGTTTCAAAGTAATCTCCCGAAAAAAAAAGAACAAAATAAGGGTTTTAACCCAACAGCATGCTCTCAAGGCCTCCAATCCCTCAAAACTTTAAGCCTCGTACATCCGCACCTTCGTAATCTACAAGCCATTAGGGCACCCATTTTTTGAATAGAAAAGTTCAGAAAGGACAAAATCCATCGGAATCTTCCTGAACTTGCCAATTGCAAGTTTCAATGAAAAGGGACGGTCTCACTTGATATATTTTACTTGTAAGGCGCAAAAATGGCCGCGGACGGATCGATGGAGCTTAGAAGAAGCCTGGGTCCTGCTAAAACGGGAAGTTTATGGTAATCACGGCTGTGAAGCTTGTGATTGATTGTTCAAAGCTTGAGGGGTGTGAACCCATCACTCTTGAGAATGCAAAATACGAATCGATATTGGGAAAACCATACGCAAGCTTCAAGGGCTTCAACTCTGCTGAAAACCATTAAGATCTATCACTTGTTTGTCGAATGTCAAAATTATAACTTTTCAAGTGTCTTAAAACTTGCTATATTATTGAAAAAGCCTGTTGTGTGTCGTGTCTTGATATAACCTGAACCTGTGCTTAAGTGACCATTAAAATACAACATATATGAGTCAGTTTTAGTATAGCCATCATTATATTATTACCGTTCTTTTAGAACGGTTTAACTTCGATCCAACATTATAGTAACATTTAAAAACAAAAGTAACATTGTAGAGATCACTTATAGCGATAAGATCGCCAATTGTTACACTATAAATAAGCTGTTATTGTTACTGTTAACTATCTGTGTGTGTTTCAATAAAGAGTTATTTCATTTCATTTCATTTTTCATTGGAATATGTAAATCAACTATATTGCCAGAAAGTCTAATGGAAAAGTAACGAAAAACTATTCACCAACTACCGATTGGTCTGCTGAGACGCCAAGAGAAATGGCGATTGAGCATCCCAAGATTTAAGTGGCAATTTCAAATGTGCCTACTTTTAGTGTTATTTCCTAAACGGAAGCCATTTGTTTCCCTCATGCACGATCGGAGAGAAAAATGCGATACCTTGCCTTGCCTTTGCAAATGTTTAGTGGAGGTGCTTCAAAGTGTAGGTATCAGATATATTTTAGGGTATTTTCATGTAGAGTTTAGACAACGAAAATAAAATATAAAGTATTAAAAACCTTTTATTTTGTAAAAACCGTACCTCTCGTAAAAAAGGTATGAATCATCGAGTCCTGCTGTCACGTTGTTTTGGAAAACCATTAGTTAAACGTTCAATAAAAGTAACGCGTCGTGTGCAAAATAAAATCCCTACGAATTTGTTCGTGCGGCTTACGCCATAAAAGTTGCTTATTCGTGGAACTTGGTCGATCTATGGAAACTTCTAACTCCGCTTTTGTGATATATACAGATATTCCGTTCGGGAACTTAAAAAATAAACCCGCGCCAAATGTGACGTGAAATTCCGATAGTCAAACCGTTAAGATACCGTAAGTTGTGTAACCGCGTTCGGTATAACCGCGTTCAGCATAACCGCGTTCTAAACTATTCGCTCATTTTACAAGCACGAAGAGTTCTGTTATTATTATTATTCATAATTTAGTCAATTCATTCATTGTCAGTCATTGTTGTTTTATTGTAACGTACTAATTAACTTGTGACCATGTCTGTATGCCAATATGGCGGAACTAGAGAAACTATCCGTTTATAACAACTACATATTATGTATATACCTAGATTCGCAGACTAATAAATAAATCATTGTATCATTGCTTTATTATAGAGGGAAATCATTACATGTAATTTCTGTTAATCAGGGTGTACTTTTTGAACCTTGGTATTTCGTTCAATGTATTACTATTAACTCAACAGTGAAAGGTTAGAGATTAGAACTTAGTGTAAAATTCGGCCTACGTTACCTCGGCGCGAAGGATCAACGTTCGATGTTTCGGATTTAGTTCCAACCCCAAGTGAAAACTGTCGGACTGTATGGCCACGTCATCAAGCCGTCAAAGTTGCTTACGCATCGGACCGTTCACCTCGAATATTCTTCGACACGAACTTCGTAAACCCCATTTTTCGTGCTCGGCCTTAACAGGTGTGACCCCATAAAGAAACACAGGTGTGTGTGTCCCTAGCACGCTTAAATTCGCCAAATAGAAATTGATGTTAGAAGGTGAAATCTAAACTATACTATATTTTACCCATTTTGAGGCCCGTCAGTGCTTTGTTGTTAAAATTCATGGTAAGCGGAAGCAATTAAGAGAGTAATGTGTAAGGACGTAATGGAGTGACGAGAATGGGAATTTGTTGCGAGCGTTTTAATGGAGGCCCGTATTTATGTTTCAAAATGCAGCGCAGAGAGTCTTCCTGTCTCTGGTTGTTAATAATTATACAATCGTTTAGTCCACAATTATACTAGATAGCGCTGTCTTGTTAAAATTACTTGTATTAAATCACGCCGCGCAAATTAAATGTGATGGAAATTCCAATTGCTTTTCATTTATAATCGCGTTTGTTTCTGTATTAACAAAGATTTCTGCGAGAAGGGGAATAATTTTGTAGGCAAGCAAATATTGGGAGACAGATAAAGAACTCTAATTGTACAATAACATTTTAAACAGCTTTAATAAGCTTTAATGCTTTAAGTGAAAAGTTAACCTGGAGACTTTTTAAATTGAGTCATAATTTCATTTGTGATTACAGAGAAACTTGTTCCCTAAAATAACGTAATTTGGGCGTTTAGTAAAAATATGTTTTACTTCAAAGTACGCGCGCAGTATCATCCTATCACTCTCGTGCGGGAAGGCGGAGTAGCTATTAGCTTAACGACCATTTTAATATAAGAGATGACATATTAAATTTACGAGGGCAGCTACTCGTGGCGTAAACGTCGCTGCTGACATGACGCCTCTGTCTTCTTTATTGCCTGCGTAAATATAACTATCTGATGTGTTTATGATATGCTAAAGCAAATTTTTAATGGTGCGATTTGTTTACGAGACACGCTCCGACTGTATAACCGAAGATCGTAACGTTAATATTCCGAGCGGAAGAAACGTAACTTCCTTCGTTCTCTGTACTCTGTCACAGTAATGCAAGTTTTGTTCGACATTGTTTACGAAAAACCGAGTAAAAAGGCAGTTTACCGTTACATTGATCATTTTTCCCCGACACGCAACAAAAAAGGGGCGTAATAATAAGCGATTAGTTTCCCGCTCCGTGTCGTATGAACGTGTATACGCGGAGGAGAGCTCGCTTCATGCACCTCTCGTTTCGCACGGAAGCGAACCGTAATTACTCTAAAACACTACCCATTTGTTTGATGTCTTTGTTCGTTGTTTGCTCCACTTAGGGCGAGCATCGCCCTTGCGATTCTTGCCGACACATGCCGCGTTCCGAGCAGCCATTAGGTGCGAGACAATGGGGCAAGACACAAAAAACAAGCATTAATAATCAGGAATATGCATCGACGACGCAAAAGGGTGGTATCCGTTCCCCGCTCCTTTCAACGGGATGAAAGATAATGGCAGTGGAAACTTCAAGCGACAAAGACAATGTAGGTAATGGCTCGAATGGATGTAGGCATTGCGGCTCAGATTTTTAAAACCAGCTTTTTCGACATGCCGGCGGCGGGTGTTCATGTTTACGATGTAAACCGTGTGAGAGCTCGGTGTGAGCTATCGAAATTCGTACTGGAGTGATTTGATATTTTAACTTCACACGCGAAATTTAAGGTTTTGCAATAACGTTTTTTGTATAAACTATGAATTTAAAATCGTTTTTATTTTTAGCTTGTAATTTATTGATACAATATCTTTTGACTGTGAATATAAAATTTTGCATTTGGCTGATGTACTTAATTGAAATAGATGCGGTAAAATATTAGAGAATGCCTGTAAGGATATTAACGTTTTTAATTAAATTAACTCTATAATTTATTTAATTATTCTGCGATAATTATCAGCATTGTAATTGAATGGTCACTACATCATAATAGGTTTTACAGTGTCCATAAAACGTCGCGTGAATGGTCGCGACATATTTGATTATATCCTAAAATTCACGTTAAAATAATAAAGTCATGTCCTAAAATTTACGCTAAAATAATAAAACGATATAATGGACAGATAATGGTAGTAGTGTGCGTGTTGTTGTGGTGGATAAACTTAATCGGGGACAAGGTTTATGGACGCACATGATTGTAATAGACTTGTAAAGGGTGGGATGGTAATGTATTGCGTGGACAACGTTCTTTTGAATGAACCCACATAGGAAAAATAATAAACAGCTAGTTGACATAACGTTATACGCACATGATTGTAATGGACTTGTAAAGGGTGGGATGATAACGTATTGCGTGGTAAACGTTATTTTCAATGAAACTACATATAGGGAATAAAATAAACAGCTGTATGCCATTACGTTATTTTGAAAGAGTTGTTTGTTAACTATGAATAATAGTGGTGGAGTATTAATACTTAATAGAGCTTTCTCAATCTAAAAATTGAAGACGTTATATTTTAATCCATGATTTTCAGCAAAAAATTGCGATCCCTGATTTGTACAATGTAGTCTTAGATAAGACAATATAGTGATATTAAAGCCCCACGACATTGTATTTTTAATCTTTGAAATAATAAAACCAGAACACTTATTACTTGAGCCAAATAGCGTATACTCAGCCAGACTATAGCGTTAACTAGTGCAATTATCCTTTTAATCTATCCACAAAGTTCGTGGCTACATCTTGAATGTCTCTTGTCAGTTGACGACCGTCCTTTTGGAGGTTCCTACTACAGTACCCCTATTCTCGAAGAATTGTTCCCTTCGTTTATCAACGAAAAAATTAAAAATTGTATGCAATGTTCAGACCGTTTAACTAAAATTAATACTCAGATACTAAAATTTTGTTTGTTTGTGCCAAAGTTCACTTATACTGTCATTGTTGCCAGTTGTGGAAGTGCACAGATCTTCTCCGTAGTCTAGACACCATCGTTAAAAATACTTTGGCATCTATTCTAAACGTACATTTAGAAGAGCGGGCAGGGGTGCAGGCTTCACTGTCAGTGCGTTTGGAAGGCCTAGGTATCAGATACATTTCCAGAGTGGTTCTCCCCGCATTCCTGTCCTCCGCTCATAGCACTCAACAACTCAAAAAAATCTCACAAAATCCTTTTCTAATAACCTGGACGTAACAGTTTTGAACGAGGCCAGGGACGTTGCTATTCAACATGGCAATGCTAGCATTTTGGGAACGATGCCAACTGGTGTGGTTTATTAGATTAGGGTTTTATTAATATATTATGTAGTTAGCTTTTTTATAATTTAATCATTAATAGATTTTTTTAAATATAATATAAAATGGATATAAATGTTCTGACAAGAATATTATAGATTATTATGCATTACAAAATAGCTAATGCATCAAAAACGAATAAAAATACTTCAGAAAAGCGCATTGTATAATTTTTGATACATATTTCTGGTAATGCATTGAAAAATGATGTATAATAAAATGTAGGTACATTTTGTAAATTGGCAGAAAATGGTTACACTCATATAATAATAGTTTAATTAAAAGCCTCCGTAGGTACATGTTTTTATGTATAACTAGCTGGTAGAGTTATTGTAATAATTGACATTCATAAGTGTAAGACGCCTAACTGAATAAAGAACTTTGAACATCCTGCGGTTTCACCCGCGGCTGAAAGCTATACTATGTGTTATTTCAGGACTCAGAGTATCACTATACCTAAATTCATCAAAATTTGTTCAGCCGTTACGGCGTATAGAGGGAACAAATACACAAACTTTCACACTTATAGTATTAGTGTAATTCCTCTTCATCTACGGTAGTCTGAAAAAGATCTTTAATACACTTAAAAAGTTAGGTTTAAGTATCTTTTGCGTGTAACTTTTTCTATATCTTGGTGCTTCGATAGAGAGTTCATCTATCTATATGACTTTATAAACTTTATTAAAGATAAACTCTGTGCATTTCGACTTTCACTTCGCAAAACATCAGTAGGGTCTCGACTCGAGGGGTAAAAATCTAAACAGAGTAAAAGCTGGGTTTAGTGCCGTTTTATTGGCTCAGTTTGGAAGAACGCCAGCCAGAGCCGCCTCGCCTCTAATTGATATCTGACCGACAATGTAGCGGGATTGAGTCTGGCACGCAGATTTATTTTGTTGCTAATTTTGGAGCTTCAAGGACGTTTAGGACTCTGTTCGCTGTTTAGTGTTCACCTAGATAAAGACGAGACAAAGTTTTGCTCTGTTTTATCTCGAACGACTCATTTCTCGTGTATTGGCAGAAATTGAGCTTATTTCTGTACATTTGATGCTTTGGTTTTATGGCATCTAATAGCAACGCGCTTAACTCCAAGGCCGTAGATGTAAACTATTTCTTACTACAAAAATGTAAAAATAAAATACAGTTACTGTTATATGAATGTAAATAATGCTCACAGCATTAAAGTAATTTTATACTAAAGCACTTCGATTTCCCTACACTCAAACCGAAGACAAAATACTACGATGAGGGCAGAACGAATAAATCTTTTGGCAAGACAAACAACGGGAGCATGTAAGTAAAGAGATGATAATACCCCCAGCATTTATGGAAGTTTTAACAAGTGGGAAACGAACTTTTTGTTGTTTGACTAACAAAGTTTTCAAGGATAGCATTTAATCGATAATAATGTATTGTTGTACTTGGTACGATACGTTTCTGGGAGGGTAAAGAAAATGCTTTGTTAGAAATGGTTCTTCGCAATTAGTTTCCAATATTGAAGGATTTCTATAATATTTTGATTATTATATTTTTAGTGTCTGTCAAAAGTGTACAAGTCCTAAAAATGGAAAACAGTCAATCAGTCTTATAGACCTACAAATTTTAGGTGCAAGCATGTGTCTCTTGCAAGCATAGAGGAATTGTAGAAAAATAAAAGCAAGGGATGGGAATCTAAAATAAATACGTGATACATCTAGGTTACAAATATTTTGATCGTCAGGCCAGCGTGACATCAGTGCCCAATCTTTGACGAAGAAAGCAATCGTACTGCATACTACTGAGAATAGCTGTTCTTGTTTTCGCCATCTTTCTTTATCTATCACCTCTCGCATCCACGCTTCTTAACCATATCGTCCTACTTTTTATCTATTTATTTATTGCAGCTCTCCTCCATCCTCGTGAGATGTAAGATATAAACCAAGTTTCCAGTTCAGAGGAACTTCTGACATAAATAAAACTATGTACTCACCATTTTGTTGTTGATTTCGTGAAAATGTATTTCGCACACTTTATCTACTATGTCTTCACTTTGAAACGTGACGAATCCGAAACCTGTAACAAAAACAACAATTCATTAGTAAATCATACTTTAGATTAAGTATTATTGTGGAGTTTGAAAGAAAAACGTCACCAAAGAAGGAAGGAAAATTAATAAAACTTGTTATACAAAAGTTTTCCTTCAGATTTTTCACATTAATTACAATTCACAATCAAGCTGTATTGAAACAGAACTTAAAACCTCAGACAGTGAGTCCCAAAACTTTTCGTATTTAACTTGCTTCGAATTATTAAGGCTTTAAAAGTCTTTGATATCGTTATAATTGAAAGCAATTCGTGTCAAGGTGTGTTCAAAAGGCGTCAATCAGATTTCGACAATGTCTATTAGCCCACATTTTAGGCATCGGCTTTAAGCTAGAAAATTTGTTATTTCACGACTTTCGTCTTTAGTGGAAGTTTTTAATACTTGAGTAGCTCTACTACAAAGTTTAAAAGGGTTTTTACGATCGTATCTTAAATATTGTATCTCGGCATGTCCAGAATACGACTTCGAAGATGTTATAAAATGTTTATAGCTCTAATTTTACAGTTTTACTTAATGTTAAATAATCAGTTGTATATTTTACCTATCCAACTACAAATCAAGCTTACAATCTGTCGCACATAGATTTAGGTTTGTAAACCACCCGGCACCGCTCTGGGGCAGCGTAATCACCTACGTACCAAGTTCCCGGTTAAAGTGGCAAACAAAACAATGCGATGAGCAGCCGAGTTTCTGTCTGCTAACGATTAAGACACACACACGTGACGTGACGTGTCCACCGCCGCCCACGGCGACAAACAGCATTAGTGAGCCGCTCGGCAAACAGAAGGTGGCGCCGCGATTATGCTGACACGTACGGTCCACTCCCCGTATCGCACTCGCAAACTTTCCTCGCTCCGCTCTCCTGTCCACGTAATATGGGCACGCGTCCACGATATACAACTTCGTGACACCAGATCAACGTCACTTTTTGCCCCTAAACGTATCACGTGTGTTGATACTTAGCTCGCCTCTTTGTTAATATAAATTTAGTTCATCACCTTTCACGACTTCGGTTGGCCTAAACAAACAGCACGATCCGTTCGCCGAAACTGGGGCGCATTTGGTATTTCACGCGCGGCCGGCTGGCTTTGCGTACGAATCGAGGCAAAGATAGTAACACCCCGAAAAGGCAAATAAGGGCTCAGCGGAGTTCCGTGGATGACCGTATTTTCTTTATGAATTATAAGGTCGGTGCGGTATATCACGAGAATCGTTCTGCGTTATTGCTTTACCGATAAAAACCATCGGAAACAATAGCCACTTACATAAAACATTGTGTCGGCGGAATCGGACGGCTCGGTAGAGCTTTAATAAATAAATCTAGATATACAAATTCGGTTGTTTTGATCTCCGAGCCGCCGTGGGGTTAAAAACAATGGCGGTCGTATTTCATTGTTCCGAAGCAGAGATTAGTGGAATAGGACAGATATGTAGTTGCGTGCCGAGTGTAGCCAATTCCCTTTTATTTATGCGGGTATCCAAACTAAATAAAGTAGGAGGTAAGCAACGTCGGCGGAGTGAAGTTATCTGCGGGCGTGATTGCAGAGCAAATATGAAATCGGACTTCACTATCTCACCACTCAAACGAACTTCTAAAGTAAATGTCACGTATTTCTCGACGTTCGCCGTAAACGCAATGCGAAAATAAATACAATGCCACTAAAAGTTGGAAATGATACGTTAAGAGAAAAGAGAAAGAAACAGCATTGTCACTGACCACGTAAAAAGTTTTGGGTTTCGCGTCGCCTTTGTGTGCTGCTTGTAGATAAATGGGGTATTTTCGTGAAATTCGTCCGCGTCACTTCTCGTAACAATAGAGAAGATAAATAATCTCTGCGTAAGAAAAGGATTCCGTAAACATAATTATTTGAACTCGCAATTGTAGCTGTGAAACGCTAATGAAAGTTCTCAAGGCCCGCTCCAGAAATTAGCTTTATTTTTCCTCGGCTTCAATTAGAGTGCTTTTATTTTTCAGGAAGAATACTTTAATTAAATCTGGAGGGTTACAGGTGATTCTCATGAAGACTCCGTTCAGACTTTGAGTTTCTTTGATTACCTTACAGTACAATGGGGTTTTAGTGCCATTTATTTTTGCTAATTGAATCTGTAACATTGTCTTAGTCTTTTTGAGAATAGAACGATATTTTATCTGATAGATAATTACGACTCCTATCTACCAATGAGCAAAAAATTCAATTAGCGCGTCCCAATTTCCTTCACAACAGCTCTGTAAGAGGTATCCCAGACCCCGAATTGGATATATTATTTACCGATTCAGTAGGAAAGTGCCTACCAAGCCGTATAAGCGCGCACCTGTGTAAATCCCGCCCAATTTTTATTAATTCCCTTCGAGTTCGCACCTGCGTGACGCTCGTTATTTTAATATAAGAAACGAGAGGTTGAGGCGAAGATTATGAATGTGTCTCCCGATATCTGATATCTCGACACATCTGTCGGGCGGCACGTGGAGTTGACAGTGGGTGGTCCCCCCTGCCCCCAAATCGGGGCCATAGGCAGTATAATCTGCCCCGGCAGTGTATGAAACACCGGCCGGTGGCGTTTATAGCCCTATAATAACCGTATAAAACGCGACTTATTGTAGACGTCGATAACTGACGCTACAACCTTAGGCCCCACTTTGCGCACTCGACGGCACCGCTGCAATTTTTGTAACACCTTTACGTTCGCGATGTTATATACAAATTTATTGCTTTTTCTTTAGCTAATGTAATACAGAAGGGGAATTCACTCGTCTAATTGAATACTATATTACTTTCCTTAATGAATTATTCAAGGAAAAATGTAACGTATATTCGTATGTTGATGAAAACGTCTACACGTATTGAAGGTTTTCCTTTCGCTACAAAGATTTTCACATTTATACCTACGTTGCTTTAACTTGCAGATTCGAAATGTTCCTTTTCTGCAAATAAATATTTACCTTTGAAAAATTCAATGTAGCGAATTGAGAATCGAACTACTGGCTCACGTTCGGACGAAGTAATTTACTTTAAGTTACTACTCCGTGAAAGTATTGACTAAATTTTTACAAAATTTATTAAATTTTTTACTTTCTTTAATTTTTTATTTGAATTATTGAGATTTCTGCTTTCTCCAAATTAGTAAATGATCGTAAGGTTATATACTTAGATACGAGAAAATACATATATGCCTATATAATAATTCATATGCATATATGTATTTTCACAAATTATATATGTTACTTGTTTTGTACATACGAGTATTTTATAAAACAACTTTAGTTTAAGTATATTGTTAGGCTAAATATCTATCTATCTAGACATCTCTCTATCTATCTACATATCTATCTACTACGTACTTATGTCTGTACACTATCGTCTCTCTATGGCCTACGGTTATATGGAAAAGATCACTGCTCAGCGGTAAGACCTCCTATTGTACTTATCATAAGAAATAAATAAATAAATAACGCCCAATGATCACATACATAGATCCTGGCCCCTAACTAGGATTCCCTGTATCTAGGAAACCAGGAACTATGAGGACCATGGTTATGATCCCACAACACCCAGACACGAAATAAATGCTTCCGCTTTTTTTTCTGTGCACAAACATTTGTCCCGTCGCGGGAATCGAACCTGCAACCTCAGTGATGTATGAGATTTGAGCCAAACTGCCCAACCACTACACCACAGAGGCTGACATGAAAAGAAAGAATGTTCATAATGTGATTCTTTCTTAAGTGTAATAAAGTGTTTTCTATCTATCTATCTACGAGTATGTACATATATTACCGATCCATTTTCCGTCCAGAGATAACGCTTTCCCCGACCATCCTTCATTAAGACCCAAGTCAGTGTAAACGAAACCAACTTAAATGTAACTCACATAAACCGAGTTAACATACCCCTGACATCACATTAAGCCCTAGTTACGTCCCAAATAAGAACAGTAACGCTCCGTCATGTAACTAGCAAGTTTTCATTAGGAGTTCAACAAGCACTGAAATGATCTGCCGAGTTGAGTCCGCGCTCCGACGTCCAAACTTTTGTTATTGTTCTGCTTCATTACTGTAATACGAAATACCAGGCTCCATAATTAAGAGATCCTCCAGAACTGTCCCGACTGACGCGAAACTTGCTTTCAAACTTCTATGTTTTTACGTAAATAATACCAGTAGAACGCCTGTTGTGACCAAGAATCTTGATAAATATGGATGACATTTAATGACGACACCACTTTCGATGCGCGGTGACGTCGAGATTTATCTGGGCCACATTGCTGAAAAGCGTGTGGACGCATAATGTCCAATCCGCATAGAGTCCTAACGTCAAATTCTCAAAATAATAAATTCTTCAAATGTACAATTCCCAAAAAGTTCAATTCTCAGAATGTGTTTGGTTTTGCCTTCCGAAACACTTTGTGGATTTTGAAGCGAATAATTCAGATAATTTCTTATAAGTTTTAAACAAATCAATACCTAAATAAATTTATTCTTCAAATGTTTGTTTAAAATTCAAATGTTTCAACTTTGGTCGTGTTTATCAAATATCGAGGTTATAATATCGAACTAATTGCCAAAGATATTAAGGGCTGACACTAGGTTGTGCTCAATTACCTGCCTTACCCATGTGGATAGGCGATCAATGCTTATAGGAACCCATTAGGCGAACATTTGTTTTATTTGAAAGATTATGGTTGACATAAAAACTTCGAAATACATTATCGGGGGTGCCTAATAAAATCTCTAAGCGTCACATTTATAAAGTAACTAGATATATTTCACTAATCACAGAAAAGTAAGCTGGTTTTAATAACAAGATCGCTTTTTCTTTTAAAATAAAATTGTGCTCATATTTGCCAACTTAAAAAAGAGGTCATGGACTGTTTGAAGATCGTGTCTCCTCTTAAGATGTTTAAGTTCGTTAAACAACTTTAGTAGATACTGACTTTGTATTCTCACAGCTATTTATCACTACTGAATTCGGAGATCAATTGTTTGTAATAATTTTAGTGCGCCGGTTTGTACGAGTATGTAGGTAAGAACAACAAACACTGCAGGGAACTACACTAATCTTTCTAGAACGTAATCAATTTATCGAAATAACTGCACCAAATAACGCAACCGTTTTCAACCATTTTATGCCAAGATAAATAGTTGCACTCAGTCTAATGTGTTTGAATAAAGGTACGAAATCTGAATGCAAACTTTCCGAAAGCTAAGAAAATTACACATAAAAGCTGCAAAGAATTGGCCCTCTTCATTTTCTCTGTTGTTAAATCGAACGGGGAAAAACTATCAAGTTTATCGTCGGACTGATTGTGTGGAGACGCCCTTATTGTCTACGTACAGGTAAATAAAATGGAAACAGCACACCCGCTCTACTTTTACGTCAAGATGTTCGTCCAACTTTTAAATCCGAAACTTTGTCCAAGTTGTTTTATTGCTACAGAAAACGTTTTCGAGCTTTTGACACGAGTAGAATTTTGGAATCTCTTCACATTGTTCCCTTAGTTATCTTTTTGCACGTCTGCGTAGGTATAAAAACGGCACAATTTTTCATTTCTTTCGAGTATAATCTTTGGAGAATTCGTATATATTCGAATGGGGAATTTAGTGAGTTCTCTGTGAAAACTTATCAAAAAGTGTGAAAGGAAATTATGCCATAAATCAAACACATCGAATTTTTTAGGGCGATCCGTAACAGGAGAAATATTTTGGAGAGTGGCCGTTACGCCGCAACCGGCAGGACAATTTATCAAGGGCGTCGGAACCCTCGTCCAATCGGTTGATAGCATTGCCATAAATATTTACTTTAATAAGATTCCGTCCTTTTTATTCGCGTGTGTTGTTTTACGACACCGTTTGGCCCGTGATGGCGACCTGCTCGGCGCCCGGGATCGGCGTAGGCGCATTGTTTTTTTAGTACCGCCGTTTGTAGCTAGGTGTAAGTGAAATTTCGGTTTATTAGGCAAATAAAATAGAAACTATTTGGAGAGTTAAAAAGAAAAGCTATTCACATCCAACAGCACAAGAAAATTCACTGATCATTGAAGTTTTGTTTTATTTTACGCATTGCTTCAACATAAATAGATACAGTAGCCAAACACTAGGAAGAGTCGCTCGCCAAGTATAAATAAAAAAAAAACTAGACTAACAAACAAATAGTATTTTCTTTCAGGAACCTATAATAATCAAGACTATCTATATACCGACAATTCCGAGTCATTATTTGAAATTCCATCGCAGATAGAATAGACAGGGTACTTTAGCTGGTCCAGCATGATTGGTGCGGTCAGTCGGCATCGCGGGAATATCGCGGGCCCTAATCCCGCGCCATTGGAAGACGTGCCCGGGACGCGCCGTCTGGGATTTGCGGGATGATTGTCGCTAGATAGGAATACCAGGCTGCGGTTACAACACTACTCCGAGATCTCCTTCAAATCGCCTGTAGTTTGTCCCCGATACCGATTGTTCGATTTACATGGATTCAATAAATGTGATAGCTTACAAATTTAATCTCTCGAAGGTATCCCTCACTTGAAATTCTATAGAAGACGACAAAGTTCCAGCCGGTATTTGAAGAGAATTTATTTCTCACAAGAAGCTTCGAGCAAAAAGTAAAACGTGAAAGTTGCGGGGGAGGGTGCATGATTCTGATAATATCGTTTTAATTGCGAATAGAAGTGGATCGGGAGGGGCAGGGTGCTCACATTGTGATGCTAGATGCGAGCGCGGGACTCGCGCGGATTCGGAATGAAAAAGCCGCTCGCACGTACGCCACGGTTCACTTGTTAAGAAACCCGCAGCGAGAAAACCAAACATTTACAGTTGCATCTCGTAATTCAAAACTTTGCACTCGAAAAAGAGACATCTTAAAGTTGGCTTGGAGTTTCAGGGGTCTTGTTTCGACTGTCCTCAGGAGTTATCAAGTGACCGCCAGGTCCGGGGTTATTGCGGGTCTACACTTGTTTGCGCAGCACTAGAGAACTGTTGCCGCCGTGATTTTGTGTAATATCGCTGTTTTTGCGCTCTCACACGCTCTGAACTTTTTCGTTTGCTTTTAAGTGATGTCGTTACACTTCGAGTGCCCTCAAATATTTTAAGGGCTCTCTGATATTTTCCTGAGTTACATAATAACGACCGCAAAAATCTGTCACTGTCATCAGCATGAAAGTAGCAGGAATACTATCATGCGACTTCAAACGTATTTACACATAAAAAAAATGAAATAGCAAAGCCTAGTCTGTAAATCTCGTAATAAAAGCGTCCACTCAACGTCGTGATTCAGTATTCCTTCAAGTACGGACGAGGGCCGAGTTAAAAGACTTATATCTGTCTCTGTCTAATCGCTGTATTCTTGTATTTATTGTCTCTTTCTATTGTCGGACGCTTCATGTCAGCGGGGGCTTAGTCTAAACGATGCAGTTTCTCGTTATCTCGATTATGTTTTTTTTACTCCGCCGTACAATACAATAATGATGATAAAGCTGTTGTAGTAAAGTGCATGCCTTTACTGTCGCCTTCATTGGCTATCAGGGCTGGGTAATGTAGCGTGCAATGCAGTGAAAGGGCTCTACGTTAATCTACAACTTGTCAGAGACAGATGACCGTTGTGTCTAATGGATAAGGGTGACGAGATAGTTGGATAAGTTATTTAAAGGGTGCTCGAGGGATGTGGTGACTTGTATCTATAAGAATTACAAAGTGTTCTAAAATAAAATAAAAACTTTTGCCTAAAAAGGAAGATATAGTTATGCTGCGTTTAGAGAGAAGATTAATGGGAGCATTGTAGAACGTATTAATATCTATAGATATGTGTAATCAAGTATTACAGTGTTCAAAAGTTTGTAATATAACTTTAAACATCGCAGGTGTGAGTATATATATAATTAATTAGCTGCACCCCACAGCTTCACCCGCGGTTTTTCGGAGCAAAAAGTAGCCTATGTCCTTTCACAGGACCTAAAGAACCTACGTAACAAATTTCACAAATATCCGTTCAGTAGTTTTTGCCCGTTTGAGTGACAAACATCTATTCATCCATTCATCCACCCATCCATCCATCTTCACAAATATTTGTAGGATAATGATACAAATTAACAAACGTTACACGTCAATGTACTGCGGTCAAGAGATTGTGTAAACATAAATCTGTTAGAAAGGCGAATACAATATAAGCTAGTGCTAAAAATTATATGTTAGCACAATATTATGTACTTACAATATCCAAGGTTTCGTTACAAGGTGAATCCCAAACTCTACACCCACCTCTAAGAAAATATTTTATTTTATTTATTTAAGTAATCTAACAGCGCATTTGAACATAACATAAAATAGAAACAAATTTTAACGGCTAAAACATGATTACATAGTTAAGTATAATGATATAAGTAAAAGATGCATTATACTAGCTTAAATAAAAAAGGATGAATGTAAAAGAGTGTGTACTACAGTGTAGGTGGGTTAGGAGGTCTGTATGTAGGAAAGCAGGAACTACGGGGACCATGATCTCACAACACCCAGACTCGAAACAAATGCTTGCGCTTTTCTTTCTGTGCACAAACATTTGTACCATCGCGGGTATCAAAACCGCAACCTCGGTGTTGTATGAGATTTGAGCTAACCTACCCAACCACATACTACAGAGGCTCTATGATGCAATAAAGTAAATAAAATAGGATATTATTTTATTGACCCCAATTAAAAACGTGATAAATGAGATCACCACTTCCAATATTTTTTGCTTCAAAGAGTGTTAAACCTGTGACCCTCCCACTTTTCTTAATTAAACGAATTGTGTCTTATCACTTTTTTGCAAGCACTCAGCTTTTTTCAAAGCACTCGACATCAAAGTCCAATACAGAACTGCTACACGAGCATTATTGAAAAGCCAGGGGCACCCTTTAAAGTCTCTTCATACACCGCTTCATCCGTTCGCTTTGTTCGCGCATAAGGACTTGGGCACACAGTGAGCACCTGTTTCGAGTAGCTAGCAATAAGTGCTGAACGTATTTGCGTAGCACGATTACGCGTCGCTCGACGTTCGGTGAGAATTGCGATGAGCTGAGTGTGCTACGTACGTTATCTCTTTTTTGTGATTGATTTTGTTTTCTAATCTGTGCATTGATGAGACGCGCCTAAATCAATTTGAATGTGAAATTTATTTCATCAGTTGTAATAGTTAAAAAGTAGTCTTATATGGTTTATACATCCTATCGCAAGGAATAAACATGTTTTTTCGTTTCAAACCACATAAACAAAACAACACTTTTTCCTCGTTTCCCCTGAGTAAGCAATGGTCCGCCCGAGCTATGTTTTAGTAAGAAATAACGAAAAACTTCCCCAATCCCGATTCATTGTCTACTAAAAAGCTATAAAAGCGATCTAATCAGAGACGTTAAAGGGCATCAGATTACAAATTCACAGGTAGGTCGGCCAATAAAGATGAGCGTAAGAGAGAGTTAACTGCAAGGAGTAACCGTTGTTTTACGAGGCCGACTTTGCATATCCCGACAGATGTTTGGACAATAAACCCGAAAGAGTTGCCTGGTGGACAGTTGCTATTTGTTATCCCATTGAATTTTACATTTTAATAACGACGATCAGCTTACATAGTCCTGAGTTTTAACTGAGATTTCCTGTTTCTAGAGACTCCTTAGGTTGCGGCTATAACAATCACAGAACAGCAAATCAGAAACTTTTTTCTTGTTTTGATAGTTTTTTGATCTTGTATGAGTTACCAAACTCGGTACTTCCGCGTTTTATTACTCCTTACTTAATCACTAAATCGCGTATGCAATGTTTATCTCAAAAGCTCAGAAACGTGTTTAACTACAACCTTGCAAGGGCCATACCCAATTTAATGTACTTTTACACCGATTTCACAATGTCAGCGCGTTTATTGCAACTCAACGGTTTGGTGCATGAGTCCACATAAAAGGCAACATCACCAACTTTCTATACCAGGCTATAAAAAGCTACCAAACAAAAGTATAGGTACGGGCTAGCGGTGTTTCATTTAAAAATCCTCTTTCACATTTAAATTTGAAAAGTTGTCCAGAGCGTTCGACCCGACTCGGTAAAAGGGTATTACTTATGAATCAATAGTTAATGAGTATCAATGGGAGGCTTTTGAAACTCGCCAGGCTCTGTGTGCATTCTCGGCGAATCATTAATATTGAAAGTTACTCGCTGGTCCATTGTCTCTCGAGTGGCCGCCTCTTTGTATATTACACGACTACTTCTGTAAGGAAATGAACTACTCATTTCCTTTACTCAAAACTTTTCCCTTTGAAAATTTTATATCGGTATTGATTCTGAATTGATGTTTTGTGTTTAATAAGATTCTGTTTGTGACTTATAGAACTGTGTTCTTTTAAAACAATACTTTAACTACTTTGAACATAAGCTAGACAGACGAACAAAATTCGGAAAAATTTTAAAATAACTGATTTGAAGTAACCCGTTATTCCTACACGCATGCAATGGCTCAATGTGGTCTCAAATAGTTGAGTAGTTCTACAAATCTGATCCCACTGAATATTATTTTGAACACAAAGATCACAATCAAAGCTTAAAATATATTACACAAATAAATGTGTTCAATGTGCATTAATTATAAAATTACAAAGTTAAAGATGGGAACAACAAACAAAACATTATCAACGCATTTCAAAAGCATCCCAACCTAACTTGCTGACAAACAATACAAACTCAGCGTTCCGACGCTGTTTACCCCATACGTACTAGTTATTAAAAGGATAAGTTCCATAACCCGCCTACACTAACACTCAAACAGGGGATGTAATAACGAATACGCTGCCTGAGCACAGATAATTATTATGTGCGGTGGCGAAACCAAATTGCGCCCTTCATACCACGAGTGGGAATGCGTAGATTCGATTGCCGTCATAACGATCTAAATGATGTAGCAGTTTGTGTTTGATTTTGGATACGGAATTCGGAATGTAAAGTTTGGAGAGAAACACGGAAAACAGTCTTATTGCGAGGGTTTTCGTGTTATACAAAATCTGCATATTAAAGTATTTTTATATACGCGGAAAAATAGTTTTTATTTCGACAAACACTGGAGTTTAATGAAATGAGCAAGCGCACACTAAAAACCATCATCTAAATTTTAAACTAAAATGAACGATTGTGTATAAACATTTTTATTTTCATGTATCAAAAATAAAACAGTTATGGAAAAAAATTTGTACATAAATAATTATGCGAACATTTCTAGTTACAATATAAAATAGCACAGATCATCGCAATCTAAACTATCAAAATGTTTCAATGGCGATCTAAAAACAAAAGCACGTAACGATATAAAACAGTTGAACCGTCTATTTTTCGCCAAACTATTTTAATTAAAGCCTCTCCAAATGGAAGGAGTTTATAGATGGAGTAGCCGAACGTCCGATAGATTGGGAGCGTTCAATTTCGGCGCTCTCCCGGTATAGCCCGAGCAGAGTCCGTAATTGTCATGCCCATTAACATTTACGATAATGACTGGTTAGGATTGACGCGGTTATCGCGACCTCCGATATGACTGAGATACTCTACACACATTACAGTATCGCTACTGATATTACGTTTGTACCGATATCGCGCTCGTACGATATCGCTCATGTCAGCGGGATCCCCGTGCGGGAAACTGATAATTCCGCAGCATTATTAGCTATTCACGGTCGGTTAATAATTGATTTGACGGGCTTCAGTCAAGATTAAATCGTGGTGGAATTAATCACATTTCACATTAGTATTTTACGCAAATACGCAACAACACATTACTCTGTATTATTACATTCTTATCAAATCTTAAGCAAAAGATTAGGTTCTTTAGTTATAAATGAGATATTCACATAAAAAATACCTTACTGTACAAAAGTAAGTACAGCGAAAATGAAATGCATACGTCTCCTAGAAAAGACGCTAGTTACTCATTGTTACCCTTGCCTTTTGTCGAAACCCTATTAAATTCCGCTAACTACACTGTCTCGTCACTCGTATCATGTCAAGCCCAACTTTATTATGTCCTCGTTCCGTGTCACACAGGCGAGTCATTAAAGCTCCGTGGATCTCTCATCTCGAAGAAGCCATCTGCATGATTTGCGCATATTAATAACATGTAGATGGCGCGCCCGCACCGTTTGTGTACATGCGCCGAACATGAATGCATGCATGGCATATACGTTGAACACGTAATGTGGGATATTACATCTAGCGTTGGTTTACTTGCATTTTCGAAATCGTAGCTCCGCAGCTGATGCGCTACGGATTCTGCTACGAAGTGTAGCATGCTCTACGAGTGCTACGGATTTATTTGAATAATTTATATTTTTAATGCTAAGTCGTTTTTCATAAAAGGAATGTCTATTGTAGAGAATTTGTTTATCGAGGGCGTAAATATTTTATTACAGATGGTTTTATAGTTTAATTTTAGCCGAAATTGCTGTAGGCTCGTAAAAACATCCGACGACGGAACTTAAATCTATTATTTAAACGTGTTATTGTCGTCTAGTTATTGTGAATAAAATTCCTACATTTGATTATGTAGAAATAAAATAAAAAAAGTAAAAATTAAAATGAAAAAAGCCAAAAAGTCCGTCTTAATTTATCAAAGTTTTTAATGTTATTTAAGATTAACTGTTGTCGAAAAGATTTCACAACATGTACAATAAAACAAAATATACTTATAAACACTCCATTTTCTAAAAGCCTCACTTAAAAATGTTTACTGTAGGCCAAAACTACTTAGGTGGACGTTCAATAAACCACTGTAAAGAGCTTTTCATCTAAAACTAAGGGAAAATGTTCCTTCAAAAAGTTTTTCAGAATGGTGATAGGAGCCGCGTCTTGTGTGCTTCGGCAAAGACGCGGTCGGCGATGAGTAGGTACACAGTGTAAACACACCTTTAAATGAGATGTAGAGGCTAGGTTTGCGTGATAAAGAATAAGCGATTGTAAAAATTTGATTTTATCATTATCATCAACCTGCATCAGTCCACCGCTGGACATAGGTCTCTCCCAAAGCACGCCATTGATTCCAATCTTCGGTCTTCTTCTCTACTTGCTACCCAGAGTATATCGTCGCTCCATATAGTAGTCGCAGGGCGACTTACACTAAATTTACTGATTCGCGGTCTCGACTCTAGAACTCGTCTACCCCAACGTTATCGGTTCTATGGCAAATATGATAAGCCCTCAGAGTAATACCGGGCGTAGCTCTTTCCAAATCTCGTTAAGCGGTTTTGATTTTGTGAACTAATCATACAGTGAGTGTCTACGTCTTGGCTTCGTATGTCAAGGTAGGTAAACTCTCAAACAACATTAAGAGACACTCCATTAACGACAATTGGTCCCGGGATGTCATGTTCGTTAACTTTATAAATATAACGACGTATTCCGAAAAAAAAAACACCATAAGTATAAGTCTATATAATGGTATTTTCTTACGAATATGTTTTATGTTGTTTTGTTAACATTAATTCCTTTTATGAATTGGAGTTTACTTTTATGGATTTGAGTGATGAAAAGAGCAAGTCGTTCTGCCTGATGGTAAGCGCCGCGCCTGCCTGTAACAATTGCAGTGCCACCCAGAACTTTCACTACCATAAAAAGCAATGCGTGGCCACTGCATTGCGCTCATCACCCCGAGACTTCAAATATTAAGTCTCATATGCCCAATAATTTGGCTGGTTACAATACCCTTCAAACGGGAACACAGTAATGCTTGCGCTCTACCGCTTAGCGGCGGAATAACTAACAATAACAACAATAATTACATACAAATTGCTACAATCACAATAAATTATTAATTCTTATAAAACTTGCTATCAGCATAGCCCTTCTGATGTGAAAATACCCAAATCCCGCGCTCGCTCTTGCACTATAAACGCACCCAAAGCTCTCAACTCCCCGCGGCACGCCACACCTCGTAATGATGCATCTCTCGAGATGCAAGCTAAGGCTTTGCGGCGACTAACTACGCCACGATTTTTTCTTTGCGTCTTCATTTTATGTAGGGTCACGCACGTTTCGTGACGTGACGTCATTTTTGGATGCACTGATTGGTTGGTGGTTTGATGTTTTCCTATTTAACTTATATTTTTTGGATTAAAATAAAATATGAAATATAACCGCGATAGATCATTTTCGAGAATAGTAGAGATACATTTTACTACAGTTCACGTTACTTATTACATTAAAATAATTACTTAAAATTACTTCGAATCAAGAACTTAACAATTTCCTTTTGCTCTAGATGTTTTTATTAGTTCTGAATGAATATCTAAAGAAAAACTAAAACTAATATCTGGTATTGCTTCAATAGACTTCGAAAACAAGTATGATTGAAGTATACTTCATTTATAATTCTTTCGGAAGTATTTTACGTCCTTATAGATGACAGGTTAATAGTGCCAATGAGGAATAATGATAGTTCTCTAAACAATAATAGAAATACGAGGAATATTAGCTTTTAACTGACCTAGAAATTAATATTTATTTTTTAATAAATACGCTCAACGATCCTATACAGAGAGTATTGCCCTTAACTAAGATTCTCTGTATCTAGGGAACCAGGAACTATGAGGACCATGGCCCTACACACCCAGACACGAAACAAATGCTTGTGACATTTTTAACCAATTTCAAAAAAGGAGGAGGTTCTCCATTCGAGTGTATGGATTTTTTATGTTTGTTACCTCAGAAATCCGTCATTTATGAACCAATTTGGCAAATTCTTTTCGCGTTGATTTCAGTATAGCTACGTGGTCCCATATAAATTTCATCGATTCATCGACCTTGAACTTCGAAGATACATTGAAGTCGGTTTTTTTTTTTGATAAATTGTATTGTTTTCTGTGCATAAACTTTCGTCCCGTCGCGAAAATCGAACTGCAACCTTGGTGGTGTATGAGATTTGAGCCAGCCTGCCCAACTACTACACCAAGGAGGCTGTCATGTGAAATGTTTGTTGTATCAATAATTAGGCACTGTTTCAAAAGTTTAAGCGTATCATAAAAAATAATCTAATTGCTTTAGTAATGTAATAATGAACAAAAGTATGAACGGAAAAATAGATATCTAAATTGTCAATACTGGAAAGCATTGAAAAATAAATCCTCTGACCTAAAAGTAATGTTAAAAACGTAAGCTTTCTATAGGTAAATTCCCGGTAAACTCCTATGATAAGAAGGAGGTTGCTGCATCCACGGGGACTTCATTAGACGCGAGTGAGACACGCCAAGGGAATGCAATGATATTCCTCAACTGAGGAAAATACATCAGATAGGTACTATTATTAAATAGGCGAACAATTGCAAAGAATTGTTGCCGCCAGTTAGAGGGTACGATTTTTGATATTACCTTATTTTCTTTTCTACCTATTTTATCTATTTCTTCTTCTCTCGTGTGGGTGTGTGGCCAAGCCTGGTTTCGGAATTTTTAGACCGCCCGAAGGTCTCCGACATGGCCAAACAATTGTTGTCCTAAGACACCAACCGGGACCGACGCTTTAACGTGTCCTCTGAAGCACTGTAGCGCTTAGATGTAAACACCACACAAACGATCACCCATCCAAGTTGTGACCGCTGTGACGTTGCTGAACCTAACACATCTGTTACGAACGGCTGGGGAAGATACGCTACGAGCACTATTTTATCTATGTTTCTCAATCGAAAAATTGGACAGTAATAAGTAGAATATAATGTTTGTTTACGGTTAAAATACGCAAGGACAGTTTACCAAAATGCTGTTTTGTTTTTTACGAAATCGTATGACTAGGGGAGCATCTCGTTCACCTGATGATAAGCAAAACGCCTTCCTATATCAGTTGCAGTACCCAGAACTTTATTATGTACAATCCTGCGCGGCACTACACTGCGCTCGTCACTCTGAGACAGTTTTAAGTCTCATTACTCCCAGTAATTTCGATGGCTACAATACCTTCGGACCAGAAGAGAGTAATGCTTGCGCACTACTTCTTGGCGGCAGAATATCTGGCAAAGCGGTAGTACCCACCCAAACGGCTTCTCGCATACGAGAAACCTATCTTACCAGTATGAAACATTGGGCGGTCTAATCGCTCAAACGATCTCTTCCAGAAAACCCAAAGGTCCAGAATCTAGGTAGAAAAATGCATAGATGATGTTATTCCGAAAGTATTGCAGGTGGAATATTATAATAAACATAATATTTAGTTATATAAATAAGCATTTGAAACTTTAGACCCATAGTATAACCCAAACGGTATATATAGCATCGTTTTGTTTCGTTTTTAGCGGTAATTGATCGTTTTAGTTTGTGCTCAGTAAAAAGAAGTAAAATTCAATAAATTAAAACAATCAGTGCTATTAACCTCAAAGAGAATATTTGATCGGCTCGAATACGAGTACAAACCGCTGAACAAATACTATAATATGAAAATTATGAGAGGTAGCACTATCATTGAGGTCCACGGTAAATAACTAAACCCAATTGGACATAATAGATTATGCGGGTATTTAACTTCAAATATAAATAAAATGTAATTACTTTTTGGCAATCCAAATTGAGTATGATTTATATTTATGATGTGGAATTTTATTACAATTTTAAGATCGATAGCTGCCCACATCTTATTAAATTAATTTGGTTTGATTCATACTTCACTTATGAGCAGTATATTTTTGAATTTAATTCCTTTTACAAAAAGAACATATCTCGAGTTACAGGACATCTTCTCAAATGGAACGCAGATGCGACAAACACAACTGGTTCCGCCCCGGAGCGAGCGACAAACATCGTAAAAACTTACGAATACTGCGCTACAATCCGCAAAGTTCCTAGTTAACTGAGAGAAAACCTCCTCCCAAGAAATCTCCGGGCCATATGTGAATTCCTCCGATCCAAAAAAGAGAAAGATACGCCAACGGTCTTACTCCCTGAATAACTAATGAAGGAAAAATGAAGCACTCAGCGCACCCCCCGGTCTCTACAGCTTTCAGCGCGATCAACCATTTTATTTTGCATATTATAGGTTCAATAAAGTTTTATCGTTATATTTTCCGAAACCTTCCTTATCTTGCGAATTCGCTTACTTATTGAAAATCCAATCGAAGTTTCTGTGTACACCTGTTGAATTGCAAAACAGGAATTGAGATCTGATGGTGTAAGGATATTATGCGTAAATATTTAATTTTGCTACCATTCTATTCTTAGAACGCACGTTTTCCGACTATTATATAATGACGAGAGATTTTTTTTCCCTTCTATTAGAAATAAATATTATTTTTGTAATACAACTTTTTAAAAACAAGATTTTTATCGTTCCCCTTACAACAAAATAGTGTGGCTCTCAATTTTTTAATGTCCATAGCAGTGTATACCGAATGAGATCATTTCCATGAAATGAGGGTAACATAAAATGCATTACATTTGAGAACGTTTACCCATTCTTTTCATGAGCATATTTTAATACTTTGAAAACCGGCTCAAATTTTCATTCCGATTTGATACATTACACGAGCATGCTCCCTGAAAGTTAGCACCTTAAACACAGCTCTTTTAACATTGCAGTATAACATTTTAAATATTAACACGTTACATGACAAAGCATGGATGTTATTGCAACATACATTTTTGAACGAAACAAGAATAAATTCATTCCGTTTTTAAAATGTTTGACATTTTAACTACCCGCAGAATATTTTATAATGATGTACAAAATCGTGCAACGAAATCTGAGCTGCCCTTCGAAATGTTTCGAATGTTTTACTAACAAATAACTGTTAGTTCTGAGTAGCATACCGCTCACATATTCATCGATATTTCATACTTAATAGGCGATTGTATGAATATTAAGTTAACAAAATGTGAAGCCGTCTATTATTTGTGACACGAATTCTACGTTCGACATCTAGTGTGGAAACCAAAACATCTGTGTGTCAAAGTGCTGTTATAAAGGGGATTCTTAGGAAAGTTGTTTTAACGGCTGAGAGTTCCACGAAACAAAAGGAATAAAAACTAAGGATTTATAAAACAAACAGTGTTAAATCAGATGGAACGAAATCTTTGTAAATATTCTGATGTTTTGTTTACTCTATTTAGGACTATTTACTCCTTTTTGAAGTAAGTAGGATTTCGAAACATATGTGCACACGTACTGTTTCTTTGAATCAAGTTGTATAATTGATCTTACAATAATTAGGTTCAAATGTTCAACCAGAGAAAGAACTAATTCTAGAGCTCATATGTCTTTAATAATAATAATTTCTGCAGTGGTACTTAATATGTGATTTTCTACAAAGGATCAAGGGCTTCGTAGTCATAGCCTATCCTCGAAGAAGTCGTGAGTAGGCAAAGTACACAAACAAAATAACAAAGAACAATTTTAAGCTCGCACTCATAAGTCAAAAGCCCTCCCGGAGTCGCGAGAAACTTCATTCGATCCGACATTATTTCACTCACAAACTTCTGATGTCGCCAGCTTCATAAAGGCAGAATATATGTTAACCAGACGCGAGTTCGTCAGCAAATCTTGAGCTGCGAGGCGCTAGCTGTAGGTACGAATACAAATTGTCGCGCCTGCGGCTACGTCGTGTTATGAAAACTTGGATCCACAGGTAAAGAGCTTCCGAGCAAACAATTTGTACGCCGCTTACACACTGAATAAACAGTGTTATCTTGCTCGCGTGCTCGCGTAATAGATACGTACTTGTTATGTTTTACTGGCCCTGTTTCTGATCTTGGGTAGTAAAACTTTGTTGCGTGATAGCAGATATCTATGGTAATGCGGGACGTTCTATGAAATCGATCGTGCGCCTTCTTATGCTGGCAGAGTAATATGAGCGTGATATAACGCTACATGGCACGAGGTTGACCACTAAATTCTTTATTATGATCTGTATAAACCTGCCAGAGTCCATGTATAAAGGAGCCATCATAAGTACTCATATATATACTCTAATATATCAGTTTTGTAACCCGCAGCAGATCTTAAAGTTGGACCTACGGGATTACTTCGACCTGAGTCTCCACAAGGTCAAAACACACTCTGTGGCGTGTTAGTATTGGTATATATTCTGTGCTGTAGATCAAAAAGACATGCTAATGCTCAACTCACACCAGAAAGACTGGTTGGAGCTCTAGATCTAGATACAGGTGTACAATTATACGAAGGTACAATTATTGTCCTGCCGTGGGTCAAAAATACTTTCCAACAAGTAAAATATTTTTTTCCTCAAACCACTTGCGGTCACCGCATCACAACTCTCAACCGAAATTCCAAATCTTTAATATTCTATTAGGTTTTATTAGTTTATTATTATTTTATTAGTTTTCTATTAGTTTTAATATTCTATTAGGTTTTAATATTTATGGCCTTATTGGCGACATCTGTAAGGTTGTAAATAGGAAGTTAACCTATACATCGGTCCCGGATAATGATGATCTCGGCTCAATTAATACCATCCTGCTGTAAAGCAATTACCGTGATACTTAATACAAGCGACGCGATCTAAAGCAAATATAATGTGCAGTTATTGGCAAATTTCCGTATTTATGCAAACAATTATTTTCCCTAATTGCTAGACCGGGATACCGGTTCGCGTTACACCCCTAATGAACACAGTAATGTAACAGATACTCTCTGACCTGCCGTGATAATAATGTATTATATCAAGGTCTTTTCATTTCTAATGTGGGTTACCATGGCAACGGTTAGAAATCCTTATTTTTTAATGTTTACGAAACGTTTCCTCGGTAGGTATTTGATATGTTTCCAATTAAACCTCTGTTGTACTGCAGCTGTTTTTGTGATGAATGAATGATTCAAGGGTCACCCTAGGGTGTTTTTTCTCTCAAAGTTTATTTCATTGTCTAACATATCCAATTAAACATAACATCGACACCTGATGATGCCTCGTGTAGACGGCGAAACAACGGCGAACAATATTAAACTCATTAACATATTTATTATTATTATATACATATTTTTAAAAAGCGGAGGGATTATTTATGTATATATTTTAACTTTAATTCATTTACATTTGCTATCTACCCCCATACATTTTATATTATTCTAACAACAACCAACATAACATTCAGCGGAAAAACACTAAATATTTTCATTGCGTTGCGTTTAAGATGTAATCAAAGACGTGCGAGGACTATTATTGGAGATATGGAAATTAATTATGATTGGGCTATTGAAGTGAATTTTTTAATGGACGAGAACCTGTTTATGATATGAAACTTCGGCATTTGTCAGTTCTGCCTCAGGAACGTTATACTATTTATTATTATTAGAGATAACAAGTTAATCAGCTTAGCCATTTCTCTAATAAGAGCCACTTATCAACAGTTTGCTCATACTGTTTACAAACTCACATTGTTCAAATTGAATTATTACTATTGTTGACGCAAACAGCATATTATGTGAATAGGTAGGTACTTAGGATGTTGACGCAGCGAGCAGTTAGGACTCTAACGCTCAATATTTGAGGAGTTAGTACATTCATTGGTTATGTTTAACCCGACGGAGACAAGGTGGAATAGGTTCCTCGAATGCGAGAGGCGTCTGGGTTTGTACCACGGCTTTGCTGGCTATTCTGTCACCAAACAGTGCGCATGCATTACTGTTTTTCAGCAGGCCTAGCGCACTCCGCACTGTAGGTACGAAGCTACAAGTACATAGCCGGACACCATCAGCGGGTCGCGCGTCGTTACACGAGCCGCGTCAGAGATAAGAGCTATGCGATAGAAAAAGAGGCGCTCTGTAGGTTAATATGACTGGTAGGTATGCAGCGCTATGCGAGCTGAATTGAATTTTATTGCGTCATAGCAAGAGTCGCTATTTGTTTAAATTTCTTTGCGGAGTGATGCTTCTGTCCCTTAGTATTCTGTGGTTTCAGTTTACTGTTTACAATGGTGGTTTGAAGATTGTTGTAGCCAGCGAAATTACTATGCATGATGCGACTTATGAGCTTATGTCTCAGTGACAATCTCAGTCTCAGTGACAGCGCAGTGCAGTGCCGTGCAGGACTTTGGAAAACTAAGTTCTTGTTGATGCTGCAACTGTTATGGGCAGGAGAGTTGCGAGCATCAGGTAAACGAACTGCTCGTTCGCTAACATAAAAAAGACGATCGTCAAAAAAGGATGACACCATCTTTTGTGTTTTTTTAATTAACTGCTGTCAAAAGTGGTTAAGATAGTAAGAAATCTTCTTCGTTTAATTTTCATAAATTCTATTTATATTTTGTAAAATGCTTGCCGTAGCTTTGAGGCCACTAATAATTTCAAAATAGTCTTGTGCTAACCATAATTGTAGAGACCCCGAGATTTAATTGACTTCATCATCAGACTAGCTCCTAAGTTAAAGTCAAATGCGCTAAGCTATGATATAATAATCATTTTAATTTATTTTAATTAATTTTAACTCAGAAGTAAAAGGTATAAATTTGAAAAAAATATTTTTGACAAAAGAGATTGCTATTGGCGATAAGTGCGGCCTTTTAATTTAGTTTATAAGTTTTACTGTTATTGTTAATATTGTATTTTAGTTGTATAATAAAATTAAATTACATTAAATTATTGATTTTGCTTTTAGATATATAAATGAAAGCTTGTTTAAAACGAATAGTACCTAGTAGGTTATTTTCTTACTTTATGTGTCTATGAATATTCATATTGCACATCTATCACTTTAAGTTAAGCTCCAAAGTATACATTATTGACTAGAAGAGATTGCCTTTAGCGATAAGTCCGCCCATTTTACTTTAGTTTATAAATTTTACTGTTGTCGCTTATAACATATTTTTGTATTGTATAATAAAATTGTATTGTATTGAACATACAAAATCAAAGCTTGTTTATAAGTAATTGTAGGTTATTCTCCAACATTTATCAATCACTTCTGAAAGTACATGATATATATAAGTTTGTTGAAATTCAAATAAATTTATCTTTATCTTTTATTTATGGGCCTATGAATATTTATATTGCACATCAAAAACTTAACCTTTAAACTATATGACCTCAAAAGAAAAATATACAGCAATTTGAAAAGAAATACCTTATAAATAGCTCAAAAGTAAAACAAACATAAATTTGAAAAAAAAAAGTGTGGCACTCGGAGACTGCCGCGGTAAAGCTATTGCATAGCATTCGGAGTGGGGGGTGTTAGGTTATTTTCGTTACGGAATTTCTGGATTTGGTCTCCACGCTCAAGAACCGCGATAGAAGCTATGCAATAGCTTAATAATATTGTCCTACTAATATCATAAAAGCGAAAGTTTGTAAGAATGGATGTATGGATGTATGTTTGTTACTCTTTCACGCAAAAACTACCGAACGGAATTTGATAATATTTGGTATGTAGGTACTTTAGGACTTGGAATAGCACATAGGCTACTTTTTATCCCGGGAAACCGCGGGTGGAACCGCGGGGCGCAGGTAGTATAAAATAATTTGTAGTCTATTTTCTTATATTTATGCGCTAATGAATATTTATATTGCACGCCTATAACTTTAAACAATACAGATCTAGTTTAAGATAAGCCACCTACAAACCTACAATCAGAGCGATATCTCACAGTTGCGTGCCACTGTCTCATAGATGCCGCCACTTTGATCTATTCACCCTTTCTAACAGTCCGATGATATCAGAGTTATTGCTTTAGTGATTTGTTGAAACGTTAATTACTGGAGGGTGTAAATTAATGATTGTACTACGCGTTTTTATGGGTAACTTGTATTGTAAAGGGAAAGGTGTACGAGTATGTTTTAACCCCCGACGCAAAAAGGAGGGGTGTTATAAGTTTGACCACTATGAGCAGGTCCTGTTGGTACCGAGACCTTTATTTTGCATAGCCTGCATGGCATTGCACTGCAATTTCAATTTCAATTTCATTTAGTTCAATCAGAAGATCATATACAATTGTTATTATTATCGAGACAATTACTACAGCACTGAGTAGTAGCAGAACAAACACGAATAAATAACAATTAATTAATAATAATAAATGTCACAGAATAATTTATCATATATTTATTATCAATTATCATATTATAACATCTGCGCTCGTCACTGTGATACTATGTTTAGTAATTTCTCTTTCAAGTTTCGCTTACTCTATAATTATATTATGCAATACTCGTGGTAGGTCTCTCGTATGCGAGAGGCCGTCTGGGTGGGTACCAAAGCTTTGCCAGTTATTCTGATTCCAAGCAGTAGTGCGCGAGCATTACTGTGTTTCGATTTGAAGGGTACAATGCCCTTGATGCCAGCGAAATTATTGGGCATCTGACACTTAATATCTTCTATTGTCTTGGGGTAATGAGCGCAATGCAGTGCTACGCAGTGCTTTTTATGGTATTAAAAGTTCTGGGTGGCACTGCAATTGTTATGGGCCGGTGTGGCGCTTACCATCAGGCGAACGACCTGCTGGTCTAGTCAATCAATTCCATAATAAAAATGTTTATCAGTTTTGGGTTCTATATATTTTCAGTTAGATAATGTAGGTCGTTACTTGTTTTGTTTTTATCATTATTTTACTTACTTTTGCGCAATATCCTCTTTTTGCACAATACCAACTGTACACCCAGTTTAAAGCAAGGGTGGTGTGTTATGAGCGCAGAACACGCCTCTGATAATTGCCGGTGGCCGCGAGTGGCGGAAGTAGATAAAATATGTTCACGCACGCCTCGATACGGGCGGAACATCGTCGTTCCGGGCCTGAAGTACCCACCTAGCGAGGTAGGATGTAACCTACTTATATATAAAGTATAAGTGTGTTAAGTGCTATAGATTAAATTTATAATAACGTGTTAAAGGATACTCGGAAGTCGGTGTGTAAGAAACCAGCTGACAAGGAAATAGGGGGCAGTTTTCTATGTTTGTTATGTCTGCACGTGTTTTGATATGGTTCAATCAATGTCTGGTTAATCTACTAACTTTACTAACAAGTGCCTTATATATAGCTATATATAGTTCTAGGTCTATAAATCAGCTCAATCCCACTACAGCACATTTATAGAACATTTCCAAATTGCACTGCCAGTTCTGCTCGCTGCCTTTTTCTACTATTCTTAAAGACTTACTCGGAGAAAACTTAAGTAATAGGATCTTTTCTAAAATACAGAAATACCAAGGAAGCAGTTATTTATCTTTCATAGAAAAAGTTCTCAGTAAACGTTCATGAATGAATAAGAGAGTGCGGACTTAGTTCGCGCGAGTCGTCTTGGCAACTATCGTTTTAAGTGGCAAGTCGTAGAATTGCTAAAAAGCACGTGCTTGCGCCGAGCTCCGTAAATAGTTCTAATCTTTCGCCGAAGCTGCTGAGTTGCACGCGACTTGCGACTCGCAACTGCAAACAGAGGAAGACTACATTCTGCAACTAACCGAACTTGGAGTCGCTGTGTGATTACGGGCGTCACAACCGCGCGCCCTCTCTTCGCCACCTTTATTCAACTTTTTCTTAACTCCTAATAGTGGTAACATTGTGGGGAGTTCAAAAAAGCAATTTCGCGCTTCCACCGAGCCGCAGTTTATGGTAATGCCGGTGTGTCCCGATACCTTTGTTTAAAATTGTGCAATACTTGTTTCGTAACTGCGCTCGTGGTTTTCAGGTGCCTTACACAATGCCACTATGGAAGTTAGTTTTGGAATCTTTGTTTGCGTAGCGGATACGGTTTGAAATACTGTATATTTTTTAAACGAGCTAGCTACGGTTTCGTACCAAACTCGCGGATGCAGTGTTACTGTGCTAACAGGATTTAAAAAACGTTAAAAAACAGTGGTTGGTATCAAATGTTTTCTATCGTTCTATAGGCATTGGAATCCTTGCATTCGTGGAAAATTTGGATGCCAAAAAAGTTTATTGTGTGAAAAATATTTTAGACAGTACTATGTGCAGTTTACACAGGATATAGAGTGAAAACACGTAGTGCTCGGTGTAACACAGATACGCCCTCTGGCGGACGCGGTCCCGGATGTTTCCGGCGCGGCTTATCACGCCGATAACGCTGCGTATGAACATGTATAAGCTAACGTGTATAATTGTATGGGTTAACCTAGTTGCGACAGGCCAATTTGTTGGAAAATATTTTTAGCTAACATTAATAATATTATTCTGAGTTTGTACAATGAATTCGTTTTGTAAAGGAATAAACAGCCTGCAGTATATGTTTAGAATTTTATTTTATTTACAAATAGTCAATGCTTTTCTTAATAAAAATTTAGTTCATGTTCAACATCATAATATGTCCTGGCTTTTTAAAGCCTTTGAAACTGAAAGCCGATAATTCTTACTAATATTATAAACGTGAAAGTTTGTATGTATGGATGTCTGGATGTTTGTTACTCTTTCACGCAAAACCTACCGAACTGCTGTTGATGAAATTTGGTATGTAGATACTTTAGGACTTAGAATAGCACATAGGCTACTTTTACTTTTTATCCCGGGAAAACCGCGGGTGGAACCGCGGGACGCAGCTAGTGTAATAATTGTATTATATGAACATAATGATTTCTACTGTTTTTATAGCTATGTAGGCGCCGCCGCCGTTTAAACTAATCGATACATTTGTTTATCCTCATGTAAGAAAAAGCCTCCCCTACGGCCTATCCTTATCTACTAATCTTGTTAAAGAACATTGATCCCCTTTTTATAAGGCGATAGAGTGGAAACCGAGATAACTCCGCTTATTCCCGAAATTAGTTTCCAACTATACCGTTATCGGAACTTGTACACGGCTCGATTGGCCCAATCTGCGTAATATTACACAAGTTCTTGATTAAATTTAATAAAACCAAGACGGTTACCTAATTGCGCGCAGGAAGTTTCATTAACGAGTGTTCGATTCGTACAGCTTCGATCAAAGTGGGGACAGTATTTCAGTGAAAGAGATATTGCTGGGAAATTCCACTAATCCAGGTTCCATTGCATCTGGGTAGGTTGGCTGTGCAGTCAACAAAAGTGAGTCGTGTTTTGCGTATAAAGTTCTATCTTGTTATTTATATATTATATATGCAATTTTCGAGTATACCTATATATTATTATTTTTAATACATGTTGGTAGGTTTTGATTTGTATGTAAGTATATCTTGTTATTATTTATAAGTATTTTCTCTTTTTGCGGTCCTATAGGACCGCAATAATATAGCTATAGCTATATTATTTTTGAATGACTTGTTACGTTTTTCAAGTTTACTTTTATATTTTATTTGCACTACTTTATAAAAACTTCACAGTACGCACAGGTTAACTGGAAGATAATTCTAACAAGCATTAAGTTCGCCTATGTACCTACAAATTTGTTTATCTATCTATTTATCTATTTATCTTATTTAGAAAGTTTCATATTCAATTGGAGTCATAATATTGAATCAATATCTTAGAAGATAGTAGAATAATATCTCGGAAAAGTTAATTGCTGAGCATAAGCAGTCGCTTGCGTCTGTAATCTGTTATACTGTATACATAACTGTAGATACTTTTAAGTCCCAACCTTAATCACCATTCATGGTTGTTATAAATGCCAAATAAGGTCATGAGCAGTTCAATCTAAGATTCAACTCCAAATTTAAACCCAAGTCAAGGTACTGTCCACATAGGTATTTACTCGTACAGCTTCAATCGATCGAGATCTGTCGGCGTCCCGAGTTTCGACTAACAATGATACGCGGGCTTATTCCGTACCGGAATCGAGATTGCGATCTCGAATCGAAATATCGAAATTAAATGTAGCTGGAACTAATTGAGTAGCGAGAGTCTGGAGGATCAGATTGGAGATGTGGACCGATTTTAATTTTGAACTTGGTTGTCAAGTTTCATATTAAAGTAGGTATTTTGAGGCATTGCCGTTAATGGTTTGATTGGAATTGTAAAACATCCATAATCATCATCAAACTTTGTGCTTTTGGATGATTTTGGATGTGTATTTAATACAAAATAAGAATTTTTGAACCATGCATTTCTTTAGCAATGCAGTGCTACGCAGTGCTTTTTATGGTATTAAAAGTTCTAGATGGCACTGCAATTGTTATGGGCATACGTGGCGCTTACCATCAGGCGAACGACTTGCTCGTCTTATCACTCAGTTCCATAAAAAAAACCTTAATCGATTTAATTGAAAGTCATGTAATATATGTAGATTCAAATAATATAAATTCGAATGCTCACATTAAATTTATATCAGCATACTTTTTATATATACTAGCTATACGATACTTATCAACCTCAACCAATAAGTGATTAGCTAATCCATAACACAACCTAATCCGTTGAATTTTCAATGTTCTGCCTCAGTGTATACGTCGCAAAATCGAATCATTTCCACCGCTGGGAACGAAAACCCCACACACCTACCGCCATCCTACCCCTAATGAGATTTATCTGCTCGCTTGATTTCATCTGACGATTAATCTACGATTCTGGAGCTCGATTTTCTTATAATATCCTTTTGAGACGGCGCCGGTAAATCTCCGACGTTACGATTTTAATTGAAAACGCGAAGACACAATTTCATTTACCATTACTTGATTACAATTCTAAAGTCATGAAATAACGCCATTTTAGTTCGTAAAAGCGATCGTAATTAGGTACCTTGTAAAATAATAAGGTTTTATGTAATTATGGTGAAACTTGAACGAAACATATATTATTATATTATATAATTATATTTATTATTATGTTTTTATATTTTTCTATGGTTATATATGTCATAATTTATTTATTTGCGAGATACTAAATACATTTTTAATTTTTAAATTAAAATTAAAAATTTATTTAGTATCTCGCAACGTACTTTTGCTCTAAACGTAGCTGCACACCCACTATATTTCTTTCAAGACCAGGAAGACTGGTAGATAATGGTAAATAGCATTAAGTCATTCCTTGTACCATTTTGCAAAACTATTAAATAAATAAAAACGGTGAAGGAAAACATCGTGATGAAACCCGCTTACGCGCTTTGGAGTGGTAGGCTCTGGCCGTGGTTGTAATACCACCCACCGAACAAAGCCATGCCGTCAAGCGACCTAGTCGTGTTTCGGGATAATGTTCGGTGAACCATCGGGGAGACGGGTCTGAGCAGCCCAAGTGCCGTCTCTCTCTAGATCTATGTGCTCCATCTTAGGCCACATCCACGCTTCACATCAGGCGAGATAGTGGCCAAACATAGATCTATTAAGGGTAAAAATAATAATAATAATAACAAATAAACATCCTTATCATTCTCAAAAATAAACTGTAGAATCAAATCACACTGGTATGTAAGTGTTTTTGTGTGTTTGAGTATTTGTTACTTCTTTACGCTGTAGCGGCTCAACGGGTTTGAGTGAAATATGGAGATATTTTATATCCTAGATTAAGACATAGATAGATAGATAGATAGATAAACACTTTATTATTCACCTTAAAAATAGAGATAATGTACAAGTCAAATGTTTACAATGGTGTAACAATGGGCGGTCTTATGGAGAGGAATAACGAAACATACACAGACGGTGGTGATATAAATTATAATAGACATACTAAGGACTTACATATGATATACAATATATAATCTAATTATAGGTAGTGCCAACCAAACCGCAGAGGTAGAAAGAAGGATATCGCAAGCCTGGGCAGCATTTGGTGCCAATAAGCAGCTGCTACGCGGCAAACTGCCCATTAAACTAAAGGCAAAAATATTTGGGGAGTGTATCATGCCAATCTTCACGTACGGGACCGAAACTATGTCTCTCACCGAACGGTCAGCTGATAAATTCCGAGTCGCGCAAAGGGCGATAGAGAGAGCTATGCTCGGGGTAACCTTGCGCGACCGAAAAAGAAATGAATGGATTCGTGGAAATGGTGATCGCGGAGCGAAAGTGGAGTTGGGCTGGCCATATTGCTCGAATGGATAGACACCGCTGGACAAAACGAATCCTAGAGTGGAGACCGTGGGCGAACACCAGACCACGAGGCCGCCCACCGAAGCGATGGGTAGACGACATCCGAAGACACGCAGGTCCTGACTGGATGGCCAAGGCAGAAGATCGGAAGTCATGGAAAGAATTGGGAGAGGCCTATGTCCAAAAATGGATCAATAAAGGCTAAAGAAGAAGAAGAAGAAGAAGATATAATCTAATTACTTTAATATATACATATATATATATATATATATATATATATATATATATATATATATATATATATATATATATATATATATATATATGACTATATAAATAAACTTATATACCTAATTAATATACATACACACACATATATACAATATATAATTATAAGTAACATACATATTATACAATCCAAAAGTGAACGGATAAAAAAAAGAATAAAAAAAAAGAATTCCATAGCAAAATATACTAAAAAAAAAATATGAAGTGGATAAATATAATTTCCTAACACGTTCTCTAAAAGTGGCCAGTGATGGGGAGTGTTTTATTTCTACTGGCAGCGCATTCCAGAGTCTAACGGCTTCAACGGTGAAGGACTTATAGGCTACTGTTATTCCAGGAAACCGCGGGTGAAATCGCGGGGTGTAGCTAGTAAAATAAAAGATCGACTTGATGCTGTCTATTTCATCTCTACAGTCAGCTCTAGATCTCACTCTTAAAATGAGTTATTTCGGTTTTGCTAAACTGACTCTTAAACTCAGTGCCAAAACATTTTAAACAAATAAAAACACCGATAACATTTATTAATAATGTATTGTAGATGGAGTGACCTGAGAGGGTCGCTGTGATCCTGCTATACAGGCTCTTATGAGACCTAGTGCAGGGAACAGGGATTCACAAAAGGGTACTGTAACACCTGATAATATATGCACCTTACCACTAATGTACCTATTTAATCTAAGTACTTGAACTGTAGGTGTTGTATAAATAAAGAATTTTGAATTTGAATTTGAATTATTAGAACGAAAGAAAGAAAGAAAATACATTTATTCATGACACACACGCAATATTACATTAAACTATAACACTAGGTATACTATACATAACAAATAATAGAAAAAATGTATAATACTTAATAATACTATATGACACACAATAAATACATAATATTATTATAGAGCAATGAAACGTTGCGCGATGTCAGGAAAAGGGGCCAAGTCAGTCAAAATACTAAGATAATAAATACCTTACCACTGATTTTCAGTCGGAACCTATGACCGTGACATCACGAACAGTTAGATAAGAGACAAACAAGATATTATCGTAAAGAGAGGTTCCCACCAATATACCATCCTACCAAACTGCTAAGGAATATGAAACTTTAATTGTAGCATTGTTAGTTTAAGCGGGAACCAAGTGTTCAAGATAGGTGAGTATCGTGTTAAAAACATGCTATGGAGCTCACCGGCTCGTTAGCTCGCGTCGAAACTTAATGGCGGAGGAAACGTCGGTTTTGAGCGCTAAGGCGTGAGCACGCTATGATCGCTGTTGCAAATTAGTTTAACATCAAATTTAACAATAACATTGTTCATAGGACTGCAACTTAGAGGATTCAAGTCATGAGAGGTTATTTTCTGACAAGTTCACTGATGACTGCATAATTGATTAACAATATGTAAGTGGTCGAACGCAAGCTTCGCCAGTACCAATTACTAGTTAGTATTGGCACATTAGAGAATATCTAATTGGAACATTATTGAATTAAAATGTAATTTCGAAGTCTTTGAATTTAGGATGTCTGTTCATCTTAGCCCTTAAATAGGTTTCCTTTATATTAATAATTTTATTTATATCACCTGATTTTGAGTTACGTTTTGATTTTAATCTTGAGTTTGTCTATTTGTAAATCAATCAAATCTTAATCACTGTAATCAGTGATTAATCAAGTTCAACATCCAAGTCAAACTCACCTGTTTTGAGTTTCTTCCGTATTTCTAATTTCAAATCAGAACTGAATTTAGAGTTGCGTTCCGAATAGCAACCGCGACGCTTGCGTTCGACCATTTTCTTTACAAAAATTTTAGACGCAGGCGCGGGCCGAGTGCGTCGCTCACTATTCGGAACTAACGAACGAATTTGGAACTAAAGAAGAAGAGTTTCCAATTGTTATTTGATTATTGTTTATAGTATAAGTGGTTGTGAATGAGGTTTGAATAACGTTTCTATATCAACCCATTTGGGATCACGTTTGACGTTTACTTCAGTGATTATCGATTTATGAATCTAGTTTCAAGATACGTTTTTTGAACAAAGCTTGACTTGAAACTGATTTTAGTAATCTTATGGAATCAGGCGTGACGTTGCGGAAATCCCTCCGCAATTACTTTTTTGAGGGATTTTTACTAACAATATATATTTTTTTATTAATTATACATTTACTACCCCAAACATATTATATTATTTAACGATAACCTTTATAATATTTAGCAGAATAACACTAAATACATTGCGATTCAGACGATTTTAGTTTATAAATTAGACCCTACTAGTATATAGTAAAATATCTAGTAAAACATTCTAGGGTCTAGTTAGAATAAAATAAATCTTTGGGTAACTCATACGCAATACAAAATGTTCATAGATATGTTTGTCTAACCCTAACATTGACGTTGAAACATCGGTACTGTTTATTAAAGTTCCTTGAAATGTTACACATGTACACCCACCTCGCGCACGGCAGTAGTTGAACACTTCAGAACTTCGTTCACAGTAAGTGGATTTAATTTGGTGGGAGATACGTTTAAATAAGATATTATATACCTGGCAAATAAGTTTATGTATTAAAATTTATGCTGATGTTGATACCTGAGAGGGGTAAATGGAAAACACCTGCTTTTATGTCGGGTACACATGGCTTAAAATTGTATGACTTCTAGTCTGAAACTGAGATTATGTAACGAGATGAGCCGGTGGTTTGCCTGATGGTAAATAACACGCCTGCCCTTAGCAGTAGCAGCATCATCAGTCGTGCAGAATCTTATGCGGCACTGCACTGCGTCACCCTGACTTAATGGCTCTGAATGCTCAGTCATTTTGCTTTTTCGTGTCTAAACATACTCAATGTTTCAACAAAACACTATCACAGTGCCAAAATAATCAATGATTGCAGCAAAAATAAATCAGATTAGTTACCAGAAACGTAGCATCAGGAAGCGCAGACAATCCATTCGGAAACAATAACAAAATCGCAGCAAATGAAGTGTACACGTACTTTAATTTTTTTTATCAAATGATCGTTATGAAACATTGAGTACGGAACGTTCGTTTGCCGTGAAAAAACCTCTCACGTTGGAGCCGGCGGCAAGAGAAAAAGCGGAAATAAAACCGGTATTAATTTAATCGAAACTCCTCTTCATTAGTTTCAGTCGTGCGGTTGAATGGGCAAACAAATAAAAATGTTTGATCTCCGCCTGTTATGCAATTCGAACGATATCCGAATCATTACAATCGGACGAACTCGCCACCGTCCGGTAACGGCCGTAGCCAGGCGATCCCACTGACCAGCGAAACTCATGGAATGCGCATTTATGCAAGAATATTTTTGTATTTGTCGGACGCGAATTGATTTACTTTTGTTCAGTTAATTATACGGTAATCGGTTTGTTTCGATGCGGATGTTTGTTTTGTAACAGAGATTTTACAGCTAATTTAGCGATTCGATAGTTCCGCAAATGTAAATATTTTCTTTTTTGTGATTACGCGTTAACAGCTATTTCAATATGCCAGTAAGTTTTGGTATAAATATTTTAGCTTACGAGGAAAAATGTCAATTTCAATAGTTTTCTGATTATAGTTATGTCAAGTTTGAATTGTTTCTACTTATTCTGCCATTTAGTTGGAAATACATTTACTTTGTATTCTATACTTCTGTTATGTTTCATAAATACCTAGTATGCACTCAACAAATGTTTGCGTCAACGTAGACGTTAACATATTCAGGGTTTCTATAAAATCTATTAAATGAAAAGAGAAATTCAAAAGAAACAGCACACCGCCGTAACTATTCGTAAAAAGTTCTAGCGAATAATTTTGTAAGATTTAATTTTAACTTTTATCCCGTTAGTCCACGGCTGCGCCTGCTACGCAGCTACACTCACACGCATACATTTTTGCTATATCAAGACTATATCAAGACCCGAACGAATCGGGATCACTTTACATTCGAGCAAAAGTCGATCTAATTTGCAGATCGTCTTATCAAAGTTAACATTCCAAATATTGGACCATAAAGCAGCATGCCCATATGCTTTGCCAAATTGGGCCTTACGAGTGGCACCAATTGCGCGAGCTCTAACACGTTCGCTAATAAGCCAAGACTCGGAGCGAGCATACGTCTGGCGAGTACTCGAGCAAGTCGAGTGGCCCACCGCGTTCGTTAGCGGCCGCGTGACGAACTCCACTCGCCATCCCACTCTGTCCCACTCCTCAGCTCTTTTCATTAGGAAGTAATTCAGAGTGCCGGGCACTCTTCCGCTTCATTCCTTCACGTTTGTGTGCGAAGAGAGTGCTCGTAGCGACGCTGAATCAGGTGACGCTTTTGTGACTAGATTAAAGAGAACACATTTTCTTAGTTGCGCCGCGGGACGCAGGCCGTATTCTTTGCGAGCTATATTTAGAATTAAGGTCTCGGCTGGCCGGAATTGTTGTGGCTTTTGTATGACATATGATATAGGAATGTTTTTAAGAGTATACATGAAAATGTACCCGGAAAGCGTGGATATAACACACGCAGTCACTGTAGAAAATGTGCCGGCGTCACCGGCGTTACTAAAAAGAATGGAGAAAACGCGTCACAAAGCATTTTCAAATTTCAGATGTTTCTTTCTTGTTAAAAAGTAAATGTAGCATTTTAAAACAGAAGGAACAGTTTTACTTAAATAATATCACGTGCATACGTCACTTCGCCCGTTTGCCGTCCGCTAAAACGGTGTGTAAAAGCAATTTGGTAATGCACTTTTATCTACGTTAGTCGTGTGTAGTGCAGCTTAAGTGATGGTTTCGAGCATGCGAAATCTCGGCTAAGAGGTGCAGACAAAAACATCTTGAGTTTATTAAGACTTACAGAGAGAAGCGTTTTTGTTCTATGAACATTTTGTTTTGCATTTTAAGGAAACTACGAATGTACTTTACTGATTGTGTAAAAATTTTTACAACATTGTGAAATAGTAACGTGTAAAAGCTCGCATCATTTGTCGCGGCTTGTCATGACTCCTAGAAGAAAGACTTCTAAAATATCCAAAACCTTGTCGGAGTAATTTCAACGTTTAAACATTTTAAATAGTTATGTATTTATTTTGTGAGTAGAAAACAAGATGTACATCAAACGTTCGTATGGGTATGTTAAGATTACCCTTTTAATTATGTAAAAGGACAGCGCAACGATGACGACGACACCATCAGCAACACTAATTATCATGTTCATTATTATTCACTATGTCGTATAATGGAAAAGTAAAGGAGCGTTTAACATCAAAGGCCTTACGAGGCGAAACTTAATCCTGGCAATTACACTAATGATTACATAACACCAGGGACACGAAGCAAAATATAAACAAAAGCATCTAGAGTCGCGTGAGTTGACCCTTGCGCCTAGAGGAGGACTATTAAGTAGGGTCGGTTCACTTAAAATTACCCCCGGGATTTCAAACCCCGATTTACTGGACATAGAATGAGCAATAAAAATATAATTACATTGTTTTACTCCGAATTAACGAATAATGTACGAAAAAAGCGAGAAAATTACCTATTTACGACGGTGAATCGGATCTAAATTACACTTTTGGGAGCATTATTACAAAATGGCGTATTACTTAAAACACTCCGCGGACGTGACAGTATTAGGGATTTTCTTTAATGTAGACAAATAAATAGCGAGGGAAGGTCGCCTTATCTTCTTTTTAATTATAACGAACATCATCAACGCGTAGGGTCTATCACATTAAAATCATTTTAATTAACCTGCCACTCGCTAAGGTGCAAGCACCGGGTATACTCGTTCATGCGGGTGGGAGGAGCGGCCTACTGAGCACAAAGGCCTTGTCGACTGCATAAGCATGTATATTTACGCAAAAAGCGTATCGCTTGGATCAATCGCGCGTTTATCGCCGGACAAAATCTGTTGCGCGTGTGTAAAGCACGTACAGCGCGCGTTATCGTGCTCGGCGATCGCGAAGCGAACGATATTAGTACCATTCGTCTTTGTCGTACCGTTTCCTAATTTGAATAATCGTTGGTGAGAATGCAGAGTGATTTGCCGCAGCGAAAGAAGGATCTAACAACTCTAACGCTTTCTACATTTTATTCTCTCCCCTTGCACAACGTTAAGGCAGAGAGAAAATTGTGCAAAGAAAAACAAGAACGATAATTCAGTGGCACAAAAGGGAGAAGGGAAAAAATGCGAAGTGTGAATTTTCTCATTACGCCACAAATCAACTGTTAAAACAAATATTTAAAAAGAGAAAGGAATTCGCAGACTACAAAACGCTCCTCATCCCTGGCTACTGGCAAATGCGAAATCCGATTTAATTTATTTTTATCGCGGGGCTTTATAATTTCATATTCGCACTTTCCATTTCGAGAGAACGCCCGCGCCGCGGACTGGCGTTCTATCCGAATGAGATCTCCCTGAAATCAGGTACAAAAGAACGATAATGAACGCTCACTGCTTGCTACGTAATCTAAATTATTATACGAGTCGAAATTCTTACTTGGTAGCGAAAGAAATCGACTTTATCTCGGGCACCGGGAGATGTTTAATAAAATTAAAATGTCGGAGCAAGCCCCTTTTCGATGTTTACGGTGGCTCTCTAACAGTATTTCGATTCTAATTTTGCCTCGTTTCTCTAAGAAGAACGCTTCACTAGTCTTCATTCGCTCGGCAGCATAGTGAAAGGGAAACGGACATTTTTATCTCTTGATGTTTACTCTTTGATAAACTTGATGTTATTTATGGTAGAGTTAAAATGTATTGGAAAGCTGGAATAGAAAATGCAGCTTCGAATGTCCTAGTTTTGTATCAATAAACTGTCTCGTACAAAGACAAAAATAGTTGTTACTTTTAGACTAAAAGTAGGTAGCGTGTCACGTATACTTCCAGCCATCTCAGAGATTGAAGAATGCAATGTCGGCGTCGGAGGCGCGGGAAACTTTTATGTTCCGAAAATACGCGGCACACGAGCCCCACGACTCGCAGGCGCCGCTCATCGATTCCACCCTCTACCCTCACCACTAACTCTATTTTTCCACTTCCTTTTCCCTGCCAACCGTACGACTGACTTGTATTAACTTCATAACTTGTTAAACATAACTTTTAGAAATATGAGATAAGAGCCCTGGAGAGATTTGAAAGAAATGTTTCAGACGGCGTGTACCTATTTTACGTCCCGGAGAGTCACTTAAGGTTTTTTCGTCGACGACGTATCGCGTTACCGCCGCGCTCCAATTTTTATTTAATAAGAAGTCGTGGGGATAATGGCGGATGATGTCCGGGCCGCGCTTTAAAACATAATACGGCTAGAGTAGACGTCTCCCGAAATAACCGTTTCGGTAATCACGAATCGTCACATCAGTGAGCTGAGCTGTAATTAGGCAAATGCACCATGTAACGTGGCTCAGTGCGACGCGAGAGGCCCGCCGCCGCCTTCGCCCTCGTATTGTTCCCACTAATGATTATATAACCGCAATTTTATTATACAATTAAATTTTAAACGTTCCTAAAATTGCACGGTACTCTATTTCGACGAAGCGTGGCGGGCGCTTTAAAAGGTGTTCCTCGAGTAAAGGTAGACATTAAAATATAATTGCAGCCAGAGTTTAGTGGGACGTTACAAGGGCCGTCGTAAAGCCTAAGAAAAACATAAAACCATTAGCAGATGAAACCTGACGCGGCGTTACGATAGTGAATTAAGTACGTCCGTATTGTCGAGGAGTCGGAGCATGAAAAAGTAACATTCTCTTAAGATGAATCCTACTGAGAGGTTGAAATGTACTCTGGCGGCAAGTTCGCCCGCGCTCAGTTTATAAAGCACCTTATTCGAAATAACAACGCGACCCGCCGCGGATGTCTAACTTAAATAAGATTTAATATTCCTATCCGGCAGGAAACTTCTTGAAGGAGCGTGTGTAATCAAAATCTGCAGTGGGAAACTTTCCACGGGAATCTCCGAGCAATTGCAGACCCGACTCGCTGCGCCGGTAAAAAACTGAAATGAACTTGTCGCTTTAAACTAATTTCTTTCCCGACTTTCGTGTTAGAATAGTTTTTCTTGTTTTGCACTTTTTTCCATCCTAACTTGGTCACAGTTTAAAAATCAATTTCTTGGAACTCGCCAAAAGGGCAAGTTGTGACGTGTTTACTTCGTGCCGCCGGCTTTTACCGCCCGATGTGTAAGAAACTTAAACCTCTCCCGCGCGCTACTAGAGTTTTCTTTTCAAAATTAACTAACTTTAGGCGAAATATTTGCAAACAAGTTCTTTCTACACAAAAAGAATTTGCTCTCACAAAACCTTTGCCACAGGTTACACGGCACGAAATAAGAACAAAAATGTTCAATATATTTAAAAGTGAAATTGGTTAACTTCCAACAAAGTTATGTCGTGAAACTTTTCATGTACGGTTATGTGCTTCTAAACCTTATGTTTTTTGAGCCTCAATTGCATTTCAAGTCTCTTCTGGAAATAATAAGCAGGGCTTACTTAGGTTGCGCCGTTAGATAAATCTTTGCAGTACAGAAAAAAAAACTATTAAACGTGACCAAGTACGATTGCGACAGAGCGAACGGAGTGGCCCTTGTCCTTCAAGAGCGCAATTAGTTCGCTTTTTGCTGCACTCAGACGCTTTGAGTAATGATTGGACGTTGAGCGCGAGCGAATTGTGGTTGTTTACGCCACCTACTAACGCTGATTTATCGTCGAGGTCGACACTTGAATAAAACTACACGAAATCATAATTACACCGCCGTTTAATATCAATATCTTGCGATCTAACACGATAAGGCTACTTTAAAAGTTTATCACGATCGAGAACGAGTCGCTTTCATTACAGAAAAAGACAGGTTACCATTAACAGCGCACTAGCACAGAGTTGCATCCATATCATGCAAATGTGTAGGCGTGGCAAGAAACTTGGCACCGAACACGCGCTCTCGCGATCCTGCAAATCTGTGTTCTATGCTTATCAGCTGTGATTCATTCGTTCACACACACAAGGACGGTATACACGAAATAACAGACGTTGTTTGAACGTGTGGCCATGTTACTTAGTAACAGCGCGCCAAAAGACTTCATTTTATATTGCGGATAAGGACGCTCATATGTCCCAGGGATTCACTGACGTTTTGTCGACGGAGAAAAGAATGGATCGTGATGAGAAATGTGCTAGAATAATTTATCTTTGGCTCATTTTAGGGAATGAAGCTTGTCTCCTGCAGAAGCACGCGGAAGACGGCTTATATCTAATTCAGGGACGCGTTTTCGAAGGAGATAAAATGCTGCGGGTGAATAACTGAATAAAAAGCGATGACTCGCTAAGTTGCGAGTGAAAATATCGAGGAACAATATCTGGGCGGCCGGGAAGCAATAGGTAAACAGGAAAAATGAGGTTTTCAGCACTGTTTTTCACTTTCAGGTCGTTAAAGAAATACAGATAGCAGGGCACGTGCTGTTTATGGCTGAAGATGTTGAAGAGACGGAGCACAAAGCAGGAGATTTATTAGCCCGCCGCCGTAAACGCGCGTAAGAGGAAGTTTGTTCACCACCGCTCGACGACTCGCGATATTTAACGTTCAACTATTTCCATCAATTTGTTCTTTAAAGAAAAATAACTTAAATTGGAGCGATAAACGTCGCGGGCTGATTGATTTCGCGATACACGGCCCGGTAATGCCTGCATCCACTCCCATTGTGCGTGGATTTATCTCTGTTTCTGGATTTTATTGCGTACTCCGAACTTATAACGAAATAGTTACGGCTGTTAAAAGGTTTTATTGGTTAACCTTCGATATGTGCGGTCATAAAATAGATTCGCGACTAAAAAACCGTAAGCATACACCGCTAGATTTATAACTGTACTACATGGAAAAAACAAATTTGTCCTGCACAAGGATATAAAACGAAGGATACAGCACGAATTTATCGATAAATTGTGGAAATCACGGTATAATAAAACATTTTCTATTGAATATTGTATGAAAAGAGTTTTACGGGGTCTCACTCATTTCACTCGATTTTACTACCTACCTTTTTATGCATAACCGGTATAAATATCGGAATACGTAATACCGTAAATGGACGTTGTTAGTGATGTTACTCGGAACTTACCTGAAACGAAAAAATAAAAATTGGTTAAGAGGGTTACACGACACAACATCAATATAGGAACATGTAGATGTAAGATATTATAACTTAAGATTTATGAATAGACTTGCTGCGCACGTGGTTACAACCCACATAGTTAATTTTCCAGGATAATATCAGAAATTTGTATTAGTTAGTATCTCTTTCCTTAGATTTCGGTGACAGCAAACTATCACTAGCGTTTCGTGGCTCGATAAGTATTTCTGGCGGGTGCAAATTATGTACATCTTCTCCACTTGAACTTGATTATTTTGGAAAATAATCAACACCACAGAGAAAATCATATCAAAAATTCTTGAGGAAAATGGCGCCAAGATTTCCTTTTTTTTACATGCACATGAATGCGCGCTAATTCAGCCGATATAAAAAAATATTATCAAATATTTTCGTATTTATAATAACATAATTTGTTTTGAATTGTATAACAAACAATACGATATTATAATATAATTTTTTATTAAGTATTCTAGCTAAATAAATGCTCATATATTCACAAATCTTGTTTCTTCAGGTTTTACGTGAGTAAAAATAGATTGCAATGGCACCCTTCGTTGATTGGCTTCAATTCGATGATTGCAAACGCGACTGCCTATTTGACTTATTTAACTTGTGTCCGGGTAGAACCAGCAGGTACGAGTACTCACGTAGCGATAGACACCAATTAAAATGGTTAATATCCTGGTGATCAGATTGGAAGCGTAAGTCGGAGCTACTCCCCTCAAGCCTACGAGCAAATTCACTTAATTTACCGCTCGCGTTGAAGCCCCGCTAAAACTTTACGCACTTAATTAACTCCGGGACGAATTAAAATTCCGTCGGTTTAGTAACAATCGTGTCGGAACGCCGTTAACTCTTTCGCCATCGAGTTATTAATAAGAGACACGCCTCGGTAGCCATGATTTATCTGAGGATAACAAAAATAATGACAGCGGGTCGTAGCTAATCAGAATTTATCAGAATTAACTAGTTTACGGCTGGTCGGATTAGGAGCAAGTTGTGGTGTCAGTTCGTATTTAAATATGCAAATCATTTTTGAGTGTGCACCGTTCGAGTTCGGTTGCAGGTTGCTTAGCATAAACAAATCGGTGTCGCCTCGGCGTAGTTGGGCCTCGAATGATAGGAATGGAATAAGCAGTAGCCCAACTAAAGCCATTTTTAAACGTTCAGTTTATATGCTTCCACTGAGCGGGATACTTGGTTTTGATATAAGAAACGTAACCCTTACGTAAACAAGTTTATTTAGCGTAGCATTTTTTTTACAAGCAACCACCTCCTCTTATCCTACGGAGTTGAAGTTTTGAATACTTGTCAAAGTCCTAGGACAATGCAATATTATAGTGACAGACAGCTGATCTGATGATGGAGGCGGAATGTGGGCAATGGAAATCCTTGACGGATAATCGTAAACTACTACTACTGGGCTAATTTTAATCTGCTGGCGGTCCCGATTTCGAATTTGTTGAAATCTTGTCTTAAAAAATATATTTTTCAACAAAAGTCTTGTGTTTTATGGAACTGAGTGATGAGACGAACAAATTGTTCGCCTGAACGTGAAAGCATCTCATTTCAACACTTAGTTTCTTGGATATGTATGAGTTCGGGTAAACATCGGTGATAGTTAAGCTCTGAGTAACATCATCTACTGTCTTCTAGTAAGTGCTCAAGTGCCTTCCACCGCGCCGACTGTTAGACAAGCGGGTATAAATAATCTCGCAGTTAGACGTTCCTTCTAGCTCCTTCCTCAAGGGCCGGCCGTAAATCAGGGCGAGACGAAATTTCCGTATAATGCGAATGTAAAATTTACAGAACAATACCACTCCGTAGTTCCGAAACGAGATCTCTTTACGAACTTGCGCGTGTTACTGCTTAGTGGGGCTTAATGTTGATTAACTCTATAGTCGTTGTAACCCAAAGACATGTTAAGAGTAACTAAATGGGATATTAAGTTTGTTGGTGCGGCTAAACTTTAGTACCATTGGTCCTATCTGGGCAAAGATTAAAACAATTGTTTTTTTTTATGAAATGTCATCAGTTATGCAGCCATAATTAGGTAAGAGCATCTATGCTGTCTTTTACATTAGAGAACAAGCATAGTGTATAAAGAAATTTAAAACCACCGTCCATTATTTTTGCGTCATTCCTTTCCCTGCACAGTTGTCTGAAAAAGATCGCTTTTAGCGATAAGACCGCTAATCGTTACACTTCTGTTTAATTGTTATTATTATTATTAATTATCTGTGTGTGTTTCAAAAAAGAGTTATTTCATTTCATATTTAAGAAAATGATTTATGAAATACTTTGTTTTCATCAGTGACAACGACAATGCCTTGAATTAGTTGTTATATTAAAAGCACAAGTATTTTGACGACAAAAATGTTATAGGTAGGTATAGTCGAATTGAGTCCTGCTCCTTTTGTTTGAAAAACAAGATACTAGTAGCAATAGAGGATAGCAATAATCTTTTGAGGCATAGTAAAGATAAAATCTTGAATATAAAAGTATTTCTATACATACGCACCTAATAAGTTAATCTACTATACCTTCAACTGTTTTATCCATTAACTGTACCCGCAAATGCTAATTATCCAACGTGCCTATATTACTGAGCGTCCAGAATTTATCGACATAATTAATGTAGTTAATCGGAATACAATTTAAGCCGGTTTGATGTTTCTCTTATTCGAAAATTTACACAGATTACGTACATAAAGATTGATTTAATTTTTACTATGCTCTCAACCAAAAACAGGGGATTTCAAGCCTAAGAAACAATATAACTGATAATTATAGTTTATTAGTTTTCTGAAAATGTTCTATAGAAAATAATTGGTAATATAAATTATATTTGTTTTAACTACGGCATAATTAAGCCTTTTTTAGTTACTATAGGCTACTATTAAGTGATAACAACGCCAGTTTTATAACTTTAAATAAGTTTTTATATGATTTTATGTATGTGGTATAGAATAAAGAATATTTCTAATCGATCTATTCTATTTTTCGGTGTACGCAGTTAAAATGCAACTCCATATTAGAAAAAATAAATATATACAGAATAAGTCTTCACAAATGCATCTTCGCTGTGCCTCCGTGTACGGGTCTTTTAAGCAGAAACCTTTCATTTTAATTCATTACATATACTAACCTGACTAAAACACAAAGTAAATCTAAGCTAAAGATTCCCAATATCTTCGTTATCCTGCGAATAATATCTCCAAACGGCTGTATTAACATTTGGATCCCTCTACTTCATTTAGCTCCATCGCGCAGCTTTATCGGTTCAAAACGAGCTATTACATTTCGAGGCGGGATTACGGAGATATCCTCATTTGACCCTTCTGTTATAGTGTTATAATCCGTAGGAGTTTCTGTTCTTATTTACGATTTTACTTGTTGGAAGGTTCGGGCAAGATTCGGCTTTCATTTTGAGTGTTTGTGACTCATCAAGTATTTTGGCATACATTGGTTAGTTGAATTCTAAAATTGAATACACATTTCATATATATATTATATTAATAGTGTTATAAACTATATCATAACAGTTTAATTTTACCTTTAATTAAAGATGCATGCATTTAGTGAACATTCCATTTATCCATCTGAACTTTGCCCGTATGATTTTACCCTTAGCGAAAATGTTGTATATTCTTATACTTCTTTGCCTTTTAGAAAGAATCAAAAAATTATTCTGTCAAAACAACACATAACAAATACAGAATATATATACCAAAAAAAAGATGAGTAAAAAAGATTTAATTTAAAAATCCAAGAGAAAATTTGTAAGTTGTAATCTAGATCTAACTAGACCGCTGCTGAGTACAGTGCAGTCAGAATTCTCAGCTTAATGCCGTGGAGCATCCGCTACGCTGGTTTCCAGCTCAGGCTCTTGATGATGCACGAACTTAAGGCTTGTTCAAACAGAACGCGCATCAGCTTTGAAGTTAAGAACTTAACAACTTTTACCACATACATTATCTTATGAGAACTTGTAGTATAAAGCTTTAAAGTACCTATAGATACATTAAAATGAGATGATAATAGCTTAGCACTAAGAAGTTACCTGAACCTAATAACAGGCTGCAAATTAAATTACATAAATATTTAAACGTCAACCTCAGAGGGTAAAGAAGCTCATTAACCGACTGCGGACGGAGAAGATGTTTCTGACAGTCCGTGCCCCATTAATGATGCAGGGTGCCGTCTCGACGGCGAGTTATAATAATTGAGATAGTAAGCCATAAAATAAAGGAAGGTGGAATTAAAATACAAATGTTCATTAAATAATCTAGTTTAAATTTTAAGGTTTGTTGACCTGCGACACCAAGACAGAGTTAAAGGTAAGTTATCGTGACTTTAATTAAATCAATAATAATAACGCCCAACGATCACACATACATAAATCCTGACCCCTTACTATTATTCCCTGTGTCTAGGGAAACAGGGTCTACGAGGACCATGGTCCTAAGTTGTTTGTTTTATGATGCTAACTATGACACATATTAAATTCATGACATAATATTAACAATTGAATGTGGCATTTTATTATATATTTTTATTATAATAATTTTTATTATCAAAATTAACATTTACAATTCTATGTACAAATATGTTTTTTATATTCATATTTTTATTTTTTGACTTTACTTGTATTTGAAAATGTCAATAAATTATGATTATGATACGCCTTTCATTATCGATAAGAAATTGCCCGAAAATGAATGACGCTGCTTTCAAAGGAAAGGTGACGTGGAAACTTTAATATTAGAAAAAAAATTTACTTATACATCAAAAAGGCTATAAACGGAATACTAAGTGCATCATTAGTTCCAGTCAAATTAAGTTAAAACGTAAGTTAAAGGTTGAAACTAAATTAACCATGCATTCTGATATCACGATGAAGAGCTTAGAATTTATCTAGCGCTGCGAGCGCGTAGAGATACTCTATAATTCCAAACTTAGTCGGTCTATTGGTACTTTTGGTGCACTCAGCATTAATATCTTGAGAGAAACCAAGAACTTGTAAGCGAATCCGTGTAATCCTCGAGTGAGATTTATATGAGACCGCGTAGGTAACGCAGTGCGGCTACGGTTCGTAGCTCGTAGTCTCGTAGCAACACGCTACGAGTACGTAGCACTGTAGAGATGTTGTAGACATTCAAGCTTAAACTGATTTTGGGATATAAGCATGGAATATTACTGTGTTTATTTTATGGGGATATCGTGCGGTAAAGTGGGAATTTAAGCGTAATGGTATAAAGTATTTTATATGGTTTTCACCTGAGCAGGGGCGCTTTGTTGGCTGCCTCAGGCGAGTGTTTATACTCGCGTTGTATTACACATAATGAATTCAAGAGAAAACACATTGTTTTCTTATGGGAGAGATTGAGTAAATCTCTTACATAAACGATTTCACTATTCAGCGATCGTTTTCCTCAATGATTTTGCAGACGTTATTCGGGCCATTGGGAGATCATCTGGAGTAGGTACTTCGTAATCGAAAATATCAAGTTAATACTCGATGCGGAGATAAAAATATGAGCGTATTTTATGAAAATACAACATTTGCATGCCCACATAGTACGCGCTCAAAGGATAATCATTTTGCAAATGCTTATCTGTTTTTTCGGGAAGCTTCGTTCTAGGAAAGTACCATGAATATTGAAATAGTAATACATATTATCGTGAATGAGAATAATATGTAGTTATTAGATAGTATTTACGATATTATTTTACTGGTATAAGCAACATTTATATTTTTCTCAACCAGTAATTAATTGATCAGTTAGTTCTTCTGTGTATAACTATTGTCGGATTTATGTAAAATGAAATATTACTTTTACTGAATAAAAAAGTAAGTACATCCGTAAGTATAGATGACATAGGGTCTAAACTTTGAAATTATAGATTTGACTTCATTCACGTTTAATCTGAGAAGACCTGATCTCGACTTAGGTACGTTTTGATTCTCGATTGATTTTGAGTCTCTATTTTATAAATCAAAATCAAACCTTAATCACCTGAGTCTTAGTCAAGTTCAACATCCAAGGCCAGGTGAGATACACCCGATTTCGTAATATTACTCTATGGTCTACAGTTGTGTTCCAAATAGCGCCCGCGGTGCCTGCGTTCGACCACATTTTTATACAAAAATGTTAGTCGCGGGCGCGAGTCGGACGCCACGGTCACTATTCGGAATTAACCATAGAATCAAGAAAAGTTTCAAGTCGAGATTGATTATTGTTTATAGAATGATGTTTTGAGTAACGTTTATTAACCAACTGAATTGAGATCACATTTGACATTTTTCTTGAGTGATTATTCATGAATCTAGTTTCAAGTTTCGTTTATCGAACAAAGCTTGACTTAAAAATCTTACTACGTCTAGACTCAATTCTGATTTTGGTTTATTAATTTGACCCTAAGTGATGACCTTTAATGCTTACAGCACTTGCTAGTTCTACGTGGGTTGAACCTTGTTCGGTGTTGTATTTAGCGTGGAAATTGGAGGCTGTTTTCCCCCTGGAGCCTCTCAATTTCTTTTCTCCTCTAAACGTAGTTAATTTTCTTTTCGCCCTAATACCTACGAGCCTTATCCATTGACACACATCTTTACAGAATGTATCACCTGACGGCGTACGCTTTCTTCCCACGCGTTCCATACAACACACGCTAATTTGCTTTTGTTCTTACCGAATTTACTCAGCTATTTCGGTTTCTAAGCCTCCGTTTACAGTGTAAAGACAGTAAGAAATCTTTGTGAAGTGAGCTGTGGAAACGTTTATTTAGTGATTAGAGCGGGATTAGCATACTTTCAATTTGTATTTTACAATAATCAAAAGTAATTACTGTGTGCATTCAATTTATATTATGTTGTTACTGCTGTTACTAGATTTAAGATATAATATAAAAGTAACCGCAAAATTATACAAAAAAGTTACCAAATCAAGTATTTACGATATTACAAAGCTATGATAATTTAAAAATCCCAACAAACTTTTTCGCTTTTAATAACACATAAGGCATTAATAAATTGGGTAGATATTTGTAACAGCAGACGAAAGGACAAAACTTTGAAACTGAAAATATGAAAAAAATTATGATTTGATATGCTTCAACCAAGCGATCCAAGTTATCCTACTGGTTTAATAATCTCCTGTGCCTTCACAGCCCTCAGTTGCCGATCCTTCACGTGTATCATTCAAACGTAGAAAATGTTTGAAGATTAACGTTCGCACGCTTGAGCAAACCTAAACGGGTTAAGTCGGCAAATGTTATTCTTATAATTTCTAGCTTTTAAATTCAGCAAAGCAAACGTGAGTCCTGATGTTCAAACTTTGTGAATTAATATGATTTTAAAGATAAATATGTTCAAGCATGTTAACAATAATTTTATATTGTTTGTAACTTTGGTGTAGAGTTTGGTTTAACAACTACCAGCTAAATGTACGTTTGTGGTTTTAAAGCTTGTTTAACTTCGTTACAGTTCTTACAAACTGCGAAACAAACACTTACAATATTGAAGGAACGCGGCATCCATTGCGCGGTGTCGCGGCGGATCCGTCACGCACCACGCGTTTACAAATCGTCCGGCTAAATAAGCGTTTGCAATATATAATGTGAAAAGGACCCTAAACAGTACAAAATATAGTCGCTTATTTGCAACTGCCTGTTTATTTGCTTAGTATTTCTAAACAATTTAATGGTTTTTGTCTAGAATTTGATTTAGAAACGGGATATTTACCATGTATTTGTTTTGTTTTGAGTTCTTGATATTTCGGCACTGTTACAAGCACCATGATCACGACGATACTACTAAATCAAATTCTAGTGTCAGTGACCATGTTAGTTAAAAAAAGGTTTTTATCTAGTTTTAACTATTATTAATTTTACACCCGTTTAAAGCCAGAGCGAGTTGCTAGTCACATACAAATAAGTAAACAGTTTCAATGGAACCGAAAACACGCACTAAACATATACTTATCTTTTCATGTGAAGTTTTCTTTGATTTGAACACATTTTCATTTCCTTATCAAACAAAGCCTTAAAGTATCAGCACGTATCGATCCAACACGTATCCACGTATCAACGTATCTACGGATCCGTGTATTCGTTTAATCAGTAATCACGAACGTAAAACGTGAAGTTTGGATCGTGGCTCACGATATGATTACGGATTGCCATTAAACTTGTGGAAACGCCAAAACGTCGGAAGGGTAAGTCAGTGTTGAAGCTTTTAACCAAGACTTATATTTAAGTCATCAAAATGCATGAACTATTCAATTTAATCGGGGAACTAGCAAGTTGTAAGTTTCATAGGAAAACGCAATCTTTAGGTATTTAAAGTTTTTAAACCTTAACGGCTATAAGACTGTAGATTATATATACGTTGATCTGATATTGAATTCATTAGCTCATGATAAGTAAAATTAAACGATTTAGTTTTTTTTTTAAATAAGCAGAATTTAAGTTGATGTATAATATGTAAGTTTGATACAGGTTTACCTAGTGAGGAAACTAAAAGATAAAAATTGTCGGTAATACAACAATAAAATTTTAGGTGTATATGCGTTGTGTCACTAAAATAATAATGTTGTACCTGTTGTTTAGTTTTCTATAACTTAACTATGTAACCTACACGTACTTTTGTTGCAGTAATAAAGAGTTAATATAAATTTAGAATTTTCGTTGCGACAACGGTTCTTAACATCGGATTGACTTTTCTTTAAGCACAGAATACGTAATAGTATTACATACTGTAAGTAATTTTAACTTTATTATTTTGCATTAATTGGAACTTCCTATAATTTATAGGTGCAAACTTTCAATATATTGTATAAATAGTACGGGTAACGTATATGTAGATATTATACTCGTATAGACGTGTTTCTCAAACCAAACTTGAATAGTAATTTACGCGCTCTAATGGAGTGTCATAGCTGTACTTAAAACACATAACCTCAGCTTAGCTACTGTATAGATAACTGTATTGTGCTGTAGGCGTGAAATCATTATGGCATGAGATAATACGGTTCAGCTAATGAACCGACGTAGTCCTTGTACTAAGGGTTCCAGAATTCAGCAAGATCGAGAGAAAGAGAAGAAAGCCACAAAGTAGAAAAAAAGAGAGAGGGGAGATGTATAACGGTTTTATGGCCGAAAGTTAACGACGAAATCATTTTAGTGCATTTTGAATAGACGAATTCCATAAAATAAAACAAAAGTTTTTCAATTTCGTTTTATGACGAGGTTTTGTTAGCATACAGTATTACGGCATACAAAAAAAGAATGTGATATCAATGATCAAGCCAAAAATTTTGTTGAACTAAGAGCATATTTTACAATCTTTTTGGTACGCAGGCACACAAAAACTACTAGTCTGTTAAAGAAGCAAAAGTTTTAACCAAAAAACAAAAGTTGCATAGAATTCGTTAATTTCAAAAGTGATTCGAAAACATCCGGTAAGAGTTATGTGCTTAGACGACTCCCGTAATACCTTCCGTCTCCGTGCTTAGTTGGATTAGACTCGCATCATTAATCGACGGAATTGCGTTTCGCGGTCCTGCACGGCCCTATCTGGTGTTGCCAGTCGTGGTAGAGAGGTTTCCTTGTTCTGTGTTCCTTGAAAAATTGTTTTGTTAACTTGGGAGGTACGAATGTAATATACTTCAAATTATTTTTCTGTTTGTACGAGGTTTTGGTATTTGTATTACCACGTATTACGTTTGGTAAGCATATTGATTTCTGTATTTTCAAAAAGAAAATATTATGCTTACGCCTTTTGATTGGGACTTTTAGAAATGAGAGGAAGAATTCAAATATAAAATTTATTATTAATATTAAATTTATACTGAAAACCAGTGACTCATAGGTATAATGTAGGTACCATTTTTCAAAGAGGCGTGTTTTTTTTAAATACTTTATGTACAAAAACCGAAATCTGTCTACTTACATTGTAAATCACCCTCCCTATATTGCCCAAAACTCTACCGATTCCGCGGTAAATCCAATCTGGCAACGGCCGCATCCAAGAATCTTCAATTAGACACAACTTTCCAATTTCAATTCTATCGATCGAATATAGTTTATGCCCGGAGACATTAACGTCCCGACTCCCGAGTTTGGTGATTGAGTTCGAGATAGAAAGCTAATTTCTCACGAAATTTACTACCTACCGTGTTTGATTGCAAGAAGCGCTTAAGTTTTGATTAGGTGCGTGTGTTTGGCTTGAGCCAATGTCGAGAACAAATTGGGAGGCAGTTCTTATACGTCGTAAAAGCCAAGCTACCGTTTTGTACGTGCGTATTTTTGTTGTGAAAATTGTGTTAGACTTTCGGAGCTCTTCATGAGATCATTCATAGTCCGAGCGAGTTCCATGTCTCAAATAAGTAAATGTCAAAGAAAGTATTATGAGAATAATGTTTAAATATTTAAATACTAAGAGCGAGTGTGGCTCAGCGGGAACTCATGCGCCTTTCAATCAGACGCACCTGGGTTCGAATCCCGACTCGGCCCTGCACCAATGACTTATAGTTAAGTGCAGATTTTGCACGCTCGCTCTAAAACGGTGAAGGAAAACATCGTGATGAAACCCGCTTACGCGCTTTGGAGTGGTAGGCTCTGGCCGTGGTTGTAATACCACCCACCGAACAAAGCCATGCCGTCAAGCGACCTAGTCGTGTTTCGGGATGATGTTCGGTGAACCATCGGGGAGACGGATCTGAGCAGCCGCTCAACTGCCGTCTGTCTCTAGATCTATGTGCTCCATCTTAGGCCACATCATCGCTTCACATCAGGCGAGATAGTGGCCAAACATAGATCTAACAAGGGTAAAAAAAAAAAAAAAACTAGATTATAGGCTTTTATAACACAGGATGTCAGCCGTCAGCAAACTATGATGAGTGGCCGCCGGCTGACTCAAAGAGACGTCAACGATCAATCAGTCGAGTGACTAGTGCCATCTATCAATATGTCATGGAGGCTGCTACGTCACACCAGACGGCAGCACTGGCGAAATATTAGAAAACAATTTTCGGACGCTGCTGCCGATTATGGTCGCTTAATGGATAGCTAATGGGTTAGTTTGATTAAGTATCAAAGCAGTTTTTACTGGATGATTTCAAACGAATTTAACCGGCTTAATAGCTTAATTTGTTAGACTCGCTAACGCCATCTTTTGGTGAAGATAAGCCATTAAAGCATCAAATTGCAAACACTATAATCGAGTGAATGTGTAAAGGTGGTGAAAAGTGAATTAAATAGATTTAAGCTTATTAAATAGACCATATTTTTCACAGAAGAAGATTTCGTCAAACATTTCTTTTCCTGTAGTCTTCTTAATTGAAAACCGCAATTCTGTTCTGTTGCTTTAACTTTGTTGAATTTGTACTGCTATTATTTCTATGGTAGAATATTGAAATAATAGTAATCACATCATGTTTTATACAATCAGTCTACTCTCAAAACATGAGTATCATAGAATTCTACTTGTTTAAGTTACTAAGTTTCCTTCCCCAATGACCGTTCAAAGGATTCTCCTAGTCCAGGCCTAAGTCAACACGATAACTACATGCAATGACATTTGTCAAACTCAAATAAGAGGGTGGTCGCTTGTCAAGCAGGTCTCTAATCAAAGTCTCACCTAACTCAAAGTTAGCTTGTGGAAATCCTATTCAGAATCGAGCTAGACTTACGCTTGTGGTTTCTAGGTGATAGCAACGAGCTTAGCTTGCTGAATAGGGTTAAATAGGCTAGAATAGAACAAAAAACACTTTATTGCACTTAAGAAGGAATTATTACTACTACTTACATTACTATTACTTTTTAGTTACATTATTTATTACTAGATTATTTATGAAATCTTAATGCAGAATTGATTCAATCAAAATTTGTTGTGTTGCTATGGAATGGTTGACGTTGTGTAAATTATCGTTAGATGACGATATAGACTTTATATGAGTATATATACACACATAATATATTATGTTTATGTATATATACATAGGTATGTATATTCAGCCCATGTCGTCCAACTGCAGCGAAAAGGCCTCCCCACCTTCCTTCCTTCATATTATGTTGGTACTATATTTAAAAAAATAAGGGCTTATTCATTATTGAATTAGTATACAGCCTTACCAAGAACTTACCAAGTTGAGTGCTTTTTTACGTAACGAACAATCGATTCATATTTTTACTGAATGAAAAGTGTGAATAACATATTTGACGGGTCGTAAAATGACAATGTATTTACGTGTATATCTTGATAAGATTTGCCATTGGTATATAGAGACCCAATACCGTCATAAGAAGATCATCATCATCAGCCCATTACGTTCCCACTGCTGGGACTCAGGCCTTCCCTCGTAGAGAGAGTGTGGGCCATAATCCACCACGCTGGCCCAGTGCGGGTTGGTGGATGTCACATGTCTTTGAATTTTTGTGATAAATTCTTGGACATGCCGGTTTCCTCACGATGTTTTCCTTCACCGTTTTTAGAACGAGTATTAAATCCGCACATAACTTAAGAAAGTCAGTGGTGCGGGGCCAGTGGGATTCGAACTCGGGTGCGTCGGATCGAAAGTCGCACGTACTCCCACTCCACAGCCACACTCGCTCACATAAGAAGATACTAAATAAGAAATATACAAAATTAAGAAAGATGGAAGAGCATAAAACATAGGAAGACTTCAAGATAGCATTCTGTAAAATTCTTGAAAAGCCACGACAATTTATTTTAAGCTATGACGCATCGTGACCAGACCATATTCTGCGACAATAAGGTAGAACTTAAAACTATCGATGTATTTCAGAACGTCAATAAGAATTTATTTGTTACGGAAAATGTAGGAATAAACTTTTAAACAAGGTAATAAAATTCTTAACTTTAACAAGAACTTAGTTGAATAAAACATTTCAGTATGCATTCGAAGGAGGTTTCCTTCGAAACAAGTTAATATTAACATCCGGCTTTAGAAATGGAACCAAAAGTAGTAATTTGTTCATGTTTAATTACATTTAATGTAGATCCAGTTGGATTTAATTAAACTTTACAACGTAATAACTTATTATAATAGCAGAATAATGCATGTCACTTCCTGTGTACGATATGTAAATAGTTCACATACTTGGTATATAAATTATTTTAATTAAACCTAGTTGGAAATGATTTAATATTATACCTATACATATTGTAAATTTATGTTTATAAGTAGGTATAGGTAAGCAAAAATGGCAAAAAATTAAAAGCTGTAAAACGCATCGTTAATTAATATGTAAATTACTGGGCATATGAGAATTAATATCCGATGTCTCGGGGTAATGAGCGCAATGCAGTGCTACGCAGTGCTTTTTATGGTAATAAAGGTTCTGGGTGGCATTGTAATTGTTATCGGCAGGCGTGGCGCTTACCATCAGGCGAACAACTTGCTTGTCCCATCAAAATAGGTACCTAACATCTATGTACCTATTGTATAACAACTTGATATTTATTTTTATACTAAGAGACGGGGCGGGCCGTTCCGTACAGTTTAATCGCAAATTCAACGTCCCCGTCACGTTCCCAAATCAGACACTTTTATGACATCAGACACTCCGCGTTAAATGCGGAGGCTTAAAAAGGGTTGATAGCGCGTGCCCTGTCACCTGGCCAAGCCGGGACATAGCGATACCTTCATCATTCTGCCGCTCATTGATAATTAATGGCTCATGCCACTGTAACGAAAACAAACGATGGCACGCGCACGATCGCGATTAATATCACTGGGGTGCAAAAACAAACCCACTCGGTGGCCTTGGTGTGATAAATCATATCTTCTCAAGGCGCAAAAATAAATGAAGCCAATGATAAATGGCGACGAATTCACATTGAGACATCGTCCCGATTGAGTGAAGCGATAGGGTGGTCTGCTCTCTCACTGAATTCGAAAACTGCTGAGAAAATTTGGGCTGTGTAATATCGGCCGTTTGACAAATGGAAATGTTCTGTTTAGGACTGATTAGGCACCTGTTTCACGTTTATCTTGTTTCCGTTCGTGAAACGCTGTAGATGATTTCTATGCGAATCGCAAAAATCATCTAACAAAATAATTTGTAAGCAATAATATTGCTATATTTAATTTTCTTTAGAGGCGAGGCAATAGTCCTGCACTGATATCTTGCAAACGGTGTACATTAGATTAATCTAATCTAATCGCAGCACAGTGAAAACGAATATTGTTTAACAATAGGGCATTTTCCCCATTTGCTCCGGTAGTATCTACTCTAGCCATCCTAACTTAATATCAATACATATATCATCATCAGCCCATTACGTTCCCACTGCTGGGATTCAAGCTTTTTCTCGGTATGGGCCATAATCCCAGTGCGGGTTGGAATCGATACATAAGTAAAAAATTTAATTTAATTTAAATTATTACTAGATCTAAAAGACTGAACTAAGCAAAGATTAATTTAAACCTCAGCTAGTTGAAACTTGAGTGTTAGTAATAAAACTATTTGCCTGTCTCATCGTCTATTATATTGCGTACCTAAAAAATGGTGTCGTAAAAGATAGTTGTTTCCACTATCGTTAAGCGAATCAGCATGAGAGAACTGTATCAATTCCAGTAAACGTAATGGAAAAAATAGTCTCGTTATCGAAAACTTTTTTTAAAGGATAACTCTATATATTAGAGATTTTCGCGGATCTCGGCAAAAAGCGTCGGCATATATAACGTCAGTCATTCAGAGGAGGAAATTTCCCTACTGCGAACTGTCAAATATTTATCCTTTTCTCTTATTCTTGGCAATGTCAATATCTGGGCCTCGGGAATGCCGGAATGTAGGTATAGAGACTTCTCGCGCGAGTTATTTCACGATTTTGTTCTTAACAAAGTAAATAAACGCGGTTTTTGCATTTAAATGGATAGGTACGTCGAATTTTTATAAGATTTTGCATTATTATTAGAGGAGATCTAAATTGTTACGAATTCGCATACTTAATGCTGATGATAATTTACTTCAAGTTTTACTTATTTCTTTCCAATTACAACCTGGGTATTTTTAAGACAACAGTGAATAGGCATCTCATGGGCAAACGTGCTCAATCTTACACCGCAACTACGCTTACCATCAGGTGAGATTTTGTGAACCGTATTTAATAATAAAAAAGTTATTTATTAAGCTATTGCATAGCTTCTATCGCGGGCCTTGAGCGTGGAGACCGAATCCAGAAATTCCGTAACGAAAATAACCTAACACCCCCCACTCCGAATGCTATGCAATTTACCGCGGCAGTCTCCGAGTGCCACACGTCTTTTTTATTTTATAGTGAAGCTAAAATTTCTTGTCTTATTAATTCTAGGGTTATTTTCATTATCAAATTTCGTTTTAGGCTTTTATAACACCTAATATACGTAATAATAACCCATTTATATATTTTTTTATTAGACCACTAAAATAATACCATGGCTGCGACCGACGCAGTACCTAGATAGAGAACTTTATTTGCCTTATTTACCAAGTTAGAGCACCATCACTTCATTAAAGCTCGTCGCAGTCTTATTACTTGCTGAAGAAAATTTCTAATACTTGATTTTAAGTTTTGAACTTAAAAATAGATTAGGCCCGGATATATAAATAATTACCACTTGGCGCCAACTTGAATTTGCAGGTAGCCTAGGGCTTAAACTTGATTTCACGTTGGTGGCAAGTGGCACTTAAGTCTTTGTGCAAACAGTGACGTTATTGTCAAATACAAGTGTAAATTTTTACACATATTATTTATTAATTTTTAGAAATAAACACATACCGATTTCAAGACTGTCTATATTTTTGTTTTTGTTATTTTATTCAAAAAGCGCTGAATCAATTTCGATAATATATAAGGGACTACTTCTGAAGTATGACCTAACAAACAAAAGAATAATTATCAAAATCAAACTACTCTGTAAAAAGTTTTGCGTGGTAATACATAAAAAAATATACGCGTTGACTTGAGAACCTCCTTCGTTTTTTCGTCGGTTAAAAATCAAGTTAACCCGTTAGTTAACATCAATTTCGTGTTGGCGCAAGTAGCATAGTCTTGGTGCAAGCAGTGTTGCTATTCTCATATACAGGCGTAAACAAAAATAAGGCAATTTTTTCGTCATTCAGTTACATAACAAAAAATGTATTAAAAAAAATAAGAGTGTATAAAATATTATTTTTTATCTGTAATTAAATCTTTCCATTACAAAACCATTATAAAGGTAACAAAGCTCCATCCAAAAGTACAATAATTATTTTTTAGAAAAAAACAAAAACCGACTTCAATGTATCTTCGAAGTCCAAGGTCACATATCGATGAAATTTATATGGGACCACTTCGTAGCTATACTGAACCCGACGGAAAAAGATTGTTTCAAATCAGTTCATAAATGACGGAGTTCTGAAGTAACAAACATAAAAAAAACAATAAAAATAATTAAAAAAATAAAAAATATCCTCCTCCTTTTTGAAGACGGTTAAAAAAACAACTGATAAGCTTCATCTGTGTAATTTAAACTGTTCCTAGTTGTAATATTGTATGAATGGTATTTATTTAAGTTTGTTTATAACTCATGTAATAATTTATTAGTATATTATTTTGCATATTTATATATATATATATGTTCTTTTATGTATGCACATTATGTATATTTATTAATTTTTATTTGTATGTTTCTGATTCGTATGCACGTATTATTATAAGTTACCTGTGATTATTATATTTCCTTATTATTACAACACCAAACCGCATTAGGTCTCATACCTGTTTTATCTATCCATAGATTGTCTGGAAGAAATCTTTCTAAGCGATAATACCGCCCTTTGTACGTCAAATCTACGATGTGTTTAGTAACATTCTGTTTTCAAATTGTGTCTATGTTATTTGGTGTGCAATAAAGTAATATTGTATTGTAGTCAAATGCAACACAAAAGCAACATGAAACCAACTTCTCAACAAGCCTCGCGAGAGAAACAATTTAATATTGACAGTACATCTCAATCGTATAATTTGTAAAGAGTCTTTATTTGATTTTACGATAATGGGCGAGCGGCGTGGTCCCCAGGTGCTACCCTCGCGCAGCCTCGGAAATCGAGCTAACCACATCGGAAATTAGAAACGTTCGAGTATATAATCGAATGTCTCTCCTTCGGTAGAAATAAACTGGCCGTTTTATCGTCGTTGGATCTGTGCTGGTGCGTGAATGCGCTTTGATTTTTTCGGTTTCCGTTGCAAGTGAAAGAAAGTTTTACCTTGAATTTATGAAGTGATCAGAAAAAAGATTTTATATTGAAACAGTGTATCTTGAGCACTATTGTTATCTGTTTCTTATCTTCTGTTATATTCTCTCTTTTTGAATATTGCATTCAGTTACTTAAAAATGTGTTTACTTCTAATATAACTAAGGCAAATATGTACAGTCATTTTGAGCAGACGCAACTTTATTTTTAGTAAACACAAGGTTTTGGTGTCACCAATATACAGATTCTGCCTAGTTTGAGACCCGCTGGAAATGTTTCAATGTACTTACTGATTTTATCGGAATCGGTTAATTAGATATATCTTCTTATATATAAAATTCTCGTGTCACAATGTTAGTTACCTTACTCCTCCGAAACGGCTTTATTGATTTTTACCAAATTTTATATGCATATTCAGTAGGTCTGAGAATCGGCTACTATCTATTTTTCATACCCCTAAGTGATAAGGGTTGTTCGCCCTTAACATTTTTTTTAAATTTAATGGCAAAACAACGTTTGCCGGGTCCGCTAGTACCTATATCTAATTAACTGACTTCAAAAAAGGAGAAGGTTCTCTACTCGATTGTATTTTTTTATGTTTGTTACCTCAGAACTCCGTCATTCATGAACCGATTAGGAAAATTCTTCTTGCGTTGGGTTCAGTATAGCTACGAAGTGGTTCCATATAAATTTCATAGATATTTGACCTTAAACTTCGAAGATACATTGAAGTCGGTCTTTTTGTTTGATAAAACGTATACTTGTTGAAAATAAATGATTTTTATCTCTTTATCTAATAAAAGAAACATCAAATTAACAAGTGTCGTGTGAGTATAAACCATGGAAAATAATAGCACGCCAACAAATAATTTTGCGCGAAGTTTCCGGGCTTATGAGACTTAATATCTGATATCGGGGTAAAGAGCGCAATGCAGTGCCTCGCAGTACTTTTGGTATTAAAGGTACTGTGTGGCATTGCGATTGCTGTGTGCATGGCGCTTACCATCAGGTGAACGATTTGCTCTATTCATTACTTAGTCTCATAAAAAAGGAAGTAGCAAGCATCATTAGTGTCTAACAATACTCTGTTTTCGAATATAAAAATATAATAAAGAAAGTATATAGTGCGCCTGAAAGAACAAATTACGCTAACAAACGATCCACTGAACCTGTACATCAAACCTAACTTAGATTTACCCTCCCACCTGCCTATAAATAACCTAACATAAAGACACCATTCCACTTCCGAACAAAAGTGCTCCCAAACTTTGAAACACGAGTTCCATCCCCGGCACTTTACCAACTTCCTATTTGTACAACACTAATACTCTCTGATTGGTCGTCCAATACATTTTTCTCAAGATTAAGTTGACGCCGGTGTAGACGGCGAGGCCTGCTAATTACGTTAGTAGCCCCCTCTCCCCCGCCCCTCCCCGGTAGAGTAAACGACTCGGCTTTCAATGTAAACAACCGCTCAAGTTTACTGGGGAAAAATTCGCAAACCTACTTATTTACGTCCCGGAGGTACACAGCGATGCGACCGGGAGTGTGTGCCGGGTACAATAACTATGTTGTGCTGTGTACAGGGTTAATAAAGCGCAGATGTGCGTTTGGTTTGTGTTGTCGGGTTTGTCGGTTACACTTTTTTTGCGTCAGATAAAATATTTTTCACAGCCTGGCTGGTCATAAAGAGAAAATTTGCGACCGCTACTGTAGTTGTTAGAAGAATTTCTAGGAAAATAAATACAAAAATATAATTGGAATGTACAATAGAAAATCATATTTACCTTGAAATGTCAACCGAGTCTGAAAAGTTCAAACCGTCTCAATCTATTTATGTTATTTTCGTAGAAATTTATTCTTAATCAATACTTTAACTAATAATTCAACTTTCAGCTCAGTCACGGTTTTTTCGTGCAAAAATATCGATAGGATTTGCTCCAAACTAATAATGGTCGAACAACAAAATATTACTAAAGTCAAGATCTCAAGTCGAGCGTGAACTATCCATATTATATTTCTGAAAGTATTGATCCCTTAGGATGCTATGTTCGGTTTCGTTTCTGAAGTTTTCTATCCCTCTGCGTTTTGGGAGTTGCATTGGACAATCTTATCAGGGAGGAGGGGAGGGAAAGATTTTCCAGTGTCCGGCGCCCTCTCACCTTGAGGGATTTCCCCCGACGCGTCCGGACTTCCTCCGATTGGATTTCGGCTTCCGAATCATTATGTGTATATTCGGTCTCTCTTGAAAAAGTTTACATTTTTTAGCATTCGTTCGTATACTTCTAACGGAATTATAGGGGTTACGCTGAGGCAATGGGATTCCAGATTGAATACTTTATATTCTATTTTGGGAAAAGGTTTCACATCGTATTTAAAATATTTAAGGTCAAAATATTGTGAGTCTCATTATTATGAGCACAAAATATTGTGCTTATTATGAGTGGATTGCGTGTTTCATGTTCTGGTAAATATTTGAAAGAATTGAGCAGGAGGCTTAGAATAATCTTAATATTTGCGTTTCAGCCTAATATTTAAATCAAGACTCTCCTATTTTGTTTGATTCTACAAAGTTTCTCCTTCAAAGTGCACTCATTTATTATCGATTTTGACCATTTATACGAGTATGAATGCAGAGAGAGAAGATCGTGACAAAACTACAATCTCAACAACAGAACCTACAAAATCCATTTTCTAAATAGCATACGTGTAAATGAGGATTTACGTAAGTACGCGAATGTAATAGCGGTCGGGAACGAAAGTTCTCAGTCTCGATCGCATTAGAGCGCGGCCCACGACCGCTGGAGATAATGCCATTGGCAATACCCTCGATCCGATTGTATTGGCAAATTGGATCAAATGCAGCGCTCACCGGACAAAAGATAAGAGTCCGCTACGGGCAGAGGTAATATTATGTTGCGGGCATCGCGGCCAGTATCGGGCCTCGGGCCGGCCCCGTGCGCCTCACTCGCACCGATCCACGTAATCGCTCCTAGTGGTACCCCCAACTTTTTTAATCTTTTCATTCAATCGTCTCTTTTGCTGAAGCGCTATCGATTCAACAGCGGATTATCGGCTTAAGCGTTCCGTTCCTTGTAAACTCTCCGTTTGAAATACTCGGTTAAACGAGAACATGAATTAGATAAGACAATAGCGGAAACGGTAACAACTGCTGTGGTTCAAAAAGCCAACAAAATCAGCTATAACTGTTCGTATCAAACGGCGCTTGAGGCGAGATAGCCGAGGTTATGTTTGTAAGAAATGAAAATTCATCTCGAATATACACGACAATGCAGATTATTAATGCCCGCTAGGGACGTATAAAGAGTTGAACAGGAAAATATCGTGTGCGGTTTGACAGTTATGTTTTTGTCTTACACAGGACTAGGTCTGCTACTGACATGTTTTTATACTAGGTCTGAAAATTGCGAAATTAAAGCCGCGTAAGCGCGACGTCGGCGTTTCTGTATCATCACGATGATCGCGCTCAAACAGCGGGCTTCATTTCGCCGTCGTTAGGGGGTGAATTTTAAATTCCCTGCGAGGGTGTCCCACTCAACTATGTATGAAGCACCGGTCTTCATGCGACTCGGTTCCGGTCGCACGCATACGCTATGAACCTTCATTGTCTGCCAGAACTCAAGGTAAACCGATTACGTGCTAAAAATTCATAAAGCCGCTGTCGTCTTCGTACAAAACACCTAATGTTTAGTAAGTGAGCTCGACGATTTGGCTCCATTTGCGCGTTGATAAGGAAAATAACTGACACAAAATCCCCTCTTTGTATGATACATAAAATATTATTATTAGTTATAATACCAGTTATAATACAATTTAGCAGATTTCTTTTTAAGCTGAATTTGAATTGAAACATAATAAAACAATACGGCTCGCTTAGGCTTATCTCCCCTTGACTTATGATATCATTATTTCCCATTTTGAAAAAATTACTGGGCAAAAACAAGAGCGCGTTACGCATACTAATTTTGCTTGGTCAATACATTGGATGTCGCGTCGGATCGTGTAATTCGAAGGGATATCTTCGTACAATAGGAGAGAAACAATTTCGTTGTTAAATCTCATAATTCAAATTGTTTACCGGGTACGCTTCGGCGGCTGTATAAACTCTCAAAATCTACCCACATCCGTTACGAAAGCCTGCATCGTTATTTATGGGGAGCCACGTTTCATTGTTGTTGTCGGTTTTCATTTTAACGCTTAATTTTTTCTTTCTATTATTGTATTTTTGCCTACGAAATGATTTGTTTTTCGGTTTGTCCTTCCGACGCAGTTAATTCCGATGCGTGATTTATTGTAGGTTATTGTGAGCACTCTGCGTAGAGTTGAGAGGAAAAGTGTTCGAGTTGTTTATGACAAAAATCCAATGATTGGCTTTCTAAGGCGGCACCTACATACATTATTTGTTATAATTAAACAAACGTTTAGTCAATCAAATGTTCAATACAATACCCAAACAACGAATAGTATTGCGCAATGCGTAATATCGTATATACTGATTGATCATCTATGATCTACCTATAACTATCTTGATTCTGTATTGGGTTCATTAGGTTTGCATTGGTGAAACTGAATGTTATCTTGAAGTTTGTTGGTAGTGAGACATTGTGCTAGAGTCACGTGTGCCACGACAAACTAAAGTCATTAGCGTGTTTACAAAACAGAATAAGTATGATTGCAATAGCATTATACCTCTGTTTGTTTGTAACTTCCAGTCCACCTTACAAGGAAGTTGTTGTAGACTACGCTATCCTTTGGCATGAACTATCGCCGACTGTACCGACAATTCCGCGAAATATAGATCACGTACAAAAGACAAATGCGTGCCGAAGAAACGCGGTTGTTTTGCGTTGTGCGGAGGAGGATAATGCCCATTTGCGGCGGCCCTTACATAAACCGAGGTGATTTACACTAAAACACCGCTTATTTGCATTGCCGATACATTTCAGCCTGAACGTAAAACACTCGGACGTAAAACCCAATGGACGAAAAAAGATATAAATCGACGCGTGCATACAGAATCTGGGTTTTACAACCTACTCATATTTGTAAGTGAAATATCACCCGATATCATATTCAATCGTCTACACATTAAACTCTGGAACATATACTTACTAGCTTTACATTTTCTTCTTGGAATATCTGAAATTCGCGATTTATGGCTTTTAAATATTTTTAGCTGGAATATTTATCTTGTTGACTACAATAAATCTTGCATACCTTTGTTGTATAATATCTACAAGATTGGCTCCACACGAAGATTTCAAAATATCAAAGAGCTTAACGTCGTGTTTATGCTGACAAATATGATTTTTAAAATGCTATAAAATTGCTGCTATAAAACGTGAAGCTTTTAAAAGCAGCCGTCAATTTTCATGTCAAAGGGCGCGTGGAGTCAATCGCATCCTGCAGACTACTCGTCGTGTAGTCTCAACAAGCCTCAAAGCAAGGGTGAAGGTTTTGTGTGTGCGCGCGGAACCACCCCTTCTGTACATACCTATATGACAGTGGTGTACAATGCGTAAATAGGCGTCTGGATTGAGTAGCTTAAATATCTATTTATACGTATAGATGATCAATGTTGAGGAGGCATTCGATGCGAATAAATGTTTTGTGGCCTCTAGTTAGTGATTAAGCTTACAGTATTCCCTCCTGTACATGACAGCAAATAAACTCGACAAATTTAGTGCTTTGATTGAGCGCATCGTTTAATTCTTATATTTAGAATTGCCCTGAGTTTCAGTACTGTCTTTAAACTCTGTGACTCATGTAATGATGTGGTCTCCCCTCGCACATACTTGTCTACGTACGCTTTAGTATCATAAAAATGTAATTAAAATTCACGTCATCCATCCCCGCCTCAGCTCGAGTGCCCCAGGACAACTATTCTATTGTTTATACTATGTAGTATGCCGAGTAGAGTTTCATCCCCCATTTGAAATTGCTACGAACAAAATAAGATTGTATTTTTTTAACCACAATAAAGAGGAGCACAAAAATAATAGGCACTCTTATCGCTTTAAGCGGTTTCTTTTAAACAACTTAGTATTGGGATCGGAAAACGCTTCTCTGAAATAACGAGATACGTAAATTATATTTTGTTTGACAATATCCGTTCGATGCCTAATGCTGTTACGGAGATAAAAAAAACATGATACATAAACGTGTTGTTCTGTCGTCGCCGTAAATAAGTATCATTTTTATAGGTATAAGCTGTAAAGACATATTTTATACAATAACATGAAGCCTTCGAATTTCCCATTTTGATTTCGTATAAGCTTCTTTAGGTGATAAAATAAGTAGTATATGTGCTTCCTTTGATGTACAATAAACCTTCCAATTTGGAGTGGATTGGGGCATTTGGGATATAAATAAGTCGACTATTTTTGAAGTTCTCCAAATGTTTCTATTTGTAGCTATTAATAGTTACATCTACCAAGGTAGTGCTACTTAAATGATGTAATCCTAAGTGAGCTATATTTTTTTTTATTCTTCTTTTATTAGGGACTTTTGCGACATGGCATGCCAGCCCCATCATACCCTAAAACTAATTTAACTACTAAGCTACTTAAATATTTTAAATAAAAGAGCTGTATTTTAATACCTAAGCCCAATAGGTACCTATTGAGTAATAATACCTATTGAATTATATAAAAACTATCCGAATAATGTTTTCTCCAAATTTTACACCTCCGATCTGAATTAAATTTTTAATCAACTCGATTTCGACAACCGCTTATCCGATGCCGCAAACTCATTAGCTATTTATGCAAAAATTGCCGCGTAATTTTGTTAAAATATATTAAAATCGCTCAATGAAATTACATTTAAATAATACCTTTGAAGTTCAGTATGATTGATAGTTAAAATTAACTATCTATTGTAAAAATTAGACCAATCACCAACCCCAACATTTCAGTTTAAAGGAGTTTTGTTGACAAAAGACGTTTACTTGGTTGTTACCTTATCACCAAAACAGGAAAGCAATACATACCTGAAACAAAACGTACAAGTCATAAATAAACAGATCCAAAACACGCGAACTGGAACGAACGTAGATAACGTAGAATAACGTAGAAACAGTGAAAGATTGGTAAAGACAACGGCAAGGTGTGGTTGGAAATCATTTTTCACGAGCAAAGTCGCCTGATAGCGACTAATGCTTTACACAGCTGCTTTTAGGGTTACCACAATATAAGTTTATGGATATAAAATTTTACATTTTTGGGATTCAGCGTACATATACAGAGCTTAGTTTTATTTTGTCATTTTTATTTAACCTGCATAAGTGATTATTGTGGCTACTTTCATTATAATAATAATTTATTTATTTCAGGCAATAACACAGCAAACTAAAAGTTCCAGTGGCCTATAAAATATAAACCTTACATAATAACATGTATTATATAGAATTTATATAAATATAATTAGTTTATATTAAGTATTGTTTTATTTGATTTGCATTAATAAGTTATTTATTCGAGCTATTCATAGGGAATAGCAGATAGGTCTGAGCAGTCTCTAAACTGCCGTCTTATTCTAAATACATGTGCTCCAGCTTCAGCCAAATTGTCGCTTAACATTAGGCAGGATGGTGGCCAAACATAAATCTATTAGCGATAAAAAAGCTTGCCATTTTAAGTATCATCGCTCATGCTATCATATATTTTGGCTACAACACGGTGGCAACCCTGATCCACCCGCGGGGCCCGACCGCCATTCTGATAGATAGGAAATGAAGACAGATTAACCTCGCGTGACTCCATATAGCTCCCGCTGACTTGAGCACACTTGGATAAATATTGCGTTTCCAAAATCTCAGATTTAAATATATCCTGGATATTTATAGACCACTTTAATGTATTGTTTTAGCTGCCGCCTGATTTTGAGGTCATATTTAAAATGCGGTAATTGAAAAGTAGAAAAGAATAATAAAAATGCTAAGTTCAAACAGATGACATAATAAAATATACCTGAATCCGTAGGTTTAGTTCCTATATTATTTATCTGTCTTTATGAGAACGATGAGACATAATTGAATGGAAGTTAAACAAAAAAACTGACAAGCACTTGTAAACTAGTTAGTGTTATAACCGTAAAATTAAATAATACCACTTATTATATTTCAAAAACTACGAGACTAAAGAACTCCAAAAAACTAGACGTTTGAAAGTCGAAACTATATTCAAAGAAAATTACCACTCAATATTTATAATGGACTCTGTGATTAGTTTGAGTAGGTACTTACAAATAATGTGCTTTTGAAGGGTCGTTTAATATCAGACGATTATAGGATTGACATGACAAAATTGTGTTGAGTCACTGTTAAGTGTAATCGTGAATCCGTAGTACCAGGTGAAGGCTGACCCATATTTGTGTGGGCGTTAGCGTGCGTGCCAACAATCACGGTTTAGAATGACTCTTTAATGTTTACACATACAAAGTAATAATTATTTTTTGTATCCTCTATCTACACGCTGTCAAAATTATTACTCTATTACGTGCCTCTTTAACTTTCAACGCGGCTTTTTATTTTTAAACGGTTTACGTACGTCGTTTGTAATAGACATTAAAAACAATGCAACCATTAGCACGAAAAAAGCAGCTTTGTTCGCCCGATCGGAATCGCGTCATCAATTCCGGATCGGGAATAGCCCCAATTAACCTACGCTTTAATAAATAAAAGCAGCCGCAGCGTTACGTTAAAAATTAATACCAAACGCGAAACTCTCGTTTATTTTTATTTTGGGAATCATTTATTTTCGTCAAACAATTAGGCTGAGCCCGTCGCTAGCAAGGCCGGCGCGGGCCGCCGGAAGAAACTTCACGTCACATTCACATCGGACGAAAAAAGGGTTGGTTTAACGCACTTTTTTGTTGCATAATCCCACGCAACGCGAGAACCCCATTCCGGATAGCGTGCGCTCGTGCCGACCGTCGTCGAGACGCCGGTTTAAAAATGTCATTTCCAGAGAGCCAAGTAAATCCAGATTTGTTGTTGGTGAGTGACTTTCTAATTCCGCTAGCGGGAAGAACTTTGTGAAACGTATACCGTGTTCATGAGACCTGCTAGTGACCGCGAGCAGCCCCGCAGCCTAATCCGATCCGCGGCCGAAATTGTTGGCAAAACTTGTACCGGACGCGCCCTCCTCCCCGCGCCGCACCCGCGCCTCTCTGTCACCCGCCTGCTTTATAATCGCACACTACACAGTCCGATATACTTTGATTAATTTACACCGCAGACTGGAATAAACTTTTGAACGCTAAAACGGAACCCCTGTTTCTACTTAAATCCCTCTCGAACGGTTGCCGTGAAAGTTGATTGTTAATCTGTAACAGATAGGTACTTAACTTGTTTGTTTATCATAGATATGGAAACGTCATTTGGTAAGGTTTGCCCTGCCACTTAAAAGGTAAAATATACTTCTATGATTTCAGCTTAACTAAACATTATTTGACGAAAATCGGGACAATACGCTAGTAAGGGCACTGTGGTTTGTATAGATCGTCTGATGCTCTATTGTTTGAGGATAGTTTGAATATATTTCAGGAATATGTAAACACACCCATTTCAAAATCACACTAACTCAGTTGTAGGAATGTATTCTTTGCAATTTGAATTTTCATAAAATATACCAGAGTTCTACGTCATAATAATAACAGAGCAGTGCAGCCACAGTTTGCGGTTTGAAACAAGCTACCGATTACGATTCGGAATCGTCGAACGTCTGTAATATGATGGATTGCATAAAGCAATCGCTTCCCCGGAATTTGGGGTAAAGCAGAGTGGGTATATGGGGTAGCTTACAAGGCAATCAGCGGCAACGGAGGCTTTATTAACCCGTCAAGGCAGTGCGGGCTTGCCTAATCAATCGCCGCTCGCGTGTCGACCGCGCTATCTGTCTTTGCCCGATTGGCCCCAGATAACGCCGACGCAAGATTACCTATACGGGAATGGCCCATTTATAAAATTAACTTCTTTTATCTCCCCGAATAGACAGCATTAAGGGAAGTAAATAAGTCCATAGCGAATTAATAGTCTCATATTAAACGCGCGATTGCCCCGCTCTCCCGTGTAATAATACCCCAACCTCGAAAGTTTTATCATCGCACTTTATTACTTTAAAATGTGCATTAAATATACAGAGTTCGGATATTGTTGAAATAAATATGGAACTTCGATTCACAATAAAAAGAGCGAAATAAAATGATAACAATGCGGGCCTATCTGATTTTGAAAAGGGTTATATTAAATGTGGAAACGAAGAAATAAAGAATCATCAGTTTCCGCAGACAAATGTAATTGAATTTTTATTTATTTTTGCAATATAACAGATTAGTAGGCACCTAAATGTTAAGATGGAAAAAAATAAGAAAATAGAAATAAAAGTAAAGTATACATTTAAAACAAATCATTATTATGCATTTTCTGTTTAGCGTAATTAAACTCCACTGTCAAAGAGCATGCACATAATTTGCTTTAATAATTTGAAGTAAATGCCAATTTTTTGTAAATAAAATCAATCTTTTAATCCACCATTAAAAAGTATACTATACGACAAGTCCATTGCAGACACGAATTTCTTAAGATAACGCGTATGGCGGCCATGTCAATGCGGGTTAAACGCAGATCGTTTGCGCCATCCTATCGATTTTGTAGGCAGTTTTTTAGCCCAAACTCTGAATAAAATTGCGACCGTATAAATAGATACCAATTTAAAAAATGCTAATATTTATACAAATAAATGGAGTTCGAACGAATAAAATTTATTATAACGCTATTGTTGTAAAACTTTTTTACATATTGAAACTCGTTTACGTGACAAAGTTGAAACGATGAAATATACTTTACACTGCAGAGTTTTATAGTTTTCATAAATCACCGAGCGCTGAATGCCGGAGTGGGAGAAGTTTAAAAGTAAAGTCGGGTACATGCTCAGCGAAACTTTCTATGAGATTAAAGTCATAATTTACTTGATGAGGAGGCATTATGTTGTCGAATATGAAACCGGCTACCCCATTTGCAGAACTGATTCCCCCCAGAATGGGAGTTTGAGATAAATTGAATGCGAAAAAAGAGTCGGGTCGAGGATTCGAGATAATTCCTAAGTATCGCAAATACCGCTGTTATAACCGTACGTCTCCGCGATAGCGAAGGGACGGGCTCATTAACGTCAGGGCGGATCGGGGCCAGTTTATGCCAACCGATACCTTTAAGGTATTTACAAAGCGGCTAAGCGGGCGCAATCTACAGAAAGCGCAATGAAAAAAATCCGCGCCCCGTAATCCGAGTGAAATGCTCTTTAAGAGCTTCACAATTTAATGCTAAGTATAGCGATCTCAAGACGACGGTGAGCAGGTCCTTTAGAGGGGTTGAAAAAAATGATACATTGGGGGAGCGGGGAGGGAAATCACGGTTAGTTAGCAGGCCAGCTGCTCCCGACCGCGATAACACTTAAGGTCTTACGCTTTGCAACAAAGGTATGTACGTAAGTTGTTACGACACAATTTGAAACACAAGTTTCATTCGTTCACCTCTTTCAATACATTTACTATAAATATACTCGTACCTATATGTGTCTGCGTAGGTGTGCCAAAGTAGTTAAACCCCACTGCACTCTACGGGACAACATTTCGCAATTCGCAGGATATTGCTCGCGATAACGAATGCATTTTGAGCGTAATGAGTAATAAGCCGTCGAATTTAAAATTTAAACCTTGCGATAAACATAATCAGTTTTATTAATCAAAATGTAGGTACATAGTTCGGAGCAATTTATTGAACAGTGCGAGCTCGTTAAGAGGATGAGCGGTAAAGCCCTCAGTTGAAATTATGTGCGTGTATCTCGTTTAATGCCAACATTTAACTTATGATAATTATATTTACAAAACTGTGACGTATGTTTATAAATATGGCATGTTTCTGTCAACACATGTTTCCTTTAATCTAAGCCGACTGCTAGCTAGTGTTTCAGTTGATTTACGACTTAATATCCGTTTAAAAGTACACCTTATTCGCAAACCGGCACTTCCACTAGGTAATAAAGCTATAAAAATCTGGCAGGGAAAGCAGGAGAGGCCTCCTAAGTGCTCAATCTTCGCTCCACCGTAAAAGAGAAATAACTCGAGCGAAACAAGGAAGCGGTTGTAGAGCTTACGCAATAATAGTAGGTATCGTATTCGTGGTAATGGTCGGTACTGAATTAATTAGCGGGTATCGGTGGCGGCCGGCGGTCGTGCCGGCGGGTCGAGCAGGTGCGCGTGCGGCTTTACAGCCCCATTACATTACGGGCTACACGGCTCGAATCGCTTGAGCGATTGACCGTACACACTTCCACCCTTTATGTAACACACCCGACCTTTACCAGACAATACTTCGGAAAACATTCCAATAAACAATAGAACCTCACAAACGTATTTGTATAACGACTATGCTAAACTACTATCATTACCCCAACAGACCCATAAAATTATATTCAAACCACGCTTAGCAGAGATATAACAGTGTCGCTACGTTTAATCAAATCGTTCTCCGAATAAATGGAGCGTAGACGAATCAATAACGCAAATTCAATTTACAATTCAACGTACATCACTGACGTATCAATTGTTCAATCTCAGAGAAGACAGATAAACGCACAGATCCGCCGATCGCTTTCCGATGAAAAAGACTCGAGATTCGTCGATAGGATGCGCGAGTCCCAAAGTGAAAAATGTACATTTGGATGGCGTTAATTCGTTTAATTTCCGGTGAGAGGGACCGGGGTGAGGGCGGGAGGGGGCAGGCGGCGGACTCCGCTCAGATTAATTCAGCGCCGAGCCTGTCACAGATAAGGACACTGAAATAAATTGAAAATGTTCAGAGATTGATTTGAATACTCCGGACGATATATCGAAGGCGCAAAAATGACCAACCGCATTCTTATCTAGAGATACTCATTCCAAACGGTGGAAAAAACTGCGGCGTAATGAATAAATTAAACTTCTCTTCGGCCGTCAGGAATGAGCGAGCGTTCAATTTTAAATAGCTCGAATAAATGGCAACAATTTTCAATTTACCGCTGATACTAGCAGCTGGACTGCGCCAATATTTCTTATAGCAGAGCTGCGATATTAAAACGTTGTACAAATTATATTATGCTGTACTTGCTATAAGATTTTCACAAATGACCAAACCTTAAGATTGTCTATTAAATCGTTTATAAAATGGTTAAATTAATGCAATCGACGAGAGCGAGCCGAGATGGGAGACAACGTTCGAGGCGTTCGTGATCCGAATGTCGAACGAGCCCGAGAACCGCTCGAGACCCTCGGGCCTGAGGCCGCGCTGTGAGCCCCGGCCCATAATTTACATATTGCGATTTTGTATCGATAACAGTTAGAAGATGGAAAATGTACCGTGAACTGCTTAGCAAGCAGTCCCCAGTGAGGGTAACTACGTAATTAGAGCTTAAACTGAACGTGAACTCCATGTATTTGGTGCAATTCAAACACGCCAGCCATTTTATCGTAAAGGTAAATGTGACAAGACTGCGCAAACAAACATAAACTTGCAAATGAAGACGCGCCGCAACGAGCGTACCTACAGAGCGCCGCGTTCGAGTGAAATTCAGAGAATCAAAACGTCCGAACATGAAACAAATTGATTGCTGCAGAGGCGCTCGAGCCAAGCCCGACGGCGGCAGATTGGTAATAGCGCATGCTAAACTTATTAGCCAAACGGAAAATGGTATTAGCAGACGTACGGCAGCCGGGCCTCCTGTGAAACTCCAATCGTACATCAAAGTTGACAGTGTTGCCCGTAAGTGATTGTTGCCGCCAATCAAACGCTGGCTCGATTGGTTCGACTCGGCGTACACAGGGGAAGAATTAAAATGGTAAATCGCGTTAGGACGGGAGAATAGAGAAGCTAAATGAAAAGTAGGTCCATTTGGAGTTTTTAATTCGGTGAGATAACAAACGTCGACGTGAAATGGTCGCTTCCGAAACGTTAAAACAATTTATCCTAGGTAATCCGGAGTGTCAGACGATAATAAGAGTGACATTTAGAATGGGCCGAGCGTGGTTAATTCTGCAGCAGCGGCGGCCGATTGTGACACAAAGTAAGCCCTGTTGCCAACAGTAAACCCATCAGGTGCGGACCTTCTATATAGACCTAATATTGTACACGGACACTGACTGACAGTCCAAACTAACTTTGCTTTAAATTGGAGTGCGGTACTTTTTTGGCAGTTTATTTTTTAGGTTTTATTTACAGTTTTGATACTACAGTCTGTAAGCTTTTTACTTCGCGATGTTATTTTTGTTCCTAACGGGGAGTTTGGACTATTTCAATTCATAATCATCATAATCATAAATTTATTTATTTATTTAGCCAGGTAACAATTAACAATTTTAATACATATCGGAGATGTGGAACAATTTGCAATTGTTAGGTTTGTTATGCAATGCAAGGTGAACCCTGGAACCCACACTAGGAAAACCTGTGTCGTGGGTTTCAGTGTCTTCCATTTATTGGTATTACTAAGATGTATAAGATATATACATCTTATAGATAAGTAGGCTGTTCCTAGATCTTAAAACTTACAAGAATAAATAGCTAAAAGTTTAGAATAACAAGACAGAACTGCTTAGCGTGTGTCGTTAATAGAAAGTTTTAATGGGGTGGAAATGAAGCTAAGAACATGCACTAACGATGTTTAAACGTTTTTATCACAACACAGACACCCCTCCGAAGCCATTAACTAAGAACACAAACTGTCCCATTACATTAGAACTACACGATCCATATTCCGGCGGTACCGAACGCAATTATTCGCATTGAGTCAACAAAGACGCGGACTTACAAAGAGGCCATTTCATAAGTTAGAGCGTTGCTGAAGATAGTTATCTACGCGCAACTAGTGATGCAGTAAATCCTAAGAGTACGGGTTCGCAAATATCCCCCACTTGTGAGCCGAGACCTGAGCTCTTACTACCGGCCAAAACTTAAATTGTTTCCTCATAAGATTCTGGGAAGCGATAGTGCGGACTTCGCAGCGTCTAACTTAGTCACTATGTTAGTGTTTGTATTCGTAGTTTAATGGTGTAACGGATACTAATTCCATATGAGTAAATAATGCTATAGATAATTTTATTGTGTATCCCCTTATTTATAGAGACGTAGAATATGCAAAGATATGTAATGGGGATAAATGTTGCTATAAAAGTAATCATATACGTACTGAATTGCACATAGTTTGCATAACAACTAAGAAAAATAATCGTTACGTTAATACTAGCTGCGGTTTCAACGGCAGTTTCCCGGGATAAAAAGTTGCTTATGCTGTTAATTCAGGGTATAAGCTATCTTCATTCCGAATGTCACTCTAATCCGTTCATCCGTTGCGGCGTCAAGAGGGAACAAACAAAACACACAACAAACTTTCGCATTTATAATAATAGTGTGATTACATTTTTTAATTACGATTCATGCCGAGACACAAGAACAATAAGTTTCACGAAAAGCGGCACCAAAAAGTAGGGATTTGGAAAAAATTGACCTCGTAAACTAGTTTCCGGTCATCGATACGTGCTGATAAAAACACTCACACATTCCCTTTACGAGAAAATCTCATTCGCTCGTTTCAGGAATTCGATTTTCAGCGTAACATTATTTTCAAAACGACTTCAGAAGATCTCGATTTTATCTTTTCTTTGTGAGTTCTGTCGAGTTGGACGGAGAAATTCCTTGTGAAACTTGTGGTAGTGGTTACAGGGAATCCTGGCCACACAATTCCCTCTAAGGATTACATCGGAGAGAGAAAAGTAAGACGATTAATCCCACCAGCCACGGTAGCCGGAGAATTTATTATAAAACGATTTCGTTCAAGTCAGAATTTATAACCGTGCGGTTACTATGTTATTGACGAGGTTTTGCTTGATTTTTATCGGAGATTATTTTAGTTGATAATATGTGTTATTATCCGGCAAGTTTAGTGCAGTTTAGGATAATCAACTGAGTAACTAGGATGGAAGGACTGAACAGTAAAATTAGTGGAACTTTATTTTTTCATAGTACGACGAGTGCTTTAAAATTTGAAGTGAGATCTTAAAACATGGCTCCAGCAGGCTTCGTATATGCACTTCAGGCTTCCACGTCCCAAAGGCACCTTCTACAAACTCAACGGGACGTTTTATACTGGAAATGCAATTAACATGTTCACTAGCTTTCACAATTAAACCATAACCCATTAACTTCGTTTTAAACACGTAAATCATGTGTGTTATGAATTCATGTCAGCTTTGTTTTTTTAAACAAGTTATTTTAGGCTTTATGATTCAAATTATAATTCGTTACATGGCGGGTTTAATTTTACCTTTTCGGCGTCGGTCAGCCTTTTGGGGTGCCCTTTTGGAATGCTACCCCGAGCTTGTTTATTTATTTTAATACTAGTCGTGGAGCGACTTTGGATTTTAGATTGGAGTAGTAAAAGTTGAAAACATTTTTTGATTATTATGTTTTGTTTCTTTAGTAAATCAGTTAGTTTGACCTGCTGCTAGATATAATTTTATAACGTAAATTGTGTCATTAATATTTCACTTAGATGCGCCTTCAATTAATCAAAATAAACAAGTACCTGGACATGTTATACAAAAAACCGACTCCGATTCTGATGTATCTTTGAAGTCCGAGGTCGATTATCGATGAAATGTATATGGAACTACTTGGTAGTTATACAGAACCCAACGCAAAAGAGAATAATTTCTCAAATCGGTTTATAAATGACGGAGTTCTAAGTTACATAAAAAAGACAATCGAATTGAGAACCTCCTCTTTTTTGAAGTCCGTTAAAAAGTTATACATTTTTGTTTGTGCTCTATATATTTGTATTTGCAGACTCATTCAATTTTGTGCAAAGAATCACGTCCTTATTACCTAGTTTCGTTGCTCTTCACAGTGAAGAACAGAGAAACAAATAACCTCAATTCTCATTTACTATATTGACTGCATTAAATCATAATAACTCAATCTGATCAGATATTAATTGAAAGCATTTCCTTATTTTTTCAGCAATCGCGTGTCAAATGAGCACGCCAAACTACTCGAGAAAGGTCAATCCAGTATCGATTGCTTTGTTATAGCCTCACCAAAACGCGTTCAGCTAAATGTCAATCATCCACCTGTGCAAATGCCAGCCTACTAATCCATCTTACTGTAAGGTAAAACTAAATGCCATATTGCTTTTCTACTTTGTTTGGTTTACTAATAAAATTATAAAAAAATATATTTCTCTTTAAACAGAACATGGCGTGTTTTTTTTTTATGTGTAACTAACATGCTTTTTTTTAAATAAGCGAGGGTATATTGATTTTGTGCCAAAATTGTCATAGTAATAATAACTATTAAGGTTTGAAAACTATCGTGAGTCGTAATATTCATTATAACATGTAGCCGTTTATATTTATCATGAATAATAACAATAATAAAACAATTGAATCAACTTTTAACAGGTAGCGTAGTATATTTTTTGTGAGAGTAACATCACTGTTTAGCAAAAATAAGAGAAGTTATATTTTTATTGTACCTTATTTGGTACAGTAATAAAAATAAAAAAGACGTGTGGCACTCGGAGACTGCCGCGGTAAAGCTATTGCATAGCATTCGGAGTGGGGGGTGTTAGGTTATTTTCGTTACAGAATTTCTGGATTCAGTCTCCACGCTCAAGGCCCGCGATAGAAGCTATGCAATAGCTTAATAATATAGCAATTGAACAAACTGTTTACAGGTAGCGTATTTTTGTTTAACGTGTGCGTAACATAATGGTTGAGTAAAAATAAAGGAGCAGGATGGTTTTTATTGTTAAACTAACTATTAAACTGTCGTAATTGAAAAATTCAACTGAAACAATAAACTTTAGAGAGCTGTAAAGCATAGAGACAGTTTACAACCACAACCAGTTGAAAAGTAATTTCTTTAAGTCGTTTAACTACTTGACGTCTCAGCTTAAGCATAATTAATGTTTTCAGTGCGTCATTTAAGCCAAAAACAACAATGAAATCCACTCAATCTGAGTGCGGACTCATTTTCTTTACCGACGGCATGACATTCTAATTTAATCCTATATGTCACTGTCAAATTAGAGACACTAAACCATAAGCGTATCAGCCACAGTGACATTTCTAAACAAGAGGGGAATGCGTATAACATTCAAGAGCGACCTTGGCTCTAATGTAGGCTAGCATAAGGGTTGTCTCCAATTATGTCTATTTAATGTTACGTCTACAGCTAAGTCGGTGATACAAAGCCTCTCAAAATTGAGTGACATTAAGGATTGTTATTGTTGGCAGTTTTCTCTGCGACCGACGGTTAGGTATTTTCATAACCAAATCGAGACATGATTTGCGTAAGCGGGTTCTGTTAATCTAGTTTACATTGTTCTACTCTACTGCTTAAACGAATCCTCTGCTTCAGCACCAAACTTCAATAGAAGTGCTACGTGTTAAAGTTTCCAAGTATTATAAATCCCTCACTTCTTACGAGATATAAGTGAGGAAGAACATTTTTGAAACGTGATGAACGTGCATTTCTCTAAGTTGCGATAGGCGTTTACGTAGAAAACCAAATAGGAAAACTTAAAGGGAATATAACTTACAGTTTCAAACTATCTAGACAACGATAGCAAGTTTTATTCTCTGAGGAAACACGAGGGGGTCGGGAGTGCGGAGGGGGGTAACAGGGGGCAAAGTGACGTCACGGCTGACGGTGTAAATAATTGCTCTGTCGAACACACCTGCCGGGGAAAGAAAATTAAGCGAAACGCAATTTGACTGAGTGATGAAGCACCTAGAGTGGATCAGTTTAATGAGAAGTTACAGACGAAAAATTGTTCTTTGTCTAATAAATTCATAATTTATTCGCATTATTAAACGCCGGCATTAATTATGAGGTGGATTATGGACTGTTGAGAATTAAACGACGGGAAATGAGATTGTTATATTATTATTGCTCTAAGTTGTATTTTTTTTGTCTATGACTCTAGAGTAAAGTATAGGCAAGTACCTTACATTTAGTATTTTTTAATCCTATAATATTGTATCCTACATTTCATATACCTGCCTAACACGTAGTAAACAAAAAAAACAGAATTCTAATACAGAAAAGCTAATTTGAAAACCATTTTGAACTTTAATTTAATGATATTAAATTTCATAATAGCATTAATATAAAATAAAATACTATGTTCCATTTAACAATATTCAATACCTACTTGTTTTCGCAGGTAAAGCTACTATTTCCTGAATAATAAAAAAGAAAAGGAGAGCTCATATTTAAAAATACGCAGCAACTTTACCATATTTAAACATACATACCACAACACTGAAGGCAACATAGTTCCTAAGCAGCACGATCACATTTGTCGCGCGACACACGGCTCGCACTCGTCTTTATGACCTCCTTGCATGATACCCGCCCTTAAAGACGACCATACTTACGCCAATCTAGCTCCAAGAGCTCGTAAAAAGAGACTCTTTTATCCAAATTACTATCGGATTACTTTTTATTTAGGCGAAATAACCCACTTCGAATAATTAGCGATTACAGTTACGCTCCGCGGCCTCGCGGATGGCACTTTTGTTGCGAGTTTTTTTGAACGCCTAAATTTCAAAGGTAACAATACCATGTCCGGCCTGTATATTAACAAATTCATAAACATTGACTCGCGAATAAAACGGTGGCGAGCCGTGCTCCCAAAACGCGAACGAGCAAACACGGCTCCATATTTTCATGGGATTCAAATAAAAATAAAGTGGATGACCAGGGGCGATCTAATTTAATATGAGCGCGGGACATCTCGTCATACGGACGATGTACCTGTTCTCGTTTTATTGCTTAGACGGGTGACTGAATACAAAAATGTTCCAGCGGACGGCCGGCGTTTGTCAGCTGTTAAACAGTTTTATTATTGCCGGACGAACATCGCACAGCCTATTTGCATAATTGAACGGCCACTTGGAGGCACTAGCATTGTTATACTCTGCCGTTCCATTTGTCAGATTCGCCGTATCATTTATGCATGTGGCTCATAACGAGAGCCTCGCCATTTTTCTGGACTATTCATTATTTCCCCTTTTGTGTGTTTGTTATCCAGCGGGCGCTCGTGTCCTAAGAAAGGTACAAAATATGTAACACAATGCCGACTTCCCTCCCTATAGACACACGCAGCCACATTTGTTACATGAAGTTAAAAGGGCTTAATCTGGAATTTGGTCAGGTAAAACAAACATTTGCTTTTTGTTGCGCTCCAACAAGTTAAAGGGCGCTAGCCTCGACCAGCACTGCTCACGAGAGCAAAAAATGAAGGTCAATTAAAATAACATGCCTCAGCGCAATGAAAAGTCTAGATCATTAATCGCAAAATAAATTAGAGTGTCTTTGTTGACATCTCTAGAGATCATTGTGTCGTTTTGAAACAAGGTTAAGTATCTCTTTAAAGGCAGCGATCAAACGTCTTAATCGAGCTTTGTTTGTGAAAGAACTAGGTAAGGAAGAGCATCGGGGTCGCATCTGATCGAAGAACAATAAAAGAGTCATAAAATCTTGCAGTGGCGTACAAAAAGCTCGCGTTATCTTCAGCGCGTAAATGTTTAATGGTTCGAGCAGGTTGCGCGTTCGTGCGCGCCTTGCGATCCGATTTTAAAACGATTATACTGCGTAAGATGCAGTAAGGATTTAACCAAATGACTATAAAGTAAAGACTGCTGCAAACATAACTGCACTTCACAACAAAACTAATATGGTTAGAGTACACGAAACCCTACACTCGGCAGTAGGGTCGGCAGTAGACAAACATAAGCTTACAATGGATAAAGCTGATAAAGGACACTACGTAGACACAGTCTGGCCTGACTTGGGCAATAGTTACAAATCACGCACACAACACGTACACTCTCTAGAGATATTTGTCCACGCACGGTTAACGACGCAAGCCAATCAAACGTTTTTACTTTTCAACATTCCTTACTGCTTTTTCAATATAATGTAACTATGACTTTTAAGAAGCTGTTCCGGAAATAACTGCTTAGGTGTACTGCATGCCCCTTGAAGATACTGCGTAAGTGGTTTTTAACACTCCTTAGTTATGGGAGCTAAAATAAACTAGCGCGGTGTTCTGTTTGAGAGTGCATTTGAAACTAACATACATTAAAACATATAATTACAAGTTAACTTGGTAAGCTGTTTTTATATACGAGCTCGTTAATATATTATGTTGCTAAACGTGAATTTTATGGGATATGTTTCAGCTGTGATATTAATATTCCTCTTAGTAATTATTTGGAACAAAGTATCATATGTAAAAGAACAGTTTCATATAGAGTCCTATACAGCGTTATTAGTAATCTCTGCTATTAAGTTATAATTATACGACAATGGAATTGAATAATAGATTATAAATTGAATAACGAATATAAATATATTGTATTACTATTTGACGAATATACGTGTGTAAATCCTTTATAAAAATATATTTTATCAAAGTATAAAACTAATTACTTAGTATATAAGTGTGTTTGTTTCTTCTTCACGCTGTAACGGCTCAACGAATTTGAGTGAAATTTTGAATGGAGATAGCTTATTCCCTGGCTTAACACGGCTACTTTTTATCTCGGGAAACCGCGGTGTGCAGCTACTCTTTTATAAATACTAGTCAGACTTAGCCCTGAACTAATTTCACATGCTTATTGCGCCTAATTCAACACGACCAAATTGGATGAGCAAACTCGTAATTTCAAAACTAAACTTTACACACTAAAGCAGCTTATGAAAATGTAATCCAGGTTAATAGTAATGGTCAAGTAATAAACGTTACACTGGTCAAACAAAGCCAGTTTAGCACCTCGGGGTAAACAAGATTACATGTGGACTTGTGGAGCCTTAACAATTCATTGGGATGTTCCAGGGTAGGTCGTAACCCGTCGCCATCATTTTTGTGACATTTTACAATATAACGCGGAATTCGATATTTTTCAGAAAATTATGTACTCGGTCCATGCCATAGAATGTTGCTCTAGTCTAAATATTAAAAATAAATTAATATTAAAACATAAAATTAGGCGTTTTATTACAAGGCTAATTTCAAATTTGTCCGTCGAACATCGCACGGTCAGCTGGCGAGGTTAGTAGGAGCCGTGCCGTGCGGCCGCGCCCCATTTCAGCTAATTTCAGCTAATTCTCAATTCTTTTTTTGGCCATTTATATTTATTTTTTTAATTTAACGCTGAGTAAATAAAAAAATGCATATCTGAAAAATATCGAATTCAATTCCACGTAGTAAAATAGCACAGTATAATAGTTAAATTTTTACTGTCCACCAAATTAAAGAAACAAATTTATAACAATGTCCAGGAAAAGAGCACAATGTTTTCTATCTCAGCGATTTCTTCAAGACCTAGTGATCTCCTCGAAACAAACCATCTTTTAATTTTCAATCATAGACTTGTTATTGAAAAATATTTTTGACTAGCCGATACCCGCGACTCCGTCCACATACCGTGCAGTACATAGACGCTAAGCCACTAAGAGGTAACACACACATTTTCACGCACTTTTGTTTCCAGTATTCCTATTATAGGATAGGATAGTAGGAAGCAGGATTATGTAACAAACATTAGACCTTGTCCTTTCTTTTGTGAAGATTTTGAGTCACATGGACTCTATTATTAGGTAGGACATGCTACCGTTTTTCATCTTGTGGGACCCGTTCTAGTAGGTTTGGCTTACAGCTCATCTGACATACGGCAGATGTGTCCAGCCTAGAATTGTATATCAATACTAATTTATTCGCTGCGTGCGCGAGCTGTTAACGCAGCTCGCGTGGGTTTTATTAATGCATGGAAGTCACCAGTTTCTCAAAAATGATCTAATGTTTTGAGCATATTTATTTCAAGGGGTACCCTCATCCGATTCATAGTTTCCGAAATCCCCGTAGCAGTTTCATCGAGAAAACCACTTTCTGGTGATTTCGGATTTTCTGGTCGGTTTCAAAACACCCTCTAAACAACCATACGAAACGGCATCTGGGAGAATAATTCTGTCAATTATATGTCAGTCAGTGGAACCAGTTTTATAATAATAGAATTCAATCTCTGGGAGCGAGTGTGGCTCAGCGGGTAATAGTAAGACTTTCGATCCGACGCACCGAAGTTCAAATCTCTTTGCCAAATTATATCAAGATCAGTTCAGCCGTTTATTCGTGAAAATAACAAACAGACAGACGGTTATTTTCGCATTTATAATATTAATGTGGATAGTTGGATGGTAGTTATTAGGAATGGTATTTGATTTGATTCATATGCGAATGTAACAATGGTAGTTCTATGGTTCACGTATAATAATAACTATAATGTTTATTTATGTACTCGAAGCCTGTTAAATATTCACCAAAATGCAAATTCGTGTCGGTCGAATGAATTTTGATTATATTTTAACCGTTACAGAGGTTTATGGTTTGTAACAAAATCATTTAACCTGTAAAATGATTTATGAATGCAGCCAGTTGTGTTGTTTAAATGCAATAATTGCAAATTATTGGTCTACAAGTATATTATCATGGTTAATGTTTATTGAGGGCTGTGGCAAGCCGAGCGAGTAATTTATAATTTCTTTATCGATTAAATTAATCTTTATCAATTTACTCGTGGTAGCTCTCTCGTATGCGGTCGTCTGGGTAGATACCACCGCTTTGCCAGTTATTCTGCCGACAAGCAGTAGTGTGCAAGCATTACTGTGTTCTGGTTTGAAAAGCGTTGTAGCCAGCGAAATTACTGGGCATATGAGACTTAATATCTGATGTCTCGGGGTGATGAGCGCAATGCAGTGCTGCGCAGTGCTTTTTATGGCGTTAAAAGTTCTGTGTGGTACTGCAATTGTTATGGGCAGGCGTAGCGCTTACCATCAGACGAACAACTTGCTCGTCTCATAAATCAGTTACCTACAAAAATAAATATTTTATGGAGTTGGTTTTAATAGTATTATTATAGTATTTCTTTATTGTATCCTCACGTAGATTTACTTTAGTGAAGTCACATCACACTAATATTATAAATGCGAAAGTTTGTATGTATGTTTGTTTGTAACTTCTTTACGCTGTAACGGATCAACCAATTTGAGGAGATAGCTTATACCCTGGATTAACACATATGCTACTTTTAATTTCGAGAAACCGCGGGTGAAACCGCTGGGTGCAGCTAGTAAAATATATTTTATAGGCAATTGGAAAAACTTTCTTACTTTTGGGTTTACTGAAAATATGTTTGATATTTTTTACTAACGTTTTGATCTTAACCAATTTTATGTCGACTCATCCTAATAAACTTCCAAAATGAGTCCTTCATTTCTCATAGCAGAAATAATTTAAAACTCCTCAGCTATTCAATGGAGGTCTTCCAATATTTCCTACAATATTTTTTTTATTAAAGGCGAAATTAATCGAGGGTCTTTGCAGACATCAAAACAACCCGGGGCCATTGTTAGAGATGATTACAAGGGTAGCTACATACTTTACGAAGTGGAAATGTTAATTTTTATTATTCAAATATTAAGCACTTCTATGGTTGTGAAGTTTCACGGCTTGTCGGTCGATTGTTGCTTGTCAGAATAGAATAGAATAGAATAACTCTTTATTATAACACCAAAATACAAAAATAATTAAAAACTAAAATAACAACTCAATAATAGTGTCACAATGGGCGGACTTATCGCTCAAAACGATCTCTTCCAGACAATCCACAAGTGAAGAAATGTAGTCAAAAATATATATGGACGGTGTTACTTTAAGATAATTTTGTTGGTAGATAGATATATAACGTATCTATCCACTCTTATATAATCAACATTATAATAAATATAATAGACCTACATAAACCAAGGTCAATACATAACATAATAATAAAATATACATAATAAATATTTCAACTTTTTTTATTTTTATTTATTTGTATAAATTTTACAACTTTTCTTATAAATCTAACACCTTATAAACCTTCAACAGGTTTGTCTTGGGTGTCGCATTCCTCTTCTATTACTTACTTCTAATAACATTTTAAAATAGTAGGTAGTATTGACTATAATATGTATAAAAATCATAACAATAGCTGCGCTCGGGACCGTTCCAATGTAATCTTGATGACTTTATTTCCGTGACATTAAGTATAGGCACAGAATGCAGAGGTATAGGTACAGGTTGTTCCATTTTAAGGTTGTTAATTATTTCTTTAATATTTAGATTTTACTAGAACTGTATATGTATTTGCGCTATTAAGTTTTGATAGTTCCGTTAATGAAATATATACGTTATATACAAATAAATAATACAAATAAAATATACAAATAAATAGTTCTATATAAAACATAGGTAAATACAAAATAGCATATGAACATAAATACTAACAGTAGACGAAGCATAGGTAGCAGCTATTGGGCAAGATAGAACTGCTTAACACGATTTTTAAAGATTTCAAGAGAAGGAGCTCGTTTAATAGAAAGAGGTAAGGAGAAATCATAAATGGAAGTATACTGTGAGCAGGCGTTGTCAACAGTAGATCAGAGTCAGGTCAGGTCAGAGTCGTGTTAAACATTTTATTTTCAAGTACCTATGCAATAAAAAATCAAAAGCATAATAAACATTGCGCTTGTGCAGATAAGTTTCTGTTTATTAATCTGTTACTGATATTGCCCCGACAACTATATATACTTACATATTTTGATTTCTTCGTGCCATAATTACGATTGTACTTGTGTAGTAGACTCAAGATGGCGGACGAATTTCAGTCGACTGACAGCCATTTGTCTGCGACAGCAAAGCGCTACCCATCGTATACACGAACTGGGCTGATTATGAGCTAAAATAATTTTAATTTAAATATCTGTTATACCGTTTCCACTCACAACTCCATTTAAAATTGAGCTTCGACAGTACCACGAAGCCTTATTTACGTTTTCACCATTACAATTCGTCCGCAATCTAACAAACGAAATGAATTCATTAATTTTCTTACAATACAATACAATGAAACACAAATGAATAAACTCAATTATAGCCGAATGAAATTAATAGCTTCGAATAATGTTCGCCTGTGATTTATCAGTAATAGCTTGCTGATTGACGTTTTTAATTTGCAACTAGAGGGCGTTAGGGGTGAAGACTCGGAGGCGCCTTCAACCGTCACCGATGACAGGAAATGGTCCTCTATGAGCGGGTACATGAAAGCTACGATGGCTACGATGGCTCTACTATAGTTCGTGATTCACTATAGTTGGTGGTTCAACGATAGTTCGTGGTATGTCTAAAACTGATGGCTTTGAAATTATACGCGTGACGGTGTGACAATGACAGACATGCAATTAAAGTTAGATTCCAATTGAAAATATGTGTAAATATATTCATTAGTTGTTTTTTAGAGACCTTGCAAATCATTTGACAGGTGATATTCGATTGTATCGCACCCGCACCACCGACTTTCTTAAGTTATATGCGGATTAACACTCGCTCTAGAAACGGTGACGGAAAACATCGAAGAAACCGGCATGTCCAGAAATGTGGCATGTCCAAGAATTAATCACAATAAATTCAAGGACATGTGACATCCACCAACCTGCACTGGGCCAGCGTGGTGGATTATGGCCCATATTCTCTATATGAAAGAAGGCCCGTGTCCCAACAATGGGAACGTGATGGGTTGATTGATGATGATTCGATTGTATTTACTTAGATGCAATTTGTTATTATTTACCATAGAGTATCTTACTCAGGATATTATAATTAACAACAATTTTTATTCAATATGTTTGAGTTTTTGACGTTGTTTGATATTGATATTGGTTATGTGTGCCACAAAGTTGATAAGCTGTAAAACAAATTTTATTGATGTCAAAATAATGTCAGCCTGCGGTCATTTTTCCACTTCATTTGGACGATTTAATACAAAAGCTATCAACAACTCCCACAAAGTGTATCAATTGCATAATACCGTCCCTGATTCTGACCGCGCCTCACCTGCCGCGTTTTAAATAAAGCGGTTCGTATTTAAATTTTATTGTTGTACCAAAAAGCTGCTGTTTTACACATTCGTCAGTGAGTTTCATCATTAAATGAAAACAAAAAGCGAAAACTGTTAAATTAACGCTCGTCCGACGACAACGTTGTTATAGCAGCGACGCGAAACCACCAACAACGGGACGAATTAACAAAATCATTATCGACAGCATACGAGAGCTCTGCTCACGAGTTTCTCATCCTGCTGCCAATAAATCCATTTATGATCCGTCTGTTATGTTTTACAACTGGTAATGACGTTAATAAAGTATGCAAATGCGGCTACATCTAAATGATCGGTCACGAGCCTCGCAAATTACTTTCGCGAAGCACCCACTAAGTGAGTGTTGGACCCACCGTGACATGGGCCCAACAACGTCCAAGTGAAAATCGTTCCCGGGCCTTTGGTACCGTCGCGCGATTTTGATAACTAATCTTAACGTTTTAGAGTTCACATTTGATTGATTATCACCGGTCGAGTTGATTGTTGTTCGCCTAACGCCACTCAATTATAACCTTCTATTCGATTTGATGCCTGTTTGGTCCCTTGGGCTGTTCGCCGCTCGCTTTGGCAGGAAAGTTTAAATTAATTCTCGATTGACACAGTACAATCCCGCCAATATTGTGATTTAAAACCTCTATAGGGCTCTGAGCACAACAAACAAAGTCTTTTAATTATAATCATGTTTGTGAATTACTCCGGATTCATTGGAAAGGGATATTGTGAGTTTTGGCTTAAACATGAACACACATCTAGTAAAAAATCAATGCCAAAATCATTCATTGTACGAGTACAATCCACGAAAAAAGTGAAATTACTGGTGGTAGGTTTCTCGTATGCGAGAGGCCGTCTGGGTAGGTACCACCGCTTTGCCAGTTATTCAGCCTCCAAGTAGTAGTGCGCAAGCATTACTGTGTTCCGGTTTGAAGGGCATTGTAGCCAGCGAAATTACTGGGCATTATAAGACTCAACAGCTAATTGTCTCAGGGTGACGAGCGTAGTGCAGCGCCGCGCAGGATTTTGCAAAACAAAGTTCTGGGTGGTGCTATTATTGTTATGGGCTGGCGTATTGCTTTCCATCAGGCAAACGACCAGCTCGTCTCGTCACTCAGTTACATAAAAAAAAAAAGTGAAAATAAGCTATCCTATTCTACTTCCTGCTAATCCTATCCTACTAAAATTATAAATATGAGGATGTGTGGATATTTGTTACTCAATCGTACATGCATTTTTAAGTCATTTACTTTCGTATTATCAAAGTGGTACATATTTTCTTTCGTTTTTCATGGGCGTCACCAAAGATTTGAGCTGATAACCAGTGTTATGGATTTATCCACAGCATTATGCTGAGCTCAGACCTTTTTTTAATGGCACTGTGCACGGCAGCGATTCTCGTATACGATCATCAACTATTTAATTTATTAATGTTTCTGTCGTTATAGGTACATGTTATTATTATTGATGTACCGTGTGCAGTTTTGTCAAAAAAAAAAAGATTTTTACTTTCTTCTTACTTCCAAACATTTTTTAATTAAATTTTGTGTTACAGACTCACTTATAAATGTAAATCAATGACTCCATGGCCTATAAAAAAGACCTATTATATTTATTTGACAACCTCTGTGGTGTCTTAGTTCGGCAGGTTGGCTCAAATCTCATACACCACTAAGGTTGCGGCTTTGATACCCGAGAGGGGACAAATGTTTGTTTTTGTTTCGTGTCTGGCTGTCGTGGGACCATGGTCCTCATAATTCCTGGTTTCCTAGATACAGGGAATCTTAGTTTGGGGCCAGGAACTATGTATGTGATTGCTAAGCGTAAAAAAAAGAAAAAAACTAACAAAACACCCGTCATTCCCATATTCTAATAAGGTTACTAAAAGAGTTACTAAAAGCGCAATATTTTTGTCTGGGCTTGTGGACGTGCACCGTGAAGCAAGACAAACGTATAAATCTGAACACATATATAAACCTACATACACGTGTGTCTGTTGCGTGCGCTAGGTGCTGTGCTATCTCGGATTTATGGGCTGGCCACTCTCAGCTGCCCTCAAATCTTCGTTAATACTGATTTATTCAGCAGTGATTTTTACCTTAGAAAATGTTATATCGCAAGTAGGCAAGAATTATTACTGTTAATGAACAATTACGGGTGATATTTACGTTTAAGTTGGAGTAGTCCAAGTATCAACCACATCCGGTTCTTTTTTTAGTTGTGCTGGATTTCTATTGTGCAATCAGGCCGTAATTTGCCAGGTTGTAGTTCTCCTGTATGCGAGAGGCCTTCTAGGTTGCTATGACCACTTAGCCAGTTATTCTGTCGCAAAGTAGTAATGCGCAAGAATTACTGTGTTCCGGTTTGAAAGGCGTTGGAGCCAGCGAAATTATTGGGCATTATTAGTCTAACAATGCTCAGGGTGGTGCTGCGACTGTTATTGGTGTAGCTTATCAGATAAACGACGTGCTCTTTTCAATTCTACGGACTTTTAGAGAGTAGACCTTAACAAACGTATAACACATCCTTTTGATCTCTTTCTAGGAGGACTTATGGTATATATATATTTATTTGAATGGTGATAGGTATTTTATATTGCCATCGTAAAGCTGATTCAACCCTCAGTTTATAGTTTAAAAGCAATTTAGGGCCAATATAACAACGAAAACAATGTTTACATTCAGTGAAAATCAAATTACGCAGGGTGCGAAAACCGGCCAAAACTAAGAGATACGAGGCGTGTTTCATTGTAACGCTGGGTACACACTTCCTGAATCGGCATCGTATTTTTTATGCAAATTTCCATTTGGCCGGTTGATATTCCCGACTCAGTGAGTAAATTCGCAGCGAATCGCGTGCGACATTTAATTGACAAGTGAACAAAATGTGACGTAGCGATGTTGACGGAAGCGCAGTGCATGTTGTGAGAGTGTTCGGAACCAAGCGTACGCCGCACCGCGTCGTGAGCATCTGCCAATAAAATAATACTTAAAAACAATTTAAAACGTCCACGTAAGTTCGGTCCGTCCGTGACCGCACTCGGCAAAATATTGTTAATTAAAATTGTTTTAATACTTTGTTTAAAATTGGGAGATTAATATCGTGCGGTTGCCGAATAAATGTTTGCATTGCATTACCTATGCCTATATTTAAATAGTTCAACCTTTTGTTTCAAGTATACGGTAATTACAGTCAATGTTGTTTTATCTGTTGTGGTTTATGCAGATATGCGTCATAAAATAATCAATCGCATAAACGATTTATTTGTTTATCGGAATGGAATAGAGTTGGAAAATCATTTGCTATATAAGTTTATGTGTGTAGTAAATCGGATAGTAAAATGAATTTGTATTACGCGTATAGAAGTATAAACGTGGGAGCGTAAACCAAGAGTCATGATAATTACGAGTCTCGGACGGGCTCATCCCGCGCACCTGTTGCCAACGACTTTAACTAAAATTTAGTAGCTTACGTGTGTACCAGCCTTATACGCGAAACTTGTTTATAATTTTCTAGCGGTTAAGTGATATTACTCATTTGGGCGTATACTGTTTGTGAGAGAGACAAAGTTATTTTACGTTAAATGTTTAGTTTTGCCAACTTTTTAGTACAATAGTTTGAGTTTAATAAAATATAGTGGTCGTAACTAGTAATTTGTTTATCGTAAACATAACGCTAGATAATTATTATTATAAATTTTGCAATGGGTTTGTATGGAGCTTTAGCTTAATTAGTACAGACGTGATATTTCGTTCAGCTGTGTAGTTTTTAGGATAATTATGTTCTCAAATCAAAGGCCATATTGGTTTGACACAAAAAAAAAATCTATTACCAATACCTATTTAAGGTATTGGTAATAGAATAAAATTTTGTCTGGTTTGTTCCCAATACCTATTTAAGGTGCGCTATGTTCATACGACATACTTCATACTCATGAACAACTTGAAAATATTTCCTTTCTAAATGTTTAGAAATCATGCCTTAATCGAAATGGCTAAAACCCAAGAAGGAGAATAATGGAAAATTAGGCAATTCCTTGATATTTAAATATCAGAGATCGTGTCTGTTGCATGAAGGTGCAATGTAACAAGTTGTAGAAACTAGACAATTTAACTCTTGTTTCACGTGGCGGTGAATTTGTCTCACTCCGCCTGCATTTCGGTACGCCCTACACTTTACAGTGCTTCTCATATGAAACAGCAGGTCTTGAACTGGCGACAGTAAAACTTTTAGTGAATTGTTACATCGGAGCCAACTAAATAAAGGTTTTGCGCCCGAGCCTTTTCATGGGTGTCGCCTTTACGCCGATTTTATGTAGCATGAGCAAAATACTGCTGTAATTCCAACACGGGAAAATGTATATTACTCCGAATCCTTAGAAGAATCAGACAATGCGGGGTATTTTCGACAGAGCCCCGGGCTAGGTGAGGATAGGCACGACTCCAGTTTGTTACATAAAAATCCCGTTATCGCGACGTAGGTCGACAGATTACTCTCTTGTTAAAAGGATGAAAACAAGAGTTAGTTCGTTTTCTACACGGAAATAAATATGAACTTTTTTAGGGGTCTTTTCTCTTTTTTTATAACGGTACTGTACATTTTAGGCGCCTTTTATTACACTATTTCAGAACAAATGACCGAAAAGAGGGACCCACATTTTTTTACCGTATTTCCGGAGAAGTTTTACAGTGCGTTACTGGTTAAGTATTTTTGCGGGGTCATGGCAAAACAAACTGTTATTTCATAACTATTTTACCAAATAAAAGATATATTGTTATGTCTGACTGCCCAACACAAAACAAATGTCACATGTGAATTATCGAAAGTAATCAGTGGATTTATTCATCTCGCATTCTGGAATGATCTCTCGGCCGCGGCGGCAAACATGCAATTTGTCGTCGGCGTTAAATCGACCGCAAACAAAACGTGCGGCTGTGCCGTCGCGCCATCATTCACCTGTGGTCGTCCATGGTAATGAGATGGACCTACTGTTCAACATATTAGCGCACTGCAGAACAGTACACAATTTAAATACGAGTGATCTGATATGGCGCGCACACAGATGCATGCATATACAAAGGGGTAGGTCTATTGATACCAATATTATTCGTTTATGCATTAGTTACCTATTATAATTTAAGGCGTAGAACTAGTTTCTGGATTTGGTACATGCTGTCTCGTCTAATTAATATGAATAAATAATTAATGTTGTGTAATCCACTAACAATAATTAATTCTATATTTTAAGTTGAGACATTAAATGTTGACACTTTTATTTTTTACCACGATTTTATTAAGTCAATTTCTTGTTTGTATGTGTGTCTGTCGTTCCGGGTGGAATCTTACAACTCAAATTTCAAGCACTTCCCGTTTAGCTATCCGGCTGAAACTTTCAGGGTAGCTCACAATTCGATGACAATGCATTCTAAATCCATTTATTAGCATGCAATTCCGACCTAATCTCAAAAGGTACATAAAAACATTTTTATTAGATTTTTATTTATCTATTACTTTCTCGTTATATTGTTAATCTCGATCGCGATTTATACATCGCAGTAGTTGGACGTGCCACTGCCATAATAGTCAAAATATAACTTTTTATAAAACCTTAATTACATAAATGAATATTATGCAGCACCCTTAGGTGGATTGGCACACAGGTAACTTTCAAAACAACTACCAAGAGACGCAACGAATTCAGTTCAGCTATTTCGAAGATGTACATACAAACCTGCACAAACTTACAATCAAAGTACCTCGTACCAAAATGCATAAATGTATATACCTTCTCCGTTCCATCATGGGTACAAAAGACATGGGTAGTAATGAGCAAGCAACGCAAAATCAGCATGCGACATTGAATCTTAAAATTATCGGACACTTTTATCGTATCACTGCGCACATAATCGCTACCGGATCCTGCTGAATTCAGCTTAATCTCTTCTGGCTAATGTACTGCACCGGAGACCGTCCATGGTAATGAGACGGGTCTACTGTTCATATTAGGCTGATTGCAATTGCGCGCTAGGTGAAACGGCCGCGACCGCGTCTGCCCGCAGCTCGCATCACACACGATTGAACGGGAGTACTGTGATTCAATTATTTGGATTGAGAAAGTTAAATTTAATTTAAATTGATACCAATATTTGGACTAGAATGAACACATTTTTATTGAGGATAAGGATAGAAAACGGACAGTCTAGGCAAATATCGTACTCGTTTCTTTTATAATTTCTGTCCTAGAGTACTGGATATATAGGCACAGGTATTCGGTTAGGACGCGGCGGACACAGGGGCCATCTCATTACCTCTCCGACCGCAGCTGAGTAATGACGTTGCGAACGCTGCTGCGGCTTTGGGACAAACAAAATGTACCATTGTGTTTTATGGCCTTTTATTATATATAGCCTGTGTTAGGTTTGAGTTCAATGGCTCATTACTAAATTCTTTTTGTTAAAGAAAACTTTCTCATTAAAAACAGGACATGAAGCGAGTAGCTACAAGAACACTCCCTTGCGGAACACAAAATTAAATAGTGGTATAGGACACTGCTTAATAAAAATATTAATTACGTGCAAGACTTAATATCACTGATGTCTCGGGGTGTGATGACCGCAATGCAGTGCTACGCAGTACTTTCTATGGTATTATAAGTTCTAGGTGGCACTGCAATTTTTATGGGCTGACGTGGCGGTTACCATCAGGCGAACGACTTGCTCGTCTCATCACTCAATTACATAATAACAATAAACAAGCACAAATGTAAACAGTTCAGCTATAATATTGCACATCAAAAGCGAGCGTGGCTCAGTAGGAGCTCGTGCGACTTTCGATCCGACGCACCCGAGTTCGAATCCCGCTGGCCGCACCACTGACTTTCTTAAGTTATGTGTGGTTTTAACACTCGATCTAAAAACGGTGAAGGAAAACATCGTTGCGGAAACCGGCATGTCCAAGATTTTTTCACAAAAAGTCACCCGCACTGGGCCAGCGTGGTGGATTATGGCCCGTTCTCTCTCTATGAGAGAAGGCCCGTGTCCCAGCAGTCCCAGCAATGCTTTTTAAGCAACATTGGCTAAGAAGATGTCAAATGCCTTTGCCCAGACTTGGAACACTTGTATTTAATGGCTGTATCAAATCAAATGAAGTGACAAGTTTTTAACTTGTTCTTTTCATGGTCTGGCTATTGTTTAGAGAAACAAAAATTTTACAGGTAATTGAATGGTAGAAACGGTATATTATAGGGCACTCATCTAGAAATTTTAAACAAAATCTGAAATAAGCTTAAAACAGGGAAATATAGTAAGGAAAAGCGCCCATTAATATAAGTAATTAAGAATTTCTAAGAAACATTTATTTCTCTTCATTCATCTAATGCCTTATCAAACGAAAACCTTTAGAATCCAAAGAATAAAAAGGTGCCTTTGTCCTATATCGGGAGCATTGCTTTAATTTCGGTGACAGTAAATTTATTGAGGCCATAAATAAAAGTAATTGTTAAAAACAGCCTAAGATTTTTTTCTCCGTAATTTTATTACAAAAAAGTTGTGGATATTAAGATACCCATTTGATGGCATCCGAGCGCAACTTCGGCGATATCGCAGGAGGGGAGTGACATAGAGATTTCCGGGGTTCTAAATTCACTGAGTTCATCGCCCAAATCATAGCGAGGAAAGCCGACGTTATTGAAGACAGGAATATAAAATTTATTGACAATATGTGTGTTCATCAAAACCCTATCATAATGTTAGAGCTGTTCTGTGATTCCTCGAAGTCACGAGTAACAATTATATGAAATACTTTTAAGCGTCGATAGCGTAAACCTTTCGAATAATACTTATGTCACAATCACGCATGAACAAATAAACGGATTTTGATGAAATTTAGTATTTAGATACTTTAAGTCGTGTTAGAAAAGGACATTAACTACTTTTATCCCGGGAAACCACGGGTGAAACTGCGAGGTGCAGCTAGTATTTTCAAAAAGAATATCTATATACTGCCTTCACGTTCATCGCTCATACAAAGTTTTCATAAATTATTATGATCTTTATTCATTTCTCTGGTTTATAGCACAGAACCCGGTAAGTTTCAAGCCCAAAGTGACTCGGTACTAAATTAACGGGATAAGGCTCTTTAGACGCTAAGTTTTACTTAATTAACTTGGCCTTAGTAATTAAGATGGTTAATAAACGGGTGCGTAGTGAGTCGCTTTGTGATAATAATTCGAGGAATCCTTTAATATAACCAAACAAGGGCGAATAACTTGCACTTAAGTGTACGTGTTAATGTGACACAGGGACCCAAAGATATGCTTTAAAGTGAAGCTTGTTAAAGCAGTTGGTTAAACTTACTTTAGTGTGTAGGTGAGTTACTTTAACGTCAAGTTTAGTATGTAGGCAGATATCAGGTGTCAGAGCATTGTGACGTGTGTGGTTTAAACACTTTAGTAATTCACACGTGGCTACAATGTATTTGACACTTGTGTTGTATTACGAAGTTTAAATTGAAGTTTCACAAGCGCTGTTTAGATATAATAAAAACTTTTCCTTTTGAATAAGTACCAGGTTAGTGGTGCGAATCGTAAAAAAACTTATAATTGCTTTTGAACTACGAACATAATAGAAAAGTTATTTATAAGCCGTAAAATAATTGAAATGCTAAGACTACGCCGCCGACGGCCGGTGATTTAACATCTAAAGAGGCTTAGGTGTTAATCAGTCGTCTACGCTCAATTTTGCAAATTACTTCGTCTTCTTTAGACTGAGTCAACTGAGTTATTAACAGAAACATTCAATAAAGTTCATTCATATCATACTAGCTGCTCCCTGCGGTTTCGTCCGAAGTTTATCGGGATAAAAAGTAACCGATGTCCTTTTTCAGGACCTCACAGAACGAATTTTGATGAAATTTGGTATGTAAGTACCATGTATATACCAAGTTTCTACAAAATCCATTCAGTCGTTTTAATATCATTGAGTAACAAACATCCTAACAATCAAACTAAGAATGGATGGATTGATAGATGGATATCCATCCATCCTTACAAACTTTCAACTTTTATAATATTCGTAGGAAGGATAGGATACAGAAGTGATGTAGGTTTATCATATATAGAAGTAATGTATAATATAAGTTTTTAAACTATTATTATATATGGTCACGTCCAGAATTAAGTGAAAAAAACGGGATATTTACTCTATTTTTGATTTATTTCGAGTTCGCGATATTTTGGCGCTGTGACGGCGGGCGCCATGACCACGAAGAGCACTATTTATTTTTGTATTTATATATTTATTTTAGATATTTATGATTATAGTTGATTTTGTCTTAGTCAAACCGTAACCGTACACGGAAACGGGTAGGGTAGGGTTAAGCTCGCCTTTGTACATATAGTTTATAATCGCCGATATAAATATTATTACATTAAAGAATATAAGAAGAACTCCTGAAATATCGAGTTATCAAAAACATGGTAAATATCCCGTATTTAAACTTAATTCTATTACTTTAGTACAATTAATAAAAGTTCCAATACTATAGTACAGTACATATTACTGGAAATAATCAGCAAGCGTGCACCGTCTCACGGGTGACTCGCATGGAAGCGCGGCTCTTTCTGTCAGATAGAGAACTGCGGACACGGGTAGCTGGCACGTTGAAATTGCCTATTAACTGCATAGATGTTTAGTAGCTAGCAGATTGTGTGAATATCGACTATATTTCGATATTTATGTTTTTGAATTACTATGAACGACGTTCTATTAGGTACCAGTTTGATAAAAAAAAAACAATGAAGGTTTTGTTTTATGAGCTAGGCAGCTAAAGCCAGACAGAACTTACATTTTTATTAGAGTACCAAAAATGTTTAACTAATTAGTATAATAAATTATAGTAGGTCTTTGCAAGAGTGCGCCTTGGGAAGTAGAATAGAATAGAACAGATGAGACTACACCTTTGACAATAATAAACTGTCTTACAGTAGTATGCAAATATTACTGTCTCGATTTGAAGGCCAAAGTCTCAAGCGAAATCAATGGGATTGAGACTATGAGACTATGACTTCAGTGGTATTGTTTCAGTGTGACAAGCGCAGTGCAGTGCCACGTAGGATTTTGCAAACAAAGTTTTGGGTGGAGCTGCAACTGGCGGAGGCGTGATGCTCATCATCAGGAAACTTGCTCATCCCGTCACATTATATTTAATATAATTTATAAAATTAGTAAATACATAAAACTATAATTATGAAGTAATTGTGCTTTTAAAGTACTTTTGAAACTTACAAAACTTCTTACTTAGGTAGTACTTAAAAAATAATTGGAAAATTTAACTCTTACTCCACTCGAATCACCATCATTAAGCTAATTTTATTACACCAACTAAGAGCTTTTAAAAAACAATGGCCGCGTTTTATTTGCCTTCAGAGCTTGGAAATTACTGTAACTTAACGTTAAGTTACAATCACGAGCACGCCCGAACCATGTAAGTAATAACAATGAAAATCAAAGATAACAATAGTAATCCCACCCATTGGAGTCATAATTACAACATCATCAAACGTGTTTGTCTGCCCTGTATTATTGGAAACCACGGAAAATGTAAATAGTGCAGTGAATTTGTTCAAAGAATGACTATTCAATCGGTGCCACTTTATTTACCTCGAGCAAGGAGGTCGATGAGTTTTCACTGTGTCATTTCCCCACACTCACATTTTTTTAACCGTTCTTTTCAGTGCTCAGTCCCTAAGGAAGTGATTTGCTAAAACACACTCTTAATGTATTATTGTGGAAGCGTCAGCTCCTTAATGCTCTATTGAGGATCAATGGTAGTGGTTCCGATTTATTGCTATCCGTTCTTGAGAGGCCATTGTTGTTGAGACCAATGGAATTATTGGGCGTATTGAGACCGAGCATAATGTGATTTTGTTTGGTCGGATTACAAATGTACAGGGCAGTTGTCATTGTGAATGACATAATGCTTGTCGCCGGGAGAGATTGGTATCGAATTTCGATGAATATCAATATTCGTGTCGCATCATGGTTTCCACTTTATAGATTCGTGTCATCAATCGTTTAACTGTGTTTGTTAATTATTGCTAGTTGACAGTTGCTGTCCATACTGTTGCCAAATCCGGTATTAGATAATGTATCAAATTGACAGGTCGAACCTTTTGGAATTTGTAACAAAATTTTATTCAAAAATATTATAACAACAATACAGATACACTCAGCTTCTAAATTAACTGAACCCACTGAAAGAAACGCTCATATAAATTTACTCGCATCACGAGCAAACGAAACAAAATGGTGCTTGAATACTGTAGTTATCTTCCCTCACCACTTCTCGCCACATACTCCTCGGGGATTTGAATCTCTTACTAACGCGTAAATGGACTTATTGCAACGCGATGCTAACCCATGCCCGGTGCCAGTTAATATTTTAGTATAAGGTTACGAGAACGAATAATGACCAGTTTTCGGATGTTATTACTCTTGCTAAATTAAATTATAAATGAGAAAGGGTACGAAGGATTAGACTCATTTATTTTGTTACACGAATTAAGATTTTAACTATTGCGTTTCGTGAAAATTTATAACATTTTGACTTTTTGGGGAACTGTCGAAAATGTTTCATAATTTTGTTGTAGATCTACCTTTGAGTTCCATATACATGTTTTAAACTTTACGTTTAAAACTTTAGGAAGTTTATCAGTTTGTTGTTAAACAGTTTTGTAACGAACCTTGTAACACTCAAAATTGATTTAAGACTATTAATTTACGCAAGATTATTAAGATTATTAATTTAGTTTGTCATAACTAACACAGTGTTACCCCGCTAAAATAAAAAACAGGCTTGTTAATTACTAGTAAGTATCAATTGTTAATCCTACGTTTGTCTTCTCGCAAATTTCAAATTGTAGAAGCCGTCTGGCAAACAGGTGATTACGGCTTGGTCCCGCGAGTTTAGCATCCCACTTTCTCATATCCATGCATCACGATGCATTCTAACCACGGCGCCCTTGGGAATCGGGAGAACCGGAAACCGGGTGTACCGGGAATCGGGACGGCTCCGATGTTTCGAATATCGACATTTCGATTTTCTGTTTGCGCGTCCCTAAATTGAACTGTAATCACGTCTAGGAGTGATATGTGGAGAAGTTGGGATGGAAATTTATTGGTTTATAGAAAATAGACATTTTTGAAATAAATTCACGCATAAATTTTGTTTAACATTATAAAATTAGTTAGATGAGTAAGGGGGCAAGTCACTCAACTTAAGGAGTAATTAAATTGCCACAACCGAGAAAGGAAATTGGTATCAAGCTACCAACTTTGTTTAAATAAGTAGCGTCAAAGTTAGAGACAATATTTCAAAGTGTGAAACACACAAGTCTCTAAACAAACTTGCTCAAAATTAACTAAAAAAGGAACGCGCGGCTTACACAAACTCGCGTCTGTTTTAACTAAATTAATTGTAATACACGTGATATTAACAGGGGCTTTTGGTTCCCCGCAAGATGCATCTAAAGCCCTGTACCCCGTGTATTCTCGTCGTCCCCGAAGGAGGAACCACGTGCAGCCACTTAGCACTCCGAGAACAATCCTACAAAACACACAAACAACTTCTATTTCAAAGGCGCAAAGTCCAAATTCCTTTGTGCCGACAACCGAGCTTAAATTGCAGCCATACACAGTCTGAGAGCTCTACTTCAGTAGCTTTGTCGGTATTAGAATTGCCACGACATGTACAAAAATAGCGAAATTGAAGTGTTTCGTGAAGTGAATTGAATACAAATAAGACCAAATAAAAATCAATGAAATATTTTTCGGGAATCTTTCGTTTCGCAGATTATGACTCCGTACAGGAAACGCTCTTGAATATTAAATATGTAGGTGAACTTTTTACAACGTTCGTGATCGAATTTATGACAATAATAATTTATCAAAGAGAACCGTAAACATGTCGGTTTGTTGCTTAAAAAATGAAAGGAAAGAGCGTGGAAACGTCGGTACGTGTAGAGAATATACTTTTAAAAACGTAGCTGATGTTTCGCTCTTTTTTTGACTTGGAGAAATTTTATGGCACTCGACGAAAACGATCGCCATTTATGATTCACGCGATAGGCGTCTTTACACATCACAAATGGTGTCGAATGAAATATAGATAGCACTACTCTTATGCAGAGTGAGAGGTGAAAATTTCACGGTAGCAGGGCACGCACTCGGCAAAAATGCGTCCCACAGGCGCGCGCGGGACCTCGTGCGACCAAATGGAATCCACCCCGTCGAGATTGGTTGAGCTAGTTCTTTCTTCCTTAATATTTATGAAGTTTGGCTCACATGTCGTGTTTTACCTTTGTATAATGGCATTCGCTTCAAGCTCCGCTGCCACCTTGAATGCCAAATGAACGTGAACACACCCCTGGTAACGCCTTGTTTGTTATCGAATGATAAAATATTATACCGAATTTCCTGTAGCTGTACAGTTTGATATTTACAATAATATTTATCTAGAACACATATATATCTGGCCTCGCGCACAAAAGGTGTAAAGGTACATTATTTTAAGGATGAGACAATAGAAAAATATCGCCAGTGGACATCGTTAATTATTTTTTTGACCAACACAGGTCGTAAATAAAAGTAAAGGGCGCTATTAAACGCATTATTCTCGCATTTTTAATGTACTGAAAAGGCTAAAGGGTATTTTTGTACACATATATTCAACAGCTTTACGTATGAAAATCGCGATTTGAATAACTCCCTATTCAACACGTGAATTATAAAATCTAGGCGCAAATCCGACTATTTGTGAAATATATTTTATTACAACTGCGGCTTGGTTAAAACATTTTTTCTCAACTATTCCAGCCAAAGTCAAACGTAATCCATCTCGCCGTAAATAGTAAATGGATCGTACGTATAAAATATTTCCACTAGAGATGATAATTCAGAGTAGTAACAAGAAAATGGGCCTTGCTGGGCGCGCGTTACTTGGTCCTCTCGGTAACGCAAAATAGATAATAAAATGTATTGAAATGGCTGCGGGCCGGCTTATCCGGTTCAAAGTCAATGAATATTTGATTTCAATTTTTTTCCCGACGTCGCCGTGAAGTATTCACGCCATACCTAATTTGATTTTCGCCATTCCGCCCGTTCGCCGGGCAGTTTGCATTCATATTCAGTTTGAATAGGCGTTTGGGTTGCCTCTTGCCCGAGTTTGATACAAATAAACAGCGGATATTTTTACATTTCTTACCAGGATAACCCGATCCAACTGATTACGTTCCCGGATAATAACCCTCCACTCGTATTAGGGGAGGCCTAAGGAATATTTATATTAGATTATCGTATGAGCTATTCCCACATCGCAATGAATTATTTCTTAGATTTACGATACAAACGTACATTATGACGTAATTAAAAAGGTTTTCGAGTCGAAGAGGGGAGTTTTGTAGGCGCCTCATTAATTCTTCTAATACTTTGTTTCATTACTTTGTTTATCTAATTACAGTCTGGGGGATAGCAAAATATCATCCAAATGACACGCAAAAGGGCACAAAAGTTGGAAGTGGGAAAAACATGGATAAATCATTCTACGTCTTGGGGCGACAAGAAAGAGTCGTTTTTCCTTCGTACAGAAATGGGGCAGGATTCGTTTTTGCAAACTTGCATAAATGACGGCGCAACGATATTTCACCGAGCCTGAACATTTGGGTCAACCTGTTTTTGTGTTATGGGGATTACAAAAGCAAATTTAACGTTGTATTTGCTGTAACTGCTGCAAAGAAACCTTCGTTGGCAACAAAAGACGACCTGTCTTGATCGTACGGTTTAATTAAAATCTTACGCGGGTATAATGAAACTGATTATAATATGTCCCCCGTCTGGATGTTAAGGGTGGTTTTTATTTTTGTTTATTGCGACGTTCGCAACCAACGCTTTCCATTCAACGTTCTTTTTTGTTTCTCATTCAGATTGAATTGATTTGCACCATACAAGCCGACCCCTTTGATTCCCGTGGACTCGCGAACGGTCGTCGGACACAAACATTGTCCCAAAAAAATGAAACAGCGGGACCACCGGAATTGAAAAAGACAGAATTCAAGCGAAACTTTGCTTTCACTCGCAAAATAATACAAAATCTCCGCCGAGGAAACCGTATATTTTATTCGGGCGTCGATTTGTTATTTATTAGCCGGGAATAGTCGTAACATGGGGAGGGAATACAATACCGAAAATGGTGTGCCTGCTTAGTGACGATGCCACCTCGAACCTACGTTTCGCTTCGCTTCGTATCAGTACCTTAGGCCACCGTTACTTGAGCTCCCCCATTTCTGATGTCATTTATAGTGGTTGATAGTAAAAGGAGAATTCTACAGAAGATGGAGTGTCAGCCTACATCGGTTGACTTTCTTCGAGGGTCGAATCATGTATTTATACGTTGCTAGTTACACACACAGCGCCGACTTTGTGGCGAAGATGGCTAGCTAAATGAAGCGGGATGCACAAAAATTATCTATATTTCTGTGTGCGACATGCACGGTTCTTTAAGTTCCGATGTTTTTGTGCAGAAGTTAAAACAAGGTGACACGTCAGCAACCGTGCGTGCTTGCCCTTTTCAAGTTACAGTCTACCATGTAATGTATGGTATTACCCTTCAAATTTACGTAACTTTTTATTCTATTTCATGATTGTAATTCAGTTTCTAAAGAAAAATATTTAAAGTCTCAAGGCTTTTTATTTGTCGTGTAGGTAACCTTAGTGTTTAACCTTAAAATCCTTGTAAAGTCGAAAACGATACTTTAATATTATAATAAGATTTTTAGTTTCGCTTTTTATTTTAAATTATACTTTTAGCCAACTTCAAAGTGACTTTAATAATTTAGCTAAATTAATTGTTTTAATCTCTAATCAGCCGTGTATTAAATTTATTTAATATTTTGTTTCAACATAATTATATAAGTACAATTATATACATGGCTTTATGATAAAAATAAACAGCCGTTGTAAATGTAACCTAGATTTAATATAAAAGTGTCACTTACCTCTGTGCCTATTGGTCTGTTTATCGAACATTAACATGGCATCCTCGATCTGCAACAAACAAGAGAAAAAATACATAAACTTCAAATCCTGAAACTTCACGAGGAAAAATAGCGAAAAACAAGGGCGTCGCGCGCGATTTGTGCCCCGCCCCGGCAATAAAACACTCCAGCGTAGTAATAACGAATAAGCACCGGTACAGAGTAAACCACACGCTGCAAATAAACTTTGATAAGCGCGGGCGAGCAGGTAATAACGTATTCATAGAGAAATAAATGGAAAGTCTGCGGCTAGGACACGAACAATACACGCCAGCACAGATCCGTTGTCACCGCCTAACTCCACGTGCCACGCGCATCTAAATTTGGCCACCAAGGAGCATTTTTAAAATTCCCCGTTTACAAAACAGTGATAAATCTGAAATGGAACGAAATTGCATCGTAAATATTCATGTTGATGCCGACGCGTGACGCGTGTATACGTATGACTTAATTATAAATTCCTTATAAAGTTTTCACACGCGTGTCAGATGTGTATACGCGAAATGAGTCGTGTTAAAAATGCGCGTGTGTAGCGGACAAGTTTGGTTTGACAAAGGAGGCCCGTGGGTTTTGTCTCGGCGTCTGAGTCGCCGGCGACGGCCTCTCCCCAGGGCGACATTACGCGGGAAGGTCGACGCAACGGACTCCCGATGATCGATGTCGAATACCCGTAACAGGTGACCTTTCCCTGAATTATTTCTACCTGTAGAAACGTTTGTTTAGTGGTGATTTGTTTGAGCGGGAATTGCTTCGCGTTTGTCGGGCACGCGTGAGGCCCTCTATGTGGTGAATAAAAAATAAGCCCTAATTCACCGAAAACGTTGATTTATCTTTGGCATCTGTTCTGTCTGTCCTTACCACGCAGGTATTTGGCACGCAAACCAGGATTGATTTACGCTTTGAGTGGGTGGTGATTAGGGGTGATGCTGATGATACTTGAATCATTACAGATCAACGGACCGGCGTACCGCAGTACCGGTGCTAAAACGGGAACAGGCTCATATTACACAAGTCCCGTCGCCTACTGAATAGTAAAAGGCCTATTTCCATCAACGATGGTATTAGAAATAATCTCTATTCAGTCCCATTCCTATTTAGCTACACGTTCTTATTCAGTAGAAAATTAGCGTTCACTGCCCTAAATAAGGACAAAGTGACACATTTCCTTAATTCAATTACATTACGAGAAACCTGACTGTAATACAAAATAACAAGAAATAAATATCTATTAGCTTCGATAATGACCGGATTTATTGCTCAGTCACAAAGACAGAAAATATAGACGGATGGCAATATATTTCATCATAATAAGGCTTGCCCGTCGTCGAATGACCGAATCAATAAAGATTTACCGAAAAAATACATTGCCGTATTCTTGTGACATAGATTGTGACCTAATGCGGTATTGTTACGGACAATTTGTGGGGCCTATATAGTGTCGTTACCTTCTTTCGTATCGGTGATCGAGTGCGTGTGACAAGGACAGAGCATAACTGTTCGGGGTAACTCCCTAGGGCGACGTTACCGTGAAACCGAACTTTGGCTCAGTGATCAATGTGAACCTCTGAGGTGTCTTTTGAGTTAATGTTCGTGTTTGATTATCTATCGATCCGTTTTATAATTTATGCGCTTGTAAAAAAAGTTTTGTCAGTCTGCCACCCCTGTTTCGCTTAGAGGTTAGAGTTAATATAAATGTAGGTTGAATAGAGAGCGTGGCGAAGAAAAACAAATAACGTGACTTTACGCACGAGCCACTCAGATCTCTAACTTATTGACACAGAGTTGTTATGCTCCAGGCGTTAGGGTTGTTTAATAATATTACAGCAGTAAAAAAGGCAAGTTTAGAGCCTACAAAGGTCACGCAGAGTCAAGTGTTCGTAACAAGTTGTAGCTAATAAGAGCATTTATGGACAGATCGACGCGTGACCACGGTCACTGTGACCAGTCTAATTCGCCTTTTAATATTCGGACAATGTGTGGCCCCGGCGGTGTGTTCTAGAACTTTCCTAATTCCAGTCTTGCCTGCGGTCTTGTTGAAATATTTTTCACAAGAGTGAAATTGGAGACGATGTCCTGTGGAGACGCTTGGAATTTTTATAGTGGTAGGTCGTACGTGGCCGGAGAGAATAAAAAGAATTGGTCATTGTTTGCGAAGGCCACGATTTGCATTTTTGGGTTAAAGGTACAAATTAAACTGTGAATTCAGGAGATGGTACGGTAATAAACAAATATTTTGAATTATTGTAAACTAGAACATGGTTTATAGTGAAAGGCTCCTACAAACGGGTATATTATTTATTTAAACATAGTCCAAAAAGACTTGGCAACCGACGTGATAATAGAAGTAGTAAGTAAAAAGATAATATGACCCAAGAAGAGTAGTAATGTATTTAGACTGATTATGATAGTCTCGTTTTGTTCCGCAGCTCATCCAGTTTTTTTTAATCTTATTTCAGCGAGAGCTTAGAACTTTAGTTAACATATGTGCCCAATTGCAATCGAATGTAGGTAAAGGCATCGATTTTGGAGATTTTTTGAAATAAAATTAAAACGTATGTGCACATAAAAATATATTGTTTACCCACAACAACGCCAATAGGAAATAAAACATTGGACACAGACTAGTGTTAACAGATATGACTCGAAAACAAACACGCCGGTTTAACTAAATTTAATTTCCGCACCGAATAAATGTATGACGTACAAACATTCAGTGTTTAGAAATCAAAACGTGACGTTAGAACAGACGAGCACGCAAACAGGCGCGATGCACACTCGCAACTCGTGCAAATACCAAGCCGATTGTTCAGATATTAGTTCCAGTGGTAAATGTTGGTTGTAGCCAGTTGGCTCTCGCGATCGCGATATAGCATGCCCGATTTGATGGATTGCGCCCGTAAATGTAGCGGCGAGTGCGCCGCGGCCATTTCGAAGCGTTTTCTTGATATAATGATGCTATTTGGTATGTTGCATGTCTGTTCTAATATTCTATGAAGTCTGTTTGAAATTATTGCACAAGTACTATTATTTTCCTAAATAGATTATGACGGTACTTTACCCCACTATTACACTGTTGGTATTATTTTTATCACACTTTAATTATTATTTTTTACATTTGACTCGGCCCACGTTTGACCACGATCTCAACTGTTGAGAAAAGATGATGTGATCGAAGATGAAACACGCTTGCCTAGTAAGTATCTATTTACTCTTGATTTGAACACCTGGTTGTATTTAATAGAAAAATAAAGCGCTAGTATAGAAATTCTTTTACTAACGTAAAAAGCACGTGAAACCTGAACTCTTTCTGTTTGGCTTCGGCCATGGGTTAGAAACAATTTCCTCCCATCAGCCGACAGCGATGTTAGGCTTCCAATTCCTGCAAGTATCCGTACGCCTGCAACGGTAACTAAAAACGAACAAAAACCATCAACCAATTCGCCCTTTCAAGCCTTTTCTACCAAAACGTCCTTCCGATTCCAGCGCCAGAAAACCGCCAACACTCCGACGTAATTTAATAATGTAGTGTTTACCTCAAATCCGGTATAATGTCCCCACTAAATCTTAAATAACAAAGGGAGAAAAAAATTAAGTGGATGCTCTTGAGCGAAACGTACACGTAGCAAATTACCGCGACAGGTATCCCCGGGGACGGACTGGGTATCCCCCCCTTAAATGAAATACTTAATAATAGAGCTGGTAGCTTAGTACAAACGTACAGACATTAGAGAAAATTGTACCCTTTGTTACAAGTGAGAGTTTATTGATATCGTCGCGGGAAATAGCAGCTAATGTGTGTGATCCTCGAGAGTACTTCTGGATTACGTTACTACGTTTCATGCGTAAAGTGTCATCAAAGCTTTCTTCTACTCTAACAGGATGTGTTACATTGTACTTTATATCATTTTTGTAGGTTCTTTAAAAATGTATATCCATTGATAGGATATGATAAAAACAGAGATATGGTCAATTTCAACGACTTTATAATTTTTATATAAAACATCCAGCGATTTGGACAAATACCAGAACTGCTGCCGTGAAATGACAAAAGTAACATGCCAGTTCTGTCGCAGGGAAATGAGAATACCAGGCATTTCACGAACTTTCTAAGGATACCACGAAATCGCGGTTTTACGTCATATCCCTAGGAACTTCGTGAAATATAGATAGATGTTGTTTAGGGAAATGATAAAATCGTGTTTTTATTTTAACATCCTCAATAATTTGGTAAAATTTTGGTCGAATTGACCAAATCTCTGTCTTTTAATCCCTGCGACATAAATCTATAGACCAATCTAATTTTGTATTGAAATTGACAAAAGTGCATTTTATGAAGCCACGCTTTGAGTTCAGTATCGGTTGTTAAAGAAAACTATTGGCAATGAACTTTATGGTAAATAAGATCTGCTTATAATAAAATAAATAAACCACACCTTATGTTTATGACACCAAAAGCAATATGCAAACTGAAACGACTAACACCCATTTTGACTATCCCATTTCAAGAAGAAGAAACATCAATAAGGAAACACGAGGAGATCCAAAGTCCAAATTCAGCCAAGCAGTTATTACGTTACTGTAATCGAGCAGCCTTGGGTCTTCATAATAAACTCCTAGAATATCAGTGGGGGAAAAGCAAACTCGTAATCTAAGCAACGGTCATCAGTCATCCCGAAACTAATATTCCCAATTGTAACTTCCAAGGAATTCTACGAACTATGCCACTTGTTGTTTGCTCAGAATCCGGCGGTCACTTAACAGTTGAACAACAAACAATAGTGTAGTGTAACAGTGATTGGGACTGAAAAATTAGATTCGATTTTAGATAATTAATATTACTGTTTCAATTGAATTATCCAATGTGTACTTCTCAGATTCGACTCGACACCATATTCGATATCTCCGTCTTCGATGCTCTACGGATCGCCGGCGCCGTCAATTGGAACAGATAAATAAATAACGCCCAACGATCACATACATAGATCCTAGCCCCTAACTAGGTACAGATACATCCTGGCCCCTAAGTAGATACAGGGTGTATCTAACGAACCAAGAACTACAAGGACCATGGTCCCACAACACCGAGACACGAAACAAATGCTTGCGCTTGTTTCTCTGTGCACAAACATTTATAACGGGGACCGAACCCGCAACTTCAATGGTGTATGAGATGTAGGCGAACCTGACCAACCACTACACCACAGAGGCTGTCCGAGAGTGTCTTAGAGATGTCAAACCATAGCGGAGAAGAAAGAACAGTGGGAGGATATCACTAGGTTTCCTCAGCAATGAGAAATGTAGCGCAATTCTCAGAATAGCAATCTCTCAGGTATTAACGCTTGGAAAAAGCGTTAAAGAGAAAAAGAGTTAAAAAATAGAGGACAGTTCTAAGAAAAATTATACGTGATAAATATTTATCAAGAAAAAAACGAAGGGAATAGGTATTTAAGGTTTGGAAACTATCGTGACTCGAAGTCTGCGCCGCGAACCTAAAGCGTAAACTCCCGGAAGAAGGACATCCTAATTGTCCGAAACCTGGTCGAAGTTATTCCGACACAATCATAACGTGAGTGTAGCCGTTTATTTAACTGTAACAAATATTCACTTGCTAACAAAGTGCCGTATATTCAAACTTAGTAGTTATTTATAACTTAGTAGTTAGGTATATATATTATCTTTGAAAATGTCTATCGAATATGTACAATTACGTTCTCGCAAACAGTTCGTGCTCACCCCTCTGGTCAATTATGAAGGCAAGTTCTTTAATGGTCAAAGGATAGGTCAGTAAGATGGTGGAGATATTTTTACTTTCCCGGATACGATGCCGGTTGCATGCTTTAAGTTTATAGCAAGATCAGAAAACACCTGTAATCTTTTTAACATGTTTCCAAAATTCCTAGTTAATTATTCCTCTCTGCGTGTCTGAAGTTTATACTTAAAACACCATCAAACCCCTCAATGTAAACTACTGCCAACAAAATTCCGCTACGTCTGAACAGTTGTACAACAATGGTCAGTGAACGGTCGACCACACGTCAATCAAGACACCAACGGTGTTGCTCCGACACTTGGGTCTGTCAAGACTTTAAGATGGGTTCAAGCTCGTCAAGTAATAAACCAGGAAACTATTCGTTAACTTAGCTGGACTTGCAGTTAATTGTTTACTAATTGTATTTCAAAGTTTCAAGGGAACATGCGAAATGTTGTAGTCATTCTTATTGACACATCTTATGTTGTCTCTTAATCGATTCTTAATATTCAATTCAATTCAATTTATTTAAGCAAAACAATGTAATACCATATAATATCTTAATTTTAGTATTGTATAAAAATAGCTCGTACATAATTCTGACTCATAAAATAAATATATAAGATAATCACCAGCATTCGTACTAGGATAGACCTGTGTTACGATGCTAGTTAGTATTTTCCCTATTTAGACAATATAATTTACTTACAAAAGTATTGTAACATCATACCATCACATCAGTTCTACCAAAACATCTAACAATATCAGGTTGTTTGTATTTAGTACTTGATACAAAGTTTTTTGTACGGAAATAGCTGTAGATGGAACATAAACTATCATAGTTTTTAATTGAAGAAAACCTGTCATTAGGTTCAACACAGAACCTAGTAGTAATTACTATGACACCAAGTATGAGTATATTATTATAGGTCCTGGAATACAAAATACGACATCTGTTATTTTTTTTTTAATTTTGCATCTCGGGAAGATGAACAGTTCCATAAGCAACAGCTTCTAACGTGGACGGAGTCACGGGTATCGACTAGTACTTTTAAAAAATACAGCTTGCCTACGCTACGTGACAAGAAATAATGAAAAGTCAAGTTGCCTCTTTTCTATGTAGAATTTTTTCTACATAGAAAAGAGGCAACTTGACTTTTTTGTCTTTACTCAAAATAGAATTCGGGGTGATAAGCGCAATGCAGTGCTAAGCAGTGCTTTTTATGGTATTAGTAATTCTGTGTGGAGCTGCAATTGTTATGGGTAGGCGTGGCGCTTACCATGAGACGAACGACTTGCTCGTCTTATCACTCAATTCCATAAAAAAATATAAAAAAAACACCTATAACTAATAATATGTTACACACATTGTAAAATTTTATAGGAATTTTTTTTTTCACATACTCATTCAAAAACGTATTTAACACTTAATAAAAAGCGTCAAGAAACTCAATAAAGCAAATAACAATAAGGTTATTCTCAAGGAAATTGTACCAAGAAAAAGTTTTAATTTGTTACATATTTCCCCGGGCGGTTTCTGAGTTTCGTGTCGGGACATTAGCTTAGCCCCAAGAGCGGGTAATGAGACAAACCACCTGCTCTTAAAGGCAACATAACAATTAGAAGAAGAAAATATTAGTGGAGTTAATAGAGCCCTCAGATACACTCAGACCTTTGCGCCCATAAATAAACCCTTTCTTAACACGCGCAATTTTGTCGTCTTTATATAATGATCTGGCCCTTGAGAGTCTTTCAAAAGACATCTTTATACATTTTGAGCAGACGGAAAATTATGTTGTGTTCTTGGATAATTAATTCGCGTCTTTTTTCTACCTACTGTACAATTTAGATTTATTTATAACGTTCCAAAGTATTTTAAGATTTATGAATATTTATAGTTTTTCTGAGAATACGCTTTTTTAAAGAAAGAAAATACAGTAATTATTCACGACCACACACAACCTCAAACCGATAAACAAGAACATACTAAAAAAATAGAGACATAACAAACATATATAGGACAGTGAAATGCTGCGTGATATCAGGAAAAGGTCCCGACTCAGCATACGCTACGGTGCTTTTAAGCACCTTAGCACTTTTAATAGATTCAAACAGGTAGAGGTTAGTTCGTACATTATTATTATACTAGCTGTGCTCCGCGGCTTCGCCCGCGTGGAGATTGAGTGTCGCAAGTGAGAAAAGTATTGGGCTGCGCTGTTATAATTACATATCTCGTTTAGAGATTTTTGAAATACCGTTCTTTTAATTTAATTCTGACGTTAGTGACAGTAATAGCAAAACTAATATTCCTAAGGTATCCTCTGCATACATTGCATTCATTTTATCTAGTAACCTGCTATGACAACAATACATTACAAGTGTCTTACAGAAGAATAAACACAAGAATCGCAATTCAAGAAGGCAAGTATCCCTTCCTACCAAACGCCAATGCCAACCAGCGGGCGTAAAGTATTCTGTGTCTATTTATTCCTGTTTTACCCCCGTGTTTTTATAGGCGAATTGATTGGGGGCCCCTGGAAATAATCTCGGGATTGGATTAGTTTTCTTACTAAAGTTTTCTTGCCCGGGAAGAACTTGGCCGTTTCCTTATTAACATACCCCTTAGGGTCGGCCTACATTTAGTGGCGCGGAATCAACGCGAACCGGTCAAAAACAGTTTTGTGACAATGGCAAAAAATGTTAATGATGTTTCGCATTTGGTTTCGAAACCAAATTTGTGACGTCATGGATAGACTCGTCAAGACTAACTTGCAGCATTATTTCTGTTAATTCTGAAAAACTAGTGCTAACTTCATTTATACTCATACATCTTGAAATTTGAGTGGCATGCTCATCCTGCTTCCTACTCCTACTAAAACTCCTATAAATACTCCTATAATAATACTCCTATAAATGTGAAAGTTTGTGAGGATGGATGGATGGATGTTTACTCTATCAGGGAAAAACTACTGAACGGATTTTGTCGAAATTTGGTTTGCAGGTCTTTTAGGTCATGGAAAAGGACATTTTTATCCCGGGAAAACGCGGATGAAACCGCGGGGCGCAGCTAGGATTCCATAATTAAAAATTATAAGCCTGGTGGCGTTGGTCGTCTGAGTGTCACTGGGCCCAAAGATAGTAAAGTCCTAATAGATTCTGCGATGACTAACACTAGCCTTACTTGGTTTGCGTTCTTTCTAAGAATACTTTTATGGGCGAGTGTAATTGAATATTGGGAGTTATCGGCGATTGTATCGACGAGGCGTTTTCCTGTTTGATGATACCGAATGTTTTGTGGAGAGTTTTCGGAGTCAGATAACGAAGGATTTTGAGAGATGTGGTTTCTGGTAACGAAGAAATGGTGTCCTTACTTAGCATCTATCTATTATAATGCTGTAACTGAGCCATGTCTGTTAATTGAAGACACTTTTGCACTTGAACCTAAGAACCGTTTGTAAAACTAAATGGGAAAGATCAGAGAACACTGACATTGAAGTATAATTTTTAGAAAATTTGTCTGTTTATTTGTTTATTTTACCTTAAAACTCGATATCTACTGGACGGGTTTTCGGAGTTTAGTCACACAGTCACAATTTAAATTACCTATATGGTATGTTACGTCAAAATGGGTAGGATAATATCTGACATACAGCTTAACCATTTTATAGTATATATACGTAGTGTATATCGTGCTCTTGAATACTAAGGTCTTGCTAGAATGGTTTAGAAAAAGATGTCTATGAGTTTTTCTGTTGTCAACGCAGACGAAGTCACAGGAAAATATAATGCCTAATGTTTCTATAAATTTTACTGTAGAGGCTCTGATAATCGTTTCTGTATATCGCTGATTGAAAATTGCTAATGGAAATGATGATGATGCCGATACGTAAAACGATAAAATAAAAGACACAACACATAAGTTTTTCGTTACGTCGGCTCTACGCAAAACATTTCTTAAGATATTTTCCTTTGTACCCTACAATCCTAACATAAAAATATATTAAAATGAGCCGCCCCGCAGAAAACATAAAAGTCCTAAAGGAGAACTAGGCTAGTGAAAAAACAAATGTCAGCAACATCAGACAAACTCCGGCTTAGTATATTTTTTTATTATGTGCCAAGAAAAGCTTCTCGTAATATTTACTTACTAGATTATTTCTATACTTGGTCCATCCAATATAAATAATGTTATTATGATAGTCTAAGCTCTGAAAATGAACACGCTGATTCTTTGAGATATTAGAAACGTAATGGGATTTTTCAAAGACGTCTCGTGGTCATGTCTGCGATTGCTTTTTATTTTATAAGACGTTTTAAATGATATATTAAACATAATATTAAAGTGAATATGTTTATGATACAGCTGCTTTAAAGCTTTCTTAACAATTAAATTGATCTTTTTATAAAAGGCTAGCTGGTCGTTAAAAATCTAACGATAAAAAAAAAGACTCATGAGCTTTAAATCTTTTGCACAATATGTGTTTATTCCTATAAGCAGGAGCAGTATAATAAGCATAAAGACATCGCAACAATTTAAGTCAAAGTCAAAGTCAAATATCATATATTAAATAGGCACAAAAGTGCACTTTTAAAGGTCATAAAAACATGATACAAATAAAAAATGTTAAAGATTGTAACTTATGTTAACATGACTTTGAAAAAAAGGTAAGTATGTTTACCCATTTCTTTCCTATACTCAAATTGAAGTCTGAGTGTTGAAAAGAAATGCGAAAACTGACTCTACCAGTGCTTCGGAAATACGCCCGCTAGAGAAGATAGCACCAAGAAACTCTGCGGGGATGTCTTTTTTCAGCACAATTACGTATAAATTAGAATTAACAGAATATAAAACTAGAAATGCGAGTGAGATGTCCCATAGTCATAGTATCAGTAACAGAAAAGTGTAAATAAAATATAAGTAGGTATGACAGTAGCAGTAGGAGTGACTAGAACAGACCAGTCCCCGCAAGCAGCACCCGTTCACGAGTATGACTTGTGAACCAGCCATCACTCCCCTCAACCATATTGGAGGGAAGGGAGTGACCTGACACACAGAGCCGCCGCAAGCAAGTGTACTTATGTCCATCGTTGTTGTTTTGCCTTAGTCGAGTAGATAATATAATTAATGAAAATGATCAACCGATATTTTTTACTTAATCACGTCTATAATAAAATAACGTCACAAAGAAGGAAACTTACAAACAATTACGGATTTCTCGAACCGTGAAAAAAGTCAGTGAATAAAATATGAGATAACTTGAAGCAAACCTGAAACGTTTTCCGTATTTGAATAATCACTTTAACAAACAAAACTCGGATGAATTCACTTCATTACTTATTAACCTGGACCTTAGTGAGGGACAAATAGGAAATTTCGTATAGAAATATCCTGTAGGATATTTTATATCAGTCCAACCTTTAAGTTTATTTCTCGGGTACCAATTTACCTTTTCGATTAATTTGTTTTAAATCAACATAGTTTTCCTTTATATAAGGTTTAAATAAATACGTAAATAAGTCTATATATAGCTTTAAATATCAATTTATACGGTCAAACAAGTTTATACATTTGTTTATTTGGGTCTCTCCGGAAAAAATAGGAACCAGATAATCTTAAACAGACTCTAGAATTTATCCTTTTTTATTTATTTGATGAAGCAAATTTAAAGCTCTCGTATTGTTTAACATGCTCTTGCTACGCGCAGCTGGAATCAGTCAACGAAAAAAGGAAGAAAGGTAGCCCAACAAAAAAACATAGGAGCTCTAACTATCGTATCATTTTACACCATTAGTAAAGTTAATGCTTGAAATATACACTCAAATTAGGCTTACAATACGAACAGAGATAAAAAATAGATCTGTTATTTCTACGGAGTAATTATTTGGTCTTAAGTCGATTGGAAATCTGCTCGAACAAGACTTGAGACACTTCAAAAGATTCTACTATTGTTAACTTGAATAGATGTCGCCGACATCAAAGAAGCTCTGAGCTTTGTAGAAAGAATTCTCTACCTCATAATAACATCGGGTTCTTTATTATTGAAAGTCGATTATAAGAAATAAGGTTCTTATTGCTTCCATTATCATCTCTCTTGAATAATGTAATGATGTTAAATACTCTTGAAATGTTAATAAGGCCAGATATATATTTTCTTAACTCTGATATTGAGAATATGAGAAAGTTAATTTACAAATTATCGAAAGCTGTATAAAAAAGCCATAAACTTAGTTATTTTATTTTATTAATATTTTCTGAATGTATGCGGTTATATTAAAATAATATCATTTTATTTTCTTATGCGACTGCTTTTCTTTCGAAGACTGACAGGAAGAGATTGTTCTTAACAATATGCACCTTTTTTCATATTGTTCATAAGGTAGACTTTTTTCTTTTTTTCATATTGTTGCATAAAATTAATATATTGCGTAAATATATTTAATTTTTTGTATTGTACGTTCATTATACAGTGAAATAAAGAGACCCTGAAAGTAACTCGGTAACATGAATTTCCCTTTTTTTATTTAATTCATTTCAAATTCTTGGTATGGCTTTCCGTTTAGCTTTCTTGATTTCATAATATAATTATGTATTACATACATCGAAATCACTGGGGATTATGAGACTAGAGCTTTTGTCTCAGTGTGACGAGCGCGGTGAAGTAGGTACCAAGTAGGATACTCCAAAACAAATTCTAGTGGTGCTGCAACTGTAAATGTCATCGCGTGTTGTTTATCATCAGGTAAACGATCGGCTCGTCTCGTCAATCAATTACATTTAAAAAATGTATAACTTTAGTGATAGTAAGTAGCGAAAACTTTGACGTATATTTTAAAAGCATATTTTTGACCGCATAAATATTTTTTTTACCCAATCAGCATTAAAAAGGTTTCCAAACCGCCGCTCTAACTCCATTCTCTAATTACGTGACTCGTCTAATCATGCAAAGTGAACAAAAAAGTCATGATCCCAGTCGAGGGGCTTTTAATTATTGGGGGCATTTTTCAAACTTTACGAACACTTCAGAAGTTGGGACCTGGCCGGGACCGCGGGCCGGTGTTAATTACCAACTTTTAAAAACTGCAACTCATAATAGACAGCGGGTTGAGATGAATGATGTGTTGCTTTCGAACTGAGTTTTTTGTATCGCACAAAGCGGTGTTTATGAAAATGCCAATTGATTTTTTGTTTTTTTGATTGATTGAGGCAATACCAAAAAAATTTTGACAATACCAAGAAAATACTGAGTTCCAAAAGTGGTTTAGTGTAAAATTCTATCATAAAACGGAAGCGTTTTATATATAGCTTAAGACACATTTTTTATGCCTGATGTTAAGATTCAAAGTACAAAAGTTATTTATTCAGTTTTCGCATCAGAGACGCATGAACGTCAATTATTATAATGACTCTACCACCGTATCGGAAAAAGAACCACTACTCAGAAGATACGGCAAGAAACTTAGGGGAAATTAACGTTTGTCCATAACAATTACTTACAGCCACCCAGAACTTTTAATACCATGCAAAGTAATGCGTAGCACTACTCGCTCGTCACCCTGAGACATCAGACACACTTTGTACAGCAATCAAAGGAAACAAAAAGATTTTCTATTGGTGTTATGTTAGCTACTACGCTGCAGTCTTGTTCCGCATCAAGTTTTAAATGAATTATGTATAAAACATTTGCCTCTCAACCATATAAAATACCAACCATTAAGTGCCAGTCTATAGTAGGCTCAATGCAAATATTCAAATGTTAAAGTTTAACGCACAGCTCAATTATTCAGGTGAACATTATCGGTGCCCGTAGCTATGTTCTAATACCTAATATAAACAGCTTAATTGCAACCGAAACTTGCAGGTCCGCTTAATTGATTTACTATGTACGTCGATACCGAGTAGCATAAATGGCGTAGATTTGAAGTGGGATAAAATTTGCTTTGGCCGGACGTGAATATTTTTCTAAAAATCCGGCCAAAATTCTACAAAAATCTATTTGGCTTCCTTAAATATTATAGAATATTGTTTGGTCGCTGTGTTACCTGATATACGCGTAGTACAATAATTAAATCAAGTCAAATAAAAATCTCTTTATTCTGTTTTGGCATCACAGACGCTCTAATGAAATAATATCTTTATTGTTCATATAAAGATCTGAGTATTTATTTAAAAAAATACATATTTTAAAGCGCGACAAATACTTTATGTACTCATTGGTCAAATCATTGATTCAGTTTCAGTTTAAACTCTTTATGCTTCTCCTAGAACTATATGTTGTGTGATTACTAGCTTACTTGAAGAAGTATGTATAAAACAGTTAAAAAGTATGTATATAATATATTATAAGAAGTATGTATAAAATAGTTAAATATGAACAGTTTTTTTTTACTGAATAAGACGGATACCATGTAGGCCGGTATATTGACATCTCTAATTCTCTAGCCCAGATTAGGTATATGTCATTACTGAATTTGTAATAGTTTTTTTTACCGTGTAAAGAAGTACCGGATAGGCCGGATACCAGGTAGGCCAGTATATCGACATCTCTAATCCAGATTATACTAGGGAGTGAAAAATGGCGATGGAGCGAGCGTTCGACGATGCAAGCGATCGCAGAAATAATGACGGTACTGAAGTTTCACTCATCAGTCTTATGCAGATGGTTGCCAGTCATTACCTATGGGAAAAGCAGGCTTTCATACGTTCGCTTCCATTTTTGAAATTATATATTGTTTACGAGACTCATGGCAGTTAAAACGCAATCTGCAGGCTGGTTGCCAACAAATTCGAGTGAAAAAGTAAAATTACGAGATTGTAAGAGCGCGCTTAAAAGTGAGCTGCTTTTAACAACTCACTTGTCAAAACCAATCACAATCAAGCAAATGACAACTTACGATTCCATCAGGCTCCTGCTGGGATAATGTAAACACAATACGATAATAATACTCTGAATAAAAATATAGTATTACTATTACGCATTAAACAGCCTTTTACAAAGATAACAATTCTTTTATCGTATATATCTGATTTGTTGAATTATGCCACTGAGGCTATCCGTCTCGGATAGAGTTGACATCCATTGTGATATTTTATTATTACTCTGTGAAATGCAACGAGGCGGGAGAAATTGTTAAATCCTTACAATGGAGGTTCTGTCTTGGTCGGGTCGAGTGCGCGAAAGTTGAACAAGGATCTCAGTTCCGACGGGAATGTAAAGGAAGGGATTAATTGTATAATCTTCAAATAAGACAAAGTTTGAGATGGCGGTCGGCGAGTAGGATTATTTATGTGGACGGTGGGTACATACTACGGGCCGTGGGTCGGACAGACTGGGTGGCGCAAGTGGCGGCAGCCGGCGTCGCTGGCGCGTGACGTCACACGCCGCGCCCACGCCACCACTTCTCTCCCAATCTGCATATAAATCGGATATCGATAATGACGTCGCCATCGCAAGCAACCCGAAATTCGTTCAGAATCCGATAAGCCTTATGCCCGTGAAAGCTCTAATCCACAGAAGTTTGGATGACCCCGATAGTGGATGAACCTACCAGTCTTCTATTATGTAAATTTATCTGCCACATGAAATTTTCGGCCGACCAGTGCGGTCACCAAGTTTGCGGGCAAAAGTTACGGTATTGACTTAGGGCCGTATCAGTCGAAGATAGAAGTAACAATGGGGTGGAGAATTCGTAGTAAATATTTGTGTAAGATCTTGTCTGTTATGTATGTGTGTTTAAGTGTTGCGTAAAAACTAGTCAGGTATAAAAATGAGTTTTAACTTTTAGTGTGGGTGTAAAGTGGCGTGTTGAAATGGAGAGATTGTTGTGTGTACCGACGCCTGCTGGCAACGATGGGCACAAACGAGGCGCACTGGAAACACGACCGCGCGCCGTCCGCCCCATGTGGTCGCTACCGCCTTCCACATGCTTGCCAATAAGTAATAACCATACGCTACACGTACTAGCTACTCTGTTTAATAAGGATATTGAACATAAATTTGACCATGCCATTTTAGATCGAGATTTTATTGAAATTGCAATCAGATTTTTTTAAATTAGATTAACAATTTAAGAAATAAAATATATGATATGATTATGGTACCTATTTGGAATAACATTAGAATTATTAGAAGCTTTACTTAACTCTGCCTAACTCATATAATCTAAATAGTTCTACAGGCATTTATTTATTTTGTTGAAATAAGCAAAATAAGTGGCCAAAACGGGCTACGCGGCTAAATTGCCAAGTTGCTCGCTTTGCGATTGACGTTTTCGATGTAAAACTTTTTAAGAGGTCTCTCCTATTGAGTGCATGTAACTTTCCTTTTAGACCCAAGTACTAGCTCAAAGTAATGCAAACTTAGTGTGATTGGCCATCCTGTTTTTGTCGACAACATTTTACCTGAGTGTTTACAAGGATAGAGAGAATAGTTTAGTTTGAAGTTTTTAAACAGACAAAAAGTAATCAAAAAATCTCATACTGAAATTTGTTATTACTTTTAAACGTCTTAATTTCATGTTATGTTATAGCATAAACGAACGAAAATCAAACAAAACAGATGTTACCTAATAATGACAGATATTGTTGGGTTATTAAGGTTACATTTTTTTATTCAATATTCTTGGCCAAATCTTTGTTGGTTATATTAGCATGGTGAGTTCTGATACACAGTCTTAACTCCGATCTCAGTTCTAATCTTGTCAAACGTGCTTTTTTTTTCTTTTCTAATTAATTTATTCAAACCATGCGAATTACTGATTACTTTATTTATAAAGACTTTTCTTTAAATTAATGTACAGAAACAGTAATCAATAAGGTTCTTTTATTGAAAAAACTTTGATTCAATACTGACGTCCTATAAAAACCAAATTGATTCTAGAGTTATTGGAATTGGAATAATTATATAAATGAATCTCAGTAACTTACTTTCCTTTGCTCGGCTCTACGTGACGGAATCAATTTTAATCAAATCGTAAAGGTAAACTCCCTACGTCATTTTTACGATACAATTGGGCATATTAGAGTCGTAACTCGTGTACGAGCGCCCCGTTTTGCGTTTACGTATTGTTTACGTTACGTTCCGATATAGGAATGGGATAGATAACACAGTGGATGCTCCCTCCGTTTTAGTGTACGGGAGCAGCTTGCGGAATCGCGTTATTTTCATAAGCTACGGGCCTTGCCCTGACCCAATTCCTTTTAATCCATCGCTTACCTATAAGGTTTTATTGGCAATGGCCCATTACGACCTACATTATCAACATCATCATCCGATTTTACTATTTCCAGTCACGTAAACTTGAACGACGAATATAAACCATACGGCTATAGGACAAGTTTGCGTAGGGTTTTCTTTTGGGGAGGATCTGGGGTTCATCGACCGATGGTGGCACGCGATCATCTGACAGGTTGTTCCTTATTGGTCGGATATCGCGTGATGTTCCTTTTGATTGGTAAGCCACGTGGGATTCTAATTTTATTTGGGGATTCGGAATCGAGTGCAGTCAATAAATCAAGTAAAAATACCTATTTACGTTTTATGTCTAATTTTCAATAACTAGAACTGGACAATGTAAATTATTTTTCTGATCTCTTTTTGGGTCATGATAGTTTAAGACAGTCACAAGCTATTGGTAGTCTTACTAAAGTACAAGTAAGACTTCGTAACATTTTGCGAAGAAAATAAAACACATTTTAATCATGGAAAACGATCTCAGGTAGAAAAACCTACCCAATTTTTCCCAAACCTTTCCCCATGATGAATTCCCTTACCCCAATTCTCCAACTACTGACAAATTCATCTCACATCTTTAACCTTACGATATTTTTGGTATTCATACATCGCGTCGGTACTCAAGTCAACTCCTAAGACAAATATGAATAAGGTAATGAATTATATGGAAAGCTCCTTCCGTGTGACGTGTGAGAGATTGCGCCGCTTTGCGCCGACCTCCAAATTTAACCAGTCGTTTGTGCGCCGCGCAAAACTTGCCTCGAGGTTACATTAAGCCGATTGCCGGCGTCAATCAAAACCCGCCTTTTTTCGTAATGTAGGTGCGCAGCAGCGGCAGTCGGTACGCACACCACTGCCACTTTAACTAATGTCTTTATTTTTCAGCCGCGGATTTGTTATGTGCTAAGCAGGCATCTAAATGCTTATTGCTATCGTAACAAGATATTTCGCCGTAAAGGCGGTGTCGGAAACTAATGCTTTCCGGGAGATCCTTAAAATAACGACATCGGCTATTTTCCGGGCGGGTGGCCATTCGGCGGGCCGCGGCCGATCGAGACGTGGAGCCGTTCCTGATAAATTACAAGTCTTAAAACCAGTGGCAGGTAATTCGGCACAAATTCCAGGCTTCTGGCCCTCCGGCCTGGTACAGGAAAGTTTCAACGATTACTTTTACTTGTAATTTATGTCCGGGGGTACCGATAAAACGATGGCAAGGGAGGGTCACAGGTGACTTGCCGAGGAATTTCTCAATTTTTTTCCAGCTGACTTTGCAGATGCCATTTAAGTGCTTACGTTGCTCGTTATAAATTTATGTTACGCTGAATGCATTTACTTTCAACCTTAAAAAGTTATTATCGCGTTTCATGATACGCCATAGAAATTTCAGTAAAAACTGCGGTACAAAACGTTACTCATTTGATACGGGCGCTGACTGAATTCCGCAAATTCATTATGCCCATTAAGCGTTGTGAGCTATATGAATATTTCGTTTTATTTGTAATGAACTGAAAATTAAATCAGATAACGGAAAAAATGCGACGTCGTCAATTTTGAGCTGGTATTTGTGGGGGAATTAAGAGGTTCGTCGTATAGCAGGAGGTTGTGAGTTAGCCTGATTAATATTCGAGAGATGAGTCGTGGAGGGTGGGGTTGTGGAACATGTGTCGCGATACAACCTAGAGTAAGGACATTGGATAGAATAATCTCTTGCCTTTACTTTTCTCTCATATGTTACATATGCGTACGTTAGGAAAGCAAAATGCTGCTTGGTTTTCCGAGCTCATTGTACGAGTGCGATTCTTTTCAAAACGTTTGCTTGCGTCTAATTACCGATTTCTTTAACATATTATTATTTACTTTTAGAGTCCAAGTGCTGGGAAATGTTATGCAGACTACATTGTACTATTGGCCTTCTCGAGATATGTTTGTACTTTGTAATATCCATTGTGCACGTTCTGTCTGATATAGAGCTTTCATCTATCACTAGGCTAGTGCATGCGTACGCACGCACGCAAACACGCTGCAATTTGAGGGATTAGGCCGCAATCTTTCTGCCGTAGCTACTACCATAGTTTCAGCCACAGTTCCGCCGTATTGCCGTACGGCTAATTAACGTGAGCCTCACCGGCTTATTGACGACCCGAATTACCCATCGATGATTCTATATTAGAATTTGGGGCGCATTTAAATTCCGTAGCCATTCGGGTGTTAAATTTTGTTTGAAATTTTAAGTAAAGGTGCTCGAAAATTGCACCTAATTTACATAGAGAGGGTAAGAAAAAACGTTTTTGTGAGGAGTCAAGAAAAAGTTACCTATATTATATTTGCTTTGCCGTAAAAGTCTCAAATACAACAAGCGAATTTCAGAAAACTAAAATTTAAAAAGACCCTTATCACAAAAAACGTATAAAAAGTAAAAAACGGCTGAATCCATTTCGATAAAACATGTCAAAAACCATCGCTAGAAAACCTGCTTTCAAATAAAAAAGCCGTAACGAAATTGGTTTACACGTTTAAGAGCTACGGTGGCACAGACAGACACACATAGTGGTCAAAATTATAACACCCCTACTTTTGGGCCGGGGTGTAAAAAGACACAATAAAGTGCGTTTTTTTGATGTTCTCGCATCACCATAATATCGTAACTAAAATACTACAAAAAACATACTGCTCTTAAAACATTATTTAACAAATATGTGCAATAAAACGATATTCACATACTCTGTAATATTTATAAAACCAATCCATACAACCTAAAAACTGTCGTACATGACATCGTCAATAAAAACGACGACATAAGAAGGTTTGTGAACACGTAATCCATTTATAGGGAATGAAATAAAGATGGCGAGATTGGCCAGATCACAACGCACTTACACAAATTTCGTTCCCGCGTCTTCGTAGATAAATAATAGATGGAGTGACTCGAGCACAGTATTAGCAGTATGGACGATGTGTGCAAAAAATCCCGTGACTTAAGTGCTTCTCAGTTTTCTTTCTGTACTACATTTACAGCTCACTCACTGGTCGATAGAAACTTTATAAAAGCACAGATCTTCAGACATTTAAAGGATTTGCGACCTAAACAAAAAAATCAAGCCAACGTTTTAGGTTTATTTTTATGGAAATTAGTGATGATACAACACAGTCATTTACCTGATAGTAAGCGCTACGCCTGCTCATAACAATTGCAGTGTCACCCAGAACTTTTAATACAACAAAAAGCACTGTGTAGTACTGCATCGCGCTCATCACTTCGAGACATCAGATATTAAGTCCCACAAGCCCAGAAATTACAACGTGATTTTCGAAGTTTTGAAGTGAAGTGACAGGTACTCGTAGCAGCAGTGTAGACAGTGTTGCTACAGTAAATATGGAGGGTCTACGGAGACCGTCTACAACCATCGCTTTGTATAGCCGCGTGGCGCGTCGGTAAGCATGGCACACAGGTTGTCAGGTAAGCTCCCTTACTGTTATGTGTAGTGACGTTCAAACGTTTTGCTGCCTGCGTACTTTTGGACGAACCATGACAAAATTTTGTGGGTAGTTTCTGTTATACTTCATGCATGTGAAACGTAAAGTCTGTTTGGATAAAGTGGAAAGATAAAATAAAATATAAGATATAAAAATTTTCTTGTTTATATCTACTGCGTGAAGTCTACACCTGCTATCTGGATCTAACCGAAGAGCAGCTGAAAAAGCTTGAGCGCATACAAATTTTTGCGTACGGTTCACATTTGGCTTGCGCAAGTATGACCACATATCAGAATTTCGCACCAAGCTCAAATGGTTACCCATCCACCGTCGCCGGGATGCTCATGTTCTCTCTCTCCTGTATAGTGTCCTATTTATTCCATCTACCCCTCCTTATCTCAAAGAACGTTTTGAGTTTCTCCATCATTCTAATCCTCGTTCCCTTCGTTCCTCAGATACCCTTCAGCTCAAAACTCCTGTTCATTCGTCAACTTTCACCATACAATCTGTCCGTCTGAGGAATGAATTGCCCGTAGAAATTAGACATGCCAAGTCCATTGCTATTTTTAAGTATATGGTGAAGAAACATTACTTGTCTAATAACAGCTAAATGACATTGTAAGCATAATTATATTTATGTATATATATATTTATTTTATTTAGGTATGTATTAATTTTATGTTATTTATTTATAGTAGGTATTTAATTTATTTATATTTGATTAATTTTTAATAGTATATCACATTTACATTTAATTGGAGTTTTATAATGTAGACCACACTGACCGCAATGTTTCTTTTTAAAATTCCTGTCCGTCCCAAGGTTGCCTGTAAGAAATTGCACATAGCGATAAGGCCGCCCATTGTACCTACTGTTTATTAAATTTGTTAAGTATTGTTTTTCCTGTATGTTTGGTATTCAATGAAGCATTATTGTATTGTATTGTATTGTCTACAGAATATACAAAATGCATAATAAAACGTAGGTATTACAGTAAAAATGTTTCTGACTCGGTATATAATTCAAATTTTTGTGGTATATTTACTCTAAAATTTGATCTTAATGAGCAACGTTAGATTTTAGAAAGACATTAATCCTAAACCGATGCGTAGCGTAGATTCATATTTTGGAATTCACTTGGGTGTGCGTGCATTGGAATTATTGAACATTTACGCGCCGGTAATGTTGCGGGACCATTGGATTCACTCTATGGCGGCACGAGAGATTTATGCGTATACCATTCAATACACCTATTATCTAGTTTGTATCATAACGCCTCCAGCTATTTCATTAATCCAAACACTAACCGTAAATCGCACATGCGAGACGCATGATACAGTGAGCGGAGACCCTATTTAAACATCCGCGCGTACTAGCTGATCGGCAAAAAGCGCGATAAAATAAAAAAGTGCCACATTTCGCGGAGTTACTTTATAAGCGAGGCACATCGGGCCAGGCGTGGCAACTGCAAATGGCGCGAAACGACAATTTTAAAGCACAACATTGAAAATACCATATTATGTAGGTATCTGGTGTTCGCACGTGCGCAGCGATTACTCGCTTCCCGCTGGCAGCGAGCGAGTTGTATGCCGGCGCTTTTAACGCATTACCATGAATAATATATGCTCAAATTGAAATGTCGCACTCGCGTCGCTCCGGCTGCCTATCTGCTCTCGGCTCCGTAGGCAGCCTCCTTCTGTATTCTGCCCCTCGATTTCATCCTACCAATAGGCTTTACCTTTTATCGAAACCATTGAGCTCTTTTTTGAAAGACTTACTTGAATGGAGTTTCTATTGATTTCCATGATAATATCATACTCTCCACTCAAGACGACGTCGCGTCTGAACGTTGGCAAATTTTAATTTGCACAGATTTAGAAATATAACAAATTGTCACAACGAAATTATAATTTGACGGGTAACGTTTGACTTATCAAAAACAATTTAATGTAAAGCGGGGCTTAATTTCCTACTCAAATTAAACGCTTGTTAAAGCAGACCAGAGATAATTATTACAAGATCTAAAAGCGAAGTAACAATATAATTTCTAAAATTACTTTCGCCAAAATAGTCCTCTGTTCTTTGTATCTCGGCGGTGAAAAACGGAAGCGCCACAAAACGCCTCCCTAAATGTTTAATTTGCGAAGAAAACGGATTAACGAGGAATAGAATCTAAAGACCAAACATTGATGCCTCTCTATTTAATTACAGAGCAAAAACATAAACGGGACAGCATTAGTATATTAGATGAAGTTTAGAACCTACATAATTTATAGGGGTCCCGATTAGTATTAGAGATTACGTGATCATTATGCGAATTAAGTAAGATTTCCTTGGAAACTATTAAAAGGGATCTCACGAACTCCGACCCCAAAGAACGTGGAGGGTCACCTTCAGAAATCAAAGCCCGGGCCTTATTTATGACCTGAACTAGGCTGCCCTATTTGGCCGAAAGATAAGTCCCGGTATTGTACATAACAAAGTTTATACTGTTAAGGATGGGCACCTTACTCCATCTTGGAGGAAAGATAAAATCTCCATTAGTCGCAGATCTCATTCATTGCGTGCGTAAAGCTCGGCTAACTTGTGCGCACACAAACAGAGCTGGTGAAATGTGATATTTACAGAATGGAGGATAATGACCACGGTGAGTATACGATATTCTCGTGTTTATTCAGAAAGAGATACTTTGCTATGTTTATTTTTCAAAGTAATTTCATAGCAAGGTTGGAAACATATTATGTTGCTTTATTATTTGTACAAGATTCTTAAATAAAAGCAATGAAGCATATATTTGTCTTGCAAAATGTTTAGGAAAATTGTTAATGAATTGCTTTTGTCTTCAAACTAGTTCATATTATGAAAAAGCACTTTAAAGTTCGGAGGCATTCTCTTCAAATAACCGTCAGAGGAACAAGGTCTAATCAGATTTTTGGTAGATAAGACTCTAATTTGGACGGAGAGTGATGGCCCGTGTTATTTATTCGGGACTTCGGTCGGCTTGCGGTAATCTACCAGAGAGAGGGCTCGCCTGACTAATCCCAGGGCCACTACATGGGACAAATAAGTTTGTATAATGTTCAGAAGTAAGTATTAGTGCCGAGTGTTGCGGGTCCGTCCCTAATCAGATTAATTAGATGATTTTGCGGGCGTTATTAAAAGTTGAGCTGGCTAAAGCGGAGCTCCGTTACCTCGCCAAGATAGCCGGCTTATGCGCCGGCTGCGCCGCGTGTACTCACTACTTAGCGGATATTATACACACGCCCGGAATGCTCTTTAATGTTTTAGTATTTTCGACTGAGGTTGCAAACTCCGTGCCGTTTTGTTTGTACGCCACAGTGGGCGGCTGGAATAATTCACTTAAGCTTAACTGGGAAAGATAATTAGGATACTACGTCGGTTGATGCAAAATGAACGCGAAAAACAAGGTGGAAGATTTTTGTGCTCATTCTGAAATTGAATTTTATATTTGCAAGCAAAAGTTTTAACGAGATGAACATATTTTTTTTACTACATTTAGAAGGCACACATTGAATACTCGCAATTTCATTTTCGTAATTAGACATGGAGAGTGGGGATTCTATTTTTGAATTTTGCCCGACGCTTTTGCAAGGATGACTTTTGTGAACGGTTCGATGGTTCGGAGCTGGATGTAACAAACGTATTCAGAGAGCTTTTGTATTATGCAACGTGTGACAATGTGGGCACTGGGCAGTAGTGGTCAGACCGGCGACCGCCGGACGGATAGGTAGTTCTCTTAGCAGCGGATCACGGCCCGCTGGACACGGAACGCGCGACCGAGCACGGCTCGTGTGCTGTCAATCATAAAACAAAAAAGTCCGGGTGAAATTCCAACGGCTTACTCTGTTTAGGGTAGGACTGGACGCGCGAACCTTTTAACACAAAGCTCGCTGCGACTGAAGTTACACAAAGCGTACGTATTGTAAACACTAAAATGTTTGATAGAAAAGCAAATATCAAACCGATCTCACATGCGGTGGACTTTTGTGTTTTTTTATTACAATCTAGGTTGAATATGATAGAGATTTTTTCTTTGTGTCGTTGTACGTTTTAAAAGGCGATCAACGGCGAGCTCACGTGTTCGTAGTCTGGCCCGATAATGCGCTGTACAGCGATTCGTCGAGTCCATTCTTTTGTTGTTTCCCCTTTGTTCCCGTGAAAGGTAGCCGTATTGTTTTCCCGTCGGAATGCCCAGAGATTGCGCTAAGAGTCGAGATTAGTGACAACGTGACGCGTGTGTGTAAGCACCTTAATTTAGTTTCGATAATGCTCTAACCGCACCCAGTTCAGTCTTGTTTCCTTTGCAGATAATGTATTGAATATGTTAGTAATTAATAAATGATTAGGATTACCGCTGAGTTACGTTAATGTTTAGGGGATAGCCAAAGAATTATTTGTGGAATAGTAGTGGGGTAGAATACCCTTATAATACGAAAATAATCTCTGCACCGTGTACCAACAGTTGTAGGTCATCGTGTTGCTTAATATTAGGCATGACTTTGCCCTTAAGTTTCTTTATTGTAATGCCAAACGAAAACCTATTTGTATGATATTTTATTCTATACATCTTAGTTTCAGTATACATAAAAGCTGCACCGCGGGTTTGCTGTTTTCCTGTGGGAATTTTGATCGAAATCGTTTGTTAGTGCACCTGTGTGAGTCAATCAGTCACGATACTGTTTTATATGTTGAAAAAGACGTTAGTCATAGTTTAGTCAGTCACGTAAACAAGCACAGTGTATACGCTGTCTCTGAAATATATAAGAAATTTATCATCTTTCGTTCTCCAAGAACTGTGCAATTCAGTAACCTCACATGGTCTCCTAGGAGCAACGCTAACGCTAAGCTAATGTCGGATGCAGTGATGCAAATTATGCAAAGCATTTAATTGTATTCTAGCGTATCCGGCCTCTGCGGACATCTTATATTCATGTTCTCACAGATGACAACGACTAGACCCATTTGAATTTAAAAAGTCATATTTATTTACAACTGAATCAGCCGGCGAGATTTGATGGAAAACTAAATTTTGTCAGGGGTATGCTTATTCCGAAATGGAATGGCTACATGTTGAGAGCTATTCAAATTTATAACTTTTGTTTTAGAAATAAAATAATCTCTAGGAGACGTTAATTTTAGTGCTACAAACAAGTAATTCGTTTACACAGAGTACAAATAAAAAAAGGTGAACGGATAAACGGCTTATTTAACGTGGGTGCGTGCCTTGCGGAATTATCGTTCGTCGAAATGGACAGTCCGGCCCCTTGAGGAGCCCAAAGGGTTTGGTTTTCGTAGGCACTCAATAATTGAAGTCGTTGAAATTCCGGCTGGATTGTGGCGGCCGCACCTGAGGCGGGGAGTGGGACGAAGGGTAATGTTTAACGGGAAACAATAACGTTAATGTTTATTATAATGCCCGATTTATTGGCGATTCTCGTTTACGGGCAGAGTTAAATTCACGCCGGCTTATTAACGTGGAGCATCGCAAGCGACGCACTGCGTTTTACTGCGCGGTCCGGCTTAACGATGTAGTTTAATTAAAACTAAAACTACTGTGTAAATACATCGATCCGCCTAATGAATACGTACACCCATTCACGTTAATCAGGCTTACTGCTTTCTGCGGTAGAACGATCGCGAATAGAGATGGGTATCGGAGAACGAACTCCAGACGGCCACAGACCGCGCAATGAATAATAATTAAATGGGCATTAAAATGATTGAGGTGGGCCGTTTCTGAGGTAGTAGCACGCGTGCCTCGCTAAGCTTGCAATTATCGGAGTTCATTAGTATCGGCCTCATATTTTTCAAAGTTTTAGTGGAGGTAAAGGAGGTAAAGGTGGTCTGAGCGTGGGCACGCATTAATCTTTGAAATATTATGGTCTCTTCATCATAATTTCCTCAAGCCCAGGACAGTAAGAAAACTCTTCCACGAAGTATTAACGTCATCTTTTTAGTTATGAGAACGCGCATAAATTTAGCTCTAGAGAAATCAGCTATGATTAATTCTTAGTGAAATCAACATAAATGGGAACTATCTCTGGCGTTTAATTTCACATCCCTGCGCAAGATGTTACTAAGCCAACTAATACGCACAAATTATCATAATTTGACGCAAACGTAATTAATACCCGGCAAATACGTACCTAAACACAGTTAGTATTCCATTGACATATCCTAATAGACAGGTGACGCGTGCCATATGTTAAGAACGGCATCAATGGTTTGGCATTATAATAGACAGTTATTAGATTGCTAAAGTAAACAACACACCAAGAACGCACATATCATAAAATATAATAGATCATGTTTCTATAAACCACGAAAAAATTCTTTCGCAAAAATACATTGCATCATCTATGCACCTCTTTCCACGGCGCATCTTAGCTACCACGCATACATGACATACTGAATATTTAATCTGGATATGCCAATTAGTCAGCAACAGCACTGACACAAATACTAACTCATAAAAATTTCAATAACGTTAAGGGTTTCCAAGTTAAAGAATTGCTGAGCTGATGGTTTGCGCAAAATAGCATGTGTGTTGGACGGCGTACTTACACGGCATATGATTGCGCAAACTAGACATTCAGCCACGAGGCAAAGCATGCATGTCCGAATAAAGGTTAAATTTCATTTGTCAGCCCGGCACCCGACAATCACCGACTCACCTCGTGCATTTGGGAATTCTTTATATGAAATTCCATACATATAAATTATAGTCACCTCGTAATGTCACCGGTACGTCTCGTTTGCGAGTGAACCACTCGGTGACAACCCGCCGCCCGTATACTTGCCACGCGGTGACCGCGGGTTGACAACGCGCGGGTCTCGAGAGGCCCGCGCGCATCCCACGAATCATTTGTTTCAAAAATGTCATGCACTTCGTCGAATCCGCACCGTTAACTCGCCGACCGCGTAATGACCACCCTTGAACAACGAGTGGACGCCGAGCGGTGAGGCGTCATTGACCGGGTGTCGGGTTTATTCATGAGTTATGATCTTAAAGCTTATAAGTACATGATATATCATAATTTTTGTCAATCATAAGCAGTATTTGACCTCCGCTACCTGTAAAATATTGATGATTGAATTAAGCCCTCGGTATCGTGAAATACGTGACTGGAATTTATTAGGGTTATGATAGGCGGGTTTGTTTATAACATTAATATTATACTGAACCTCTGTCACTATAAGAACACTTACTGTTTCTATAGAAATATTTATTATCAATGTAGACTTTACGCGTAGTACCTGCTTCGAAAGCAAACCCCTTTTGGATATTTTTATGGATGATTTACTAAATCCCTACCCGAATATTTTATGGAAACCCATGAACCTAACGTTTCTATGGCTGCTCTTTTGCACAAGGACGGGAAAAGATATTCTGGTTTTAATAAATTGAATACTCTTAAGAATATATTTTCCGTTTTAGTACAGAGTAGAAGAATTTGGCTCAGGTACCTACGTTACAAAATATAATAATAATATACAATTTGGCGTCGAGTCTTTTTCTTATATATTTCTATCATATACCACTCCGCACTGTAGGTACGAAGCTACAAGTACATAGCCGGACACCGACGGCGGGTTGCGCGTCGTTACACGTGTCGCGTCAGAAGAGATAAGAGCTATGCGTTAGAAAGAGAGGCGCTCTGTAGGTTAATATGACTGGTAGGTATGCAGCGCTACGCGAGCTGAATTGAATTTTAGTGCGTCATAGCAAGAGTCGCTATTTGTTTAAATTTCTTTGCGGAGTGATGCTTCTGTCCCTTAGTATTCTATGATATAACGAACATTATAACGGAGTAATATTTAAATTAATTCGACCTAGAGCGTCTACCTTAAAAGGACAAACTACTTAGATAAATAGAAAATGAGTTAAAGCACTTTTGGACTATTTTTAACAAAAGATACCCATCGCTACTACATATGTATTCTTATTGCCTGTATTGTTACTGAGATGCAAAGGTGTTACTTGGCTCACTTCTGTTAAATGAAATATTTGGTACTGATGCCAAATGCTGATTGCAATTCAATGCAATGCTATTTATTTTCAGCTCGTTATTTATCTAGCCATAAATATACATATGCTGGATGATAGCTCCAATTAATAATACAATTTAGAAGAACGGCCACTTGTGAAAAAATTAAAAGAAGTGAAATTCTCACAGGTCAAAATGAAGTGATAACTACCCTCTATAAAAAGCGCATCACGATAAAAAACCAAGAGGGGTTTATATGGCGGCGCTTTCGCTTCAAAGGATAATCGTTCACACGTCTAAGGCTTCCTCCGGGGTGTGGGTAAGCGAATTTATGTGCAAATACGCCTCGGGACTGGCCAATGTGCTAATGAAAGGTAATACATTATTCAACCCTTGAATTATACAGTGGCATGTAAATCGATATTTGCACCGCATAACCACAATTACTGTTGCAAAATCGTTTGTAGGGATAACCGAAATTTTGAAACTACACAAATCGGGTTTGGGCACAATGTTGCTCTAATTTATGGAGCAGAAATGGTGTTAGACTGATTTGTATACTTAATGAAATCAAATTTCGAAACGTGCCAACTTTATGCGTGCTAAAATCTAAGTTTTATTAGTTTTCTGAAACTTTGATCCGTCCATATCAATACGCGTGGGCTCTGATTCAAAACTATTTTAATCGATTGTAAAATAAACAGAATGGAATATTTTACACACTGAAATATAAATGGAAAAACCCACTCGACTGGCCATGTACGGGCGTTGATTAGACCGGTTGAAACAAAAACTATTCCCAAACCGGGCGCAACAAACGAAGTGGAAAAAGTCGATATGAGAGAGAGAGAGAGGTAGGACTATCTGATTGTAGAACGTAAACGGCAATCGCCGAGATGCGTTTCACAGTGAATGCGCACCATTTTTAAATGATTACTGTCCCCTCCTACCCGTTAGGGTTGCATATGTACCCAGCTCGCCTCATAACCATTGATTGCTTCTATCTGCACAATCGAACCGCAGTTCGCCACACGCACAACCCTATTACAAAGAAATGTGAGCCAATTACAAAAAAGAAATACGACATCGAAGATTTTCATTATCTGGCTGGGAGTGGATGGGATGTCCTTTTTGTTCAATGCCGCTTCATAACGTGCCGCGATTGGAGCTCAACTAATGAAATATCGAACGGATAGAACACCTTTGTAGTAATGTAGCCGTCGCAATTAGTTAACGACTTGTTATTCGTGAAAAGCTTCAATTAGTTTTGTGTTTATTTTATCTTTCACATACTCTGTGCAATAAAAACAAATGTAGATACTTTAACCGTATCTAGGTTATTGCAACTAAAAATAAGTTTTTATGTAACTGACGCAATAAATCTAAGCGTATATACACTCCACAAAGACAATATAACAGACCGAGCAACATAAAACATGCGATACGAGTGTAACTGAATAAAATGAAAAACCGTCCGTAACAGCAGTGAACTCATTCGTTGGATATGTAAAATGTTAAAGCATCTAACCACAGGACAAGCGGAATACCGGAATTCATGGCCGAGCGTAGAACGTACAGACTACCATGACAGTAAACCTCGCCGAATCAAAACAACAGTGCATTTGATTAAAATAAGCAAAAAGTCATGTTATGACGTGAGCGCTACGTCCGTATGCGCTACGCTCACGCTTGCCTTAGTCACTCCCACCCACCCAAACAGTTCCTGCTCGACATATATTCAAATCAATGAAGTATGCTATTAATTCAATGGAAATAAATGACAAGAACATAATAAAACTGCCAATGATGTTAAAACATTCTAATTTGACACTTAAATAATAGATCACAACAACTCTACCGTGTAATCGGCTATGCAGTTATAGATCACGTAGAAGCTTGAAGTGCATAACGTCGTAAATATCTCAGATACGCATGTCGAATACGAGAGAGACGCAACACTAAAATGGCACATCTATTCTAAACGGAAGCTAGAACAGTATCAAGTTACAAATCGTACAGAAAATCTAGACATTGTTGGCGGTGGTCCAATCGAGAAGTGATCATAACTGTCAATATTCTTCGAGCACAACATGCGTTTAAATCCCCCTCTAGTGCAGCAGAATAAAAGAAAATGAAACAATCCTAGTCTTTTCAAGAAAGTGTAAAATTAGAAATCTGTCCGAAACCCTGGTAGACTCCGGGCGCTTCTAATCTAATTATGATGATTCACTGAGTTACCACTTCGCGGGTCTCAGCAATTTCTTTTAATAGTCTTGGCGTTTTGAAGGTCTAAAACAACTTTTTAATTAAATATAATCAGACTGAAATGTCAGCAATAACGCGGTGTCACGGGGGCGAACGGCAACTTCATAACTCCGATGCGGCCGGCGACACGGCCCTGGTTGACGTGCCATCAACGCGAACACGTTTTATTGGTAATTATGGCAAGTGGTAAAACTTAACTCCGCGGTGGAGGGACGCTCCGCTCGAGAAAATGCACATTTGTGGAGTTTGTAGTCGTGGAATGGATTTTAGTTTGAAACAGAAGGGGTGCTTCTGCTGAGCGTAGTTAGGTGATATTGCTCTCGTTAGACTGTTGCAGCGCTAGCGGGTCCACATTATATTAACCGTCGACCTATACGAGGTCCCAAGCGAGAACCGTTGAGACCAAATTCGTCAGCACCAATAGACACATCGAGTGTATAGACGACAATCTAAACAGTTTATTCAAACAGTGGCAGTCGTAAACTACGAACTCGCATGTTTCGGTATACCTAGTCAGTGCAACGTTACCCGTATATTTACAGCGCTGTCGAGTTGTCAAGTTGCGCGGCAACATTTGGCCGACATTTACATAGAATTTCATATTCATATCAGAATTAGGTGGCACGGTTGGAATCGGAGGCGGTACATACTCTATGCCGCGCGACACTGCGGAACTACCCGCGGCCGCAGCGTGTCACCAAGACATTGAATCAACACTTTTCACAGTATTATTTTTCTAGACAATGTCTGCGACAGACAGTATGGTAACAAGAGAAGCTACAATAAAAATAAACTGCTCTAAGATGAAACAATATCTCGAATACTAAGTAGATAAAAATAACATTCTACATTTACTACATTAAAAAACTTTTGAGACTTTTATTGTTATTTGCTTTTCAAGTGTTTTATGCTTGACAAACAAATGCGTCTGCGAGTGTTGATATAACTTCATAAAAGCATTTATCTATTGAAATCGCCGCAATGCACGGTATCGTAACGGATTTGCTCTCGCAATGCTTAAGGGTATATTTGTTAATAGCCTGAGAAAATAGTAAAATATTTGAAATTGAAAGATGATGAATTCATTGGGAAACTAAACATTGTTTTCTTTGGCTTTATTTATCACGGTTGAATGTAACAATAACTCGTGCATTGCTGATGCGAAAAAGACAAACGAAAGATAAAACAGTGCAAGCTATATTGAATAAAAACTTTACTCTTGCATACTAATGCTTAAATTTGTATTCGACTGAGTTTGCTTGACTTTTCATTAAGTTTCTCGTTTCGTCGGGTGGAGATGAAAATCAAAGTAATCATTAACTCTAATTATGCTTCGTACAATTCTTAGTTGCATGTCTTGTTTGTTTCTAATTGAGACTCATTAAGCAAAATTTGCTACCCGTGAAATATTGTTAGGCAATGTGAGAATTTGAACGTAGCTCTACCATAGCTCTTTTCAATGTAACAATGGATCTTTTACAGACGTGTCTCAAGAAAAATGAGATGCATTTCAAGACGGAGCTAAAATAAACTGGTCACAATGCAACAGTCAATGTGACAGAAGGCTTAGTGTGCCGTCGTCGCTACGAAGCCTTACAAGAGTGCATTTTAGTTAGAAAAAGACAGGTACTAGGCGTGCATTAGGCGAATTAAAAACTTTTCCTCGTACGGCTCTTCATTTGTTTCTGAATGTAAAAGCGAAAAGCTAGTGTGACTGCGTGATGGGAGGAGTTGAAATCAAACGTTTCTAAACGGGCCAACTTCAAAGGGCGCAAAATGAACATGCTGAATGTATAGTATGCATTCGTAGCTATAAGTTGCAACGCTACGGTCATGAGCAGGTAATCGCGGCGATCGGGCAGAAATATGTTTTCATGTGATGGGCACTGAACTGTGGAATACCCTTGCATGTTGCGGGCAGGGGTGGTATAAATACAGATGAAATGTTATTTGTTGACTGTGTTTGGCAGCTTTTCCTTTTTTGGCACCCTAACTGATAGAAAGCTGTTTAAATGAAGGTAAACTATTTAGTTTTAAGTTAAGCTACTCAGCCCAATTTAATCTAACCTACTTATTTCGAGCGTAGGCACCAAATGCTTAAACAAAATACAAAATGAAACGAAGCAGGTGACATTGATATGTATACTAGACGGATTTTATCGACGGGATCAAACCAAATCTAAAACTTTCACAGAACTATTTTGTAACTCATAAAATATTTAGTTGCGTATAAAACCGCAACCAGCGTACGCAAGCCGTACCTTTGAAAGCCTTAACTGGCTATTACACATTTAGGATGGAAAACCTTCGACAAGAATTACAAAGGTCAAATGTAATAAATTTAGTTTTAGGCCGCAAACTATGCGGTCAGAGATTTTTGGGGGAGGTCGAGCGGCCTTTTGTTTTGTCGATGGCTACTTTATTCCATGTAATCCATTAAGACACATAACGAATAGACGCCGAAGGGATTTCATCGGCGGCCCTCTTAACTGCGCGACGCTGGGCCGAAAGATTTGTAATGTGTTGGGGAGCCCTTTTTGTAGGACACTCTCGGATGGGATGCGGTTTTCTAAAGGCTATTTGTTATGATTTCGAACAAGGTCCTGTCAGATGAAATGGCTTTTGTTATATTTTATTTTCTGGACCGGATATTTTTAAGACCCTTATACGACTGGCTGAAACACAAGGTTTAGTTGCTTGAGTAATAGACTGGAACGAACGAAGTTGCCTTTGTAGTAAGGATTTTTGTAGAAAATACCTTAACAGTGGTAAACGAAATATCAAGCTTTAGCCCAAAAAGAAGCGAGTTTAGAATCATACAACTGAATGAATTTACCATTGCATTTTTTACAGAAACATCGCAAGTATATTAAAACTTTATATTAATTCAAGGCAAAGTTACAAGCAATAAATTTACTTTAGGTTGAAAACTTTTGAGTGTTTTTATCAAACCAAAAACGTAATAAATAATAAATCAGCAAGTAAGTATACAAAACTCCCTTCAACGATGTTTTTAAGTTCGGAAAAGATGTTCCCAAGTACAAAAATAAATCACTCCCGGCGAACTTGCACAATTGCTTTCTATTTTTCTCGAGCAGAAAAAGAAAAGTTATAACTTCTCAACCAATTACAGCATTCTAGTTACATCAATGCAGTAAATCCAACCATTTCTGCCGAAGAGGAAAGTTTCAAAACAACTCACTCTAAAAGAATCCAGAAAAAAGCATAAATATCAATAGGTGGGGACGTCTCACAGCGATTTAAGCGAAATGGTCCCAAACACGCACCCGAATGCGTTTTACGACATATAATATCGAGATTCGGAAGTGATCAATACATTTACGGTCATGATGAAAACTTTCTACGTCAAAACATAACTCTAAAAATAACGATACGGTTATTTCACGGAATACAAATTACAATGTAGAAAAACGACTCTAAGCGTCGACATTATGGAATCATTAAAATTTTTCCCCTGTGTACTGTTACATGATTTCATTATTAACGTTTATTTGCACGCACACAACCCGCTAAATAAAGCCTACACTTTGATATGATAATAAATTAAATAAGCGTCATAAATACCACCACCAAAATTAAATTAACGGATTATTTGCGTACGCAAATGTAAAGTAAGTGATTAAGCGTTTCCAACACGTGTTCGCTCCCAAAAGACTAATACGTTATGTGGCATAATTACTTTAGGTAAAATGGTGCGCCAGTTTAGGGTAAGATGAAGAAGAATCGCAGGTGTAAATGGCCACCTATTGCGCTTTCCATCACGCCGCTCTTAGTTCCGCTGAAAAAGAGCCGCGGCGCTACGAAAATCAAGCTAAACAACATGGAACGCGGTCGAATTTGGCTCGCATTGTTTGCACGTTGTGTCGTACCACGTTTGCGGAATAACCAGATCCGGACAGCGCACCATTTAGAGCCAATCCCCTAGTGGCTTGTTGTATGAACAATTAAGTGAGCCAACCGGCCTTACCACGGGAAGAAACCTAATGAATGTTCGCCGCCGCTAAGTGATGGTATTCCTATTGTAGGTTGATCTTTTCAACCCGTCCCATCGTCAACTCTATTTTGTTTAAAACACTAATTGCTTTATATCATAATTATATTTCTATTTCAAAAGTTTTAAGCGTCTCTCGGTAAAAGGCCCGACAACCAACAAATTACAGGGAATGCAGCTCGAACAATGTGAACAATTTCAAAAGAAAATTCTCACCGAACCGCAACCGTTAACGAGCCACAAGCGCTTCGAGAACTTACCTGTAATGATAAAAATAAACATATAAAGAACGTTTGGCGCTATCGGGTGTAACAATATGTTGTTAAGTTTGAACAAAGCTCCGTCGCCATAATGAGCGTTGCGTGCGGCGCATCAAACATGTAAGCAAACAATTTAGGCACGCCTGAGTAAATACGACTGCGAAATATCTTTGCTTGGGCCCGTCTGAGTGCGGCTTTTCTCCAGTTTACTCGTGAGCGGCTGTACCTCGAATTTGTGCTGAGCGTCATCTTTTCAACAAAGCTCTTGTTGATAATGAAATACAAACACTATTCTTCAGTCAAATTCTCACGGTGCAGCGGGCTGAAGGCAAATCTGACAGATCTGTTTATAGACGCGCTTGTTTATTCTACTGCGTACTTTAATGGAAATGTAAACCTTTGGAGTTTGATGCAGCAGTTATTAGACGCAACAGATCAAAAAGGTCGGGTGAAAGGGTTTTATAATTGTTGGATAACAAGTCTGATGGGGTTAAAGTTTACGGTACGTACTTATAATTTTGAAGCTGCGGTATGGTGAATGAAATGAAAACAGTTACAGAAAGTTACGATTTGAAATATTTTAGTTAGCTCAGTACTCCGTCATTAATAAACCGATTTGGAAAATTCTTGTGTTGCATTTAGTAAAGCTTCAAGGTGGAAAATATACATCGATATTCGATCTTGGATTTTGAAGATACTTCAGAATAGATGTCGGTATTTTTTGTTATTGTGGAAATACTTAGAAATTAAGACCTTAAGTTCTATAGTATATTATATGTTCATGTTTTTTTTTGACACAATAGTGAGTTTAATCTTGAAAATTTGTAATGAGAAAGCCCAACCCTTTACACATCCCAGTAATAAGTACCACGAGCTGATTACAAAATTGATTAATGATGTGTAACATACTAAGCAACACAACGTGGCGAAGGTGAGCCCAAGTTTGCGCCTAAAACGCTACAATTAAGTTTACTCCGTATCAGGGTGAGAATAAATTAATTTAAATTAACTAAGCAAAGGGGCCTAAGAAATGGCCCCCGTTGCTAGTGCCGGAACCTCGCCTCTATTCAAATAGCTACGAGACAAAAGTGTAGACACAATAGAATTACCTGGGAGTACGTAGTGTAAATGACGATTCATGAGAAACAAAAGATACCGAGAAAGAACGAAACATTTAAAGAACTTAAAATGTTCCTGAACCTCATAAAATAATCGTGAGAACCAATATCAGCACATATCGTGAATCAAGTGTTCACGTAAAAATATTAGCAACATAAAGTGGAATATTCAGTGAATACATTTTCTCAGAAACACGTATGCAACAAATAACGAGTGCGAAACTTACCAGCACAGCGCAAATAGAAATAGCAGACAAAGTCTGCATTAGGCAACAATACGTAGGATTTCGCATATATTAACGTCTTGTCCTTTGGCCAGATACCTCAGAAAGTTTGCCGTGGCCTGCGACGATTTACATTGCTTCCGAAACAGTAAGACCAAGTCTGAACACCGAACCGTGAATGCAAGTCTTGAACTTGGCTAACGTATACGCAAACTATTTTGTAATGCGGAAAGAATGTGAGAGAAAAGGACTGGCGCAAGGTAACGTTTTGGGTTCTTTGCGGTTTTCGGCAAGAAGCGTAAATGTTTTCCGAGGCAGGTGTTTTACGGTAGTGTAAATAAAAGGGATGAGAGATAATACCCTTTCTCTTAGGCAGATTTTTGTCTCGCGCATAAATGTTTATGTTGTATCTAAAATGTGTTTGCTATGTTTTCTATCGTACCGGAAAAGGAGTGAGTGATTTTATTTTGAGGCACAGGTTTCGTATAATGATCTGCCTTTTGGCGGCCTTGTAACACAACCTACTATTTATGAATCTAATAAAGTCTGACCGGCAATTGGCAAAGATTCATCAGTTTCAGTAGTAATAATTTCCATTTTTAGTGTCTCTAACTAGCTATATTTTATCATTTACAGTGCAGTGCTGCAGACGATTTTGCTTAACAAATTTCTGTGTGTTGGCAAGTGTTATAGCCAGGTGTGTGCTTACAATGAGGAAAAAGACTTGCTCGTCTCGTCACTCAATTATGTATAAAAAATACCACCTTATCGATTTTTGGACATTATATAAAAAGTATACAACATTAACTTTAACGATTCACAAAATGGTCTTAAAAATCGCAGCGGCATTCCGTGATTCGACTAAATGTTAAACGAAAGTAAACAACGCTCATACTCATTACATTAACGAGGCACTATCTAATCACAGCTCAGTTGCCAAATGATGCGGTGTACGGTTTAAATGAAGCCTTACTTTAATCTACAGTTAGGAGAGGCCGGATCAAAAAAACCCCTAACCGTTAAAATGCACGACAAACATTTGGATAACTAAAGGAAGAACAAATGCATCTATTTTTAACTGACTTCAAAAAAGGAGGAGGTTCTCTGTTCGATTGTATTTTTTTTATATTTTTATTTTTTATGTTTGTTACCTCAGAACTCCGTCATTTATGAACCGATTTGAAAAATTCTTTTTGCGTCGGGTTCAGTATAGCTACGAAGTGATCCCATATAAATTTCATCGATATGTAACCTTGGACTTCTAAGATACATTGAAGTCGGTTTTTGTTTTTTTCTAAAAATTAATTATTTTAATCCAACTTAGCAATGGGACGAGCAAATCGTTCGTCTGAACATAAACTTCACGCTTGCTCATAAAAAATCCAGTGCAGAACTCTTATTACCAAGCAAAGTACTACGTATTGCATTGCGCTCATCAGCAAATCATCAGTAATTTCGCTAGCTAAAATGCCCTTCAAACCGGAACCAAGTCCTACTTGGCTGCTAAATAACCGTCAAAGCGGTAGGTATCAACCTAAGTGGCCTGTCGCATACGAGAGACCTACAACCTAGTAAATTACAATGCTTTTCCATGACTGTTGCGTAGTTTTCTACGTTTGTTTTAGTCATGTTTTTGTATTAATATTCCTATGTTTGTTCATATATTTCTTGTAACATTTTTTTATTTTGATTGTAGTGTGAGTCAGTATATTAATAAAGTCAATCAGAAATAAGCGTGATGTGTTTGTGTGTGTTTTTTGAATGGCTGTAAAACTATTAGCAAACTAAATTTCTAAACAACTTATAATTGTGCCTTATTTAATTTTGCGAGAAAACTTATCTATATAAAAATCAAACTGGACTTGCAAACTTATCTTTTTACATTTTAAACTAGAGATTAATATAACTAGCAAATAAGACAGTAATTAGTAGTCTAGTCAGCGAACATTCCTTGTTCATGTTCAAACCCTTTCAGCAAATGCACGCTTGGCAAGAAAGCAATATACAACGTTACATTGAGAGAGACTTCATTAATTCAGAGCCAGAAACGCCTCTTAAGATAACACTAACGATTAGTTTCAAAACGTATGTTGGAATGCAAGCGCACCCATCGGCGTAGATACGTTTATCGTTCGCAGTAAACCACCACGATATGTCAGGCTGCATGCGCTTTGAACTACGTGAGGCATAAAGCAATAATGTTTAAGAGACCCACAATCCGCTAGCAGTGCCAAGAAACACTTCTTTATTTCAACGACCTTAAAACCAGAGTCGCTTGTGCGCGACCTATACATTTACTCTAAACTCTCTGCTTGCACTATACCTGGCTTATTGTTTTAATTTACAACACGTCCCGCTAAACGCACCCATGAATGTTATCTTTATCCACGAATAACTTTCCAGGACTTTTCTACTGTTATCGCGGTCGTTCCACGTGCGTTAACATACACTCCGCCACTGATTGATGTTTTCCTAAAGAAGGGAAATAGTTTTGGGAAACCACTCACTTACTTCGCACTGTCCAATGACGTTTCGCGATTGAAACCGCGCGCGGCGGTGACGCTGGCTAACTTATCACTTAGCCACGAACAAACTAATCCGAGGAGATTACCGACCTAATACCATGACCTGCTCCGATAACTCAAGAGCATTGTCGGCTGTCCTTTATCTCTAGAGTCTCGATATTGCCGTAATTTATTCCGGAGAGCCAAATTAAATATAAAACGTCGTTGCGGTGTATCACTGTTAGTGACTGTGATAAATGAAGCCATTAGTAACGCGAGCTGTACTTTTTTCGGTTGATCCGGCGGCGTCGACGGGCCGGGGGTTGTGGCGAGCGGGAGTTTGTGGACAATTTCATTAGAAAACGTTACAAGTGTGTTGTCGGGTGACGGGGTGAAGCGGGGTGACGCGCGGGATGGCGGCGGGGCGGAATTACAAGCGGCGCGATAAATTTCGTCGCCTCGCGACATTAGGCTCGCGGCAAAATAGGGGTGCTAGCTAGACACCGGGGCGTAGAGCTCCGCCAGCGGCGACCAGGAAAAGCGTTGATCCTTGCGCAAAATTAAAACAAGAAACGTCCGTGGCGAACTATAAAAACGTCGTATAAATCTCGGGCGCCACTTTCAATGTAAGGACTGCGGGTCTGCGGGCCTTTATCGGGCTCCTTGCGTTATTTGTGTTACACGCCTTACAGGTGTGCTCCCCGGCCGATATTGATCGCGATAGGTCGCACTGATTTTTATTCGAGTGAAAATAGTTTCCCCTAAATTGTTTTTCTAAGGATTTGGGTAAGGGATTTTCGCTTTTACCTCTAACGTGATGACGCGAATATATTTAAAACGTGAATATAACGGTCCAATTTTTTTTTATTATTCATCCCCAAGATTAGCTTGGATTGCAAAATCATGTTCGAAAATTAGCTTTTTTGTCTCTTCATTCTGTCGATTTTTTTTATATGACATTGACTTATAAATTTGTGGTTTTCAAAATCCGCTGGATTTAGATTAGGGTATGCTGTCAATCTATACCGGAACCAAATTGACATGGTGATGTAGGTGGATACAACGGAAACCATGAACCCTTTTTACGTCAGAATTGTTTAGATTTTCGCATTCATCCAGGATTCCGAATGAACATCTTTAATGCCTTGTATTTGTTGTTGCCTCCGAAACCCAAATCACGCGTCCAGATGACCGCACTTTATCCAAAATGACTTTTCTGTACTATGTTATCATGGATTTCTCTCTGTTCCTTAAATACGTAGACTCTGTTTGTCACTTAAAAGTGGGTAAAGGTAATATGTGATTTTGGATAATAGATGGCGTCACTAAATTACAAAAATAAGTTAAAGCCCAAGGTTGAATGTTAATTTTAAGATATGCCTAAACAATGAAGGACCAGGACATGAAAATTTGTGTCAACAGCTTGCCAGTGCAAAGCTGTTCCACACAAACCTATTCTGGTGTAGCTGTGACAGTGACAAATAAGCGTAAACCTTTCTTTGCTTCGATACTTCATTTTTAAAACATCAAAGGAACCTAAAAAACACAAACCTGCTACATCTCTTCGAAGTCACAAAAGAAGATTTGAATAACTGTCCAACAATAAACAGTATAACAACTCATCCTCCTTCAACTCGACTGACTTCGGAATTCGTCAAAGCATTCCCGATAAAACGACATACCTTAGGACCTCTCAAAGAGATTGCCAAACATTATTTGTCTATAACATTTTCCTATTCCTTGAACGAATCGTCGACAAACTATCTGCAAGTATTCTAAGTTATGTTTTAAACTTAACTTGGCTGAGTGAATTTTATGAGTTTCGAAACAACCAGTAGCTGGAACAAAACGGTTGGCAACCGGACGTCTTTAAAGAAATCAAGTTGCGACTTCTTGCTTCTTAACGTCGTGGTCGTTTTTACAAAGACCATAAGAATGGAGGTTAAAAAACCCAAGTGGAAGTAAATAAACATTAAACACGAGCACTTAAGAGCGTTTTCATTAAAGAGGCTACAACGTTGCATGCTATACTTAAATAGGATTCTATGGAGGAAAAACTAATTACGGGTGACAGGCCAGTTAAGCTGAGATGGTAAAATGTTTGATGCGACTGGTAGTATGACCGTTACAGCGGATATAATGTTGATTTAGCTTTACATTGATGTAAATACTATTCATTGGCTACGGATACCTAATTAGACTTTGGAAAAATAAATGCTGCCTAGCGATCAACCTATAACGAAAACATAACTCTCTGACATAACATATGACAGCGTCTGTGGTGCAGAAGCGGGGCAGGTTTGCACAAATCTCATACTGCACTAATGTTGCGGGTTCGATTCCTGCGACGGGACAAATGTTTGTGCACAGAAAAACGCAAGTATTTGTTTCGTGTTGTCCGCCGTAGGTGTTGTGGGACTATGGTCTTCATGGTACTCCATAGTAGTTAGATACATGGATTCCTTAGGGTCTAGAATAAATACGCCCATCAATTACATACGTGATTGTTGGGCGTATTTTTTTATTTTATAACCCTGACCACTTGCAAGTTACCAGATCATGCATATGTACGGAACATTAATTGAGACCGTAAATAAATAATACACCCAACGATCACATACATACATCCTGGCCCCTAACTAAGATTCCCTGTATCTAGGGTACCAGGAACTACAAAGACCGTGGTTCCCAGATGAAAGACAATACCCAGACACGAAACAAATGCTTGCACTTTTTTTTTCTGTGTACAATCATTTGTCCTTTCGCGGGAACCGAACCCGCATCCTTAGTGGTGTATTAGATTTGATCGTACCTACCCAACTACTACACCACAGAGCATACATTTCTACTAACCATGACACGACACCAGGCTAACTTAACTGTTATGTATGTGATTTGTGAAGAGTTAACTCATCATTATCATTTATGGGCTGATGATGAACTTGCATTCATGTCTTTGCAATGATCAAAAATATTTCATTCAAAAAGCGCATGCTTTAGTATACTCGTAGTAAAAAAACATACGACTTTGAACCTTACGTAAACATCATGTTTACCAATCAAACTTTGTATCATAACGCTTCACTTCACAAACGCGCATAACAAGAAAAATGCTCAAAAGGAAAATTATTGACTGGGGGCAAACATGGGGAGCCATAACATTGTTACTGTTACAGAGCCATTGTAGTTCGTTTTGTTACTGTTTACTTTTATTAGTACGCCTTTGATAGCTGCAAGTGTCGCAGTTTTTATGACGGCACCCGCAGCGCAAGTAGCTCAGTACCTAATCATTTTATATTAAACAAGCTTTGGTCGCAACTACGCTTCGACGTAATACGCCCCGTCTAGCAATGTTCGCTAGAGAAAAAGGCACTTTGTCTATTCTTCTTAAAGCAAACGTCTCATATTACCCTTTGTTGATATAAAGTTGACGATTTTAATGTTATTTCTTGAGTTTTGTAGTTTTGTTTTTTGTTTTCGGAATGGGAAACAAAACTTATTTTTAACCGACTTCAAAAAGGAGAAGGTTCTCTATTCCATTGTATTATTATACGTTACTTTTTTATGTTTTTTTACCTCAGAACTCCGTCATTCATGAACAGATTTGGAAAATTATTTTTGCTTTGGGTTCAGTAGGTATAGCTAAAGTAGTCCCATATAAATTTCATCGATATTTGACCTTGAACTTTGAAGATACATTGAAGTCGTTTTTTTTTGTTTGATAGTACGTATACTAAACGTATAAAAGTATAAAAATAAAAAACTTATTTTACAAGCTTTTATTTAACTTGCATGTCTGCATGTATGTACTTGTATTTATGTAACTATGTTTGTTCGGATGAAATTTTGCAAGCTGAATCAGAACCACTTTCTCTTGTCCTACGAAATTGAAATTTTGCATACTTGTCAAAGTCCGATGACAATGCAATATTATGGTGACAGCCAGCTAATCTGATGATGGATACGGAAAGATGGGGTGGGCAAAGGAACTCCTTGACGGATAATTGTAAACTACTAGTGTTTGGGCTCATTTTAATTTGCTCGTGATTCCAATTACGAATTTGTTAAAAGCTTGTCTTAAAAAAATTATTTTTCAACAAAAAAAATTTGGTTATTAGATGATACATTTCTTGTGACTTCGGCAATCGGGAATTAGAACCAAATCCTATACTATCCTACTTAATATTATAAATGCAAAAGTATGTAAGGATGGATACTATGTTTGCTACTTACGATACGATGTTTGTTACTCAATCACGAAACACGGAACGGATTTTTATGAAATTTGGTATATTATTTATATCCTTAAGTCTTGGAAAAGGTAAAATAGGTCATAAGTTACTTTTTATCCCGGAAAACTGCGGGTGAAACCGCGGGATGCAGCTAGTATGACATAAAAAGCTCTTGATTATAACAGCTTATAACTAAAGTTTTTTGAGATATTAATTAATTTATAATAAATATATACCTACCATTGTTATATAATAATTTTGGATACAATATTTTAAAATTAATTTAGTGAAATTGCACTCGATCCCTAAGACACAGGCCTCGTGCTTAGTTTGGGGATCGCCGATAACTCTTTTTTTTTAGATAGGAAATTGTATTCCGCACTAATTGTAAGAAAAAATTGAAAGTTTTGTTTTGGCAATAAAATTGTCTTACCTTATCTTCTCTTATCTAAATAAATGGGAATAATACGCGACTGCTACCTACAGTGTAACATTAATTTTGTATGCGAGATAGCAATCCTAAATCCTTGAGATATACGATGACAAGTATTACGTTAGAAACGATCCTGTGTAAATTGTTACGTTCCTTATTGACATGCATTAAGGAACCCTGAACCCTCCCCCATCGAGATTCAAACGACACGGCCGAATTCGACGGCCAAATATTTATTGCCTGCCTACACCAATTAGATTTTTACAGCTTTAAAATGAACTTTTTACAAAGATACATTATCTAATTCTATTGCCGCGGGATAACACTAAACCGGAGTTTTATTACTTCGGCGCTGATGAAAGTAGGCCTTTTATTGATTTTTAAAGCATTTGAGAGTATTTAAAGCTTCGTGTCGGGTCATAAAAAGTTTTAGGTCCAGTAGGTAATAGATATAATTTTTTAAACTGCGCTACTGGGAGATTGTGTGAAATATTCAAGTTCGGAATTCAACCTGTGATTCAACTGCAAATTGTTTGCGTAAAACGTGGCTGAAAGTCTTTTGACTTAATGAAAAACTAAATATACGTATTTATATGAAGCATTAACATATGCCAAGCGAAAACCTCGTACAAGGTTTTTCGGAAAGACGGTTAAATAACGGAAGAAAAAATTCAACAATCGAATTGGTGACCACCGTAGCTTAATTAGCAAATCTTTTCCCGCGCTGAGACATGAGAGATTGAGATTTTTTTTTTACTATTTATAAGCTTGCGTTTGACCGCTATCTCACCTGTTGTTAATTTATGGTTGACATCCCTACTGCTCGCGCATGGTGCGAGCAGGAGGGATGTCAACCATAAATTGATGACGGCTTGCCGTCGGAGTTGTACGTCTGTTCGTCCGGTGATAGAGTGGGAATGGCGGAATAAGTTCATGTAATACCGTCGCGCACTATCCGAAATGTATCCGGTAAAAGACCGACGAAGATAGACTGGCAACTTTGCGCCGATGTTCAAGACTCTGAAGCTTAGTCTTAACCAGCGCATCGTTTTGAGAGCCAGAGCTTTTTGGGTCTTTTTTCAATGGTCTCCAAGGCTTCGAGCTGGTTGCGGAGAAGCGGGTTCCGAAAAACCTTGTTAGAGACGTTATGCGAAAGTCGACGTCGCGTCGGCGTCTCCGGAAGACGAACGCACGTTGTATAAGTACAACTAACTTTGTGGGGTTACATTTGAATAAAATTTTATTCCAAGAGCTTTCAAAGACTATAAAAACGTACATACGCGCCGCATTCGATTCGAAATCATATTATGACTTTTCAACATGTATGAATGCAACCCGGCTTCGTATTCCCCGTTCCTTTGCTATATTGAATCCTCTGCAGTTTCTACATTTTCAATCTGGTACGTAGTATATAGTCTACGTAGTACGTAGGTAGGACTAGCCTACGTTACGAAGTCTGATATTAGAAAAATATGGCCGAGATGACACACGCGCAACACATGTTGCGCACAGTATATATGAAAACTGGACATAAATTAAACTTAAAATTGAGTTAAGCCCGGACGCTTTTGTACAATCTTTTATGCTATTTATTGCGAGTTAGTGAAGTTAAACGATTTATGTCAATCATGAGGTATTGTTTATGTGATAATATCTTTCTTTAGTGAATTCAGAAAAATCAATACACAGTACTTGAAACATAGTAAATCGCACAATAATTTTGACTGCGGTACGACAACCTCGGTCAAATTAATCTACTCCCTATTAATTAATTTTTATATTTTACACATTGAACCTCTTGCCGAATTAATATATACGAAGAGATGATAAAACCGCAGAGAACAATTTCAAAAGTCTACTCTCGCCAACGCGGTGGCGTACATAATTCCATTAATCTCTGACATTAGCATTGAGAGGACAGGTCTCCATTTGATCTCAGAGACGAGTCCCGGCTTACCTACTTGTAACGTTACATATTAATGTACGTAATGAAATATTTCGCCTGCGTGGCTGGAGTCACTAACTGGATTAATTGAAATCTTGCAGAGGGCAAGAATAGTCGTGGTTTTATTAGTCGTAAAAGCATAATGTTGTTATATCCTTTCATATATACTTCCTGTTACATCATCATAAGCTCAACTATTGATTTATCTTAAATATATTCATATTCTTTTCTTACATACTATATAATAAGCATATATTATTATTAAATTATTATATTCTTAGTGATGGTAAATAAATTAATATTTTCCATTATAATTTTTATATAATAGTAAATAAATTTATTTAAAATTTAATATTTTTTTGATTACGTAATTAGTGATTTCAGTATACCTAAAGTACCTACATACATTTCACCATAGTACGTTTAGTTGTTATGAAGTTAAGTGGTAACAAACACACATACACACCCTCTCTCTCTTACACACATAAACCCTCTCTCTTTCTCGCTCTCTCTCACACACACACTCATACACAAACAAACCTTCACATTGACGATATTAGTAAGATTAGAATAGACTTGCATATTCGTACACGTATTCAATTTATAAATCGGTACAAAATAATATAGCACCCTCTCAGTCACTAACACTCTTTGCATATACGTCAGTTAACTTCAAAAGTCTCTTGCATGCAGAAAGCGATTGATTGTTGCACCGCTTTTAACTTAGAAATCCCTTACTATAACTCCATTTGTACCCAAATTCAAACGAACCCAGCGAATAATCCACCGAGGGCCATTCCACTCTCTCGTTTGTAGAAACGCCAAATCGTAGCGCATTATTCTAATTCGCCTTCGCGATAGCTTCTGAAGCTATTTATTTGCACCGTAAGCTCAATCTTGGGGTGAAACAGCTTAAATTGCAAACATTGCGCGATTCTTGAGTAGTGTTTAAATAGCCTTAGTGTACAATTTTATAGTATACCTACGCATCACATGGTAAAATAAATTGCATTTTTCAATCGCAAATGCAAATTCACATATATTATTGTGTATATGTTAGATCGCTATATTCAGCTTTTGGCATGCAATAATTTATGATTAGTGAAATTAATGAATCAAAAAGTATTCATACAATTAATTGTTTTTGGAAACCTGTAAATAGTATAATCAGATCTTAAATCATCAAATGTGTTTCCTGATTTCTTGAAAAATAACCAACATAATTTTGACTACCTGTACAACGTCATTAGTTTTATTTCATTTGCGATAAAATGTCTTTACAAATAGTACGCCAAACAACGACTATATAATATATCAAAGATACCCCAAGAGAAAACTGCGCTTCACGAAGGGTAGTGCTATTCCATTTGACACTTGTCATACAAGAGACAAGATAACGTTGGCTCGAGCTTAGCGCAGGTTATCCGGCAACTTTATAGTGAGCGAGATATCGCATGGAATCATGCTTCTGCACTGCAGTAAAGTTCAAGTTCATATTTTTATGTAAGAAACTAACATTTTCACAGCTTGAGCGTACTTAGCATAAAATTGGTAAAGTGTCTATATGGCAACATTCTTTAAAATCCACATAAAGTAAAGCGAAATAATAATGCTATAAAACGTGGTCTTTATGTCCATGCATTATGGTTCAAAATGATAATAATGTACGCTTTATTTTTTTATTGTCTGACTTTTCTTTTCTACGACGACGCGCCATTGGCTATTTGAAATAATTGGCGATAATTCCTTTTTATGATTGGTTCGTACGTTTATGCAGTCGCAACTAACTTGCTTATTATATTATGAAAACGTAGGTATAATTTATTGAAGACTAGGCACACCTACCCGTAATAAAACGCATGTTGGAAGGCAATAACATTTTTTATTGGTACCTTTCAATACTGTTGATAAACGACGTAAGTTAGTCGCGAATGAAATCGGCTTTACCCTCTATGTTTTAACGCCGATCGCTTCTATAATTTACGGGAATGAAAGCAAATAAGTTTTCTTATACATCAGTGTATAATGCCGACACATGTGGCAATCTTTATTCCACAGAAGTGAAAGATATTCCAGATATAAAAACACGTGCCCAATGCTAATAAAGTAAGGCAATATCGAAAAGGTATTTTGTATGAACGGTTTTCCTGGGAGGCCAGAAAAAAGGGACGTAAAACGGGAAGAAACGAAAGTGGAAATATGGCCAAGTCATATTTTATTTACTGCATACAATCGAACCTTTATCACGGTTTGTATCGAGTTAGAGTGTTTGGTAGTGGGTCTCAGACGTTTATAGGGATGGTCGGCACGGGCACTGTTCCACTATCTATATGTTTATATTCAACAGCTATCAATGCTACATATTGCCTATACCGAGTGTCTGGGGAAAACTTGTCTATAGTTTTACAAGTTGACATTTTCCGCTTTACTTTCTTGCGAGTTTGCTAAAAGCTGTACTAATACAACTTCACTAAAGGCTGTAAGAACGAGCCTTGTCAGCATTTTTACTGTAATTTTTAACCACAATGAGATGCTGATAAGCCACAAAATTACCAAAACAAAACTACCCTGCGTGGAATTCTGTATACTCCATATCGCGATGGTACAGAATAAATCCCTATCTCACTCATTATAATAAAGAAGACTTCAAAACGCATTTGAAACGACTACTTTATGCAAATTGTAACCTTTCGCGCATACTCTAAAAGAAGTATAAATTCGCATTTCAAATCAATGAATAATAAATACTGGTGCATTCGTTCAGCTGCTCTCCAAATGGTAAACTTATTTCAACATCGCTCATATTATATTACTGGATGCTTACATTCACCCGCTTTTGTTTGATGCTTGCATAACGGACCAATTTAGACAGCATCAGCTGAACGAAATTGCACATCCTATTGTACCAAACGGAGAGTAGAATAAATTTAGAGCGCAACGAAAACATGTTTTCGGCAATATTACTTACTACGTCAACCCTTGCAATCGCCCGCCCGCCTCGAAGACAATATTCCATCGGCCTTTCGCCAACGTCTTTTTCATATTCACAGCAGCGAAACAAACTCGAACTGCGCGAGGTTTATACGACTGAATACGGGCCGATAAGAGTTAAAAATAAACTGGCAAGAAAGTCAAGAAAAACAAGAAAATAAAGCGTTCGAGAACCAGACTAAAGACGCCTGAGCGTTCTATCGGTAAGACTCAATAATTAGATTCGAAAGAAAGGAATTTTAGCGAAAAAAATGTTCGACAATTTGTCAGTCAGCTAGGTGGGGGGATCTTAGGGACATGATCGTGCTTCATCATCGTTTTTTTTCGTTAAAGTGCCCTGCGCTGCGCCAACCTCCCCATCACGGAATTCGTATTACTCATCGAATACATTTTGTATATACTAAAATGAACTTTTTTAAAAGAACTTTAATTCTCTCAGTGCTGAATGACGGAAATCGAGGCGCCTTATTGCTCGGAGCACGCTCGTTTTTGATTTCTTTTACGATACCTAAAACACGACGTTACGACTTTACGCCCTGAGTGAGGAATGTTGTGACGCCTCGAGCCGACGATAAGCGAAGGGTCAGGTTACAAAAATGATGTTTTACTTCCAGCGAATCGCCGTGACTGTTTCGAACGAGATTGTTTGTGAAAATTTATTTACGGGTACAATTTAATTAAAAGTGTATTGCGACAAAACATTTTTCATTTAGAAAAACGTCACCGAGAATCAATAGTGAAGTGAAATACACAAAAGTTTAGTCGGGTGTTCGGCACATCGACACCCCGCAGCCCGGGTGTGAAAAATACCCTTTCATCTTGGGAATTCGTGTGGAGGTGCCGAATATTTATAAGAAGAAGAGAGAAATAAACAAACCGTGTCGGTAAAAAAGTCTACGGTTCCTGACGGTTCCTGCGCAGGTAAGGCGGTAGATTTCGTTGATTGTGAGTAACGTCTACGCCACACCGTGAATTATTTGACAGTTTGAATTGTCACGGAGCCCGTTTTTTGTTGTCTTTTTTCACTGGTTTCATGTCGCGTCACGGGGTAATGCCTGAGAAATGGATATGACAAGAAAATTGTTCCACAAATCGCACCTTCGGTGCTACAAAGTCACAACAGCTCAGTTTTGAATTTTACAGGAGAGGACTTTGAAGATTTTTTTCGCATTTATTGCCTTATTACTGGATGTCTAATTGTAGTAGGTTTAAAATCTTTATAAAATTGATGCTTTATTGTGTTTTCTATAGTTTCATGTCAAAAGTTTAATTCAAATTACTAAAATTATTCTAATAAAACGTAAAACAAAAAAAGTGTCCTGAATTGTGACTTTGTTGCACCAGGAATTATTTAGTTAAATGAGTTATGCCTTATTATTAAGGCATTTCAGTCAGGCTTTTTGCACTCGTCTACATCATTTGTGTCGCTTTAGCTCCAACGCACGTCATAATCTCGCAGGCGCGGGGGCACAACTGTCGAATTAAACTTTGTTGGCCGAAAACGAATGGAAAAATGCACCAATGACCACAAAGGCACTCGCGCCATTTAGTAGATTTTTGCGATACTTTCGCGGGTGTTTTTGTTGCCCCGATATAGGCATGGCTCTAAGACAATTTGGCATACTTAACTCAATTTTGCAGTTTTGGCTATTTGTGACTTTGTTGCACCGAAGGTGCGAAATATCTAACATAATATTCATATTTTAATTTAAGAATACTTGTAATTGAAACAAGCTCTAAAAGTTTTTATTAATCACAGCGAATCGCTTTCCGATTGTACAACATAATGGAAATCAAAAACCTACTTTATATTTACGAAACTAGCCCCAATTTCTCTCAAAACACAAACTATCGCTATTCTAAATAAAGCCCCGCCATCCCCAACAAACTCGTGTAATTTGTCAAAGCATCAAAACTTCACAGCACCTGTGCTCGAGATGCGTAGCAGAGGTTCGCAACAGTTGAGATAATACCTTTCACATGCAATTTCTTCTGGCGAGGTGCGGGGTCGGGACGTCTGGTCTAATCAACATGGCCGTCTTCCTAATTATGTTTACCATGTCTCTTTCCAGGAACCGGCTGCGGATTCGCTCAATCTACGCTTTAAATGTTTGTCAGACCTGATTTATGTTGAGTAAAAAGTAGGGAAAATCTTTCTTGGGCCGTGTACGCCGCAAATTGGATTCTTCGTTTCGAAAAACCTAGCTTAATATTCTTATGATAGACGCAACCAACAAAATAACATGATTCGAGAGGAGACCGACATTGAGTTATAAGTACATCGTAAATTTAATAATAAATAAGACATATTCAGTAGGTAGGGCTAAAAAAGCGTCTGACCACACCTCTCAATTAAATCTCGTGGACCTTTTCTCGCCATTTTTTTGCAAACCATCATAAAGTAAGTGAATTAGCATACCTAATTGTCCCTCTAAACGAGAATGAAAAAACGAAGATCCCTCCCAGAATCCAGACGGATTTCTCTGAGGCAATCAAAATTTACGAATATTTTAACAGCTTTATCCACACGCAAAGATATAAAAAAGAAAAAAATATTAACGTGAAAACAACGATTTGTTAAGATAAGGTATATACGGGCGTGATAAGACGAGGGATTGCGAAATTAAAATACTTTAATTAACGTCAGATAAAAAGAAATATAAGGAAAATAATTGAGACAGCCTCAAATCAGCTTTGCAAAGATTATAAAGTCGAGTCCATGCCGAAAATTTTCATATACGCGTAAAATGGGCCTTTTTCAATTCCGAAAGAGATTTGAAGCGGAGTCCTATTGTGAGCTCATCCTAATTCCTTCTTTGATACTCTTATTGTAGAGGCGACATTTTGTTTTGTTACGATTTCTATTTGTTTTGAACAATGAGTGCACGTATATTAAAATGACCCTTTGGAATTAAAAAACCTTTTATATAGGTCAGCTTTCAGTTCGTGGTTTTACCTTTATTTTTATTTTTTAATGTAACTGAATGACGAGACGAGCTTTTCGTTTGCCTATGGTATGGTAAGCAATACGCCAGCCCATAACAATAACAGCACCACCCAGAACTTTGTTTTGCAAAATCCTGCGCGGCGCTGTACTGCGCTCATCACCCTGAGACAATTAGCTATTGAGTCTCATAATGCCCAGTTATTTCACTAGCTACAGTGCCCCTTCAAGCCGGAACACAGTAATTACTGCTTGGCGGCTGAATAACTGGCAAAGCGGTGGTACCCACCCAGACGGCCTCTCGCATACGAGAAACCTACCACAGCCTTAACAATTTAAAATTAAAGCATTTTTAAGCGTGATGTGGTATTCCAAAGTTAAAACTAAAGCCTTGAAATAGGAAATACAACCAAAACTGATTTAGATCATAGGTCAAAAGAGTTAATGTCCAGAAAAGCTTTGAATTCAAGGCCCTTCTGAAAATTTTATTAGTTATCACAGTTACTTTAATATAACATAGCGCTCATAGCTTAGCTGGCCTAGCCGTTCGTAACTGATCTTCTAGGTTAAGCAACGTTCACAGCGGTCACAACTTGGATGGGTGACCGCTTGTGTGGTATTTACATCTGAGCGTTACCGTGCTTCGGAAGTCTCGTTTAGCTGGCGGTCCCGGTTGTTGCTTAAAAACAACAATCGTTAGGCCATGCCGGAGGCCTTCGGGTGGTCTAAAAACTATGACATAAAGGTTACCCCACACCCACACAAGGGAAGAAGAACGATTACATTATACTTATTTATTTATTTATTTATTTATTAAGACACATTATAACACCTTGACAGGACATCCCAATACGATGCTATAACAAACTACAACATTAACATTACTTATCTTTACATCACAATATCTCTATCCTATTTACTATTCCTATCTTCAATAACAGGAACAGATAAGAACAAAAGTCAAAAGCGCCCGCCTACAATAACTCGTACTTTTATTTTATATTTTATTTCGCAAATGATCGGCTTATACCGCCCCATCAATTCGAACGCTGGAACAGGATCAACCAGTTGACGCGTGAATCGTATTTATAGAATTTCCATTAAAAAATAACGACGGAACAGAAGTAACAACATTTTTCGGTTTCAATGTATAAAAGAAGGAGTAAGCGAGAAAGGCAATATGTTGACGTCACGAGAATTGCTTCATGGGTTGTGTAATAGTCAACATTTTGTCAAAATTTGTGTTTCTCGATACTTAAGCACGTTATTTTGTAGCTTGAGGCATAAATGATAAGAAAATAGGGTGTAAGTTACAATACACATGTCAAAAACCGAACAACGGACATCAAAGTTTTCATTGTTGAAAAACTGTGTTATATTCAACATTAATTTCAAATTATAATATATTTATAAGTTTGAAAATGATAACTTTTATACATTATATCTGCTAGTGTTTCCTAAAATAGCATTAAAGAATTAATTTAATTAATTCTAGGGTACTTTAAGTTTTCAATATTGTATTGTAGAAGGATAAACATTAGGTATATAGATACTTGCTGTTCCATTTGATTTTCATTTACAACCATGAGAGCCTGACTTGAAAACCGAACGTTTCTTAAATGGTTTCTTTCGGATTTTCCCTCCTCTATGTAAAAGAAGGAGATTTATTTTTCTTTTTGCCCCTTACGTGTTAGAGAGTGCGATTTCGCCCCGGGCTTCGACAATTACGACGCAGTACTAGACGGCTAATACAAATCGTTGGCCCGGGGGTGCGTTTATCCGAATTCACCCCCTCATACACTCGAGAAAACTATTACCTATCGTGTACCGGCTTTATTTTGCTCATAAATGTTGTACTGGGGCTTACTTATGGACAAGAATGATATTACGTCGTAGTTACATATATAAATTTGTGTCGTCTGATTGTGTTCTATTTAATTTGAATTTATCACAGATATATAGCGACGCAATTTTATTACTATGTGCAATGTGCAACTAGCTAAATATTATTTTTTATTAAACAAGTACAACTGTTTACCCTTAACTGTTTAAACTTCTATTAAAAACAGTTGTAGGAGACCACATCGGACCATAGCGCGTGTGAAGTTTATCATGTAAATGTAAACCATGAAACAATTCAAGATCAAGGTACCAATTTCAAATGAAATTCTAAGAAAAGAATCCATACACACAAACCAACCTATCACAATATTTATGTTCCTAAACCAAATAATTCTTCGAAATAAATCCACTCACCAATCCTAATCCACTTTTCCCTATTTACCCAACTTGAACAAGAAATATATTTTTATATCGAAATACTTTTTTATGTATCCTTTAGGAGTAATTACGTGGTCCTCTAAAATCGCAAGAGGGCATAATTAGCTCTCCATTAGCCTAATATATTGGCACTCTTTCCGCTCGTTTCGTTCAAAAACAAACGAAACATACTAAACTCTCAATTGGCGAAATTGGTGAACGCAATTTTACTATAAACTTGTTATTTGCTTTGCCTCTCCTGTTTCGGTAGTGCATTAAACTTTTCCCGCTCTTAATTTATTTTTATAAAGTGCTCAAAGGTACCAATTTGTTCGTTGCGAGTGAAATTTAATTGCTATTGACTAGTCCCTATTGTTGCACACGAAATGTGTTTTTACGACGAAATGGCTGTTAAAATTTCGAACTGTTATAAAGCTATAGATACTACGACTGAATTAGTTCTTATAAACTTAAATTATGCCTATTACCAACGCTACAGAAACGTATTCGATGTCATCATCATCAGCTTCTACCATGAAAACTATGACTGAAAGAAACAATATTGTTTAATTAGATACACGAACCAATTTCGCGAAAGCAACTAAAGTTCGGCACTTCGTATTTCGTAGAAGACTCTTCAAAGCCAAAACTTGATTTGAAAATTGCCACAAATTCAGAGAAGTCAAGTGTAGGTACAGGCCGGTAAACAAAATAACAAGCTGCAACTCGTCGCTGCTACGTCGGAGCGTTAGCAGCCTTCGATCACCCGTCAGCGCATAACCAAATTAGAGCAATTTAAGTCAGGAAATTGGAAGCGCTATCGGGTGCCCCGACGCTGCAACGGAACGCTGCCGCACCGGCATTTCAGACATCCACCGTTTCGGCAACCCTAATGTCCGAACAATGCACGAATCTGGACAGCCAGATCCGAGCACCCCCGAAGATAAACGACAACCGTGGAGCGTTGTAACAACTGATTGATATACGGCCGATGATATCGTACCTACTATCGGTCTATTGCTACTATCGTATCGCCGAATTCCAGACCCGCCTCAGTTACAGTTCGAGTACTGTTGACATTATACGATGTTTAGATAGAGACGGGCCGAGGCTTTTCGACTGTTTGATTTGGTCAAGTGCTTTTAGTATAACTGTATGAATTTCAGGCGTTTCCTAGAAGCAATATTTAAGGAAGGCTTGCTATGTCTGAAAGTGTAAATTAAAATAACAATATGACGTTGAAATAATAATTTAACATGCCCACAAAGGTGGCACAGGGACAAAGTAAGATAAGCATTTACACGATTGAAATATATGTTTAATATTAACAAGGCGGTGAACTCACTCCTGAGTCAACCTTCAACTGAATCGAGAGTGGAACGACGTACAAAAGCGAAATATTTACTTGATCCGAAGATATTCAGAACTCGTACGAAGTCAAACGAAACATTTGAATTGAATTACCAATTAAGAGCACCAAGTCAAATCAAAACGTTTGAAAGCATTTGCACAAAGCCATTCCCAAGCATATGCAGCCGTCTGCAACTCCATTCGAAATTCCCGGCAGCAGTCGCAGTCAAGACTTCGGCAACATGTCCATAGCCGATACAAAGTTAAGAGCGTGTGTTGAGATAATAACAAGTAATCGTACAAGTTGCATCGGATGGCGCGCCTCTTGCCTCCGAGAGGCTACGCCAACGGTCAGAGTTTGGTCTCGCTCGGTGGCTAAAACAATAGCGAATCAAGCATGCAACGGAACTTCCTCAAAGACACCCTCTTGTGCGTGCGACGCTTAGCGAACATCCTCAACTTATATTGGTTGGGAAACTTCATCGTCCCTGAGCCTTGATCCAGAAACGTAAGGTCTAAGCGCACCACGCTGATTAATCAAAAAACAACTTTAAAACCGACTTTATTCCGAAGTAATGTGAATTTGATAACAGCAATACGATAACTTGGGGATGTAGTAAAAAACCGGTTATTTTTCTCGCGTTGCTAAATCTAAAAATAATTCGCGACGAAAGAAAATATTTTACTTAAACATCCGACCGAAATTCTTGTGAATAAAGTTGTCCGCTTAACATTAAATATAAGATCGCTTTAGCGAGGCAGATAGACAGATAAAGACGGCATACATTTTCATGAGAACAGAAAAAAATAAAATATAAGCAGCCAAAATTGTAAGGGGCCAAGTGTGCGTTTTCCGTTGACTGGGGACTGAGATTGGCAGGAGAAGGTCGTAAGAGCGAGAGGAAGATAGGGCTTAAGAGACGTCGGCGTGGGAAGAAAATGGTACCTTGTTACCAAACAGTGAGGTCAATATTGCTTTATGCGAGTTGCTTAGATAAATAAGTCCTAATCGGCGCCAGGCCGCGATTACACCGGTCGTTCGCCTAATTAATTTTAAAGTCGGCATCTTGGCCGCCGCAGAGTCGAGATTCAAGTGGATTCAACTGCCATTTGGCTACATTTATGGAGGTTTGTTCTCTCAATTCCGAATTCTGATTTGAATTTTGTTGTTGTTTAATAAAAGTTTATTTGAAATTAATTTGCGGGTGGAATAAATTTTACTGCGGATTGGTAAAATTTTAGAAGCTCTACAATGTTTTGGTTACATTTCAGTGTTAAAATAAAACAAAGTTTGTAACACTTACTATATTTATCAGACGTGAAAACTAAGTCCATAATTACTATAAGTAAGACTTATTTGAGTAATATTGTAAGATAAGTATCCTTCATCTCACCTTTATCTAAGGTTTTATTTTCGTTACAGAAAAGCAGATAATTACAACAGCGACGCTCTTTAACGATGAAGAGCTCGCCGGTAACTGAAACAAACCTTAGCCTGCCTTCCCAGATTATATTTTATTTGTTCCCAAAAAACGTCTAAGAGATACTTCATAACTTGAGCACCACTTTATAGCCAACAAGATTTGGAAAATTACCTTAACTTCAAACTGTTTCTGAAAACTTATGTCCGGAAGCCATTTCATGTACGTGTTTTTTAAAGCTTAAGCGTTCCTGCTTCATAATATTAACTCAATGCAATTATGTTCTTTTTATACTGGCAACATTTTGTGCAGCCACGTTATTCCCATTACTCTGGGCTTTACTCCAGTCTTACTTAAAGTAATCCCAAAGAAGGAATGCTCACAGAGAGAAATCTCACGATCGCTATTATGCATGCGATAGGCAAGACTGCGTCGTGACGAACAAAATTTGCGACGACCGTTCGGCCCATAAATCCGACGGGTTCCTAAATCCTTGAAAGGGCACCGTCGAGCAGCTTTCATCAGAAAATTCTCCATTATCTGGAGGAAATCGTTACCGGGGTTGAACCTCGCCCAGCGTCGACCCGCCGCGTCGGGCTTTCATTTACAGCGGCGTTGCGTGCACGCGTCTCCGCGGCCTTTTACTTCAGGTGGGCGCAGTCCTTGTATTCGATATTTAAGTGGCTCATTTGATATTCTGAGACAGTTTGCATTCGAGAAGCTAGGGTAGCGGCAGGTATCGAGATATCGGAAGCAGTATGTACGCACACGTGTCGCCGGCATGCCGGGTGCGAGGGGGGCTGCGTACAGCGTGCACAAGCGGACGTGGCAGTCGCAAGTCACAACACCGCGTCATGAATTTGATCGCACGTGACTCGCCGGTGATGCCGCCAGCGACGGAACTTAGAGCTCGCGAGCTCCGCACGCACGAACCACGTATCGCGTCGAGTTTGCGCAATGTTTATCCACAAATACACTAATGAAGGCACCTACAAAAGCGACTAGATTGTTAATTAAACTTGCTCAAAATGTGACACCCTTACGAAATGATGCCAGGCCGGGAGCACAATGCACGGCTTCTATGTTATTGAATTAATTTGTAATCAGAATTCTCGGTGTGCGTTCTCGGAGGTAATAATGGTTTTAGGCACATACATTATTTATTATCCGCTTCTTTGGGTTTTGTGTGCGTACATTTAGTAAATTAGCACGCTTAGACATAATGTGGCTCTCCAAGGGATCGTTTTGCGGAAGTAAATGAGAGTTTTTCTTATGAATGGTTATGTTACAATAAGTTTACCAAAGTTAGTATCGGATATCAGTAGACGTCGAATAAGGATAAAATATTGCCCTTAGATCTTTTACCGACTCTACTGACCGATCAGTTTTCCTTTGGCATCTCGTATTTAATTAGAATAATTGCGGCTACAAAATATTTCGTAGTCACAAAAAGTAGTTCAAAGGATCCCATCATTAGGCCGCCGACCAAAAGGAATAACCATTCCCTTAATCATTATTCTTAAAGACTCTTCATTAAATTCCTTTTATCTCTCCCAAGATATTTCCTTCGCTCGGCATCAATCACATTCACTCCGAAAAACTCGTTGGCTTTATTCTAAACTCTCATAATAGGTAATGAAGGTCTCGATCGTCGCGGGCGGCTGGAGGCGGCTGGCGGAGCCGATTACTTTGAGAGCTGGCACAATGACTCCCGGCTGTAGCCGATGTTGAATTCTGAAAAGTTCCTTAGTCCGCATTCACGCTAGATACGGGGCTAATTACGACGAAACTTTTGTAGATAGACACCTGCGCTGACTCGCGACCGCCAGACAAAGACCAAGTTATCTCAGACTTACAGGCACTCCGGGTGCGCTGTGCGAATATTAACCCTACCACCGGCCACAAAGGCCCCTTTTCGTGTGACACCACTCGTGAAACGAGACGATAGATTGGTGCTAAGACGACAGTCTTATTCATTATCGACCCGAGACAATAACGGCACAAAGAAATTGTTTCCTTGATTTAAATCTCATCTTTGGAATTTGACGTCCAATAAAATAACATTAATTTGGTTGAAAGCTTTCTTTTGTATAATGGCTTCAACACATAAATATCATCATTCAGATTTTATCAAGTCAGCAATAAGAGTATTTTATTATGAATCTATCACAACAAGTAAAGTGAGCGCATATTCAGCGACAGTCTCTGTGGTGTAGTGGTTAGGCAGGTTGGCTCAAATCTCATACACCACTCAGGTTGCGAGTTTGATTCCCGCGACAGGACAAATGTTTGTGACAGGAAAAAAAGCGCAAGCATTTGTTTCATGTCTGGGTGTTGTGGGACCATGGTCCTTATAGTTCCTCGTTCCCTAGCCCTAGATACAGGAAATCCTAGTTAGGGGCCAGGGATCTATGTTTTTAATCGTATTTATTTATCATCATAAAGACTTCTCCTAGATGATTTTTACTAAGTATGAGCTAAAGGGTACTTAGTAAAAAGACCAAATTGAATAAACCGCGGGCCATTCGAACGTAAACAAAAATCGACAAAAAAAGAATAAACTATATAACAGAGTTAGTAAGTTTGAGCGACGCACGACGCTTCTTATTTTTGGGTTAATATGTTTAATTTATTACGTGCACGAAATGATTTTGCTTTGGGGTGAAATAAACGTTGCCTAATAACAAAATGAGACATGACGGCGCAAATTCAATACACTTTTCGAAAAAGTTTGTGTAAATTTAATTTTGCGAACGAAGTTGGCACAACTTTGTCTTCTCATTGCTAACGCGCTGCGTAGAGCGTTTTAAATTCGTTCGTTAACAAATGCTGCGGGAATGTAAATGGTATGCCACCCACGAGACTGTAAAAGCTTTGATGTACTTTTTAATCATCAAGATTAGGCCGCTTATGGATAGAAATAATGTTATTTTTTCATTTTTTCCACGTTTATTCATTACATTTGGCTCCTATTCTATATTAAAAACTATCCCTAGACGGTCATTGCGCAACGTTTTATTATTTTATATGTGCACTATTTTATTGATTTACGCGAAGGCAGTCGATTATTGACATAATTATATGTACGGATACTTCTGCAATTATTGTTACGATCATATCTTACAGATAAGTTACCCTGTGTTTTATGTTTGTTCTGATTGCATCAAACTGAACTAAGTTTCGAAATCATCCTATCTTATAAGAAGTTGAAGTACTTACCGGTCCAAACTGTTCGAAGTAATTCTTTACATCTTCAAGCGTTGTGGGTGCCGATAGCCCTCCTACGAAAATTTTCTTTGTCCTGGTGACCATCTGTAACAAGCAAGAAAAATGGTAATTAATTAAAACAAAAAAATGAGAAACAGGCCTATGTTATAAACGGGAGGAATCCAACAAAACTTGTATTAAAATTGCTGAGATTTGTGGCGTAGAAACTAAATTAAAAGTTACAAACATCCTAAATAAATTAGTAAAGGTCCGTTTTCGTAACTAACGTAAAAACAGTTTTGAAAGCGATCCTCTGGCTCGTCGGCCGGCAAAATGTGAAAATAATTACAGTTAATATAATTATGCAATCCACTCCAGAAAGGTTAGCGAGGGATATTTCTGACGAACGCATAATACATAATACATAAAGGTTTAGTAGGATACCTCAACCCGGAACACCCCTTACGTAGGTACCTTCAGATTCAGAGTAACACCCGCGCCTACGTAAGACCACGCTTGTTAACTACATCCTGGGAGTATTTGTTCACTTCGGAGTGTTATTACTTAGTTAAATCTTGACATGAGTGTAAGCGAATTTGGTTAGAGCGTGGATAGCCATAAAGTGATATTTGTGACTTTATATTTCATATACAAGAATTTGAATTCAATTCCTTATGAAACCTACTGTTACCCACAAATATCAAAGACAGACTCACTAAGCCCCACCAAACACATGTAGTTACTGCTAAAAATACAAAAATCAAAGACATTCAACAATCCCCACTGGACATGTGTTAATATGTCATTGACCAAGCCCCGCTGGACCCATGCATGTGGTGACTTAAAGAATCCCAAAAATCAAAGACTTGACATTTACCGATCCCCACTGGACCCATGTGGTGACTTCTAGAATAAAAAAATATCAATGACTTAAATGACATTTACCAAGCCCCATTTCTCTAGACTCAATAGTAAAAACGCGATATGCTGATGACGATGATAAAATCTTCAAAGATTTTGGTTATATAACCTCAAACTTCACGTAAATCCAACAAAACTCTTAAATCGATCGTTGAATTTCATGCTAATTTATTTATTCAATGCATATTTTAACAACCAAAGCGTAGACGTTTAAGGAGGATTTCATAATAATGTCAATATACCTTAAAGGCTGTACCAAGTATTAATATTATGCGCTTTAATAATAAACATGAAAAAAATCTTTAGTTAACTGAAGATATTTCACGGAGTTTTCTGCACCATAATGAGAGGAAGAGGATACTCCGATACTATAATTACGATGTCAGGGAGTGGGCGGAGGCCGTGTACAGGTAAGGACAAAAGGGACTCAACCCTGCATTTACGTATCATCTAACCGGTAAAGTTAACGACAAAAGTCAAACAATTAACCCTTCGAGCTGATGTGCTGGCGTTTTTCAAACAGCGGTCGCCCGTTCAAAAGCTTTGCCGTTTCAGGGATAAATAAATTTCTTATATTAAACTCTACTTTTATGCTGATTATTCAAATTAGAGCGAATACAAACATGAGTTTTAAGTTTAAAATAATTCTGTATACGTGTTCTATTTTTGACTTCCACGGTACGACGCTGAATTGATTTGCGAGCAATTATTAATGGGAAAATATTTAACACACCTGCTTAACCTAAGTTTTGATTACAGGCGTACAACAACGGGTTTATCCGTTTACTTAATATTACAAATAAGTGTATCTACACAATAGTGTATCTACAAACTAACAATAGTGTAATCGAATCTGCGCCATTCCAAACGTTTCCCTACATAGCGATCATTGTTTCCAACATTTCCTACGAATGTGTGGAAACCAAATACTGAAAATTGAATACAAGATACCATTTAATGTAACTAATAACGTGATAGCGAGGACGTTTCGATTCTGGCACGGATCGGAATCACGCTCAAATGTACGTAAATGATGAGTAAGTGCCTTGCCGAGAGGGGGTAGTACGTGTCCAAGTGGCGTGCCATCCCCCCTTGTGATGGGGGCTCGTGACGCTACTGCCTTTTCCTTGTAAATCCCAAGTGTCAACTGTACTTCATTGTGTATGGAATGGTCGACTTCGTCACGTATGGGTGTGGGTCATGATTTCAGGTCATGGCCAAAGTATGTTGAATTTACTAACAAAATTGCTTGATTTTTCTTATTATGTTGATATGAACTTATATATAAATATATGTGAACTTGTTGATTTTAACAATGGATGAACAAAATTGTATCTTGCGTTTATGATTTGTCTCTACCTGATTTTTTTTTACAAATTCTTACATACAACAGGGTTTTTTTTTCCTGGTTATAGTCTTGCGTTTGACCACTATCTCACCTGATGGTAAGCGACGATGTGGTCTAAGATGTAACACGCTTACCTAGAAGATACCTGTTCACTCTCGATTTGAAGACCCCCAAGGTTGTAGTTGTCAGGAAACACAGACGTTGGCAATGCGTTCCACTCCTTGGCTGTTCGTAGGATGAACGTGGCACCAAAACGCTTTGTTCGTACAGGAGGGATGTCTACCATATATGGATGTCGCATAGCCGTGCGTCTGGTTGTCCTATGATGGAATGGAGACGGTGGTATGAGGTATGGCTAGTACCTACTTATGCTGTTTGATCTGTTACTTCACTTTTTATCATCAAAAAGCGCAATAGATAGTTCACATTTTATTATCAAAAAATAATAGTTTCATTTTAATCGCTAAGGAATAATAGAAATATATTTTGCGACTGAAAATAACTGCAAAGCTAATACTGGAAACCACCCAAATTAGCCATCTGAAAACATTCCCAAAAGGTCAGTTAAAAATAAGCCGTGCCGTTCATAATTCCGATCACATATCATATCTTATTAAAATTTCACGAAGCTATCAGAACGTTCGCCGAATATCGGCCAAAACAAACACGGTACTCACTCAGGTCTGGTTCAACGGCGCGCGCATAACAGGCGAAATAAACTTACGAAATTGCACTTACTGGTGCCAGTTTATGATTATATCCGAACAGAATAAATAACTAAACAACACTAATACAATTTGTAAGCAATTACGAACATTGTTGCATCCACTTAAGGACGATTATCCCATAACGAATTCTATTTATGATGTTTGGTGGGAATGAAAATTATAGTAAAACCGCAGAGGGCCTAATCGAATGATCTTATACTTATTTCTTATATGTTTCAGGGGAATATTTGCTCATGATCGATATCATGTGATGTATTGCGAAGTGGTTATAAAAGGTTTAAGAGTTACAGGGCGTTTTATAAGCCTACATTCACGCACTAAATTCTTCGTATACTTTCAAGGTGTTTTGTCAATGAAGTATATTCTTATACTTGTCTCAAACTTCTTAGCAGTATTCTTATAACAATGAAAGTATTCATTTGAAGTCTGCTTTGTTCTGCAAGTCTAAATTTTAATATAATTTAACGTGATTTTTCTTTTTACTTTAAGCGTTAAGCTAGCAGCTAGCAAGGTTGTCCATTTTTCACATAGGAATTTAATTTCAAAAGGTTTGTCATCCAAAATAAAACACCGCAAATCATTGCTTAATGTAATCAGTACTGTCACGTTTAATACAAGAGGGAGTGATAAATAAAAATTTGATTAACAAGCATTTATAAATAGGATTGTAAAGGGTGGTCCTCCGGGAGCAACTGTCAGGTTTACCGCCGGCCACGTCAGCTGAAACAGTGGCAATTACCTTAAATGTGGACAACGCATTGTAATCCACGGGGAAAATTATTATTCACAACATATCCAATTTTTGAAACTGCCTAAATTATTACCATTTGCTCACGTACTTCGATAGCAATGTTCTAATATCTGGGAATTGAAATTTGGAAGCTTTTTGCTAAGCCCTACTCTGCGAAATTGGAATGTTAAAAACGAAAAAGTCAATCATCAAAACAAGCTATTACAAAAATTGCAATCGCGACTCAACCAAAATGGCTCCACTAGTACTACTTTCTGACACATTACCGTTTCTAGCGTTTTTAAAATTTTTGCGTGTTCACCAAACAACATTAGCTCGCAGCTTGTAGTTATTTTGTTGCGAAAAATACAACAATTTAATTTAGTCTAACTTGACCGCGGGCGAACACCAAACGGCCTGAGAACAAAAAGCTACACACACCAATTACTGCGACGACCCGGCTGCAGCGTCCCTTTACGTGAGAGCTTACGAGTTGCACTAACTCAATTCATAATGTACCACCGGCGTGCAGTGAAATTTTTACGTTTTAGCCAACAACGTGCGAGAGAAATGTCGCCGTAACGATATTGCACAAAGCGCTTTTAGCATTGGAGCTTCAATACAAGTAGTAAATGATTTAGCTGGACGTCACGTACACGTGTAGAACGCCAAGCGCACATTATGAAATGGCAATGACCACATTAACCAGGCGTTAGCCAATACAATGCCCACTCTTGTGTGTATTATAGCTGCATACTGTTGGCAGGTACCACACGATCTCAACAACTATAATCTGTTCAATAAATTAGGCTCATAACAATTTTAGTACCGGAATAAAGTACAAAACTGCTGTCCTACAGTTTATTTTTACAATCCTGAAGCTCAACGTGACAACACTATAAGACTAAACACATAAATGCATCCAGCGTCAGCGCTCGTACAATTCCTTCGAATGGTTATTTTTTATTGCTTTAAATCCACTCAACGTTGCACACCTTTTTCGCTCTTTTGAAAAAGAAATTACAGCTAGCGAAATCCAGTTGAAAACATTTTCTTTTACGAGTTATCTGCGTCATGAAAGAGTGAGCATACCACTTATTGCGGTACAAGCGGTGGGACAATATTAATCAATTTTTACAGAGAGGGAATTTTGGGGGAGGTCGCGCGGGCGAAGGCACAAAGGTCGGGCCGCCCGCTGACGTTGCATTTCATTTTTGTTTGCCCACAGCCTCTGGCCCGCTCGTCTGTTCTTTGTCTTCCTGAATAAATGCGTATTTTGAAGCACCTATTTTTCATTATTACTACACCCACGGGATAGAATGTGACCTCCCTATCATTCATTCCATTTTCGCTCTGTTCACTTTTCGCATTTTTGGGCGAGTGCTAAAAGTATTTTCGTAAAAACCTAAATTGATTTTCGTGTGCGCTTCGTATTCATTTTGTACACGTACATTTAGGGCTATTGCTACCAGGTTTGGTAGTATTTAAAGTTTATCTGATGGTTATAACTGTATCTGAATGTGTATCGGGAACGTTTGCTCGGCGGAGTGAGCATTGAGCATAGATAGGGGATGATCCCGTCTTCTCGTGTCGCACACGTTATCTCGTTCACAGCTCATTAGGTTCTCGCACGGCGCGTCTTTGAGCAGATCTGTGCCATTTGTAACAATACGTACCGCACGGATGGCAAATGGTGATTCCAGGGCTTAGGGTGCTAGTCTCGTTAGTACAGTGGGAAGACGCGACGTAGAATAATAGCCCGAGAGTTAGTAACCTTGTCGTTTTATCACGGACTTTACAAATTTTAGCAAGGAGAGGTGATAGTTTTTCTTAATACTCGTGAGAACAGTAACTATAGTTCTACAAACCATTCTTTACTAAATAATCAACCGATCTCGAAATCCTGAATCAAATGATTTTCTATTACGAAATATGATTTTTACAAGACAAGTATGATTCTATTTAATCTGTTCAAAAAAACAAGCTGCAGTGAGTTGACAACATTTTTTATATTTTTTAAGAAAAATCTCACCGTTTCAGTCATGACTAACAAAATGTGTAGTGTTACGAGTACAGTCAGCGACACAATTTAGGAATCTGAACATTTACAATCATACATTTGACAATTACAATCAATAATTAGTAATACAGTTGTCACTGGATAACTGGCAGAAAATGCTCAAGGTTTAAAATGTACCAAAATGAGTAGGTAGGTGGTACTAATTTACTATTAATGTAAAAGAAATAAATAATACAATTATTATTGTAAGTCAAATTTTTATGATAGCATGTTTTATAAAAAATACTAATAATAGAACAATAATAATGACTGAAATGTAATTAATTATGATACGCATACTATTATCTCATACAAACTGAAATTTAATTAAATTCTTATTTCAATATCCAGTGAAAAAGACAATCATTTATTGCCAAATCAGAGATTATCAAATATTCCGCTACTTTTGTCACTGACTGTACATCTCTCGCTCCACGTCCACACGTATCTGTCTGAAGTACTAGTAGCAACGTTCTGGCAGCCAGTACCTACTAGATAGGTACTATAAGTACTAGTCAGTTGCGGTGCACGACATCAGACGACGTAAGACACTAACCGCGTACGTACTAAATGGAGGACATTAACGGAACGTTATTGCATCTTGGTTTGAACCAACACTTGCAACAGCATTAATTTCTGTCTAGCAGTGATGTTGTCTTTGTTGGTTTTTAGGGTGAACGTTGAACAATGTCTTCGAATGTGTAGATCTATGATTTTATTAAAATGATTTCGAAAATGTTAATTTGTATTATATTACATAACCTATTGAATTACGCGTCATACGCGTTACTATAAAGAATTCGTTCTCACGATGGCGATGGATTAAAATATATTACGCAGAGTTTACAGAATATGGATCATCTTAACTGATAATAAAACAAACATTTAGAGAACAGAAGTAAAACATCATATTTATAAAGCAAGAAAGGTACCAAAATAATTACATAGAGAGGTAGTATAGATAGAAAAGAAAATATTAACAACTCCCAATACGTACACCTTTTTCTACCTTGAAACAGGCATCGGGATTGTAAATATAAGAAAACGAATGCCTGTAAACGATCAAAGTTCTCAGAACATCCCCGTGATCTGAATAACTAACGGCTGATCGATGCGTTGATAAGACCGTGAAAATTTTAAAAAGATTCGCCGTACAATGGTTGGAAGAGCGGCCGGAATAGCTACGAAGAGCCTCGGATATTGCTTTCTTGCTAAGACGTACTTTGGAAGCGAATGTGTAGTTTAATTACGAGCTCCAGTTTCATAACGATTTTATTGCCAAGTATTTGATTACGATAACATGGTGCCCCTATATATTTTTAGCCGTTTTAGTCATATTGATGCGGTGGTTACGTCTGAAACTCATAATTTCATTTTTCTAGGCCAGGATATGATGTCATGTGATGTGATGTCCTATTCGGAAGTCATTAGGTACGTCGTGCAAAACTTAAGTTTTAACCATGGACTCATAAACGTGAAGAACTATTATTCTAAAAATCTAAGACCACTTCATAAGTTTATGATAGGTGTCATTCTTTTTAGCTTACATAGTTTAGTCTAAGAAATTTAAATAATTTGAACAATAAAGATATTCTCAAAGAGCAGGTCAATAAGTAAGGAAATTTTTATTTGGCGGAAATGTATCTCGTGACTAAAATGAACAGTAGCTTTTAAACTACCACGTTATATTACTCGCACGCAGTCGAAGGGCGAACAAAGAGGCACTCCTTTCAATACAGATAAATGTACACAAAGAATACACGAGTATAATCCCGTGATGCCTTTCATTGCTTTATTATATGAATGAATGTAATTTCTGTCAATTTTATTATGATTTAAACAAACAATTGGACTATCATCAACCGAATATCAAAAAATAACCTTATTTCTAGATTGGTAAATTTTAGTTTCTACAATAACTGACAGCTGTTAGAAAAGCAAGAGCTCGGACTCAGTAGTGATTTTTGGTAGAGGCCTTAGTAAAGCAGTAGGTTAACTGAAAATTATAAGAAAAGATTTCTTCGAATTTTGTCATATAGATATAAAATAAAATAATATAGTATAGTATACATAATAGCATGGTTGTGTACATATTCATTCCAAAATTTTAAATATAGCCGGATTACAATTTTCAAATGGGTATAATAATATCCTTTCTTCCTTTTCAAATGTTGAACAACAAGGGAAGTTCTGATAGCTATAAAAAGCCTTTTCTTTCGCGTAATTATATAGGTACAGATGGCGGTGCACTTCAGCCAGCCAACGCGAGTCGAAACAATGGCAGCATTTAGTCGCCTAAAAAGTGAAACGACTCCGCACTCGTCATCGAAATCCATTTCGAACAGAATGACTACATACGCAAAGGTTTCGATATTTCTATAGTACCCGTAGGTATTGACTTTCTTTTATGCCGTCGCGTCGCACCCAGTGAGTGGATGAAAGCGAGACGTTGGGACGCCTTGTCGCTTACTCCCCCTTCTTGCTAAATGCGAAAACTATGCCTATAGTAACCCTAGGCTATTGTAAGATTGACTAGAGCTTTGTTCGGAGCATGGGGACAGATGTGGGTGTGTGATGAGTAGGTATGTATATAGGGAGCATTTTTTGTTTACTGTTTTAGAGCTAAAATCGAGGGAACTTGTGAGCAAACAAACTTTCAAAGTTTAAAGTTAGCGTTTTAATTCAGCCCTTTACGTTTCCACTGCCGGGACACGGGCCTTCTCTCTCACAGAGAGAGTATGCGCCATAATCCACCAAGCTGGCCCAGTGCGGGTTGGTGGATGTCACATGTCCTTGAATTTTTGTGATAAATTCTTGGACATGGCGGTTTCCTCACGATGTTTTCCTTCATCATTATTCGAGCGAGTGTTAAATCCGCACATAACTTAAGAAAGTTAGTGGTGCGGGTTCAGCGGGATTCGAATTCGGGTGCGTCGGATCGAAAGGCGACATGCTCCCACTGAGCCACACTCGCTCATAAACAATATATTTTAAAATAAAATATAATATATTTCAAAAAAATATATTTTAAATTAATATCTTATACTTTAATCGGCTTTCCAAAGCTTTTATCTATTCGTAACATAATCCAATATTTCAAAAGGGAATATTAAGAGAGCTTAGCAAAAAAACCATTGGAAATTATGTCAGAAAATCAAAAATAATACCGGGAGGTTAAGAGATATCGAAATGAACTTTTCCCAAGTAAATTTTAATGTAAAGATTCCTTTGCCTATTAAAAGTGAAGGATACAAGATACTCAAAATTTTTGTTTGCTTGGTATAATCAAATAAAACTTGATTTTATGTTTCGAGTCAAATTATAAGCCGAGGGGAGGGCGAAATAAAAAGTGAATAATGAATGCGGAGGCCGAATCCGGGTTCTCGCAACCGTAGCAATTATTTTGTTTCGAGTACCATCAACATGGTTCGTTCTTTCAAATTTTCATACATTAAGCAAATGTCGAGAATGCGTAATAAGGGCCTAAATGTTGTAAGCCGACGCGGGTTGCCATTGTACCATAAGGGGAGTGGACAATCGGTGCTTTTAACATGAACTTGAACTTACTGATTTATTTTCTTCTTTTCTTACTACATTTCTGTTGAAGAATATACCATAACCTCCAAATGGTTCATCTTATACTAACTTATCGTGCATCTAGACTAACACAGATTATTTGGTTATCTAAAATAATAAGATACATATGTACAGTATATAATCATGTAAGGCTCAGCCCTGAAAACTTCCTAATCACTACAAGTATCACCAACAACAAGTCACTTCAATTCAAAGACAAAAATATCAGTTGTTTTCTAAAGAATGTTTTATTGAGATACGACGACACCACCAGAGTACCTACGAATAACACTAAAATGGCACTCACTATCACTGAACACGACTTGTGACGTCACCAGAATCCGCTGACGTACAAATATGTGCGGCATGTGCCATTCGTGGAACTAAATAAATATAAACTACAGACACAAGTGTTGTGTATGACTGAAGCTGCCTACAAAACATACAGTCTCTATGAAGGATTACCGTCTGACTGAACTATACACTTTATTCCTATTTTTTTCGATTCTCAACTAAACAATACGTTCACGGTAATATGTGCTGTATTACAAACGTTTGAGAGAATAAATCGGCTCGACACTTGTAGCTGGGATCGAGCGTTTTCGTCTACACGTCCCTCGATAGTGTTGACGAACAAAATAAGCTCCCCCCGGCGGGAGTGCGGTGTCAAGAGGCTATAGGATTAAACTTAAACTGGGTTTGCCCGCAGTTTAATTACACAAAATATATATATATACGTACAACTCATGTACCACCTCTCGCACGAACGTCAGAAATTAGATAAATTATATCCTTTACACAGTTGAATTGCAAATAGAATATAAAATTAGACGTCTAGCAGGTAAAGTCAAAGGACAACATATAAAATATTCACTTCGCAAACATACGCAAACAACATATATTTAATTGCAGGATAAAAAGATCCACATCCTATATTGGATTCAGATATATGTTTAGATTCGTCCATAATTTCGGCAATGGCGCATTGCAGAATCGAACTTTGAGCTCAATAACCTACTACCATAAAAGTATTCCATACCAAAAAACTGTGGTAGTAAGATTTTGTACATTCTATTTAATATTATAAATGCCAAGGTTTAAATATGTCTGTATGAGTGTGTGAGTGTGTGCTTATTACCGCATAACAAGAAAACAGTCACACACTCACTCATATGCGATGTGTGTGTGCGAAGCGCATTATCATGTTATTGATTTCTACCAAAGTACCTATCACTTTGTAAGACTTACCCTATTAAATAGTGCCAATAAATCAATCATCATTACTAGGTAAGGTACTAGATTTTAAGACATTACTAACCATACACGTTAATTGAAATGTTTAATAATTTAAAATGGTTAATAAACAACTTATTTTACTGGTGGCAGGTTTCTCGTATGCGAGGGGCCATCTGTGTGGGTACCACCGCTTTGCCAGTTATTCACCCGCCAAGCAGTAGTGCGCAAGCATTACTGTATTCCGGTTTGAAGGGCATTGTAACCTGTGACAATCGTAAGCGTGTTCAGTGATAGTGAGTTGTACTGGGTATTATGAGACTCAACAGCTAATTGTCTCAGGGTGTCGAGCGCAGTGCAGCGCCGCGCAGTATTTTGCGAAACAAAGTTCTGGGTGGTGCTGTTATTGTTATGGGCTGGCGTATTGCTAACCATCAGGCAAACACCAGCTCGTCTCGTCATTCAGTTACATAAAAATTAAAACTTCATAACGATTTAATGAGTTGAGTCAAAATATGGTATGTAAGATACTTTTAATTCCGGAAAACGAACAGTTCCAACTATAAACTTAATTTTACGCAGACAGATACCGGCTAGTTGAAGATAAAGTGAAGTGGTGACCACCTAGTCGCCTTTAAATCTTTAACATATGTTATATGTTTGTTTCGAATAAACTTATAAATCAGATCAGAACCGAATCTACATCCGGATAAGGAAAGGATTTCACAACTTGATAGCGGCTTTGGCTTAAAAATGAAGTATGTATTAGAACAACGACTTTTACGAGTGGGAAAACTTCGGTCCAATGAAATATCAAAATCCAAGCAAAACAATATATTTGTACGTATGGTACTAGAATAACATGAATAGGTATGCACGCGTCAGAACCATAGTAACTTGTGCGATCCGTTAAAATTTTTGCATTTTTATGGTCACGCTAGACCTGCCCCCGTACCCATATGTCCCTCAAGCGCCAATCGTATATCGTGTTGAGCTCAAATTAAGGTATAGCTTCACTGCGACTAATGAGATACCGACTAATTATTATCGAATCGGGCAAGAAATCGAATTAATCTCATTCATTTATACTAAAATATGATAACTAAAAGTTGAGATAAGCTTAATGGGTCAATAAATGGCATCATAAAATATTGTAGCAGTGAATCTGTACCCTAAACTGAACTCAACACGATATACGATTGGCGTTTGAGGTACATATGGGTAGGGGGGCTGACTCAATAGATTTTAAAGCGTTCTAAAACGAGCTTGCTGAAAAAAGTTAACCTTATATACATTTCAAGATAACAGGATTTTAATATCTCTCTGAAATTTTATATAATAAACATAAAACTTTTATTTTATGAAACTCTTAAAGTGATATCAGCATCCAAACAGCCCCCCTACCCATATGTCCCTCAAGTGCCAATCGTATATCGTGTTGAGTTCAGTTTAGGGTATAGATTCACTGCGACAATATTTTATGATGCCATTTATTGTCCCATTAAGTTTATCTCAACTTGTAGTTATCGTATTTTGGTATAAATGAATGAGATTAATTCGATTTCTTGCCTGAATCTATAATAATTAGTCGGTATCTCATTAGTCGCTGTGAAGCTCTACCTTAATTTGAGCTCAACACGATATACGATTGGTGCTTGAGGGACATATGGGTGCGGGGGCTGGACATTCAACTTTATGTTATAAACACCTTTACAAATCTTTGTCCCCAAATACTTCATAAGCGAAATATAAAGAGGCAAAAGTCAAAGAAATGAATGAATGTTTCCTCAAACAAAACCTCCGTATAAAGCGTCTAATTAACCGAAAGGTATAATGAAAAGAATCGGCATCACTAATTGCCCAGTCTATGACGTGATGAATCTCTAACGAATGAATGAACGGATCGCATGCACCCCAGCCAGACCCCCTACGCGACAAAATTTCACCCTCTCTCCCCTTCGATGGGTGTGTTTGACGCATGATTTATTCGCCGTGCCAGTGAAGTCTACATTTCTAAGCGCAACAAACAAAACCATCCAGTTGATTAAGAACTAACCATATTTTAAGACAACAATAGAGACAAAAGAAGTAAACTGTTGCGCTCAGCATCGCTCTGATACCGAAATCATTTTACCACTCTGCGTTTGATTAAGAGCGCACTGAAGTAGACAAACGTACGAAGTTTTATGAGTTGTAAGACATAAAACTAGTTAAATGCTCGTCTAGTGGTCATGTCGCAGCGTTTCCGATGGCGGCCAGCTGACTCGCAGCAATATAGCGACTTCCTAGCCACGCGACCGGCGGCAGCATCTCGAGTGTAAGATTTTTTATAAGAGTTTAGTTCCGTCTTAATGATGGTGACTCGTGCCAAAATGAAGCTTACCGCTCAGAGTTAATTGTAATAGGTTTCGAAGGGGTGTCGGGAGGCGAGCGTTGCGCAGGCGCATCGAGACGAGCTCTCAAGCACGCGCCGGCACTTGAGCGCCCTCGAGCGGCCACTCAGAGCCCGCCCTGCGCCGCGTCGAATTGAAAAGATACCTAGTATACTGAACCGACACCGCACTGAATATTCGCTCAACGTATCAAAACCGTAAAATGCAAATCTATGCACTGCGGTCGTCTAGAGTGCTTAGCGAACCTCGCGCTCACGCGTTGCGTTTCTTCAAATACAATACAAGATAAATTGTAGTGTAGAGAAATTTGTTAAACAGTCATGGATTTGAACTTGGGTGCGTCGGATCAAAAGTCGCTCTTGCGCCTACTGAGCCACACTCGCTCTTGTAAAACAATAACTATTTTGATTAATGATGTATCTAGCCTACTTTTTTGAATGAAGTAACAAAATTAAGCTGTATGAGCAACATTATACTTCGCCGTTGCATCCTCGAGATTTATATAATTCACAAGGTAGTTCCACTCCATGAGCTGGGCATCAAGCACAATTTTAGAGCTGTCAAAAATAAAAAGCACAAAATGACTTATTTACAACTCCCGCCCTAGAGGGCGCCACTAAGCTCTGTCACCTCATTCGCTTTTTGTGTGCGGGCATCGTAGCATCGAAATTCTTTAATATTTTTTCTTAATCAAGTAATTAGTGTTTTTATCGTCTATTTAACAGTTAATTTCAGTTTAAGTGCTATGTGAATAAGAAATCGTAAGGAGTCTTGATCTGAAGACCATAATAAAGGTATGAAACACACGAAATAAAACTCGTGAAACATTTATAACGGCATGAAAGTTCCGATAGCAACTATCAGGGTGAGAACTTACCTATCTTTCCGTCTTGACTTCCAATCTGCATGTTTAATGTTAATCAAGAAACAGTATTTACTACAGTATTTACTACAGTAGGTTATGTTACCTACTTAACGATGCAGTTGTTTATTTGTTGAATCTGTATTTCTATTTTCGTTACGAAGGAAACTGTGTAGTACTCTGGAAGGATTCATTATTGAATAAGGTCATAATAAAAAAAAAAAATACCTTATGCCTTCATTTGCCTTAATTTATAAAAATAAGTATAAAAAAAGAAACATGTTTTAATATCATAACATCTTTAAATAATACGTATGACAAAATACTGACTAAATAATAAATTTACTGGGCTTAGTAACCAGACCGAATAATTTCACAACTACCCTCAGTTATAAATTTTTATGCGACTAAATATGCAACTTCAGTACTTAAAAAATAGATATTATGCTAAGACAATATCATGAATGCATCACATTGTAATGCTTTTATTAAGTCCTATACAAAAATCAAGTGCCTTGGAACTATGACGCGATCACAGTCGTGCACAATCTTTTTTAGCGCCACGACTTGTTCGTAGTGAAGGAGTTAAGAGTCAGAACACGGTCATAACATTTGCGTTGCCTTTCTTACGTGCAACGACCACATTTGAACTATTTTTTATTGCCTAATGCAACAAATTGAGTGCCTTAGAACTATGATGCAGTCATAGTCGTACACAATCTTTTTTAGTGCCGCGACTTGGTCTAGTCAAGTCAAATAGTTAAGAATCATAATACGGCCGTAACATTTTCGCCGCCTTTCTTTTTGCAACGGCCACATTTGATCTATTTTTATAGCCAAATGCAATAAATTTAGTGCCTTGGAACTATGATGCGGTCATAGTCGTACACAGTCATTTTAAGGGCCACGACTTGGTCGTAGTCATGGAGTCATAACATATTCATGACTTTTGCGTTGCCTTTCCTTCATGTCACGCCTATATTAATTTGATAAATTGTTATAGCCTAATGCAAAAATTGAGTGCCTTGGAATTATGACGCGATCATAGTCGTTCATAGATCAAATTGTCAATCAAAGCGATGATAGACGTGCACAACATATAATTAAGTGCCTTGAAACAATGACGCGATCATAATCGTGCATATTTTAAGAGTTAAGACTTCGTCGTAGTCAATTAATTAAGAGTTATAACACAGTCATGTTTTCTGCGTTACCTTCTTTTCACCCAACAGCCACATTTGATATATATTTTTAGCCTAATGCAACAAATCCAGTGCCTTGGAACTATGATGCGATCATAGTCACACACATCATTGAGTGCCTTGGAACTATGACGCGATCATAGACGTGCACAACGACAAATTGAGTGCCTTGGAACTATGATGCGATCATAGTCATGCATATTTTTAATTTTAACTATAATTCAATTTAGTCATCTTTTGATATTTTGCATTGTTCTTATGTATATTTTAGCGTTACGACTTCGTCGTAGTCAAAGAGTTAAGAGTCATAACACTATCATGACTTTGGGGTTGCCTTATCTTCATGCGACGCCCACATTTGATGTATTTCTTATAACCTAATACCTAAAACAAATTGTGTGCCTTGGAACTATAATGCGATCATAGTGGTGCATTTTTAGCGGTACGATTTGGTCGTAGTCATGCAGTTAGGAGTCATAACACGATTATGACTTTTCTTCCTTAATGATACGCCCACAGTGGCAGAGGCCCAGTATACACCCACTATGGAAAACTGTCTAGCCGTAAAAATAGCAAATTTTAACATATGCCTATAATGTTCGCTCAACTGATCTTACAACAAGTTAATATTCACAATGAATAGATTCCAGTGGCATACTACTTACTTATGGTGACGTCACCGCGTTCTGCGGTGGCTTCTTCTTGATCTAGACTTTAACTAGTAGAACACGAACGTTCTTGATGCAAATTATACTAAGCTTTATGCAGCCTACTGTTGTGTGATGAAAGGTAAACAAGAAGTTTTTGGATCGGAGATTGAAAAGGAAATCTCTAAACGTTGGGGGCGTATCTATCTTATATAGTGACATCAGACCTGAAAAAGACTTTTACTGAAAATGTTCTTGTATACATTTTCAGTTAATGGGTATAAAACCATCTAAGTTGACTTTTCAACTAAAAACCAGCGCGAGCTAAAGAATACATAAATCTATCTGTCAGATCTCGTCGGTCATCCTATCTTATTAGAAAGGATATGGAAAAGCTTTAAAATTCGATCAAATTATTATATTAGGATTACGCCTTACAAACACAATAAATCAAAGCAACCTGATTTAAAGTATATTACGTTAGATAAATTCTTTCCTCTTCGGAAAAATCCTTGTAGTCATAATACTGAGGCAAATGAATTTGTTTAGAAATCTGGCTTTCAGGTTAAGAAGGCTAAAATGATGAATGCTTTGATGTCGAAGTAAATAGTTAGTCAGCCAGAAAACCGAACAGGCAAAGTAGCCAAAGGTATCGGGATACACCGGGGTATCGTATCACGACGTGGACTGCACCGGCGTCATTACTAGGAAGTCAGCCAGAAAACCGAACAGACAAATTAGCCAAAGGTATCGGGATACACCGGGGTATCGTATCACGACGTGGACTGCACCGGCGTCGTTACCAGGATCCATGGAAGTCACAGTCTATGCCACAATCCAAAACTCGTTACAGGTTTTTTCCAAACATGGAAATTAATTTCGAAAGACCTCTTTATCTATCAGCACAGTTGAACTGTGGTATAAAATGCTTATAAAATATCATTACTGGAACCATTATTTTTTTTTTCTCACGGTATAATATACGATATAATAATACCCAACAATACTTGAACTAATCTGATTCAAAACTAATAAATATAAATTTAGGAATAGAACCAATCAAACCATCCAATATCTGCAGCTGTTGTGATAAATACCATTCAATGATTTACCTTTAGGTAATATTTCTTTTTTTTATATAAATTCCGAACTCGACTTGGTGATCACTGTAGTTCAATTGGGCAGAACCCTTCCCTTCTAATTAATTTTGAGATGCGGGTTCAAGTCTCAGTAGCCATGGGTTGTTTAAAAGAAAAAAAAAAAAAACTTTATTTGAGCATTTTGTGAATCATGCGTTAATACCTAATAAAAATATGGCGGCCAAGAATCAGTGATTAAAATTTGAGGATCAGATATTCGAATGTCAATGTCAAATGGACTGCTCCGCCGACAGTGCCAATCATCTTTCCTAAGCTCTTCAAACCTGTAGTATCCTTACTCGGAATCACGTATACCAGCTTGTTCCAAATCACATTCTTGATTTGGGCTAAATTTAATCAAGTCCATAGACGGTTACCCGCATTAAAATTAGACAATGTAAAATGTCTATTATATTTTCGGGTTACAGTTCATAAATGAATAACCAAAAAGGAATAATGATAATATTAATATACATTAAAAAAAAAAAAAACTGTTAAAGAATCCAAACATAAATTATAACCGCAAAATGGTCATAATGTTCTTATGGAAAATACGTTATTTGATAATAACAACATTTTACTGTGTCATATATAATTAGTAACGGACGTTACTCGTATGTGCTGGAGATTTTCCCTGACACTTCTTTTAACTGGGTGGAGTATCATGTGTGATAATACGATAAACAAGAGCCAGTTATTATTTTTCCCATATTAAAAATTGACGAACAATATTTACAATGGGCAACTGGCGTCATGGTCATTCTTTACTAGAACAGTCCACCATAGTATCCTTTGTTCCGATCTCTGGCATGTTAAGAACCAATACTATTTTATACATATTATGTCAGGAAACAAGTTAGCCTTTGCACTTCAACCAGAAACAGACAATATTATTCAAAATTTTGTTTCAAATATATTCCCAACGATGACTATTCCAAATTACAACAAAATAAATGGCAGTTTCACTAGCATTGTCAACAGGACGATGTGTTCAATCACCATCATTTAATAGAATGTATGAAATCGTAACCAATTACGCAGTAATTTCTAATAGATTATAAATTTGCCGGGAACAGTAACTTTTGTCATACAAGCATATAAGTTGTAAGGCGTTTGTTGCCTTTACTTTCGATCAGAGGCAAAGTTTGAACTTTTTTGTCATGAAAAGAAAACCTTGTACATAATACGAGCATCTCGTTAAAAGGTAGATAGATCAAAAGGATTATATGTGACAGTTGAATAAACACTGTGATTTTCTCTGCATACTTGTGATGCATAAACCTTAGCAGCTTACTTACGGAGTTTTCTATTGACCTTATCAAATAAGCTGACGGATAATATGAGTACTATTTTGCTAAAGCGGTGTAAGATTCTAACTAAATTATGTTAAATCATAATGTATATTACACAATTGTTATTAAAATATTACATATATGTGTTGCCCATATAAATATTTTTACTCTGAGGAACATGAAAATTTCGCAAAAGCTCTAAACATCTACCTTGTGAATTATATAAATCTCGAGGATGCAACGGCGAAGTATAATTGATGGTTAAACAAACTTACCAAGTGAAGTTTGACCGTAATTATACAAGCCGTTGCATCCGAAGAGATTTATACTAATAACCCACCCGTGCCCTAATTTGTTGTCACAAACCCTTACAAATATTAAGTACCTACTAGTACTTTACTTAACCTGTTTTGTGGCCTTAAGATTTTGCGAAATGTTGTTGTCTCTAAATCAAATGAGGTGACAGAGCTTAGTGGCGCCCTCTAGGGCGGGAGTTGTAAATAAGTCATTTTGTGCTTTTTATTTTTGACAGCTCTAAAATTGTGCTTGATGCCCAGCTCATGGAGTGGAACTACCTTGTGAATTATATAAATCTCTTCGGATGCAACGGCTTGTATAATTACGGTCAAACTTCACTTGGTAAGTTTGTTTAACCATCAATTATAAGTGTATACAAATGGAAACTTAATTAAAACGGATAAGATCTCACACACACATGATCACGTCTTTGTTCTAGGGTAGACAAATGGTTTACGTTTGAATCGGTGAAACACAAAATTAAATTACAACATCCATCTTGTTGCCCTAATAGAACCCCGGACATGTTAATAGAAAACGCAAACGAGTGCGGTGCGACATGAGATGGAAACGCGAGGTCGCAGGACGCGCCGTTCACTCTACGTGAGTCGCCACACAAACTTGCGCACACCAGCACACGAATGTTCCAATTTATAATGCGGACAAGCCACACTGAAATGGATTTACAGCTGCAAACCTGCTTGTCTTTGATGAGGGTCTATTTTGAGATGCGGGCCGAGCGCACCGACATTCCAATATTTCGAGTCGATATATTATTATTACGTTCGAATCCAGATCGATGCCGTGTTATAAAATTTATTACGCACACGTCTCCTCGACGTTTCTTATTTGTAAATAGGCGCTTGAGCAACTCCTCGTGCGGGATTCAATGATGTTTGATGTCTCGTTAAAAATAAGCCCGCCCGTCAATCGACAGGCATAAATCCGTAACTAATTTGTCGAGGGACAAGTCGACAATCTCAAAATAATTTCAGCTGACGCCCGACGTTAACTTATGATTAAAATTTTAATGAGATTAACTAGGAGAGAAACCGTTGAGACGCGTCTCAAAAGTTAATGCACCTGCGTTATATTTTTTAGCGGCGTTCGGAGTGACGTCCAATTTAGATCCGAAACGATAAAATGGGGCACCGGGCTCTTTAGAATTCTACTCTAATTTCACGTTGTTTAGGTACGGGTCGTAAAGCCAGTAAGCTAAATGCTTCTGTTCTAACGGTTTGTCGCAGATTTAGGTGGCATGTTTAAGTTTCGTGTAATCCGCTGTAGGTAAACTAAAGTCCGCAGTGTCTTTTAGGCACGCCTACTCAGTATGCAAGCGTTTTCCTGCACATCCGTTGTACGCGACCGCGGAAGGACTTCCGTACACAAAATACTATGTTTCAGTTCTTTTAGAATTCCTTGTCGCAGTTGACTCTTCGTGCGGACATGTTGCGACAACGAACAGAAGATATACAAACATACTTTGGATTTTTCACTGAATTATCTACTATAAAAGCTAAAGTTTTAAACTTGAAACGTTCTTTGTAGAAGTGGAAAGACAATGTTTATTAGTTCGTACTTTGATTATAGTTTTGTAACAAAAATGAAGTTTGAATCAAAACATGATACGAATAAGATATTCGAATGAAGCGTATTTTTCTTTGGAAGTAAAAGCTATAATAGTAGTGGCTTTATGAAAGGATACCGTAGTTCGAGATATTTGCCACACTAATCTCCATTTTAAGAACGGTCGTGCGATCCTTGAGCCTAGGATTACGGAACTTGCGTGACACTAATTAAGTCGGAATCAAGGGAGAGCCTATATCAAGAGCCGTAGCGGGAGTTATAAATGAAAGGGTATTTCGTTCTCTCATTATTAACAACTTTTAGTGCAACATAGAAAAATATATGAAAGCAATTCCACATTTACTAACTCTACAACCGACCGTGTCTGCGCATTTGAATTGAAATAGACTGAGCCTAAAATAGCCAACAAATCTAGATTTATTACCATTGAACAAAACGAGCATTTACCAAATAAATAGCATTCGCCCTAATAAAGTTAGCCAAATATATGATGTTGGCATTAAAGTCCCGTAATCCTTTTGAGGAAACGTAAGTTTAACACAAATCCTACTTAGCAATAACTTTCGGCAAAGTAGACAGTCGCCCTGATGGCCCTCCACATTGACGAGCAAAGACGAGTTTATTCAAACTTTTCTACTTATTAACTTGTGTATTATGGGATTATTTGGTCCATTAGCGATGACAAATTACTTAGATAAAAATAGTGAGGCAAAGATTGTGGGTAGTAACTCGAAGAGGCGTAGTATTGGTAGTGATCCGATGTAAGCTGTTGTGGCGGCTAATCCCCGCCCGGGCTAACAGTCGGGCGGGTTAGGCCCACGACGTAAATTTGTGTAATTTCGAATCTAGGCCAAGTGCCAAGGGATCTGCTCTACGGCAATGGTGATTGATATGACGCTGCGCAGAGCATCGTCTTGCCCCGCGTCGCCCCTGTCATTTCACCAGACAGCCCGATGCATTTGTAATAGGATCGGCCAGCGTAGATATTAAGCTCTATACATAGATGTCTTGAATATTCTATATTTGAAATCTTGTAGACGTCAGAGTATTCAAGTACAGATATTAGTAGTCACAGATATCGGTAAACATCCGGTAGATCGAAATAATTGCTCCATTTGTGTGAAGTCAAAATTTGTGTGGCTTTGAGAACATTTAGGGGAATCTTTTAAAAGCACATTTCAATTGTTTTTGTGCGCAAACAAAAAAATCTTTCCACGTTTCGCAGTGGTACGAAACGCCTAACATTTCAAATGGAAAGTGCCTGCATTTCTCGTGTTCGCCACGTCACTTGGGCATGGGTATCGCAGCGGTATTTTTGATGCGTCTGGATGCAAATTTGAAATTCTGCGGGGTTTCTACCGCGTTTTAAAGCGATCCATCTCTTTTGCTTTTATGTAATGATATACATATATGTATATCGCAATCGTTTCTCGATCCTTTTCTGCCGGCGCTATGCACCCCAACTACTGTAAAGTAACTGAATTTGAAATACGCAAAATCCTGCGGTTGCCTCTAGCGCTCGCTCTTCAATTTATGCCATTAGTAGCCTTCCGCTCTCCGTGAAATATATTATACATTTATTATGTATGTACACGAAAATAAATTCGAATTCTAAAGTTGGAAGTGAATTTGTCGGGACCCTAATTGGTACTTAAAATATTACTGTTTCCATCACCGGGCAAAGTCAGTGTAAACTTTGTATTTTATAACGGAAATATTTTTCCATTAGGTGTAAAATAGAACCTTTTACAGCAATTATACGTTGGGATTTTTACATAAAACGGGTAATCTGGCATCGCAGCCGTCCCTCGTCGGGACGCGAAGCGGCAACAAAGCAAACGTTCAGCGGAATGATGGCAAGACCTCCGTCAGTTTTGTAAATTACAATAAACCTTAGAGTGGATCGTGGGCAGAATTCGTGATAGCTCCTCGTGCCGACGACAATAGGCTTAAGCCCGACCGCGCCGCACTGATACTGCACGATGCGAGCTCCCTGCCTATTAACGCAACCATTTCCCTGATATATAGATATTATCGGTTTCCCTCTACGACTCCATCATACGCTAACGACCGATCGATCTCTACCAAACTCATTGTATAATATTTTATGTAACATGAGCGAATAAGGAAACGATTGACTAAATAACAATGGCATGTATTATCGTAAAGCACAAAACATGGCCACGATTGTTCGAATAGATCCACTACGAGTATATCGGCCGGAGCGCTGTTGGAGAAGGGCGAGCTCGTTATTGTTTTATAGGTCCCATGATGAAAATCCTCGCGACACGCAACTTTCTTGGCGTTCACTCGTCAGAATAAAAACGACATTGTATGGCGTTTTGTTTGCTACGGCAGCGGCGAGCCTTAAACGAATATGAATTGAAAACCTAGAGCCTGACTAAATAAGACAATCTCCCGACAAGCGATGAAGAATTGTCGTTCATCACGCACAAATTTCACCAAAAGACCTCGGAAGGTACCTAGACGGAAGGCACACGAAATTTCTCGAGCTCCCGGGAGCGATCGTAATCGAGTACGTCGATAAAAATTTAATTTCTACCTTTTACCCGTAAACGACGCGAGGACACGCCGAAGATTTACCTATAACGCTATCCTATTTACAGACTGCGAAATTCTATTTGCTTAAAGGTCGAATGGAGGCAATATCGTGGACGTCGCGACGCTGCGGGCGGGGGATGCAATAAGCGGAGCGGCCAGCGACGAAGCCCTCGCCAATTTAAAGAAAGCCCACTGAACCGAAAGACAAGCGCATTGGCGGCTCACGAACACAGCACCCGCACCCGCCCGCTCTCTAAGGCTCCTCATATAATTTTCAATCCAGCGAGCTTTAAAATCGATTGCTCTTTGTAAGTGCAAAACGAAACAAGGGCCTGTCTACCGTACGCGTCAGCTAAATTACTTAACCCGTCGTTTTAATCCGACGATTTTCACGTTCAAGTTAAATTGAAAGCTGCATTAGTTTTAAAAATAGACAGTTAAACTCACTGGCTTTTACGTTATAGGCCATTCAGATGGTCGGTTTTAATTCCAGCGTCAGGCTAACGAGTAAGTTGTAAACGCACAAAAAACCAAGCACTTTTTTGGTCATCGGACTAACTTTTGTAATTGCGAAACTGGAAAACAAGTCATGCCGTTTTGGAAAATTAAAAAAGGATTTATTATGCGGTACCGCGATGATTGTGAAATTTTGCACTCGTAACTGGTGATTTACTTTTAATTTGGAAAGCGAACCATTTTCATAGTTTAAATTTCATCCTCATTGTGAACTTTTCTCGTAAAGCAACATCCAAATTAACTGGATAGTTTTGCAATTTATTTTGATTACCAGGCCACTTAGTTTCCTCCGAACTCAGCTTTCATACGCACCCATTGAAAGTAAGCTACGTCCCCATAAATTAAACCGCAACGTTTATCTATTAGGGTTGATAGTCGTATTCAGCCAGTCGGGTCGGGCAGTTTCATTTGTCCCTATAAAGCTTTCGTGCAAACTCCCAAATTGTATGAACAAGTGCGTAACGTAAGCTTATCTGTCTCGTTAATACCTGTTTAATGAAAGGGTTTGATCGTAAATCTACATAGTTAAACTTAATACAGAGTCCTATTGGGCTCCACTCTCGCCTACGGTCTGTAATTAATGTGCTACCATCATAGAGAAAGTTTTACAACTACCTACTAGTATTGAAACTACATAAGTATGAAACTTTGAATCGCGGTAAGAGAGGTGTTTGCGTTCCACTTTAATTTGAGTTAAAATAAGTTGAAGCGATTACTAGTCGGTATGTAATTATAGAAATACTTGGCGTTTATGTTATATTATATTCAGGTACGAGTAAGTCTGTGTACTTGAATTTAAATTTAATTTTCTGTTGGAATTTTGACACCAAAAAATTATATAAAAATATTGCCCACGTCTTGTCGAAGCTGCAGGTGGCAAGAGGACTGGCTCATTCCTTGCTCAAAGATTAGCGTTAGCCATTCAAAGCGGGCATGCTGTTCTTGGCACTTTGTCTCAAGGACACCACTTGTATATATGTAATTTATTGTTTTTAGTCTTATATAGTTAGTTTTTCATCTTTATAGTAAGGTTATTTTTGTAACAAATGCAAATAATAACATAAATAATATATATAAATAATATATAAATAAATCAATTCCTACAATGTAGTTACTCGTTCTTATGTTTCGACGTACTTGAGTATCAGCATTTTACATCCAGCTTACACAAGTAGATATGGAGAAGATGAATGACGAACTCTGTTGTGGAGGTTTCGTGTTATTTAAGCTTTTATCTCTACCTAATCTCATTCTAGTACATTTAATAATGGTTACGTATTTGTATTGTTTAGTTTCGATTATTTCACGAGCTATACACCACCTTCTACCGTTTCTGCGTAAATCCTTTCTTTTAAAGGTTACCGTAAATTTAAGACATTGCTTTAAGCGATATGACTGCTAATTAGATTTAGATATGGTTTATTTTTTAATTTTTGTATGTTATCGGTATACAAAAAAGAGTATTTCTTTTCTATTCTATTCTAGATCGACACAAGACCTGCGTAAGCTCATGCATGGTCAACATAGTTGCCAACAAATTGCGCAGGACAGGGAGAAAGGCAATATCTTGAATCGAAGGCCAACTCACTTTGCGTCGCTGAGCCTTCAGAGTGAGTAAGCTATTTCATGATAATAAATACCTACTTTAGAACAAAACAAGTCAAAATATCATCTACAACTCAATAGATACAACATGAATAGAGCAACCTCAATAAATTTTACGGTTATTGATTTACCGCACCTATAACCGCGTAACCTTTCCCCAAATCCGCGGTTATAATCTTAATAAATTTTCGGATTTCAGTTGAAAAGGTGATGGTATTGAGGCTTAGCCACTACAGCGGGTAAAGTTATGAATTAATAACTACTTTCAACCCTTACCTCCCAGGGGAAGTACGAGTAGCCAAGCCGTAATAATAAGCTTCAAAACAAACTACAAGTAATTATAGCATGAACAAGCTATTACTCTGTCAAACAGCTTAAGGACTTGTTAAATGTAGGTAGGCACTTTCATATCAGGTTGATGTCAATTAGAAGGTAAATATGAGCAGTTTTGGTACTTTCGGTTTCAGTTCGGACGGCCTAGTAGTCGACGACCAGATGAACGTAATAAGTATCGCTGGAAGGACGAGATCGAAAGTCTCTATCTGCACGAGCTCTACGTTGAAGATTGGCAGAAAGTGGCACAAGGCTTAAATGGCGACTTTTGTCATCGCAAACCAAGACTCATTTTGAGTCGCTTGCGCCATCGTAATAAGTAACGGTATTGTAGTGTAACTGAGGTTTGTATAATTATTATTTTCAACACTGAGCGATACAAACGCTGAAATCCTAGAGGTCAAATGAAAAAATCATAGTTGTTTAGGCGTCAGTATTTTGTGTTATGCTTTAGTGAATACTTTTTTGTCTAAGTAGAAGAACATTTAGTCAAGAAATCTCTATACAAATTGACTCATCCAAAGGCCATTCTATGAACGAAAATTACACTACCGTAAAAAGATTGGTATTAATATTATTAGTGTACGCAAATAAGGACTCCGGACGGGATCAGAACCCGTGACCCGCTAAGCTGCCTTCATTACTAAATTTCTTTGAAGGAAAAGAACAACAATATTCTTTTAAAAAACTGCAAAAAATTTAAATTTATTTTCTTTTCATCGAGGTGGCGGCTATCGATGTTATTTCGCTTTTGATCTCGGCTATTTGTAAACATCGGTATACAATATAAATCATAACTTTATTCAGCGTTTCGTTCTGATCAAAAACATGGAAGTCAAATGGTTTAATAGCTAAGAGCTGAAGCTACAAGAATTTGGATTTAACTAAAATTGTTTATGTAATGTTTTTGTTTCTGACAAGCTTTAGCGAAAAGTTTGATTAAAATCGTGCAAGTACTTTAAAAGCGACACGCTTTTTATTGGTCTTTCGACTTTTGTTTTTGCGGTTTTGCAAACAAAATTTTTGATTATGATTCTTCTAGCTGATTGGCGTAATGATCAAATGCTAAAGTCTGTCAACATTTGTTTAGTAAATATGTAAATATACAAATATTGTAGTTATATTAAGTTGTTGGCAATAAAAACTCATTTTTTTTCTTCATAAAAAGAAATATATTCTCCAACCGAGGTTTGAAGTGTATAAACTCGCGTTTCCTCCTTCCTACCTACACTATCTTAATTCTATAATAAAGGGGATGCAAATATTTTGGACACTGTGGTAAATTACTAGTGATTCAGTTAGTTAAAGCCCTTCCTGTACTGAAGGAAAAGGCCTGAGTTCAAAACTTTAGGGTTTAATGTGGTGGCTTGTTCGCGTCGCTGTAGTATATAAAGTGCAGCATTTAAATAACTCATAAATATATAAACCTCTACATAAAAAAAAATATTATGGATGCATTCGAGATGTGGTGTTAGAGGCAGATGTTTCGGTTGCCGTGGACAGCCAAAATAACCAACAAGTCTATTGAAACAATTGCGTATAAGAACTCGTCTGCCTGCCATCTGTTACCAGATAATCGTCGGTTGCTTTGGTCACATTGCCCGCCGACAACTGTATAACTTTGACAAATTGGTTATGATTGGCAAGGTAGAAGGAAAAGACCCGCGGCCATTCACCTAACCGTTGGTGTGACCAAGTAACCACCCTCACTGGCCTCCCTTTAACTACCGCCATGAGAGATGCTGAAAATCGGGCAAAATGGAAGCAGCTAACACAAAAAGATATGAAGGACTTACAGGGACACGACCTTCAGCAATGAAGAACACGACCAAGAAGAAGTAGATATAAACCTCTTATTATTAATAATTTACGGGTGACACTCGCGTTTAAATTTGAGTAGTCCAACTAAAGTTTTAACCACATCCGGTGGCCTTTTTCAAGGTGAGTGCGGAAACCATTATTGGACTACTCCAACTTAAATGTGAGTGTCACCCGTAAATTGTTGTTAATAATGTGTCCACGTTAATTTTCTTAATAAAATATATAAACCTTAGGTGAAGCAAATATATATCATACCCAAAAATTTATTAAATTTCGCTAAATATGTAGTAATAATAATATAATGGGTCAGATGCAGAAGGCAGTACACCTTGACACGGCATGTATAGTCAAAAGGTTCCTCACTCTGCAGCCCTAACCACCGGTAATTTGGGCCCTGCCCCGCTGCCGCGTGCAGTCTAGGTTTAGGTTTTTATATATTATTTTTTCATAGAAAAATTGTAAAAATCCAAACCTGAGAAAGAAAAGAAACATCTGAAAAATAATATAATTCTATTGAAAATATATAATAGGATGTTTTATATCACCATCATGAACCGAGAACGTTGTCACTTCTAGGACTCGGACCCTTTTCAAGAAGGAAGTTTGGGCCATAATCTACCACGTGGGTGGCAGATTGATATAGGTATGTTTCCTATTTTATTGGTTGTTGATCATTCTCAGAATATTTTATTTTATGGTGAGATCGGCAATTTTAATACCTATAAGTTACTAAGTGCACCTTACTGTTTCACCCGCGCCCGCGTAAGCGATTTTATAACAATTATTGGTCACATATTTATTTTTAACTAGGTTAGCCCTAGTTACAAATAAATACGATTATAATAATTAGGTGTTATTATTATTAATTTATTTAGCAATTAGGATTTGCGCGATCAAATTGAGATTTAAATTGTGTTCCGTGGGATCAAAACATACAGAAAATTACTTTCACTTATGCTCTCATCACTATTTAATATTATGAGAAAATTATTGAGTGAATCTTTTTTTTAGAACAAACTAGTCGCGCCCCGCGGTGTCCCTGAATAAAAAGTAGGCTACTTTCAGGAGATCTCTATTCCAAATTTCACTCAAATCTGTTGAGCCGTTACAGCAGGAAGAGGGAAAAAACACACAAACACACTAACAAACTTTCGCATTTATAATATTAATAAGGTGAGATAACATGTCGAATTATGGCAATCTCGCAGCAAAACTCTCTTATTTCTACTCCATACATCTACTTACAGTATCTACCAAGACTAAGACAAACACACCTAAGTTACTAAGAAGCTATAGCCAAACAACCGGGTTATGTAGGTGTGCGTAAGCATTTAGCACCCATCTATCATCGTCGCCGATAGTCGATCATTAGCCGTGTTTGCTCTCCGTTGGTGACAAGGGACACCATATTGCTGTTAGGGTTGACTAAAGTTTCTAAGTAGGTTGTACGTATAGTAAAACTTGAAGCTCGATTATTCTATCTAGAGGCTGGCCCTAGATTTTTCGTTTATTTGTATCGATAACTAGCTGCGTCCCGTGGTTTCCGGGGATAAAAGTAGCCTATATATATGTTTGTAGCCAGGGTATAAGCCCAGGATAAATGTGTCAATGTTTGTTGTAATCCAGATTATAAGCTATCTTCATTCTGAATTTCACGGAAATCCGTAGAAGAAGTAACAAACACACTAACACACAAACTTTCGCGTTTATAATATTATAATGTGATAGTGTGATGCAACTTCTCCATCTAGTCTGAAATAATATTCTGATCCACTTCTGCCAAGATGTCTCTTGGTTCTGATAAAGGTCATTTAGGTACACTTGCGCCGACGCAAAATCGCGGTTATCCCACGGATTTTGTGTCAATTTTTATACAAAGAATTAAGTCAACCTATGGGTTATGGGTTAACCTCGATTTTACTTTGGCGCAAATGGCACTTAAGATATGTAAGTGACAAAAACCACTGATCGGGGCAACAAAACGTGTCAGAGCGTTAAGAGTGCTCATGAACCACTAAGTACCATTAGTTTTGATTCATTAGTCATTAGTACCTTTCGTTGGACCTATCCCAATGATAGTTACTTGTTGGTGTATATTCATTAGCATTTTCCATCGACATTTTCTAATATCTCCTTAAATTGTTTATTGATAACTTCTGATTTACTGCTTTCACAAAGATATATATTGCAAGTTTCGAGATGAGTTCATGTCTGATGAAGGGACTTAACAATGTGTCCGCATGGTTTCCCACCCTCCTAATAATTTGTGTCGATAAATGCTGATGTTTAACTTGTTTCTGTTAAAAAACTCGTTGCAACTGTGTTGTTTTTATGGGACTTATCTTCTTCTATTCTTATTCTCAGACCGATCAAATCAGATAATATCTGAGGTAGCCGTTAGTTGTTGCGCAAAATTCTTTTGTAGTTATTCTTCATGTAGAGTCCGTATGACGCTTTGCCTTTTCGTGTATGACGCCTTGCCTTTTGGTGATTCCAACCTTTCGTTAAAAGTACTCAGTTACCAATGCTACATTGATGTTTTCGATTCAAATACATTTTGCATCAAACTCTTTTTAAGGTTAAAGTAAACCATTCATGAGCATTTTCATAAAATTCATCAATTGTTTCAGGCCTTAACAGACAATTGCGAGCATGGAAAGCTAACAGTATCAAAGGAAAGGAGGTTTTTCTTTAATTGTTATGGGAAAACAATTCTGCAAAAATGAGGGTAGTATAAAGCGTAGCAGCGCAGTTGCGTCACTCGTCGCTGACGTATTTTTTATTATGTATAAAATACTGTAATTATACATATTTGTATATGTCAGTCTATGTATGTATAAGGTATTTATTAATTATAGTATAGTATTTATAAAGCGATGCAATTTGTTGCCAGAAATTATCTTTAAGTACTATTATACATTAATAACTATGGATGTTTGTTATCTATAGACTCGAAAACTGGTTAACGGATTTGAATGTGGCGTTCAGGGTTTGGTATTATGAGTCTCAACTTTATTTTTCATCAAAATAAGTCTATGAAGGTACCACTTGACCTCTACGTAGTAAGCGCTTTCACGTATTGCGGAGGTCTTGCTAAAGTGGGCTTGGAAAAAAAGGACTATGAGCTTTCTTTGTCATCTACGCAGTTGAAGTAGCGGAAAAAATCTAGTTATTTAATATTAACAATGTATTTTTCAGATCTAAGGTTTTTACAAAACTATAATTACAATTTAATAAACAAAAATATTTTAAAAAACAGAAACCTAGAATGCTGCCTTCAGCAGGGCAGGGCCCAAACTACCAATGATGAGGGCTACAGAGTGAAGAACCTCCTGACAATGCGTGCCATGTCAAGGAGTATTTCTGCATCTGACCCTTGATACAAACGGGTAGTGAGAGTGACTTGAGATGTTAGTCGTGGCTCTTAGCTATAAGGCCGTTCATCGAAACAACTATCGGAATAATGATTGTCAAGTGAACATCCCATATGGCGGTTACCTCGTTATTGTTACATTTTGATGCAAAATGTATACACGTGACTATTGTATGAAGTGTGGTTTGCCAGTGAGCGATGACATAGAAGACAACATTTTTGTGTACATAAAATAAAACCAAAAAAGAAGCCTTGAAAGTAATTCCGCCATTTTTCTATTGTAAAGTTCCAGGCAAAGTTAAATTACAATTCCGTTTCAAACCGTTAGGCATATTATTATTTTTATTTACCAAAGCCAATATACACTCGAGAGCAATGAATCCGGGTCACTTAAAGAATGTTAAAAATCTCGGAAACTAAAAATGATAGGTTAATGCAATAAATTGTATTTAATAGACAATGTAATACTCCTTAAATGAAAGTAAAAAAAATATGAGTCACCATACATTTTATTAACACAAAATTACATAAAGAAAAAAACTGCTGATCTCTCCTTAAAACAAAAATAGGAAACATGAAATTTTTGAACTTTATTACGATTTTCTTGAATTTTAATACTTCGTATTGCCTCCTCGTGCTTCCATTACTGCGTTTACGCGGTTTGGCATGCTGTACACCAAGTTCCTTATACGATTTTGGGGAATATTCTCCCATTCCTCTGTGAGAGCAATTTTGAGCTCACGAAGCGTGATTGGGGGAGGGTTTCGTTGTTTTACGCATCTGCCTAGCTCGTCCCAAGCATGCTCGATCGGGTTGATATCCGGGCTGCGCGCTGGCCACTCCATACGAGTAATGTTCATCTCTTGAAGGTAGTCATTCACAATCCTACCTGTATGAGGTCGGGCATTGTCATGCATAAATATAGCATCCTCACCTAAATTGACCATAAATGGACCAACGTGATCATTGAGGATTTCTTCCACATATCTTACGCTAGTTAAAGAGCCGTTTTCTATGATCACCAGCTCTGTGCGACTTTCAGAAGAAATTCCGGCCCACACAAGTACAGACCCACCACCGTAGGCTACTTTTTCTTCGATGCATGCTTGCTTGAATCTTTCCCCTGGTCTTCGATACACTCTGTGTCTTCCATCGTGCTTGTAGAGCATAAATTTTGATTCGTCGGAGAACATAACTTTTGACCAATCTTCAATACTCCAATTTACGTGGCTCTCGGCATATCTTAGTCTCGAAATACGATGCCCACGCTCCAGTTTAGGGCCGTTTGCAGGTCTAAGGGGTTTTAAGTTAGATTCAGCAAGCCGACGTCTTACTGTCCATGCACTTGGGTTACTTCCTCCGAGGCGTCGAAACTGATTGGTGAGTTCAGTTCCTGTGAGAAAGCGATTTCGAAGCATGGTGTTCACCAAGTATCGGTCTTCTCGTGCTGTGGTACACCTGGTTCTGCCCGTTCCTGGTCTGCGTAGGTTAGAACCAGTTTCTTCGTAACGTCGGAGAACTCTTTGTACTGTTGACAGCGACACACCGACAGTCCTGGCTGTATCGCGCTGACTCCGGCCGGTTTCCAGCATTGTAAGTATTCTGGTGCATTCTTCAGGCGTAAGCGACATAATTTCAGCTTGAATATTGAATATAGAGCACTATCAACATGGTTTATGTACCCACATAAATGACAGATTACAAACAAAAGCAAAACCAAATGCTGTAATTTCGTAGTTCCATCTTCGAAAGTGGCCCTTTTTCAAATTTGATTTTTTTATGATATAACTTTACAATAACTAAGAAGTTTTAATACCTTCATTTAAGGAGTATTACATTGTCTATTAAATACAATTTATTGCATTAACCTAGCATTTTTAGTTTCCGAGATTTTTAGGATTCTTTAAGTGACCCGGATTCATTGCTCTCGAGTGTAGATGTTGACATAAAATCTACTCGCAGTAATTTTATTAATTTACTTCCAAGAACTGACAAATTAATTCCACCATATAATTCCAGTAAATACCAAGTTGGTATGAAAATAAATGTGAAGTTGTTTCGCAACTCTGAGAATTTAATTATAAAACTAATCAACCGTCAGTTATTTATCTTCGAAAATACCCAAAAATCTTACTAGGGACCAGCGTTTCTCTGCAAAGGTTTTATTAGAGTAGGCGTATTGTGAAATATACATGCGGGGAGGAAATTAATTTAAAAGATTTGGGATAGGATTTTTTTATGAACTCTATATTTGGCATTTTGCCCTTGACGAAACTGAATAAAAATTTAAAAACGAAAATGTTAATAAATAAGTTTATTATTAGTAATCCATCTTAATACAAAAAAATGAGGTGATAATGAAAAAAACATTACATTCAAAATTTTACATTTTCTTTAAATATATGTCCATTTTTTTTAAGTTTCGATAACATTATTCATTTAATTTAGGCAAAGACGAATTTATGAACGTCAAGTGTGTCAATGACTCTACCACTGCATCGTCTAAAGAACGACTACTCAGAATGTTCGTTACAGTTTGTTGGTTTTTAACCACAATATCTTTCTTATGTGCCAGGTGGCTACTTGGCAGAACTGGAATGCATCCATCTTTGTCTTCCGTATAATTACTTACTTAAAAGTAGTTATGCTTTTTTATTAGAGTAGTTTTAACATGCAATTTGAATTTACCTTCTGCGAGGTCTGTTAATTTGTTTTAGACGTCTTAGTCTAAGTACAACAATCCTGTGTTTTATTCTATTGTTATGATATGGTGGTCACTATTTTAAATTGTGCTACTTATACGAAAAGCATTATATTCTTATAAATATACAAATAAGTTATATGTGTAGGACCCAGCTCGTTGATAGCGTAAACCATTTTTGTAATAGAAAGTAGTCTCTATATGCTTGGTAGAAACTCACAGCAAGATGCCATAATATGACATATTATGGAAGTATGCAAAGTATGCATAATTTTAACCGCATATGCAGCAGAACTAAGTCTCCTAGATCAATCATCAATGCAACTTAGAGATATTTATTTAATAGTCATATCTAAAATGTTTTGCAATAAAAGAAATGGATTATATTTTCTCAAATACGGTATGTGACACAATATTGTCATTGACGCTCATAAGTTCTGGGTAAGCCTAATGCAATGTTATATATTATTGACGGACAGATTTATGGATTTTGTCAGTAAATTAAATGAAGATTGATAATACATTATTAGAAATAGCGTTGTGTTAGCGCTAAAAAGCTGCACTTTAGTTTATTTTAGTGCCTAAATCTCTAATTGTATTTAACTACACTATATCAGTGAAACTAAATGTTTTGTCTAAACATATATTCTATCGTCTATATGGCTAAATTTTCCTATTTTTCTAGAATCTAAATTCACCTACAAACTAATTTTTAATTCTAATCTCTGTACCTGGTGATTTTGAAAAATATTGCAGAACATGTTGTAAATTCCATTTCATGAAAAAATTGGGCACAAATGTTGTATAAAGTTTTAACACTGTATAAAAGTATCACATTTCCCTAAAACATTTTCCTCGCGAACTTGAAAAGTTTATTTCTGTGCACAACAGTTTATAAAATTTCCTCCGAGACTTTTAAATTATGCACGTACGCAATGTCTACGCAAAAAAATAATTTATTTGCAGCATTAAACAAAGTTAGGATTTTTGTATAACCTTGCCAAAAAAGTTTACAAAATTACACAAAAAACAACTTTTATAAAACAGCTTTGATAGTATCTTGCATTTTCCGCATTGTGAAATGTAAGTACCAGCAAAGTAGAATAAAGCCATAAAATTTGCTGAATTTTATTTTATTACAAATTGCCCTCCCGCCGACTAATTTGAGAAAAAAGTACGTAAACTTGAACCGTTCACAGTTAATATCACCGTTACATGCGATTCCACAATTTTATTTCTAGCTATTAGTGTACGAACCTTATCTTATCGCAATATTTAGGCGTAAAAACAAAATAACGTGCTGTTGTTAGACAATTTGAATCCTTTCGGGCAAAACAAAATAACAGACATGAACATTCGTATTTATGGTGTCTGTATGAATATAACTAGTCGATTGATCTGTTTGTTGTTTTTAGTGAGGGTCGAGAGGAGGCAGCGACTCGACGGCGCCGCCCAGCGATAGTAACCACTTGCGGCCGGGCAATGTGCATCGGACGCGACGCGCACTCTTCAACTTTACTAAACTTTATGCTCCCGAAATAAAACTTTTATGGCGTGCGTCATCGCTCACTGACGGTACCCTCTTTCGCGGGTGCATGTCGTCGCGGACAAGTGTCGGTACTAACCCTGAGCGGTGTGCAGGTCTGGTCCGGTTCGGAAATCGGCTGCGGGAGCACTTTCGCGGTCGCGATAGGAAGCACTGACTTTAGCACTGTGGACATGTAAAGTCGGAACGGAGTCGCGAATGTTGTGTCGCGCGGCGCGTGCCGGCGTCGGCGCGAGAGAGGCAGCGGCGGCGCGGCGTGACTGAGCGGACGGCGACGGACGAGCGACGAGCGACGGGGCCGCTGGGAGTGTGGCGGCCGCGCTGCCGCCCGCCGGCCGCCGGCTGGGCCGGACCGCGCACGCGCCGCCCGCCCTACGCCCGCCCCCCGCATCGACCGCCGCCGGGGGGTGGGTACCCCCGCCTACCACCCGACCCGACTGTTTTTCTCTCGGCACCCGACCGGGGGACGCACCTGATTTTTTCCGTGATATTTTTTCCTCCCTTCTCTTCGCGACGCGATCCGTTCGCTTTCATTACGGTTTCGAGTTTGATTTATCACCGCGGCGGGTCTGAAATATTCTTGCGATGGAACTTGGTGTCGAACGCTCACCTTCTAATTAGCATCGATTGATCGTAATAATCGAACAACTGACAAATATGCACCCCTTGAAAATTGTAATTTTCCCCTAGCAATTAATGGCAGGAAACGGAAACCGAAGGAAATATTAACCCCCTTACCAAATAACTGAAGAAAGTTAAAAATAGAATATAGATAGAAATAAATTGAGATTCATAATTTATAATTTTGTATGCGTTCTTTGAATATTTCCCTTTAATTGGTTAGTGAAGGGGACTGCGACAATCAAAAGTAAACTTGATCAAGAACAGATAAAAGCAAACCGAATATATGTTTATTATTTTAAGCATAAAACATATTTCTATCATGAAATTCAAACTATATTTTACTGTCGCAAAAGCTACGTCGATATGTTTTGACACGTAGCGCGTAGACCCGCAAGCCTGTCGCGTAGCACCTGTCTACGCCGTAGCACCGAACCCCCTTCTTTCTCCTTTTACGCGCGACCCGACGATTAGTATTCTCCGGCCACTCCGCCCTGCATTCCTTCAAGAACTTAACATATTTGGCCACGATTCAATTTTAATGTTTTCACATTTTGTGTCATAACTTTCGGTGAAGGGGGAAACAAAAATTACCTCGAGTCGACCGAGGGAACGGGTTATTTGTAAACGGTTTGACGTCTCAGTATTTTTATGCAAAATATGAAGCGTCCTCGTGAAATTGTTTAGGCAGACGGTATGCGGTTTAACTTCACTATGATGCCGAGATTGTGGTTCTGTGGATCCATCATATTCGTTGCAATAAAAGTTGTAAGACACTGACGAATGTTATATGGAGTTGGGACCGGCAAAATATTATAAAACTTTGTCTTTGAAACATTGAATTGTTTTGCAATAACTTTAAGCTTTCTTGTTATTCAAAACTACTTTCAACATGGCGTGAAGGCAGATATGACATGGCAAGGTTTGAAAAAAATGGAATAAGTATAAGCCTAGTAAAAAATCCAAGACATTGCCTTAATCAATCTTTATGCTTGTTTATGAGAATTCGTAATCTGTAAATAAAATGCATTATCATCTTCATCATCAGCCATCAACGTCTTTATAGCATACGGTTGTCTGGAAGAGATCGCTGTTTAGCGATAAGATCGCCTATTGTACTTATCATAAGAAAGTAAATGTAATTCCTTCTTAAGTGTAATGAAGTGTTTTCTATTCTATTCTACGTTGGATTTGGGCCTTCCCTCGTAGAGAGAGTATGGGCCATAATCCATCACGCTGGCCCAGTGTGGGTTGGTGGATGTGACATGTCCTTTTACTGACACGTATTTTTGTGATAAACTCTTGGAAATGCCGGTTTTCTCACGATGTTTTCCTTTACCGTTTTTAGAGCGAGTGTTTAATCCGCACATAACTTAAAAAAATCAGTGGTGTGGGGCCAGCGGGATTCGAACTCAGGTGCGTCGGATCGACAGTCGCACATGCTCCCACTGAGCCACACTCGCTCGTATTACGCAATTAGATTTTTACAAAACCAAATAGCTATATTCATAATGTAAAAGCAAACAGGTCCTGTAAAAATTTGGCGCGCCTGTAATCGGCCCGCATATCCGGACCCTTCGCAGGTACTCGGCGATATTCCGCATATCTACGCTTCCGTACAACGATTACTTTTAACTCTCGAATGCTTAAAAACATGTTTTATTGTGAACTGTTAATTTTGATGCAGATTTCATGTTTTTTTAGGTGAAAGAGATACATATGTTTCAGGAGCTGTGAAGAGCACGAACAAAAAAACTCCATTAGGAAGAATACCAACCAGCCAGCTTTTCAGCTTCGCAGACAGCTTTTGAGGTATAGTGGTTGGGCGGGTAATCCCAAATCTTACTGCGGAGGTTGCGGTATCGATTCCCGCAGCGGGACAAATGTTTGTGCACAGAAGAAAAAAAGAAAGCATTTGTTTCGTGTCTGTTGTGGGAGGGTTCTCGTACTTTCTGGTTCGCTAGATATTTTTTATTGGTAAATGGGCATACGGTTGACGACATCTCGCCCGATGGAAAGCGAAGACGCGGCCTAAGATGGAGCACGCTTGCCCTTGAGATGCCTATTCACTCTAGACTTAAAGAGACACAAGTTGATGAAAGAAGAAACGAGTTTTTTTTAATAGCCAACAAGTTATAGCTGTTTGTGAACAAAGACGCTGGTAGAGCGTTCTACTTCTTAGTGGTTCGCATGATAAAGGAATCTGCGAAATGCTTAGTACAGACAGGTGGGATATTAACGACGCACGGGTGAAACGACTCGCCCCACCTGGAAGTACTATATACATTGTTAGGGGCCAAGATCTATGTTGTTGTTATTATTATGCACATTATTTATTTACATTCTGAGGTCTAAGTTTTTTACAATATAAAATATCTATGAAACATGTATATCCAAAAATAATATTAAAAACCTAAACCTAGAACGCCACCGGCGGCGGGGCAGGGTCCAAACTACCGGTGGTTAGGACTGCAGAATGAGAAACCTCCTGACAATGCATGCAATGTAAAAGAGGCCTCTCTATTGGGCCTTATAGAGAGCCTCTCTATAAGGCCCTTCGCCAAAACAACTATCGGAACAATGATCGTCTATTTAACATCCCACATTGCGGTTACCTCGTGGATCAAATCAGGGTACTTGCTGAGCTTGTCCTTCTCGGCCTTCACGAGGTTCTCGTCAGATGGTGATATCGACGAGCACTTCCCGACATTGGGACCGATCGAACACCACGTATCAGGCTTATGCTGTACAATTATTTTTTTACGCCCATCAATCACGTACATAGATCGGGGGCCTACTCCGAGTTGCTTTCGTTCGTTCGTTCGTGCGGACTAAAAGAGACACTCTTATGCCTGTTGCATAGCGCTGTCCCTTTCATCCAACAGAACGAAAATCGTAATTACCTTTTCAGATTTTAGGGGCTGATTCCTAACTAGGATTCCCTGTATCTAGATATATGTGTGTATGATGTATATATATAAATGTAGTAGGTACATGATATTATAGTTTTTACTCTTTGTACATATGTACATGTCACTATTATCTCATTTATGTTGACACCCCCGTATCTTACAGCTTTTTTTAAAGTCCTCTCCATCCAAAGGTTGTCCGGAAGAGATCGCTTTAAGCGATAAGACCGCCCATTGTAACACTTTAGTTTTTAAGTTTGTTATTTTTCCTTTTATTGTAATAATTTCTGGTGGTGTAACAATAAAGAGATATCTAATCTAATCTAGAGAACAAGAAACTATGAGGACCATGGTCCTACAACACCCAGACATGAAACGTAGAAAATGTACATGTGTTTTTTTTAGTGTTCGTTCCTTACTTAATATTATTGGTTATTTGCCATCAATTAGTGTTTTAGAAATATGAAATATTTGGCAATGTTTCAAGTGACATTACTTGGCGTTATGAAGCTTAAGAACTATTGTCTCAGGGTGACGAGCGCAGTGCTGTGCTGCTCATGATTTTGCAAAACAAAAAGCATGTTGGAGCTACAATTGTTATAGAAAGGCGTGTAGCTCACCATCAGGTGAACGACTTGCTCGCCTCGTCACTCAATGACATAAAAAACCTTTTAAAAGTAAAAAAGCTTATTTTGATGAAACTTATTTTGATAAAACAACGTCTAAGAATCACCGCCAAAAAACCTGCTTTCAAATTAAAAAAAACCACATCTAAATAGGTTCACGCGTTTAAGAGCTACGGTGCCACAGACAGACACAAAGATAGACACACATAGTGATCGAACTTATAACACCCCTTCTTTTTGCGTCGGGGGTAAAAAACTAGTTGCGGTTGTTTTTTTTATGAAACTTAGTGATGAGACAAGCATATCGTTTGCCTAATGATAAGCGCCACACCTACCCATAACATTTGTAGTACCACCCAGAACTTTAAAACGCGCTGCGTTGCAATGCATTGCGTTCATCACACCGAGAAATCAGTTAATTAGTCTCATATGACCAGTTATTTCGCTGGCTACAATGCCCTTCAAACCGCAACACAGTAATGCTTGCGCACTACTGCTTGGCTGCAGAATAACTGGCAAAGTGTGGTACCTACCCAGACGGCCTCCCGCATACGAAAGACGTACCACGTGTAGAGTTGTTGCTCTAGTCAGTGTGTTATGGAGGCATTTACATCTATATGTACCTACATAACTTTTTTATTTATTATTTCCTATAAATACCAACAGAGCAGTTTAACCTTATTAAGTTATTACTCCCTCATTAAAATGAGAGAGTAATAGAGCTTCCATGCGATTACTTTTAATAGCTACAAGAACGTTTAAAAAACACATGTAGTACATTGTACAGTATTAGAACTAGTTATACATACAGGTTAGAACCTTACCACAGTTATGATTTCAATAACAAAGTATTTGAGACAAACAATTGTCAAATAAGTCATTGTGGCATAGTTCTAAACTGTATACCTAATATTGATGTACTGCTGTGAGAATGTTTTAATTTGCCGCCATCAAGCTACCGCTTCTGACGTGTTTGTTGACACGATAGTTAAATAGCTGAACGTGTTCGTGTGAGTTATTTGTTTGCAGCAATTTAGAGACGGAACAATTTTAAAATATTTAACGCCCTGTTAGGCGGTGAAGGTTTGTTCGCTAAACGGCTTGTCTTGTTCTCTAACTAGATGCTCCACGTGGTTTCACTCGCGGTTTTCCGGGATAAAAAGTATATTATGTCCTTTTTCAAGTAGCCAACTGGCACATAAGAAACATTTTTTTTTTTAACCTTCATAGATCTATGTTTGACCAGTATCTGGCCTGATGTGAAGCGATGATGTGAGCTAAGATGGAGCACATAGATCTAGAGAGAGACGGCAGTTGAGCGGGTGCTCAGACCCGTCTCCCCGATGGTTCACCAAACATCATCCCGAAACACGACTAGGTCGCTTGACGGCATGGCTTTGTTCAGTGGGTGGTATTACAACCACGGCCAGAGCCTACCACTTCAAAGCTCGTAAGCGTGTTTCATCACGATGTTTTCCTTCACCGTTTTAGAGCGAGCGTAAAAAAGCAAAAGTGCAAAATCTGCACTTAACTCTAAGTCATTGGTGCAGGGCCGAGTCAGGATTCGAACCTAGGTGCGTCGGATCGAATGGCGCACGAGTTTCCGCTGAGCCACACTCGCTCAAATAATATACCTATTTAAAAAATGAACATAAAATATAGTACCAAAAGTTATAAAAAATGCCCCTCAGTTTCTTGACGTATCTTCTGAGTAGTGGTTCTTTTTCCGATACGGTGGCAGAGTCATTGTAATAACTGACGTTCATATGTGCGTCTGTGATGCCAAAATTGAATAAAGAACTTTTGAACTCTTTGAACTCTTGAAGACCTAATGTACCTACATATGTATGTCATCAAGCGTTTCAGTATTTTTGCATGATTGAGTGAAAAACATTCATCCATCCTCAGAAACGTATAAAAAGTATCTTATGTCCTTTTCGAAGACCTTAGGTAGCTACATACCAAATTTCATCGAAATCCGTTCTCTAGTTTTTTCGTTATTGAATAACAAACATCCATCCATCCTCGCAAACTTTCGCATTTATAATATTACTAGCTATTTCCCGCGACTTCGTTAGCGTAGACGACAGAGAATGCTCATAGTAGTCTTTTTAGCAAGACCTCCCTAATATTGAGAGCGCGTACTACAAAGTGGTCAAGTTATATATCTTATTTTTTTCACCTTCTTCATCTTGGTAGTCACCCATTGACTTTCTCGTTCGTCGATTCTATAGGTAACAAACATTTAAAGTTACAATTTTATACAAGTAAAAAGAAGAAAAGAAAAGAAGAAGGATCCTTATATAAGTTTTATAAATGCAAAAATTTGTTTGTTACTCAACCAAGTCGTAACGGTATTTGAATATTTAGAACATAAATAGTTTATGGTCTGGTTCAACATTATAGGAGTGCCGGATGCCGGAATAATAAGAAATGGTAATTGAGAGGCTAGCCAAAACCATAATAATTATTATTGTAATAATATCTAGTTTATTATACGTGAGGTATAAATATAGTGCCATGGGCACGTAATAGATAAAGTCGTTACTATTAACTAAGCAGTTAATAAACACCATCTTAATCATCATAAACTTAAAAAAAAATCTATCTCTCAAATTTATATATACACTCGAGAGCAATGAATCCGGGTCACTTAAAGAATCCTAAAAATCTCGGAAACTAAAAATGCTAGGTTAATGCAATAAATTGTATTTAATAGACAATGTAATACTCCTTAAATGAAGGTATTAAAACTTCTTAGTTATTGTAAAGTTATATCATAAAAAAATCAAATTTGAAAAAGGGCCACTTTCGAAGATGGAACTACGAAATTACAGCATTTGGTTTTGCTTTTGTTTGTAATCTGTCATTTATGTGGGTACATAAACCATGTTGATAGTGCTCTATATTCATTATTCAAGCTGAAATTATGTCGCTTACGCCTGAAGAATGCACCAGAATACTTACAATGCTGGAAACCGGCCGGAGTCAGCGCGATACAGCCAGGACTGTCGGTGTGTCGCTGTCAACAGTACAAAGAGTTCTCCGACGTTACGAAGAAACTGGTTCTAACCTACGCAGACCAGGAACGGGCAGAACCAGGTGTACCACAGCACAAGAAGACCGATACTTGGTGAACACCATGCTTCGAAATCGCTTTCTCACAGGAACTGAACTCACCAATCAGTTTCGACGCCTCGGAGGAAGTAACCCAAGTGCATGGACAGTAAGACGTCGGCTTGCTGAATCTAACTTAAAACCCCTTAGACCTTAGAAGATATGCCCAGAGCCACGTAAATTGGAGTATTGAAGATTGGTTAAAAGTTATGTTCTCCGACGAATCAAAATTTATGCTCTACAAGCACGATGGAAGACACAGAGTGTATCGAAGACCAGGGGAAAGATTCAAGCAAGCATGCATCGAAGAAAAAGTAGCCTACGGTGGTGGGTCTGTACTTGTGTGGGCCGGAATTTCTTCTGAAAGTCGCACAGAGCTGGTGATCATAGAAAACGGCTCTTTAACTAGCGTAAGATATGTGGAAGAAATCCTCAATGATCACGTTGGTCCATTTATGGTCAATTTAGGTGAGGATGCTATATTTATGCATGACAATGCCCGACCTCATACAGGTAGGATTGTGAATGACTACCTTCAAGAGATGAACATTACTCGTATGGAGTGGCCAGCGCGCAGCCCGGATATCAACCCGATCGAGCATGCTTGGGACGAGCTAGGCAGATGCGTAAAACAACGAAACCCTCCCCCAATCACGCTTCGTGAGCTCAAAATTGCTCTCACAGAGGAATGGGAGAATATTCCCCAAAATCGTATAAGGAACTTGGTGTACAGCATGCCAAACCGCGTAAACGCAGTAATGGAAGCACGAGGAGGCAATACGAAGTATTAAAATTCAAGAAAATCGTAATAAAGTTCAAAAATTTCATGTTTCCTATTTTTGTTTTAAGGAGATATCAGCAGTTTTTTTCTTTATGTAATTTTGTGTTAATAAAATGTATGGTGACTCATATTTTTTTTACTTTCATTTAAGGAGTATTACATTGTCTATTAAATACAATTTATTGCATTAACCTATCATTTTTAGTTTCCGAGATTTTTAACATTCTTTAAGTGACCCGGATTCATTGCTCTCGAGTGTAATATCACATAACACTATACTACGGACTTATAAGCATTTAATCAATTTCAGTATAAGGAAATAAAAACTATGCAAATCCTCGGAGCGTCAGTAAAAGGCTTATGTCTGGTAAGCATGATTAATTATATGGTTCATACACTGACAGTCACTGTGTATAGCTATACGATGTGTGTCTCCGCTAATATGTCATTCTGTGCGTCACGCTCAGACATTGTGAAAGATTGCTTCGATTTATTAAAAGTCGTGGCATTATTTTAACTGTGGGCATTTTAAGGTTCTGTACCCAAAGTATAAAACGGGACCCTATTACTAAGACTCCGCTGTCCGTCCGTCTGTCTGACCGTCTGTCACCAGGCTGTATCTCATGAACCGATATAGTTAGACAGTTGTAATTTTCACATATGATGTATTTCTGTTGCCGCTATAACAACAAGTACTAAAAACAGAATAAAATAAATATTTAAGGGGCTCCCATATAAGAAACTTGATTTTTTTGCCGTTTTTGTAGATAATGGTACGGAACCCTTCGTGCGCGAGTCCAACTCGCACTTGGCTGGTTTATTCTATGTTTAAAGTAGCGACCCGCCTTGACTTCGAATGGATGCAATTTACTAATGTGGTGTCATTTTTCTACCAATTGATTACAAAACATTGAATTTTCTCTACTATAAAAAAACAATTAGAATGTATTGTACATATTAACTTTCCGTTTTTACCTAAATGACAGCCAAAACCGGTCTTAAAGTATGCCGCATCTTGCAGGTTCATAACGGTGTAAGTGGGAACACAATAACTAAGGAGCATAGTTTTCGTTGTAACTTTATTGCAAAGTTGTTATTATGAGCAGGGTAATTATTTAATATTCGCCTATGTGACGGTGATTATAGTGTTTTACAAAGTTTCATATTTACCTGAATAATTATTAAATTTGCTTGAAGGCTATTTATTCTCTAATAGATGTATATGTATAAATTATTGTGTAATTGTATACTTATTTTTTTCTGTATTACCAGGCCTAGCGCACTCTGCACTGTAGGTACGAAGCTACAAGTACATAGCTTGACACCGACGGCGGGTCGCGCGTCGTTACACGTGCCGCGTCAGAAGAGATGAGAGCTATGCGATAGAAAGAGAGGCGCTCTGTAGGTGAATATGACTGGTAGGTATGCAGCGCTACGCGAGCTGAATTGAATTCTATTGCGTCATAGCAAGAGTCACTATTTGTTTAAATTTCTTTGCGGAGTGATGCTTCTGTCGCTTAGTATTCTGTGGTATTACGTTCTTTGAAGTCAACAATATCCGTACACCTTAAGGGGCTATACTGAAAACCAGCGTCTGATGTCATCGACATTAGACATATGTGCTGAGTTGTAGTCCTTTTTGGCACAAATTTTATCCATTCATGTATTTCGTATTTTTTTGTTTTGTTATAAGTATTCTTTCTCTCTGTTTTTGTATATTATCCTTCGTGTGTCATTTTTCATTTATGTCGTTGTGGTTGTCGAATAAATGTTTTTTCTTTCCATCTTTCTTTCTTTCTTTCTTTCTTTCTAATAATATGGAACTGATCTGTACTTATAAAAAAGATAAACATGCTATCAGAGTTATTTAACAATCTTCTTATCTTCTCCCATGTGGGTGTATGGCCAACCTGGTGTCGGAGTTTTTAGACCGCCTGAAGGCCTCCGAAACGGCCTAACGACTGTCGTCCTAAGACAACAACCGTGTCCTCCGAAGCACGGTAGTGCTCAGGTGTAAATACCACACAAACGGTCACCCATCCAAGTTGTGCCCGCTGCAAACGTCGCCTAACTTGTAGAAGCAGATGTGTTACGGACGGGTAGGCGAGCTACGCTACGAGCGCTACCGTGTATTTACCAATAGCGTAATTACCAATGGTTTTATTGTACTATTACATAATAATTATTAACGCCCAATGATCATATACATACATAGATTCTGGTCCCTAAATATGGTTCCTGGACTGAAAACCAGGAACTACGAGGGCTATGGCCCCAAAACACAGACACAGAATTATAGCAATTTTTATATTTTTTTCTGTGTACAAACATAACTAGTCTCTATGCGGGAACCGAGCACTCAATTCAGTAGTTTAATTCAGTAGTTAGTAGTATATAAGCAAATATGAGCTATCCTGTCCAACCTACACAACAGAGACTGTCAATCTCCACTATCTTTTGCTATTTAGTGCGTTGATTTTACTATTATTCTACCTATACTACAAACTATTCTCGACGTGGAAAGGTATAAAAGTAATAAAGTTATATAGGATAACGTATTCCTTTTCTGTACTTCATAAACTAGAGTACGTATGTTTAAACTTTCTACAAACTTATTATATTTCCAAGATACTTTCACTGTTGTACATCGTGAAACTTTATATCGCTTTACTTTTTAAAATATTTTATAGTGTGCAATTTAAGAGTTTTGAAGTGTTAACATCATATTGCATCATCGCGTAGAAATTGTGTTATCTCCCTCTAAACTGGTTGATTATTGTAAAAAAAATCATACATATATCATCACCATCATCAGCAACTTACATTTCCACTGCTGGGACACGGCCCTTTTCTCATAGAAAGAAAGTATTGGCAATAATGCGCCATGCTGGCCCAGTGCGGATGTCACATATCCTTGAATTTTCTTTAATATCTTTGAATTAATATACATGCACATTGAATACCAAACAACATAAAATGCTTTTATGCTATGCTGGTAATTAAAACTTCCTAACATTTTTCTTTTGAAACGAGCATTTTCTTTTAAATTGAACTTGTTACGTATCCCATATGTAACGTTAGTATCAACCATCATCATCAACGGAACATTGATCAAAATGTTTACCATAATTTTAAATAAAATGTGAGGTTACTAAGATAATTATTCGCGTAAGACTAATATTTAGCCGTACAGAGTTAGAGTTAGTTTCGGAGTCAGCAATGGCATTCAGTACCAGTTAAATCAAACCTTGGAAGAAGATCTAAAGTTCAGACGCCAAACCACCGACTTCTAAAGTGTCTACTGCATCAGTTGGGTTTAGTTTTGAGCGGAAATACGGTTTGTATTTTTACTGTATACATTTTATTTAAATATAGATTTAGATTTAGCGTAATGGTTCGCGAGATTTAAAAATTATCTTGCATAAAAATTGGGTCACGTTTTTGAACAAGATTTTATTTATTAAGGCTTATTTATACCAGGTGGCCTAAAAAGGCCACTTTAAACGAATCATAATAAGATTCACTCTAGAAATTGCAAAATGGTCACTAGCTACGAATTCATAATAATTTATTATTAATTTCATTTACATAATTCATAATAATTTATAATGATTTCGTATATATACGAATTCATAATATTTTTTTAGTTCCTACTCATTCAAGTACAAATACAAACGCATACTTTTGGAACGCATCAAGAAGAACTTTGAAGCAACCTAAATAAATAAAACACAACCCATAAACACATAACATACACACTCACACACTTTTCCTTACACCACTCACTCTCACGTCACTCGCCCTCGCACCAGACAGTCACACCACACACTCTCACTCCACCCCCACTCACACATCTCAGCACATTTAAACAAAATTAAACTGTATTTGACTTTCTCTTCTCATATTTATATTGTATAATGTATATTATTATTATTAATTTCACGCTGTCTATCTTATCTCATTTTTTTTTTAATTAAATATTTTTTTTGTCTCTGCTGGTACATTTTGTTTACTTTTCGGCAAACATCTGAGGTCGAGCAAAGAGGTACGCTGAAAACCAGCCCTGTGTAAACTCACTAAAGTTTACATAGAACGATGCTGAGCCTACCCCTTATTGCCAAACCATAATACTGTATAAATATTGTAGTTATATTAAGTTATGTTAAGTTATTGGCAATAAAAAATCATTTTCTTTCTTTCTTTCTTTCTTTCTTTATTATGAATTCGTAGCTAGTGACCATTTTGCGATTTCTAAAGTGAATCATATTATGATTCGTTTAAAGTGGCTTTTTAGACCTGCTGGTTGACAGACCACTTCAGCGAGCGACCGGCTTGTCGAAGGGCGAAGCGGTGTTTATACTAAGTCAACTGCCGCCTTTGGCTTACTAACTACTTATAAATAATAACTAATAATGGTAGTAATCTACATAGAGTATATAATTATAATCTATGTAGATAAGTCTACACTTTTAGCTCATAGAGCTTCATATACCTACGTATAATACATTACTGCCACCGGAACTCAAAAACTCGTAATTGAAAGCAAAGAGATCAAATTATGTAGACTTTAGATAAGCAAATCTGTGTATTTGTTACCAAAGAAATTCTTAGTGACTAAGGGATTTTGATAAGGTAAGATAAGATAATTCTTTATTGCCAAAACAAAATTTATATATATATTTTTCATACAAATAGTACAGTATACAACTTATTATCTAAAAAAATGAGAGTTAGCAGCGATCTCCAAACTAAGCACGAGGCCTGCGTCTTGGGGGTCGAGTGCAATTATACCATATTTTATAAAAATTGGTATGTAAGTATTTTAGACCTGGAAAAGAACATACTTTCATCCCGGAAAAACGAACAATTCTTTAGGAAACAATGCATAAACCAAATTCTACGCGGATTGGGTCACGGGTATGGGCTAGTATTTTTTATGTAATTCTGTGAAGGGGCGAGCAAGTCATTCCTAATGGTAAGCAATAGGCCTGCCTATAATATTTTGCAGCAATACTAAAAACTTTTTCTTATATGATCGAAAACCTTAAGTCAAGTAAGATGACAAAAACCGAAAGGCAAACTATAAAAGTCTCGTACTAAAATTAAAAAAAATACCAACACTAACATAGAATATTTTAAATATCTTACATTACACTTTTTTAAAAACACCCCCACCTAAGTACTTAATGCCTCAAGTGAGTAAACTAATTTCTTACTTACTCACAAGCCAACAGGCGACGGTCTTGGTATTCAAACAGTGTAACTCCCCCCGGGTGTCTGACCTTTGTCCGTGTACGTACTGGCAAAACGATGAAGTCCCGTCCACTTTAATACCTAAGCGGATGCGCATCCATCCCTAATTGGATCACAATCGGTACATTGACGTAAGTAAGCTACAATACAGTAGACGTCTATGTAAGAGAAATAGTAAGGAACATAGTGTTGTGGAGCGGATTGTTTTAACTGACCACACTTTCACTATATTTAAATATCTATGGTATAAATGTCCGATGTAATTGTCGATTTGTAAACAAAACGGACTGTGGGTGTTATCACAGACATCCATTGTGTCAAAATAACTAAAGTCTAACATTTATGAGTGGAAATGAATACTTCTTACAAGCTTTTTATACTAAAACTTGCTTAAGAATTTAGAAAAAGTGCATCAGTGTGGGTGAGTTGGTGTTTCTAAAAAGCTTTCATACTGTTGATAGACTGTCCGGAGCTCTTTAGGGAAGGGTAGAATCGACGTGTCCTTTGGGCGATACGGTCTAATAGTTTTGAGGTCCCGGAATCAGGACGAGAAAAAGTTTGGAATAGATTTTGCGGTTGGATACGCTTTGATATCGTAGAAAAAAGTAAGGATATCGTAATCAAGTTTTAACAATCTTTATCGAATCCATATATTAATATAGAGCATTTGTTTAACCTTTACGCCACCTGTACGGAACGTTAGAATTGAAAGTTGAGCCAAGTCTGTCTCGCCTTAGCAGGTGCTCCTGTAATTATGTCGAGTTACACTTCGAACTTTATTGATTCCGAACATTGCACAAAACAATCGCCTCAAGCCATTCGATTTTCTTGAGCTATTCGGAACTGTTTAAGTCGACAATAAAACGAGAGATTAAACAAATCTGAAACAAAGTTGGATCAGCGATTACGAGACCGACGTTCCGATTGTACGAAACAGATAAAACTCTCATCAAATACAATCGGCGGTTGTCTGGCCAGGGCTTAAAACACTAGGCCTATATATCCCGCCATTTCCTCGGGACGAATTTCATTACCACTAGCTTGTCCGGTAATCCGGAGCAGGCAAGTGCCTTAATCTGCCCGCTCTCGGTTCGATTTCAACTCTTAAACGCGCCACTTGCTTCATTTTTACGTATAATCCATTTTTAATTGCCTGCGACACTGTGCCATTATTAAATTTTCAAACTGAAATTAATTATGAAGATAAGTTTCGAAGGCCGCCGATGCGACAATAGATCGTATCGGTGTTAATTTAGCAAAGAAAGCTCGGCTTATGAGAGTTTAGCCGTGATTACGCTGGACTAAGATTTTATTTATTGAAAATGTTTTTGTTGACATCCGTTTAATTACATTCCAATTTTATATCTTGTTTTGCCTTACATTTTACATGTAGCATTAACTTATATCATTAATCTCTGTATAATTATTTAAACTTTACTCAAACACCTATTCAAAAGTGGTATCATAATGTTTAAATACACTGAACGTCTCTCTTTTGGGACCTATTAAAGTAGAGCCATTTGTTTAGTTTATATATCGAATAAAATCGGTCGCCCGCTTTCATGTAATACTATGTCAAATAGTTCTTTTCAGTGTGAAAGGTTACGGTTTATTTCTTAAATAATTTTATCGACAATGTTTTTGTCATAAAATCCTAAAATATTTTTCACTAGCTGCGCCCTTTGGTTTCACCCGCGATTTCCCATGTACAATGTAGCCTATGTCCTTTTCCAGAACTTAAAGTAACTGCATACCCAATTTCATCAAAATCCGTTCAATAGTTTTTGCGTGATTGAGTAACAAACATCCGTCCATCCATCCTCACAAACTCTCGCATTTATAATATTAGAAATCTCTCCATGAACACGGATTAGAGTGGCTGCTTCGACATATAAGGCGACGAAAGTTATTGTTACAAGGTGACAGCGCATATTTCGATTTTGGTGTTTTCAACAATATCCTTGTCGCTACCAATAAATCGGAATGAAGCAGAAAACGATGTTTTAATATGATATCTTATTTTTAACCGACGTTAAAAAATGAGAAGGTTCTCTATTTGATTGTATTTTTTTATGTTTGTTACCTCAGAACTCCGTAACTTGCAACCAATTTGGAAAAAAAAATTGCGTTCGGTTCAGTATAGCCACGAAGTGGTCCCATATAAATTTCATCGATATTTGGCCTTGGACTTAAGATACATAGAAGTCGGTTTTTTTGTATGATAAAAACGTACACTTGTTTATATTGCTTATATATTTATTTATATTTGTCCTCTATCTAGCCTGATATTAGGCGCTAGGATCAAGGAGAGACGGCAGTTAAGCGATCCCTCAGACCTATCTTGCTTATGGTTTACCGAATATTATCCCGAAACACGACTAGGTTGCTTAAAAGCATGGCTTTGTTTGGTGGGTATTAAAATCGCGGTAACAGCCTACCATTCCAAAGCACGTAAGTGGGTTTCCTCACGATGTTTTCTTTCAACGTTTAGATGCAAAATCCGTAAAAAGTTATTAATGCTCGTAAGATGCACAAGATACCGTACAGTCATACTTGCTCTAAATAATATAATTTCAAATAGATAACCATTAGATAAACTAACCATCGCAAATACTAGACATAGACACGAAACACATGATACGATTGACACGCGATGTTTCGATGTCTGCGAGCGGCGCGGATTAATCGAAGACTGCAGTTACGATTAGTCGATGATTAATGTTCGTACTGCGACGCCATCTGCCGAATTAATTGCTTCATTTCCTCTCGACGGCACCAAATGGAATTTTGTATTTCCAATCGTAAAACGTCCAACGTTTTTGCCCGGTAGCTACACTTGTTCAATGTACAGGTGTGTTATGGACTGTGTGATTTATCGTCACTTTGCACAACCATTTTTTAGCACGACCAATTAAAATATGACGTTTCGACTGCCATTAACTAACAACAAAAACAAACACAGCGACCGCACAAGCGGAAAATACGACGGCTCAAGAACGAGTTGAGTTCCTTTGTGTGCTTCGAAAGTTTCCACAAAAGAGGGCCCGTATGATTTGTGAATGCGTGTAATTTTTCAAACGTCATATTTTTGGTAACATTTTTTTTCCGACCTCTCCGGATAAAGTTTGCCATTGTGCTGGTGCGACTTTCTGGAACGTGTTTTATGGCGTTTTTCTTAGTGCTTTGTTATGGAAAGTTCAATAGTTGAGTGAGGATGACGTCCGCTTTCGCTTAATAAACTTTACTGTTGTACTTGTAGCAGTCGGTATGAGCCAAGGGATTGTCATCAGATGCGACTTAAATCAACAGCGGTATGGAAGCTCAAATATGAGAGTCGCCTGGGAATGGAGAGAACTGTGTAAGCGGATGAGTTATGGACAGGTAAAATTGCCGTCTGCCTTTCTGTTAGATAATCCTTTGTCGTATTGGTGTGCACGATCCACCGTGGAGGCTGTCAAACGTGCCCCAGGCTATCTGTTCATAGCTGTCAGCGTATCTAGCCGAGATTGACGGCCTTTTCAGACCGTACTAAATAGAATTTTACAACGCTGTATTGTTAAAGCGTCAGACTGACTGGTGATAGAAAGTTGGTAAAAGCACCTGCGTACTTTTTAACATTAAGTCTATTAATTATATATAACACACAATTATTAAAAATACATTATCTCTTTACTATATATCGGTAAATCTGGATAGTTTTTCGCAATGGATACTGCTTGACGAATTCTCAGTTTCGAGAAAGTTATATTTTATGGAAATCGAACAAGTGGCTCTGTTATTGCAGAAACCCAAGCCGGACGCGAATAATGAAAATGCTGTGCAAAGTTGTGATCAAAATACGCTAAATTAACATATTTCCATTATAGTGCAAAACATCCTCGCTTTTAGGTGCATCTAGAGTGTAGTTCCTCAAACAAATGAACCGCCGAGCTCAGGAGAAACTCGTCAATTCGTAGACAAAGACGGTGTACGTTTGACATCATTAATATCCAAGGAGCTCGAATGGGCTCCTTTCACTGCTGGCGTAGATGCACTCATATTTCCGGATTTCATTCCCTCTGAGCGCACTATATGACATATAGCAAATCCAAATGTCATCATAACGTAACCCTGGCGGTGTTCTCCGTAGATTGTATTAAACAAAGGGGAATTAAATAGCAGACAGCGCGGCGTACCGACCCGCGACCGACCTGGCTACGAACCACTTTATCACAATGCATTGGTCTAAACAGTACTTAGGATACAAAAGTTTCAATAAACAGAAACTGCGCATGATTAAGCTAAAGTGATTTTTAGCAAAGATATAGATCCGCTAAATAAAAAGTAATTCTGTTTACATACAACGATTATGAGTCAGAGTAAGATATCATTATTTTTGTACACTATCAAATAGACAAAATATTATGATTGACGCTCGCATAGAGGGCGCTACCAGATACGCCAACGTTTCACTTTTATCTGCATGACACAGCTGAGTTCATGGTAAACAAAGCCCTTTATCGTATCTTTGTGCTAGTCAACGTGCATGTGCATGAATTGAACCAGGCCACTAAACTTGTAAGGAGTTTCTATACTGACTTACATGGTCACTTTATACCACCTTCTGTACCAAATGCGCTCGTAGTACTTACGTCACGCGTTTCAATTTTTATTTTTTGAAATAAGGCAACGCGAGTCGCCGGTGCCTGTAATTTTGTCGGTACCATAAAAAAACATTTTGGTGGTTCTTTTTTGGCTGAACTTTACATGTTGTGGTAACATCGCAACAATGGGAATACAAACCCCAATTTCAGTTCAAAATAGAAATTTTAGTGTATCTATTATGATTTCTAGCACTGCCGTCCGTTTATATTTTGTTATTCCTTTTCATCCAAAGGTTGTCTAGAAGAGATCGCTTTAAGCGATATTTATTATATAATTTATTTGTTTAAAGTAAATAATAAGATGTTTGTCTATCTTTCAAAACTAACATTAACACTCTTATCTGAAAACTAATAATAATAACGCCCAACGATTACATTCATAGATACTGGATCCTAAGGATTCCTTGTATCTAGGGAACTAGGAACCACGAGGACCATTTATGGTCCCCATGAATCGTAGACAACACCCAGACACGAAATAAATACTTGCGTTTTTTTTCTGTGCACAAACATTCGTCCCGTCGCGATGCGGGAATCGAACTTACACCACAGAGGCTGTTATTTGTACATAAAAAAATCAACAGATTCACTACGAAAATACCGAATGCTAATTTGTGCGAAACATTTAAACCGCTCCTATTACCATTATTTACATTCAGACACGCACTTTTAACGTACGTTTTTCGAAAAAGCGTTTTCACCTCGAACTATATACATTTGCACACAATAATTGTGTACGGTCGCGGCAGCCGACTCATTATCATATAAATGAGAGAGAAAAAGCAACGGTCGCCCATTAATCAAGAGAATGGAGCAACAACACTGGCTAATACACTTATCAACTTTAATTCAATAATCTGCTGGCGCCGCTGCGCTGGTCAGGCCAGCTAGGGTTGTTGCATACAGAAACAGGTAGCCTGTTTAAAGGAATTCGGTACTTAGGTACTTTACCAAACTTGGTACCATGGTAACTGAATTGGTTAGTTGATGGCGATGAAGCATTTCTAGCTTTTTCAGCAACGGCAATTATTATTATTACCACGTTTTTATTGTCACTTTCTTGTTTGTCTGTCTGTCGTGCCGGGTGGAATTTTGCGACTCAAATTTCGAGCACTTTCCGGTAAGCTATCCAACTTACACTTTCAGGGTAGCTCACAACTCGATGACAATGCATTCTAAATCCATAAAAACGTGGTTTTTATGTTAATTGTTTAATCTATTAAATATTCTTGTTTTTGTTAATAATTTTTTTAGCATTTTTACAATGATACTATTTTAAAAAACCAGCAGATTATCGACGACTTAATTCTTTGATATGCGTTAAAATGATCGTTCAAGTATTTAATGGATCTTAGCCTTTTACTCTTACTTTGATTACGAGTGGAATTAAAAAAGTTAACTTAATTGAAGGCCCTGGGCTTAAAAGTGCCACTTTAGTCCGCCTGTACGCAGCACATATTACGCACTTTATAAGCATGAGAAGTAAAAAAGCTATTTTGAGCCACATAGTCGATTAACAATAGACAAGATAGTGGCAGAACATGGATCTAAAAGAGATAAAAAAAATGAGAGAGATCTTGGTAAATAAGAATTTAAATAATTAGAAAAAACAAAATTGATATTACGGGTAGGGTTTGAACCTGCGTCTTCAAAATACCGTCTCGACGCTTTAACCACTGAGCCACCAAATCAACTTCTCGAAAAAATAGCCCAGCATGCACTCAAGATCAAAAATCTTGATAAATACGAGTATGTTACGCAGGTGTCGTAACCTATTTATCAAGATTTTTGTGATATCCATAGAACGATTGCATGTAGCTTCCCTCACAAATAATTTTTGAGTAATGTTATTTCACATATGAATGCTCAGATCTTTAGGTTTCAATTCGGCACCAACCTTGACTTGTGCCAAAAGTCGGTACTCAAAACTCTTTATGTAATCACCCACGGTGGTCCAGTGGACCGGTGGTCTTAGAGACTAGCGGTGCCGGACCGCTGAAAAATAAGCGGAAAAAATAACGCACAAGCTCACTCTAATCCCAATTAATTGCAGAACTGAGTTTTGCGATAGGTGAGCTTAATACTAAGTCGGAGTTCCAGTTCAATAAAGAATTGGTTTAAAGAGTTATTTGAATCAGTACTTTAACTTTCGCGATTTGGATTATTGACACATACGTCTATATAAAATATAAACAGTGTAATGTAACCGCAAGATTTATTTAATCTTTTCTCAATAAATTATTAAAATATTTTCAGATCCCGTATTCCTTTTTCATCATGAGACAAGCAGACGTATGATTTACTATCACAAAATAGGTATAAGTGTACACTTTATTTTATGTAATATTTATACTTTGCTATATTTTTCAGTCTGACCTCAGAAAACGCAATTGTTGTGAAAATATAATTTAACGTGTCCAAAGCCTAAATACATCTACCTAAACTATCTATGCTATAAAGCTCCTACATATCTAGGTAGCAAGATAGCGACGTTATAATTAAAACGAATAAATAAAACGCACAGTTTAATTTACGATGAAGAAATTAGTGCCTAACTTGGAATTCAGCAACAAAAACTATGTTAAATTATTACAAGACATAAATAAGACACGTCTACGAGGCGTAGCGTCGTAGCAGCCGCTACGCCGGCGCCGGTCCGCGTAGCTTCGTCGCAGGTACTACAAACGTTTACTGAAAATTTGGTCCTTCGAACTTCCTAAGCTTCTTTAAACTATTATCATAATTCCGTGCACTTTGTCACTGCACGACTTGACCCTAGTTCGGTGCTCGCAGCAATTCGCTGCATCCTTTCCGGATAATTAATTCTTGTTACGAGATAGCACTTTATCAAAGTTTTAATAGCTTAAAGATTCATTATTTTCAACCTGTAAGTGTGCGATAAAAACAACGTTCAGGCATTTTATTTACCGACATCAAAAAAGGAGGAGGTGTTCAATTCAACTGTATGTATTTTTTGTATGTTTGTTACGCGATTACTCTGCCAATTAAGAATTGATTTTGATGATTCCTTTTTGCTTGGTAGGTCATTCTTCAGAAATAGTATCATATTTTCATTCTGATTCTGTAATTCTGATGTATCTAATAATTGTTGTGTTTTTTTCATCATATAATGTATTATTTTATGAAATGAATTGACAAAAGTGCAGTAATAATTTTGATAAAATTATAATTAATATCATATATTATGTTCCCATGCTTTATTTTATTAGACAGCTTTGTTAAAAAAGTTACCTCGTTTCCGCATACCGTATCAAATTACTCGCAAACGATTCAATTAGGCCAAATTCGAATGCAAAGTATCAGCGCTTTATCAAAATTTCAAAATCAGCTCTGCCCCAGTTGCTAGAGCGGGAAACGTTAAGGTTTCGCTATCCAATTTCATGCCCCGTGATCTCATGCACCAATGGCCAACGATCTAACCACCAGAGTTCTGCTAACACAAACTTATGATTAATTGCGCCAATGCCATCACGTCTATGACCACATTGTCAGATAGATCCCCGGAGACAAAGAGCCCATAGAAGTTAGACAAACTACTTATTTCTAAACGAGCAACTTACCTGCAAAGTTACGCCTCATCTATTGAGAAGGCTTGATTTATGACTATGTAAAAGACTTTATGGAGCACCCTTAGACGAGCGGTAAGTTGGAAGACTTTTAACTTTACGTGCCAGAGATCGAATCTCCAATCAAATTGAAGCTCAAATAAAAATGCTAGTAAATACATCACGTTAGTGCCTCTACTTATACGGTGGTAGAGCCATTGTGATAAATTGACGTTCATAAGTGCGTCTGTGTTGCCTAATATAAATAAAGAGCGATTCAATTTACGATTTTGAATTTTGAATCTTGAAGAGTCCCCGGAAACTACAAGTTTAATGTGAAGTAGGTGAAACTTGACCTCCACTAAGCCACCTAAGGCCAGCCTGGTGGGTTAATAGCCCGTACTCTTTCCCTTAATAACATAAGCACGTGATAGGTTGCTTGTTTAAAGATGCATCTCTTATGATCATACCTAGATTAAAATGCTATTGTAGTTTTAATAAAGGCAAATGGTTGAGCAGTCCGTAATTTATGCTCTCGTCGCTTTTCAATACACATATTTGATGTCAGGCGACCGTGATTCATAACGTTTTATGTGTAACCCTACCTTTGTTCGTTCAAACTGAGATTACGTACTATAAAATCACTATACTACATCGCTAAAACCTTTTACGAGCAAAAGCTATTTAGTTTATTGGTTAACAGTTATGTCGTAACGAGTTTTTAATTAAAGTCGAGTAGATTTCATTACTTAAGGCGTAGGCCACGTGTTGCTCGCGAAACTCGGCGCGAAATAAAAGTCTGCGCTTAGATTTTTCGAAAACAATGCTCAGGCACTCCGAGCTGGATATTCCTTACAGTTCTGACTTTCATAGCGTAGACAAAAGGACTTCCTCCCAACAAAAACTCATCCACGCCAGATGATATGTCTATGGCGAGAAATTACAAAAAAAAGTTGCTACGTCGTACGCGTGGAGTTTTAAAAACGGGCGTATTTTCTTGGAGAAAGCTGTAGCGGATGCGAGAGGATAGACAAAGGGTCTCTATACTTTGTTAGATATCTGGCGTGAGTAAAAGCGAATGTAGATGAGCCGTCGCCCCTCGGTGCTTAACTACTCGCACAAACACAAAAGTCCTTACATAAATCTTGTGTCGAGCAGAGATGGCGGCGCCGACTCACCTTTGGAGGTACGCACTCCCTTCGGTGAATTCGATAACACAACAAATTAGAATTTCCCCGACCTGAGAACGTGCTATGATAGAAGTGTGAATGTTTTGCTCTCAGTTAAGTAGCTATACTTGTTCACTTTAGTGATGATCGATAATAATTTCTGATAAAAAATTAGAAAGAAAGATAAAATATAGAAACAAAATATCGTAGTTTACATCAATTTTACTTTCAGCATTGTTAATTTATTGTAAAAAAAATAATAATTATGAAGTAGTTTTTAGTTAAAGATCGTGACTAACCTATTATAATTAAAGGAGTATATTTAAAAGAAATATAGATATAATTCAAATAAAATCAGAATTGGAGTGGATTCAAGTTGCAGTTGTAGTACCACCCATCGAAAAAAGAAACCATGCCGACAAGAGTGTTAATCATGTTTCGGAACGACGTCGTCTTAATCTTGTTAGGTGAACCATCAAAAAGGCGGGTCTGAGCAGTCGCTCAACTGCCCTCGTCCTTTAGATCTATGTGCTCCATCTTCGGCTATATCTTTGCTTTACATGAGGCAAAATTGTAGGTACATTAGCGATAAAAAAAAAGTAAACATAGCTATATTATGTAGTACGTACTATTAGATATTCTGTAGCTATATGTAAATGAAATCTGTTTTCCGACCATACTATTCAGTGAATCACGCTTACAATTCAATAGTTGAATAAATAAATTAATGAGAGAGTGTGTACGAGATAACAACAAGCGGGATATCTAATCAAAGCAAATAATCACAATAGGATCTCTGTTCGGATTCACATGTACGAACCTACCTAATTCCCCAGAGCACTTTGAACCTAATCTCGACCGCAAGAAGGTCTTATCCCGCTTAATAGTTATTGTTATAGGTACATCATCTAACACATACTACAGCAAGCTCACGGGGGAACTTTTATGATGACAAAACCACCTTTGCTTAAGACTTTGGATTTAATTAACGATTTCCTGGAATTCCTTGTCAGGTGCTTAAGAGTGAAACACGTAGTATATAGCTAATTGGTTTCATTAACTAGAATTTAATAATTGTATTGTAATGAATCAGGCTTCTTTTTAGTAACAATGTATTAAGAATCAGCATTAAGTTCTGCTGACTTTGTTTATAGATCACGAGATTGTGTACAGCAAGGATGTATACAAATAATGTATTAAATAAGAAAATATTAATGAAAAGGTATGGATTCTAGTGTTATATTTAAATTGGATTTTTTACGGTTAATTTATCAGGCCAGCTTTCTCGTTCATCAAAAATCGTAATGTTTCTGACACAATAGGTATGCATCATAAACCAAAGATGAAAAAAAACCTTAAACAGCAGCCGTGCTGATTATCCAGGACTCCGGAGATTGGCCCTTTCCACAGCCGTGCATCAAATATTCTACAAATTTATACCTACTAAACGCTTTCAATGAAAATGAGACTATAAAGTTTCAGAGAGACGCGGAATGATTCTATTACGAATATGAAATGTTATTACCTCGGACGGATTATAAGCAGAAGCAGGTTCTCACAAATGAAATTGCTTCCCTTCTTTGGAATCCATTTTAAGGATGAACGTTATAATTCTTACAAGTAAAGACTTTGTCAAGCGGTGAATGCGTTTATGTGAATTTAAAAGTCTACGTGGCTGGAAGGTGAGTTTTATTCTTGGCGTTTGGTTTTATAGCGTTTTAAGACGTTTGTGCAAGATTGAGTAAATATTTTAAAGTAGTTGAATGAGATAGAGTTTTGGTACAAGTATTGGGTATTGGTGTGAAGAGTATTTGAAAATTACTTTGTTGGTTCTTCTTAAATAATTTATAAAATAATCATCTCTGTTTTATTGATCTTATTAATGTGATTTTGACTCAGTGAAAGAAGGTAGAACAAAGGAAGAAAGACAGGAAAGGAAGGAAGGAACAAAAAACAAACGAAAAGAAAGGAATAGTTTTTTCGGGTTATTTTACTTCGTAGGTTATGTAATAAATCCACATACTTATATTTTGAAATTAAGGACTTTATAAATTTTCCCATTACTTATGCGACGAAATTAACAGAATACCAAAGTTAGTATCACTTTTACTATTATTTTCTTAGGGTACTGACCTTTAAAAAAGAAATTAGTCCAAATCATTCTCGAGTTACCTTAGAATGGGACAATATTTGTCATCCACATAAATAATATGTTCAGGAACATAATTTAATTGCTACAAATATCCAATATTATTCCATTGACATGCTTAATTTGTTCTTCAAATAACCTAATTAGTATGAGTATTTTCCAATTAACCTTGAAAAATAACTACTATATATATATGGAATAAAATACAGTCTCAATCCTCGAAAAATACTTGTCGAACGACTTATCAAACGAAACCAGAGATTCTTGCGGAAGTAAAACACTTCTACGGCCAGCTATACCCCTCGCAAGCATCGCGACCTGATCCCGAAAATGAGGATTCCAGAGCCACACTGACCCGCCACTTCACCGAAGACCTGCCTGAAGTCAGCCTAGACGAGATTGTGATGGCTCTTAAACAGCTTAAAAATGGAAAAGACTCAGGCCCAGGTGGAGACCACGAATTGGCAAACGTAGTGTAGGACGCCCTCAGGCTTGGTGGAGCGACGATCTTCGCAGGCTGGTAGCAGCTGGATGAGAGTAGCCGGGGATCGTGCTCAATGGCGTGCAATTGGAGATGCTTATGTCCAGCAGTGGACTACGATAGGTTGATGATGATGATGATGATGATGACTTATCAAACCAATCACGTGACGAACACGTGACAATAGCTTTAGATAAAAGTTTAGTTCAAAAATGTTATACTTTGACTTGAGAACGAATGTGGCTCAGTGTGATAACTTGCAACTTTCGATCCGACGCACCCGAGTCCAAATCCCGCTGGCCCCGCACTACTAACATTCTTAAGTTATGTGCGGATTTAACACTCGCTCTAAAAACGGTAAAGGAGAAAATCGTGAGAATCCGACATGCCCAAGAATTTATCACAAAAATTCAAGGACATGTGACGTCCACCAACCCGCACTAGGCCAGCGTGATGGATTATGACCCATACTCTCTCTTTGAGAGAAGGCCTGTGTCCCAGCAGTAGAAACGTGATAGACTGATGATGATGATACGTGAGACAACAGGTGAGATAGCGATCAAACGCAAGCCTACAACAAATAAAAAATAAAATGAAAAAGTTTCGACTAGTGGTGAAAATTATAAAGCTTAATATAATTTTACGATATAAAATAGCCAGAATTTGTGAAAGCTCCCAAAATAGCGTTACATTGTATTTTAGCGGACAATAATGCGCCTACTCGTTTATTTTGAATTAAATTGGTTATTACACTAACTCCCCGCTTATCTCGCTATAGCCATCGTAAACCATTGTAAAGGTAATTTAACCATTCAATAGTTTTGTTTTGAAAGTCGGTAAGTTGTGTAACAATGCTATAGGTTTTGCCATTGTTCGACTCGGTGCGATATTGTTAGGTTACCCTATTGGATTGGGAATTAATGTTTAAGTTTAGTGAGTTTTCACAAGCTTTTATTTAACTTGCAATGTTTGTTTGTTTGGTTCAAATCTTGCAAGTTGAATCAGAACGACTTCCTCTTATCCTACGGAGTTGGAATTTTGCATACTTGTGAAAGTCCGATGATAGTGCAATATTATGGCCACAGTCAGCTGATCTGATGATGGAGACGGGAGGTGGGCAATGGAACGTGACGGATAATCGTAAAGTACAAGTGCTCGGGTTCATTTTAATCTGCTCGTTCCGAATACGAATATGTTAAACACTTGTCACGAACAATATATTTTTCAACAAAAACAAATAAATACACCCAACAATCACACATAGATCTTGGCCTCTAACTTGGATTCCCTGTATCAAAGTAGCCAGGAACTATGAGGATCATGGTCTCACAACACCCAAACACTAAACAAATGCTTGACCTTTTTTTCCCTGCATAAACATTTATCTCGTCGCGAGAATCAAACCCGTAACCTTAGTGGTGAATGCGATTTGAGCCATCCTGCCCAACCACAACGCCACAGGGGCTGTCGTGTAGTGGTGGCATATAGGTTATTGGGTTAGAACATTTTGTATGGTGGTACGTTGTTTTGCAAGAATTCGCCCTGGTAGCCTTTGCCAGATATGCCAGTACATAGTTTGCGTAAGAAGAATTTTTAGGCATAGTACCTTACTATTTTTATATAAGGATTGAGGTGTCTTACATTTTAATGTACTTATGTATTGAAGAGACAAATAAACGCTCTATCTATATATATTTAAACGTCAAACAGGGGCGGCAAATACTAACAAAAAAGACGTGTGGCACTCAGAGACTGCCGCGGTAAAGCTGTTGCATAGCATTCGGAGTGGGGGGTGTTAGGTTATTATCGTTACGGAATTTCTGGATTCGGTCTCCACGCTCAAGGCCCGCGATAGAAGCTGTGCAATAGCTTAAAAACAAAACTGAAACTTATATTAATTTCAAGCGAAACTACAAGGCATTAGAAGACTAAACTTCGAGTTGAGTTCATTCACCGCAAGACATTGGATATTAAGTTTCATATGTCCAATAATTTTGCTAGATACATCCCTCCAAGTCAAAATACAATCATGCTTTTAGTAATTAACTATTCATTCAGATTATTTTAATAACACAATTAATAATAATATTTCTTTATACGTACAGTGGCGTCCACGTTGTCATCGACCGTGGTGATGTCATCACTTACCTGAAACAATAATAAAAGTTCATCAAAATTCGTTGCAAATTAAATTTAGATTTTGAAAAGTACCGTCAGTATTTATAATTGAAACTAAAGGTGACAATAAAAAAAATTAATTACTTTTTTTTATTATGTGGTTTTGCTAAAAACCAGCGTCTATGTCAATGACACCAGACATTTTATGCGGGAACGAGTGCGGCTTGGTGGGAGCATGTGCGACTTTCGATCCGACGACCCTGAGTTCGAATCCCGCTGACCTTGCAGCACTGATTTAAGTTATGTGCAAATTTAACATTCGGTGAAGGAAAACATCGTGAGGAAACGGGCTTGTCCAAGAATTAATCACAAAAATTCAAGATCATGGTGACATCCACCAAACCACACTGCACCAGCTTGATGAAAGAAGGCCCCAGTCGTGAAGGAACGTGATGGGCTTAGGCTGATGATTTTATAAAAATGAAAAACATTAAATAACTCTTTATTGAAAACTAACAATAAAAGCTTATTGGTAGTGTAACAATTAGCGGCCTTATATCAAGAAGCGATCTCTTTCAGACATCCATGTTATGCTGAATAATAATCCTTTTTGACACTACAAGCTTCCTGCCTTTTCTTTTTTATATTTAGTTTATTGTATATTTGTAAACTATATTTTGTCTATTTATTGTCTTTAATTATTTCTTGTGGTGGTCGAATGAATGATTTCACTATTTTTCATTTCTTAAACTTCGATAGTAATAACAATACGAAAATTAGGCTATTTTGCAAATCAACACCTTTTTTAAAGAACTTCATCACATTCGAAATGATGGCTGGTCCACAAGTCATACTCGTGAACGGGTGCTGCTTGCGGGGACTGATCTGGTCTGGTCACTCCTAATTGCTACTGTCATACCTACTTATATTTTATGTACACATTTTTGTTACTGATACTATGACTATGCGACACCTCACTCGCACTTCTTGTTTGACATTCTGTTAATTCTAATTTATACCTTATTGTTCATTGTCATATTTTGAGACATTTTAAAAGGGCTGATTAAAAGACATCCCCGCAGAGTTTGTTGGTGCTATCTTCTCTAGCGGGCGTATTTCCGAAGCACTGGTAGAGTCAGTTTTTGCATTTCTTTTCTGCACCCAGACTTCAATTTGAGTATAGGAAAGAAATGGATAAACATACTTACCTTTTTTCAAAGTCATGTTAACATGAATTACATGTTTTTACATATTTTATTTTTATCATGTGTTTATGACCTTTAAAAGTGCACTTTTATGCCTATTCAATAAATGATATTTGACTTTGACTTTGATTTTGAAACCCTCAAATCAGCTACCCATTTACAATTTACGCAATTTTTAAAAACTACGTCGTCGTTTACAAAGTCCTATAGAAGGTCAACGATTTTCAAAATCTTATACTAGGTATCCGGAAAAGGTCAATACTAGGTATAAACCTATCTAGCTACCTATAGTTATATAAAAGAACTATTTATAATTACTACCACCGTTCCATCGGAGCATCTAAAATTTCAAAGGAGGTAGTGTACTCAACCTTCCGGCCCATTAACTCTTGCTTAGGGCATGTCCTAAGTGCTTAAATAGGTGTTGCTAATTATTATAACTGCTTTGTGCTTCAGTGCTGTTGTGTTAATTTTTCTTTGTCATGATAATTTTTGAAGTTAACCGCTGTTAGCACCTTGAAGGTGGAGTGGAAATGCTTTTTGTTTGTTTAGTATTGTAAATCAATTTTTGGTTGTTTTTATCCACGATGAAACGAAGAAAATTGTATGCCTTTAAGGTTATTGTTTGTTTGTATGTTTGCATGTTTGTGCACATTTCTATGTTTTCATCTATCTTCAAAATGGCTGAACCGATTTCGGTGTGGTTTTCAGTAGCTCTGAAATAGATCTGAGATGGCCTGCAAAATGTTTTTGTGTCGTGGGTGAATTATATTAATGGATCATATTTATTAAAAATATTTATTTTTAAATTTCCTTTATTTTCAAAATATATTATCAGTTTTCTAAAAAGAAAACAGGTATCACCTAAAAACTTTATAAGGTCCTATCGGTTCCATATCATTTTTGCAATACCAAAAATTTTCACAGACCTGAAAATGTATTTATTTATTTAGTTTATAATAGTAAGCTTACAGTCTAACACCAAAACGCTTATATGATATCAAATAATGAATCAAATAACGCTGCGTATAATTTGACTAGGTTTATATAAAAACAAAAAGTACAGGAAGCAAATCAGCCTTACACTCCAAAAAATCATACAACAATATACTAAACACACCCACGCCGATCAAACAGACAACCCTTTAAAAACCCGTTACCGCAAAAATCTCCTTACTAAGCTCTATAAATTACTTTCCCCTTGGTCCGCTAATCGCTCCCGCTGCCTTCCTAGAATGCCCTAAGGTCCGGTGCAGCGGTGCGTGAGGGCCCAAGACGGGACGCGACCTGCCGCTGACAGCCCATGAAAACAAATCGTTAGTAATACCTATACTATATAATTTAGTTGTGGTGGGTAAAGGCGTAGAGCGATAACCAAAACCCGACGGGTCAGTGTATTTTTAGATGATCTTGTTTCTTGTGCGATCGCACTTATATTATAAATGCAAAAGTTTGTATGAGTTTGAACGGATTTGAGTGAAATTCGAAATGGCTTTCACCTTGGATTAAGACATAGGCTACTTTTTATAAATGGAAACTGTGGGTGAAACCGCGGGGTGCAGCTAGTATGTGCGGAAGGAGTTGTCTTAAGCGTTGGTTCTTGATATCTAAAGTAGGCGAATAATAATAAAATTATTCATTATAGAGGTGCTTATAAATTATATTTTTACCACTACGTCACAAATGTCCCAAACATATCAACAAGATATGATTTAATCAGCGTCGGAAGTTATGAACCTAACTAACTGCAAATAAGGCCACCCATTTAACCACTGTTTAGTGAATATCTTGAATATTGTTTTTACTGTGAATTTAGTATTCAATAATGTATTATTGTATTGTAACTTACAATTTAACCATTAGGAATTCAAAGTGATTAAAAAAAAATTAATGATCCTAGAGTATCTACAGGACACTGCATACCTACTACATAACACAGTATACTATGACCGTGCTATGAACGTATAAGGCAATAAAAAAAAACAAATACATGGTAAATATCCCGTTTCTAAATTAAATTTTAATAAAAATGCCGGTGGTGCGTGGCCAGCGGAATTCGAACTCAGGTGCGTCGACTCACACTCGCTTTTCGATTCATTATCGACATTGTTAATTATTCGTTTTATTTTACATGATTACCTCATTATTAAATATATTCTTATGTTTTATGACCTCTATCATTAAAAGCTCAAAGTTCAAAAATTCTTTATTCATGTTTGGCATCACAGACGCACTTATGAACGTCAATTATTACAATGACTTTACCACCGTATCGGAAAAATAACCACTACTCAGAAGATACGGCAAAAAACTGAGGGGCTTTTTTTTTTCATTTATTCAACTTGATCATATATGTTGTACAGTAATGAAGCTGCATTTTAAGTGGAGATTAACTTTGGGATCACGGCCGGTCTGTTACTGACAGCCCATGAAAACAAATCGTTAATAATACCTAACTACGAGCATACCCACTTGTAGTGGGCTTGGAACGATTACCCAAATCAAAAGGGGTCAGTATGTTCTTAGAAGGGAGTATAGTATATAATATTCTTAATAAAAGTACCTTTTTATCCAGGGAAGAATATAAATGAGAATGTTTACAACGTAAATTGCGGACTGAAATTATATAGTACCACAGAATACTAAGGGACAGAAGCATCACTCCGCAAAGAAATTTAAACAAATAGCGACTCTTGCTATGACGCTATAAAATTCAATTCAGCTCGCGTAGCGCTGCATACCTACCAGTCATATCAACCTACAGGGCGCCTCTCTTCCTATCGTATAGCTCTTATCTCTTCTGACGCGGCACGTGTAACGACGCGCGACCCGCCGTCGGTGTCCGGCTATGTACTTGTAGCTTCGTACCTACAGTGCGGAGTGGCCTGATAGTACAAAGGCATGTAGGTTGTTTATTGATTGTCAGATGCTAGTATCACATTATTAATATTTAACGAATATATTGTGATATTTATATCGTTACAATTTTATTAAATAACGTCCACAAATGTCCGCAAAGTATAAAAAAACACATTTATGTCAGCTCGCGACAAAATTACCAAAAATATTTCACTTTTATTTTATGTGACTTTGTGATGCTTAACGATCATCAACGGTCATTTATGACGCTCAATCATCAAGTATGAGGCTATATAAGCCTCCCGAGTTATAGTAGCTACAGTGTTCCGGTTGACAAATTAGATTTTAGTGAGTATATTGCTGACTAAGACTAAATTATGGCTGACTTTGAGTCGAGTGCAAGCTTTTAAACGGGAATTAGAGGCGTTACTTCTGAAGCGCTAATGGCGTATTATGACGGAGTGAGCAAAAATTATGTCGCTTTAACATCGAGGACTTTTAGTTTTATTTGATGGCCGGAAAATTAAAACTGACAAGTTGATTCGATGTGAAATTCTTGGCGGGAAAAATGGAGGATATTTTGTAATTTTCACTGAGAGATCGCTTTTCAGATTGGATTTGTAGCTCTGATAGGACTAGATGGGCTATTATCTGTCGTAGAAACCTCTTTACTTCTGAGTTATACGGTTAACTCCACCTCACGATTTGGCAAGCATGGTGCCTACCACAATCGATTGATTTTAACGGTTATAATTTTATTATCTGGGCTTTCGATGACATAATTAATACTTAATATTAATTCTTGTTTGTTTATTTGTTGGAAAAACGGAGCAACATATTAATGGGATTTTTTGCAAAGAGATATGTGAAGGACCGAAGAGTGACAAAAATACTTTTCTATTCGGAGAAGCAAATAGTTCTAAGTATCTATAAACCATATTAAGTGCGGATATAATTGCGGGTAATAATTAGCAAAAATAAGCATTAATGTGACACAGGACAAGTTTAAACCTTTAAAAGGCTTAGTTTAGAAACAATTACCCCATTTAACACAGTTTAAACTAGAGCCTTATCGCGCACATGTCCGCCCGGGACGATTTACGGTCACTTCCCGATGGCTCTCATAAATATCGCAAAGCATCCGGCAGATGGCGGCCGGGACGATTATGTAGCTGGACCCGGGTGGTCGGTTATAGTGTAATTATGGACACAAATATTATACTGTATTATATATTATGATTAAAAAAAATATTCGAAATTTATATTTTATAGCAAGCGTTTTTATAAAAATAGGTAAAATAATGCCAGTTATTTTGCAGATGTAGATAAAAACTGATACGTGCTTATCTGAAATTTTCAACTTAACTGAGAAGTTCGTTCGCATCCAGGAAGACGAAATCGTGTACCTACTCTTTAGTTGTAATACTACAGCTACAAAACTTCTACTCATTTGGGATTGATTCCCCCAATGACTTATTACCCGGTTTACCCGTAGCATATAAAAAAGTTTGAAGGCAAACTGTAACAAACCAAGTAATACAGTCACGAATAAAAAAGTAACAAAAATCTTGTTAAACTCGGCGGCGAGTTAAAGTTACCCATTGATATACAACGTTAGGAAACTCCGCGGACACCTACAAAACAGAAAAAAGTCCCGAAATCATTTTAAATTCAGTATTAATCCTCGCTACAGGTCCCGAGCATCGTTTCTTCCATACTTTGTGGGATTTCTAGAAGAAAGCTGCTTCCACGAAGTTGTATCCAAACTCCCGTGTAATCTTACTTATAAAAATAAACTTTTGCATTAACTGATTTCGAATCAGAGGCGCAGTACCCGAACGATGTAGACACTAAGAATAAATGGGTTAATACTCAATTCGTCCCACTCACACTCACATAGAAAGAAAGAAAAGAAAGAAAGAAAATGTTTTTTTATTGCCAATAACTTAACATAACTTAATATAACTACAATATTCATACAGTATTATGGTTTGGCAATAAGGGGTAGGCTCAGCATCGTTCTGTGTAAACTCTAGTGAGTTTACACAGGGCTGGTTTTCAGCGTACCCCTTTGCTCGACCTCAGATGTAGCACATAAGATAACATAGCTATAGCTATAGCTATAGGTAACATAGCTTGCGACATTGAACCTAGCCGGACTAACCATGCTAAAAAAAACAGCTTTACATAAAAGAGACTTCTATATTGCGTTTGCGCTTTAAGGCTCTGGATAAACTATAACTTTAATTGGTAATTTTTATTTAAAAAGATATGTGTAGTCGATGGACAAGAGCCCAGTCCTTTAAAGTTATATGAGTTGATACTCTTATCGGATCGGATCTTATTAATTCGATCCCACTGAAAAGTTATTGGCCCTAATCCACAAAATACAATAAAATCTACAAAATAATATTACTACATTATTTACTTGAAAGAATAAAAATCTGAAGTATGAGTGATTGCAGAAGATCTCAGAAGAAATGTATCATGAACACATACTGCCACAGTTGCATGTAAGACGCGAAAAAGTTCCGCGAGGTAGGCCGGCCCACCGCGCCGTCTCTTCCCTACAAGTTGCAGACCAAATCAGCCAGAAAATAGAAACAAATAAATACACGCTTAGGTAGTTTTGACTTGATAAGCGTAAGTAGAGTTCGAAGCTCGAATTTATGGTGGAGTTCAGGAGATAATGTAAAAGTTGGTAGATAAGACCGGCTTCGCTAGGCTTCGTCGCGAGCGGGATAAAACCGAATATTACTTACCGAGCTTGGAGGACTTCGACCAGGTTCTGTTATAGTGTTATTACGTTGCATAAAAACCAGCCGCCTCTGTACAATTTTCCTCTTCTTTGGAACATCTAGTGTAGAACTTCTTGAAGATAACAGCAGTTATAGATATATTAGTTTATTTCAATAAATGATATATCTATACTCTATACTAATAATAAAACTGTAAAGAGGCGGCTACTGTAAATTGAAGATATTTTTGTAAATTAATTTTTTTATGAGTAACGGAATAGGAGTGAGATAATAACGGAATACGAGAGGGTGATGGAACGGGCTATGAGGGGCACGGTCCCGAGTTAGGAAGGGTCGGTAGCGGGATATAATGGGTATAGAAGCGGGACGGTAATGGTACAGGAAAAGGACTTGGACTGGATAGAATCAGGACGAAAGCAGGAGCGGTACAGTGAAGGAATAGGTCGGGGACGGGATCGGGATAGGAGCGGAACGGGATTAGGGTGGGATGAAAAATTGTCGGTAACAGGTTAGACGCGTACGAAGTCGCAGGCAATAGCTAGTTTATACATATAACAGATTTCGTTTATAGAAATACCTACGAGCACACATCAGAAAGATCAGTTGCAATCATTTATACACAATAATATTTGTTTTATGTGTCTATAGTGATGAAGTCATATATTGCCGATCGACGAAGTACAATGACGTGCACAGGTTGCAGTTTAAAGTTCTTCATGGTACTGCAACTGACATGACCAGGCGTAGTCGTGGCGCTTGTGTAAACAGATGACTTATAGGTTTTCTCCTGTGGGACATAACCAGCACATTTAAAATGTCACCATATTAAGAACCTAACCTTATTTTATTATCTTTGTCACGAACATCCAGCACTAGATATACCTATTCCAGCGGCCAAAAGCCGAACTGCGTTACATAAAGGAGTTTAGATGGTTTGGGTGGATGCTGCCGGGTAGACATGTGTAAGTAATGCGATTGATGCATTACGCGTAATATTACCCGATCGAGTACTGTAGCATTACATATTACTCGACTAAATTAAACATTACACATCACACCATAGCATCACACAGTGCACTGTTCTGTTCGTTGCATTATGTCTATCGAGTCTATGCCTCACTGACACTAATCGCGCGCGCGTCTGAGAGAGAGGAAGCGAGCTTTATCGCACGTGCGCCCTGCCTGCCACTTGATTGAACTTCCATTTAAAACCGTATTACTAGAAAATTAAGGCGACAATAGGTTATTTTGGCACCGCCCCCGCCCGTAATATTTGAATGTTTTGAACCTCTCGCTCAAAACGATATTGTTATTTTGATTTGATGTACTCGCTCCAGTCACAAAAAATAAGTAACTCGCTATCTCATGTATATGCGCTATAACTATCACTTGCTATTGCATTCGAGCATTCCATTACAATATCACACAAGTGATAGATAGTGCGTCCGACGCGACCATCTCAGGTGATGTTTGGGGTGATGAAGTAATGAAATATTACTCGGTACGAAATGTGATGCCATATCACATTACTTTTCAATGCACTGTTTTGCGCATGTCTACTGCCGGGGCAAATGCACATTAAGTACAGTTTACGGGTTGTCAGCTCAGGATTTATTGTCCCAACATTAAGTAGGAATAAGAATACTAACCTAATAGATGCTAATTTCTCAAGAAATCTTCAGTATAGTTTTCAGAAATTTGTCGTGTTGCTGTCATGTGGCAATACCACGCCTAATGAGTTGAAACAACAATACTTCCCAAATGAACTCAGAAATGGGTGTTGAAGCTTTTGGCATTTGAACAACTACTTGCCTAGCATTTAAATTTGCAACCTGAATTATTTACATCCAAATTATCTTGTTAAATTGTCCTTCGTATCTTTATTAAAAGTAAAGATTCGTTTAGCCTTATGTAATTAAAATTCTACAAATTTTATCTAGCATAATGATTCGCGGAGCAGTTTATAAACTTAATATTAAGGGGCATTATACTTGATAGCAAATTTCGTTTTTAACCACAACTCTTGGCTGATGAGAATTTCCGCCATTATTATTCAATTACAAAGTTAATAAGGCTTGCCCTCTCGCTCCCGCAGGGACATGGAGCACCAATTTTTCTTAAATGAACTGGTTGTTTATTAAATTAGCAATTATTTTCGTAAGATTTATGTTCGTAAAAGATTAGACTTCAGTAACTCCTGCCTAATAAAACAGCCACCATTGAGTTATTTCCTAATTGATGTATGCACACGGGTTCCTAGGCTGAGTTTTGACTAAATAAACAATAATATTCAATATGCTAGTAATATTCTAATTTTATTTATTATATTTTTAACCTCTAATACATCTGTCTATTTTTTTATTGTTTTAATTTTTTTTACTAAATAAATAATATGTCAAAATATTATTAAATTCACATAATTTTAATGATATATTTAACTCGTCATTGAAGCATTTTAACACCATCGCGTCTGAATATCACGAACACTAAAAACTATGAGGTATTAGGGAAGACCTCAAAATTTTACACCATCGTTATCAATCTCGATTCAAGATCGGCGTTCTTATGTTTGAAAAATGTTAAAATCCTTTGTCAGGGACACTCACGCCTCCGCAGAAAGACCTTTTCGAATTCCCCTTCCTTTTCTTTCCAATAGGGAAACGTGTCTACTTAGTCGAAGTAGGTAGTAAGGTTTGAAGGTATCGATCTTTGTTATCGATACTGATGGTTCATTAGTTTTGAATCAACGAGTATCAAAAACGAGTATTTATTTTGGTATCGAGTATTACTTAGAAAAGTTTCAATACCTACTGCGTACTACATTAAGTCTTTTCTATTTATCAATGAAGTGTTTTCTATCTATCTATTTAGCATCATTAAGTACCGGTGTCCCAAAGTATTGCTCCGTACCGACTTAGTATCAAAGTTATTAAAAATGAATATCATGATTATATTTTTGATATATTGAGCTAGGAGTATAACCACTGAGGAGTGTTTACTTACCTATAATTAGAGTATTCAATACATAAATATTGTTCGAATGTTATAAAAATTGTGTCAGAGTCAGAAAGTAGAGCATTATTTAACAAATTTAGAAAATGAACCTGTCAGTATCAAACAGAACATCTTGGTTGAACTTGGTAGGTATCGATACTACAAAATCAAAAGTATCGTTCAAACCCTACCCGGGTGTAATTAAGGTGCTGTGATACACTCAGTCTGGGAGAGGTTCAAGTGTCCTCCAATGGTCGGCCGTGTACTCACAGCCTGTGAGTGCTGCGTAGACCCAACTGTACGAGTATCTATGGTGCGTTCAAAAGATTCAAAGCGAACTTAATTGGGTTTGAGTTGGTTTTCATGTTGCTAGTCGACGGTTTTGTAAGCGATCCGTTTCGTTTGGATGGATAAGACGGTCTTGGGGAGACTTTTTTGTAGTTTGTTTACGTAGACAAAATAAATATTTTTTGAAAGAATATCATGATAAATATTTCCATAAATTTAATATCTTAAAGGGACGAATTTGTCACCCCCGGCAGCTATTCAACTTCAACTTCTTTTCACCGCCTTCTGCGGGGTTGCCACAATTTCGTCAAAGGCAAATATTTAGCTTAGTTGTAGCATGGTGACTGATACAGTGAATCATGACGTCACTGGCTCGTGTTCGTGAAATGTGTTACATTTTTCTTTTTCTATTATAATTAAATCTACACATACATGTATGTGTAGATGTATATACCTTGTATAATCTGAATATAATTATTAAGTTGATTTTATTAATCTTATGCCTCTTATGTACAATGTATACAAGGAAATCAAAAATCTATAGTAAGACAATATGCATTTGGTATTCGTGACGCAAAAACAAATGTTATTCCGCCCTAAGGGATCTTTATGTCTCGTGATCAATCAAGTAAGTCTTGTAGTCGTAAAAATGTATAGTATTGCGCCATAAAACTAGAAACAATCAACTAATTAGTAGCGATTGGCTGTTGCCCATAACACCAGTCACGCAAATAAAACAGAAACATCGAAGCTAATCTTATTACGATACTCTAACTTATATTCCACATTACATTAATTTCTCCGGAGACGTCTAGCAAACTAAGCAACGGCAGCTGCCCGGTCGCATGTTTATTGAGAAATGGCCTAATCTCAAAGAGCTACAAAACAAAACCACATCGGAAATGTTGAACTAAAGTATTTCTTCTCTCCCACTGTGGTAGTGGTAGTACCCTTGTCTACGCTAACCGATCACACCCTTAAGGCTCCCGAATTACTGTCCGGGCTGATTACCACCTCCCCCGTTCGTCCTGCACCCGCGCCCCCCTTGCCCGTATCCTCACCGCCCCGGGCCCTACGTCAACTATTATTTGTGTTCCCTACTTATAATTTGTGCGCTGGAAAAGTTCGACAAACACAAGTCATTCTGTAAATGTAAGTCCCGGCAAGCCATCTATGGCTCGTACGGGGAGGGTTCCGTACATACCATAATTACACCTGAAACGCAATGAAAATATGTAGTGTGATCCCGCTGAATAATAATATAATATAATAATATTCCGCGAGATTACAATACATATTTTCATTGCGTTTCAGTTTTGAGATGAATTTCCGCAACGTCACGCCTGATTCCATTGCATACCAATATTATTTTTTTATATTGATCGACCGAGTTTTAATCGATTAGTTTGAACCACTTTCAATGTTGTTTTTCAAACTTTAAACACAATTCGAGTTTTATCTTTGATATGCTATTATAAAACAGAATAGGAAAAGATCTAGTTAAGGCAAGGACATTATGAGAATGAGGCAAATCTTGAAACGGTAGCTTAAAACTATAAAAAAAATATGAGTCAGACATACAGACAGACATTGAAGCTTTATCCTATGAGTTCCTTTTATTTACCTTAGGTTTGGAACTCTAATAAGGAAACTTCTTACAAACTTTAGTAGTGCGCTCCGGGATCGCTTGTTATTCTATTAGTTTTCTACAACTTGATGAAATAAGACTACTGTAATAGTCTGATTAAGTCTTGCGAATATAGTAGCTTTGTATTATAAGAACTAAGTCGCTTTACCATGTTTGAGTTGTAAATCTGATTTGAATAACTCGTAAAACCTGTTTATTGAATTGCCTCTAACTTTAATAAGTAATAAATATTTATATAAGCGTATGCGTACGCGTCCTAGGCAGAAAATAAATTTCAATTTATCGCCTCCACTGCTCATTCTCATTAGAGTAAAAGATGAGAAAAACATTTTATCAGAAAACATCAACGGAATGCTTTTACCGTGCCCAAGCGATTTAAAGGTACACGCGAAATGGCAAGAGATTTTTAATGCTCTTATTCTTGATTTCATCTCGAAATGAGAAAAATGTGTTCATTGGTGCGAAACGAAATCATCGTCCCAGATACGTCTTTCAACAACAAAAGCCGCCTCGTGCGTGTTTTACATATTTAAACATAACGCAATATTTACTGGCTTTCATGTATCGTCTTAAGGGGATAAATAATGGTGGTTCAGATGTGTGCCTGGCATACGAGGGAGGAACACCGCTACAGTGGAGGCCAGATGATAATTTGACGTAAACACTGTAAGAATTTAATGTTTCTTGCGAGGGACGTGTGGAAAAGACGACGCGCCGTGAAGTGGAAAATACAAAGTTATGACAAGGTGGGGCGTTCTCGCATTGAAACACTTGTACATATTATTTTCTGGGAATGTGTAAAATGAGTTTGATTGTGCTAATTTGAGATTTCTTTGCCTCGCTATTGTGATCGAGGTTTTGTTCTCTAGGTTTTGTGTTGACTTATGCTTAAAGTATACCAGCTGTTTTTTACCAAATCACAGAAATAGCTCATCAAATATATTACGTCAACCTCAAGTCAGAACTATTTGCTCGTCAACCGCGTCAACATTTCGGCATTTACATTGTATACACCCACATTAGATATTAGGCAGGCGAGCAGTGGCAAGAGAGGCGATACATCAACATTGTCGCTAATGAACCAACGGAGCGTTGTTCAAATTACAGCTTAAAGATCGCTTTATGTTGGAATATACAGGTATAAAACTAAGAAACCGGTATTATTATACTTTATTAATAAGTCATCAACTTTTTAAAATCACCACAACTGTTACCGTGTATCAAATTACGGTAGAAAAATATAGAAAGTAAAGCCTCAGTAGATATTTAAAATATAACAACAACATTTAAATTATAATGATATCGAACAGTGTTTACTTACCATTGTGGAATTAAAGACAAAACACAGTTATAAGTTCATATAACTATTTAACACTGAGATGGAACATTCGTTCCAACGAGCTGTTGCAACATACTTCTTCTACTATATAAATGGGAATTTTTAATAAATTAAAACTAAATACCTAATGGAAGTCGTATTGTTATATATAAAATAGTTAAAAAAGGGGTTACGCAATCCGTATTACGTTAGGCTACATTAGAGTTATTACTGAAACACCTATCTTACTGCAAAATAACCATCGCGGTCGTTATAGCTTACGTTGAACCTATTGGGAGCATTTGGTGCGGTCTAGTGGATGGACGATAGACAGAGTGGGTTCAAGTTGAAGAAAGAAAGAAGAAAGAAATAAATAAATTATTTATTGCCAAACTGTACACATAGAGTTTAAATTAGAACACAATATATATATATTAGCACCAAAATACAAAAAAACAGCAGCAATAGGGTTAAGTTGGTGGAACAGCTGCAACCCATCGGCGCACGTCTGATTTTTTAAGACAAAAGAAAGAACAAGAAACATGAGTAATACTGAACTTATGCCTTACATAAAAACATTTTAATAATAAAAGCTTTTACTGTATTGACGAGGCTTTTGCCGATAAATCATTATTTTGTAACTAAATACTATTATTTTTGTACATTACGACATATCTAAGAACATTAAAAATGACAAAAGAAGAAGAAAAAACCATTTTTCTAATCTAGTATCTATATCCGTGAATGGGTAAACTTGTACTGAATTAAAAAGTCTACTTATCTTCAGTAAAACATACATTATGAAAACTAATTATGATAGTGTAATTAATACTACCATTCTAGTCACTAGTCTAAAAATGAAATTGCAGTTCGGTGTAATTATTGCTTCTTCGGTACAATTATCTATATATATATTAGAAGAGATACTTTAAAAATAAGGAAATATTATGAAGTGAATTAACTGAAGAAAGATGACATAATGCAAGTGGTGGTAACAAGTATTGTGGGAATAAGAGTTATTTACCTCATAGGTATATGGTGTAAAGTAAGGTGTAGTGTATAAACACCCCACCTACTTAAGTACTGCTTACATAGCATTAAGTATTAGCATAGAGTACAGAGTGGTCATCATGTAGCCGTTAGAGAATACACACTTATCCAGAGTACCGGCCATTCACTTAGATCTACCATCACCATCATCACCATCTATTCCACATGGCGACCCTACCACAACTACATCCCTACATGGCGACCACCTACATCCCCACAAAGAAATCGGTTGGAAAAAATGAGGCATTTTATCTCATTTTACTGTCCCTCCTTGGTAAGTGAAGGCCCCTGTCCCAGCAGTGGAAAGGGAACGGTCTGATTAAGAAGAAGAAACCATTGCAAATAGTTTAACCTTTGAGGTTTCTAAGAAATCAGGTGCTAAACCAAACTGAACGGAGCACAAAGACGTTGGGTGGAGCGCTGTGGACGCATCGGAAGATGGATCGTGACGGTAATCAGTTAATGCATTATGCAGTTCAACTACAACTAGGATGTAAGATTGTAGGCAGCAAATATTGAAGCAAATTAAGCTGATGCACTGAAGGTGGCAGTTCAGTTTAGTTATAGTGGAAAAACTCTTCTGCAAAAAACTGCCTAAAGAAGTACCTTGGTCAGATTTTCAACCGCCAAGCAGTAAATACTACTGTGTTCAGGCAGGCCTAGCGCACTCCGCACTGTAGGTACGAAGCTACAAGTACATAGCCGGAAACTGGCGGCGGGTCGCGCGTCGTTACACGTGCCGTGCGTTACGTAAATAAGAGCTATGCCATAGAAAGAGAGGCGCTCTGTAGGTTAATATGACTGGTAGGTATACAGCGCTTGAATTGAATTTTATTGCGTCATATTAAGAGTCGCTATTTGTTTACATTTCTTTGCGAAGAGATGCTTCTGTCCTTTAGTATTCTGTAGTTCAGGTTTGAAGAACGGGGACCAAATTCACTATGACAACTTAGCGATTTCTTGCTTCGAAATCACGTCAATCCCTAATTAATAAACAAAATCTGCAAAATTTCACGTCATGAAATGACGTGTCATAGAGAATACAAATCTCGCAGATGTAAGTAATCAACGTGAAGTCAAGGAATCGACGTTATTTCGAAGCAAGGAATCGCTAAGTGGTCATAGTGAATTAGGGCCCAGGTGTTTAAAGCGAAATTACTGGGCTCGTAGCGTATTCGCCTAGCCGTTCGTAAAAGTTAGAAGATTTAGTGATAAAAGTAGCGGTATGTAGCTTTTATGTTTATTGGTTGGAATAGGTTTGTATCTGTATGTGGTTATCCATTAAAACATTACGCAGTGCAACGACAAATAGGATATTGGACTGTATGCGGTGCAAATATTGAGGCTAATGGGGCAAAGAGACTAGGCGTTGAAGCAATTTGGCTTAATGAAAGGGGCAGGCAGTTTCAAAGATATTAAGCGACAAAATTAGAAATGGATTCTAGTGTAGATCATATTTTTTTCTGATGAGACAAGCATGTCGTTCGACTGATGGTAAGCGCTACGCCTGCCCATTAAAATCGCAGTGCCACCCAGAACTTTAATGCAATAAAAGCACTGCGTAGCACTGAATTGCACTCATCACCTCGAGACATCAGATATTAAGTCGGTGGTTACAATTATGCTCATTGGATTGGAACGCAGTAATGCTTATGCACTACTACTTGGCAGCAGAATAACTGGCGAAACATAAATGCATTTTGCAATGCAATTGCAACCAGGTTTCAAGGCCATACACACGTTAAGGCAACTCTTCACGAACAATATTAATAAATCTAACTATTTTTAACCGACTTCAAAAAGGAGGAGGTTTACAATTCGACGGTATGTTTTTTTTTTTTTTTTTTTTTTTTTTGTGTGTTTGTTACGCGATTACTCCGCTAATTATGCATTGATTTCGATGATTCTTTTTTTGATTGGTAGGTAATACTTCAAAGGTGGTCCCATATAAATTTTATCGAAATTCATTCAGTAGTTTTTGAAAAAAATAGCAAAAAGTTTAATCTTCAAGTCGGTTCTTGTTTTTTTCGTAACCAACTTTTTGAAGGTGGAGGTTTGTATTCGACTGCTTCACCTGCTTCACCCAGGGTTGACTTCCGGTGAGGGAACTCCTCAACGGTGAATAGTATAGGCACAACATTTCGTAAATGGATTTAACCATAATAGCCTGTTCTAAATTCCATCATGACATGGCAGATACACCCAGGATTGACTTCCGGCGAGGGAACTCCTCAACAGAGAATAGGACAGACATGAAATTTTTTTGTACATGCATTTAATTGTGATAGCCCGTTTTAAACTTCGTCATGATGTGGCTTCTAAATCATAAAAGCTTGTCTTAAAAATCTTTTTGAATTAATTTAATTAAAACTTGTTTTTCACTAAAAAGGTTAAAATAAATTATTTTTCAAAAAAAACTAAACCGACTTCAAAACCACCAATGGCACTCAAAAGTAAAAAATAAATTAATATAATTATCATAAGCGCTACCCACTCATATATTTGAAGTCGGTGCCAGCCAAGTCTAAAAGGTAGTAGATAAATACTACCTACAAGTAGTACTTACTATATACATAGTATTTATCTACTACCTATTAGACTTGGCTGGCACCGACTTCAAATATATGAGTGGGTAGCGCTTATGATAATTATATTAATTTATTTTTTACTTTTGAGTGCCATTGGTGGTTTTGAAGTCGGTTTAGTTTTTTTTGAAAAATAATTTATTAGCAAGTAAAATTAAATTATTTCTGTGAAATTTGTTCATTATTGGTAACCATTTAATATGTTTGTAGAATTGCTTATAATTTAATTTTGTTTGATAACTTCTTTTTGCTTTGCTTATCTAACTATAAGCAGACGTGTTGTATAAAATATCTGTAACGTTATAAAATGAATGAAAACAAAAGAAAAATCTATTTATTCTATAATCACAAAAACAAAGTACCTAAACAATAAACAAAAATAAAAGTTTATCGAGACAATTCCAATTTAAGTGTCAACTGTTTATTGCATATAAACTAAAATACAACAAATGTCTCTTATGTCATTAACACTTGACACTGGTTTTAGGCAAAACTCTATTACAGTAAAAAATATTCCATTGATTGATTATTCATTGACAAAACTATATTGTACACCGATAATATAACAAAACAGATAAAAATATAACAAAAAAAATAATTATTGAACAACGGGCGGTCTCATAGCTCATAAGCGATCTTTCCAGAAAACCTCTGGATCGAGAGGATTTTTGATACGACAAAAGACGGACCGAGTCGTGTCAAAGAGAGTGAGAGAGTGTGGCTCAGCACGTGCAACTTTCGATCCGACGCACCCGAGTTCAAATCCCGCCGGCTCCGCACCACCGACTTTCTTAAGTTGTGTGCGCATTTAACACTCGCTCAAAAACGGTGAAGGAAAACATCGTGAGGAAACCGGCATGTTCAAGAGTTTATCTCAAAAAATCAAGGACATGTGACATTCACCACCCGCACTGGGCTAGCGGGGGCTCTCTATGACGGAAGGCCCGAGTCGCAGCAGTGGGAACGTAATGGGCTGATGACGATGAAAAGACGGACCACCGTCGTTTGTACGCCAGTACTTTTAAAAAATTCTTCAATTTTTCATTTCAAAAAGTTACGGCAAGCATGTTGTTGCAGCTACATCTTTTTGTTTATTGATTCAAGCAAGACAAGCTAATCCATCAATCGTCTATCATAACAATCGCAAACAATGGTAACCTATCTGTCAATATGCATAATCTCGAAATCAGGTGCGAAAGATGTCGGAATAGTAATTAGATATCTCCTCAATATGGATGGGATTACGGCGAATGATGCCGTAAACTAAACATAATTACCATAACTAACGGTAAGCGGTTAAATCAACTGTATTATCTGCCGAAACTGAGAAGTTATTAGCTTTGTCAAAAGATTCGATAGTAGACTTACTGAGTTTGCTGTGGCTTACCTTGATTCGATGAAGGTATTATCATACATTTCAAAGTTTCTTTCTGTGATGGAATAGATAAACATTTATTGGAATTCAAGATTCTGTGGTTTTCACTTATCTCTACGAAAAAGTTGAAGCAAAAAAGAAAAAGTTTCGACGTATATAGATTGAAATAAATGCCAATAATATGTTTTACTTGGTAAGAGTTTTAAAAGAAAACTCTTCAATTTTTTCTTGGAACTCAAAATACGATCATAAGATCTAACAAGTATACATTTTATAACAAAGCATAAGACTTACATTCTCATGTACCTTCGAAGTCCAAGGTCGCATATCGATGAAATTTTACCATCTTAAAACTATACTGAACCCAACGCAAAAGTAACTTTCCAAATCCGTTTATAAATGACGGAGTTCTAAATTTTTCTTTCTAAAAAGACGGCGTAACAAACATAAAACAAAAAAACTATCAAATCGAGAACCTCCTCCTTTTTGAAATCGGTTAAAATCGATTACAGCTAAGTCATTTTAATTATCACTTCTTTAAGAGAATTCATAGAGACTGAAAAGTTGCCGAAGATGGTGAAATAGCGCCTGACTTTGCAATTGATGGTGAAACCTAAAATTTCATGTGTCATCGTGGCGCTCGCCATACAGACCTGCCTGAGTACCTACCGTTAATAAAAATCATAAAAATCCTAATCACAACGACCCAACTTCATTTTATTTCTAATAACCCCATGTTAAACAAAGATTATGACACTACAAAAGCCCACGCAGGAAATATAAGGTGCACATTTATAAGACAGATGGCGTCATTCGGATAATTCTCTTATCAGCAAAGAGAGGTCGCCCCTTGCGCTCGTATACTTAGACGGCAGTTTCCTGAGACGTTAAGTCCTTATAAAGGTAACTGTTACGCTGAAAAACTCCTATTTCTGTGACAAAGAGCGCTGTTAACCGTGGAAGTGAAAATTCGGAGATTTTCGTGTTGTGCTTTTAATAAGTCGACACAGTAAGCAGGCATTGTTTGTGCTTATCGCTTTTCATTTAGTGGTAAATGGCCAACCTTCAAAAAAGTGTTCTCATGAAATATATAAATAAACAACGCTTAGATATCACCATACATTAGGAGACAAATTTGAGAATTGGAAATAATTCGAATTTATATAGCATCAGGCGAAATGATGGTCAAACGTAGAACTATCATAAAAATAAAAATATTGGTCGTTTGAACGTTTTGCGAATTGGACATTATACGCCCAAACGAGATTCTGGCCCCTAACTAGGATTCACTATATCTATATATAGAACAAGGACCTACAAGTTCGAGGTCCATGGTTCCACAATACCTGGCCACGAAGCAAATGATTGCGTTTTTTTTGTGCACAAACATATTTGTTCCGTAGCGAGAATCGAACCCGTAGCCTCCACGGTGTATGAGATTTGAGCTGACCTACCCAACCATTACATTACAGATGCTGTACAATTTTGGTCTACTTCCATTAATGTCATTAGTCATTTCACACGGTGTTGGGACACGAAGATTCTCTTAAGGAAAAGTTAGGGGCCACCAAGTGGGCATAATAACATAAAACGTTTAAGAAAGGGAAAAGTTTAATTCGTCACCCCTGGCAATGCCTTCGTAGTCGATACTGACATGGTAAATCAGAAGGTCACAGGTTCAACTTCAGTCAGAGGGTTGTGCCATTATTACAGCCTCTGTGGTGTAGTGATTGGGCAGGTTGGCTGAAATCTTGTACACCACTGAGATTGCGGGTTCGATTCCCGCGACGGGACAAACGTTTGCTAATAGAAAAAAAGCGTAAGCATTTGTTTTGTATCTGGGTGTTGTGGGACCATGGTCCTCGGAGTTCCTGCTTCCCTAGATACAGGGTATCCTAGCCAGGGGCCAGGATTTACGTATGTGATCGTTGGGCGTATTTATTTATTATTATTTTTTGGTTTTGTCAATTAACTTTTCGCGATGTAATACGAAAAGCATAAACTATTCTATATTCACTCCCACAATACTATTTCTATTCTATATAAACAATCTGAAGCCTATTATTTCCCCATCACGTCAGGCATAAAATAAAAAGCTACGAAACAAATACGTACGTATATCGAGTCGCACATTCAGCGGATTACGAGTAGTTATCTCTTGAGACAGAAACATCAGAAGACAGTACAGTGTACAAGACAGTAGCACACTTTGCACGCTTATGAATAAATAAATAAAAATAAATAACACCCAACGATCACACACATAGATCTTGGCCCCTAACTAGGATTCCCTGTATCTAGGGAACCAGGAACTATGAGGACCATAGTCCCACAACACCCAGACACGAAACAAATGCTTGCGCTTTTTTTTTGTGCACAAACATTTGTCTCGTTGCGGGAATCGAACCCGCAACCTCAGTAATGTATAATATTTGAGCCGACCTGCCCAACCACTACACCACAGAGGCTGTCAATAGTATAGAACGCTCCGCCAGATTGACAAAGAGTAACTGTTCATGTGCAAACACGATTTTTCGATTCACCGTTTGTTTTATTTTATTATAATATTGTAAATTGAGTTATTTTTATTATTAAGTATTGTAAATTGTGGCTTGCTGTGCGTTTTGGTCAACTGTAAGTACAGCAATCATCTAAATAAATAAATAAGGCTAACCTAACAAAACCATTACAAAATACAAAACCAGGTTTTTAAAAAAAAAAAAATAGACCACCGACTATATCAGTAGATGGCGTACACGTCACCTTTAAGAAGGTTAAATAACGGAAAAAACATTCGACACTCGACTTGGTGACCACCGAAGCTCAATTGAGAAGAGCATTTCCCGCGCTGAGGGAATATTGAGATGCGGTTTCAAGTCCCAGCCGGTGGTTGTTATTTTTTCTTCCCGAAAAACCTTGTTCGTGTATTTGCTTGCCACTTGTTAATGCTTTATATAAATATAATCAGGAAAAAATTTAAACACATGAGATAAGCATTAATGACAGACACCTCCCAAACTAAACACTGTGCCTAGTCACGTGTCTTTGCTTAGCACTCACGATGAAAGCATACCTATCTTACACAGATAACAAGAAAAGCGCGCTGTAGTGTGTGTGAGTCGACACCCATTGCTTTTATGAAGCTGTGCTACTGTTAGTACGTAGCTGTAGAACTATCACATAAGCATAGTAACAGAATTACTTTCTTTCAAACTTTAGATTTATCGCCTATTGCGTAAGTTTGTTCGGCAGCTTTACTTGTTCTTAACACTAAATCATATCTGCGATTACGGATTGCTGACGTTAGGAAAATATATTGAAGGTAAGTCGTTAAAGTTACATTGTTTAGAAAGTATAACGTTTACCTTTGTGTTTTACATTTTTATACTCCTTATTTTTAATGATTTGGATATTAATAAACTTGTTGGAAAAGTACAGTTCATATTAGTTTATAAAGCAAGTATAAGTACTTACCACTTACCACTAAGGTACCAGTGATTTCAAGTTTTGGCACTAAGGAGAGACAAAATAGTTTGTAATCCTAATTTAAAATACAAAATTGCAGACATCAAAGTCACACAATCGAACAACACAAACAAAAGGCCACCACCAATATTAAACTATATTTTTTAGAACCTATATGCTTCAAACAAACTTTAGATTTATCGCCTATTGCGTAAGTTTGTTCGGCAGCTTTACTTGTTCTTAACACTAAATCATATCTGCGATTACGGATTGCTGACGTTAGGAAAATATATTGAAGGTAAGTCGTTAAAGTTACATTGTTTAGAAAGTATAACGTTTACCTTTGTGTTTTACATTTTTATACTCCTTATTTTTAATGATTTGGATATTAATAAACTTGTTGGAAAAGTACAGTTCATATTAGTTTATAAAGCAAGTATAAGTACTTACCACTTACCACTAAGGTACCAGTGATTTCAAGTTTTGGCACTAAGGAGAGACAAAATAGTTTGTAATCCTAATTTAAAATACAAAATTGCAGACATCAAAGTCACACAATCGAACAACACAAACAAAAGGCCACCACCAATATTAAACTATATTTTTTAGAACCTATATGCTTCACTGCCTTGCAACGGTCTTCCTTATAACTTTCCAAGTATTCTCCTTTCACACATCTAATCACATCATACAAATATTATAAATGCCAAAGGTTGTATGTAAGTGTGTTAGTGTGTAAGTGTGTTTGTTACCTCTTCATGCTGCAACGGCTATACGGATTTGGATGAAATTTTGTATCGGAATAGCTTATACCCTGGACTAACAAATAGGCTTTTTGTCCCGGGAAACCACAGGTAAAACCGCGAGACGCAGCTAGTAACTTAAAAAATAACCGGCCAAGTGCGAGTCAGACTCGCGCACGAAGGGTCCCGAACCATTATCTATAAAAACGGTAAAAAATCATGTCTGTTGTATGGGAGCCCCCTTAAAAATTTATTTTATTGTTTTTTTAGTACCTATTTGTTGTTAAAGCGGCAACAGAAAACATCATCTGTGAAAATGTCAACTGTCTAACTATCACGGTTCATGAGATACAGCCTGGTGACAGACGGACGGACGGACAGACAGACAGACAGGCAGACAGACAGACAGACAGACAGACAGAAGGAGAGCGAACTAAAAGGGTACGGAACCCTAAAAAGCTTTATTTACAACGTCATCATAAATTGAAAAGAGTTAAAACGTCACTGCAATATGATGAATAGGCACAATACAAATTAAGATCCGTGCTCACATTTCAGCTGGAAATGACACATTCGTTACCAACAGCGGCGAGGATTTTACCGGTTCAATTCCTCCATTCATGCCTCCATGCAAAAAGTAATTTGAAGTACTGTGACGCATGAGCGCGCACTTATCTATTTTTGAAGGAACGCAATCCGCGATCCGTTAAATAGACTTAAAACAGAACTTGACGGAAACGTTAGAAAACTTTTGCTGTATGTGAAATCTTCTTGTCTTAATTTACACATACATGCGTGTGTCTACACATCCTGAAGATAGGTTAGACGTGCGCTCAGTACACACGTTTATTCATTTGCATTATAGTGAAATAGAGATAAGTGAATATTGTCAATTGGTATCGGCGAAGATAATCTGGGGGTTTATTGTCCGTCCTACTTACACATCTATCACGAAACCTTTCACTTTTAAAATCTGAAGGATATTTACAAACTTCAGATCGACAAACTAGCAATTGTGATTGCGATAGCAATCGCGACTCATTTTGAAAGATATCTGATGCCCATTGAATGTTCTTAAATTGCTAATTATTGGAAATTTGGATATCCTGGCAGTAACAAAATACATTATTTGTACGGCTACGCGTCGATTTCTTTCACCTAAGTACCTAATACATTCGTTTTGATAGCGATTGTGATAAAACAACTTAGAAAATTCCATTTGAAAATTAGGATCACTATCATAATCGCTAATCCTTTAAAAGGTATCGCGGTAGATGTTAAGTTAGACAATAAGACCCCTGAAATTATGGCTCCAAATCTACCTTCAATATTTCAAAATATGGATACAGAAAGAAAGAAAGATAGAAAAAAGAAACATTTATTCAGGAAATTCCACAAAATTACACTGAACATACTAAAATAAAGACTTATAAACAATAAATACAACACAGTGAAATGTTGCGCGATGTCAAGAAAAGGTTCCAACTTAAACATACTTAAAAATATTTTTAAGTACCTTAGCACTGATTTTCAGTCACAACCCTCAGACACTAATAATCAAACAAAGATATTACTAAAAAAATAATTAAAATAAACAAACATAAAACAAAAAAAAATATAATGCAGAATTAATTTATTGATGGCAACTCCAAAAATGCCATTCAAACAACATACGTATTGAATTTCTGCATGATTTGATCTTCGCCGTTTATGGTCGCACTGTAAAAAGTTAGAATGCCTTCGATGCAACAAGATTTAAAGAAAAGCATACGAGCTTGTTAACTGCAGAGAGTTCTCTACTCTCTGCTTAAAGTGAGTGAAGCGCACTTCCGCGCATGTGTGCGAACGGCACGCACCGTCTCACTCGTCTTGTCGTATTTGTGCTCAAGAAAACAGCCAACAATTTATTCTGTACAGAGAAACTTGAACGACTTTCGTAGGTACGCAAGACAGAGAAAATTTCGGGACAGAATATTTAAATTCCACGTCCAAATTAATTTTCTATTACCGACCTAAAATATTTATGAAGGAGATTAAAATAAAATGTTTCTCTAGTGGATGGAATTACGATATAATTTAACCGCAAACTGCTAACGGAAACGTTACGGGAATCTGAATAATGTACTAAGTAGATTAAACTGCTAGCCGAGGTTGGTGAAAAGCAGAAAGCAGCTCAGACTACACTCACCTATGGCTGGAATACTGATGTAAAGGGTGGAGGCAAAGGTGTTCAGGCAGTGGCTAGTAACAATGATGACGCAGATAAAGGAGGTCGATAACGTGAAATAGCAACGTGAAAACGTGGCGAGAAAATAGCATTATTAACCTCCCGGGCATAATACGCGCGCCACTGCGCCAGATATGGTAATGATTATGTAAATCCCCAACTCACAGGTACATCTCGGGAACGTTATATACTTATTAAAACCAAGATTGCCCGACCAAGGGGATTGTCTCACGCAAAAACTTTGTTCGCATCGGAACTCTAACTGTTAGACGTTCAATTTTTACGACGTTAGTAATTTGAAATCTCAGGTTCCTTGAAATCGGACCATCGACGTTGCAGTCTTGCTTGGCGACTCTCTTTTCAATTTTCTTAGTTCTCCGCTCAAAGCAAGCAACCATTGTATGGGTAGATTCTTATCTCTCTCAAAAGCTATTTAGCTAAATGGAATTTACAGAGCCCGCACTGCAGTTCGACGAAGTACATTGTAATATTTAAAATCTCGAAATTTGAGTCTAAATCTGGGCATTGTATTACGTGTCTAAGATTTTTCAAGATGCTTTTTTGCTGGACTCCCGACGCGGTTTCTTTAAATTATGCACTTTGCGAAATTGAAATTGTAGGATGTTGTTTAAAATGTGGATGACTCGGGCCAAAACTTACCGAGGAAGTAAAACGACGATACACAAGAGCTAATTTTAAATTGTTCCGAGATTTTATCCGTTCCCTACTTGGGCCTGATTTATATCTATCTCTTTTAGTTCAAGATTCCCATTTTCTGATCTTGTATTTTATTCATTAGGTAGCGGGTTTAAATCCTAATACAAACACGAAACTGCGATGATATTCCTCGCTAAAGATACGAATTACTTTGTAATTTAACAATGAACGCGAACGTCTAACATTTAAAACAAAAGCTCTGTTGAAAATGTTTAACTAAAGTACATAATTGAGCCCCGTTAATCAAGAGCACAAAGTTTTCACAAGTGCTTAAATTATTTACCTCAAACATAAAACATCGACATTCAAAGCGTTTCTTGAATATTTTCGCTTACACAGACGTCTGGGGTATAACACAAAGTGAATAATAAAGCTGTGTTCAGACACGACATTCGGTAGCAAGCATTTTATTTTATAATCAGAGCATTCGCTAACGAACATTACTCTGATCGTAACAGTTTTCGCTTGCTGAATATTTGTTTTAATGCTCATACAAAAAGGATCATTAACACACTAAAATATAGGTAAGCTTGTACAAAAATTGCTTGCTTTATGATATTGTAAATTTTTGTTACCTACTTTGTTGTTGGGTTTGGTGTTATAAACGTATTTTTACTGTAAATGTTAGAATCACATATACTTGTACTTACATGTAAATGTTTTCAACATAGTGCATGCTAAAGAGATATGCACAAATAGAAATATCGTAAACGAGCATCAAAAATACTGACGTTGAAACTTGTTAATTAACTTAATGAGTGAAGAAACAGGGAGTTGTGTTGCGAACCAAAGTTAGTGAAACAACTTTCAAGTTTCAATTCGGAATGCTGTTACAACAGTAAAGTCGCTACGAATGCAAGAAAATAGAATGCATCATAAAATAAATACAGCGATTTCTTTCTCATATTTAAATAATTTAATGTTCTACATTTTACACGTAACTAGATATTCATTGCTGAGAGACCGGAGTCAGCAGTACTGGGGAGACTTTCGTTGTCATCACCATCATCAACTTATAATAGTCCACTCCTGAACATAGGTCTCTCTCGAACTCCACGCCACTGAGCCCTAACTTCGGCTCTTTTACGCTAGTCGCTGCTTAGATCAATTCATCCATTCGAAACCATAATATTAATAAAATTACTGCGCAAACATTACTGTATTTTGGTTTGAAGGGCATTGTAGCCAGCGAAATTATTGGGCATAAGAGACTTTTAACATCTGATGTCTCGGGGTGAAAAATGCAATGCAGTGCTACGCAGTGCTTTTTACGGTATTAATAGTTCTGGGTGGCACTGCAATTGTTAGTATAGGCAAACGACTCTCATCTCATTACTCGGTTCCAAAAAAAAGTTAATTAGAATAACCACAGTCTTTTTCCATATCCCTATTACACACGCTATTCCTATCAATAAAGAGATTTTTCAACACACTTGCTCATAAAGTGGCTCTATGGTCACCGCAAAACTCACTAGTGAGTTATAGTTTTTTTTTTTATTGGTTGAGGTGCTTTGTTCTTAAAAAAGTTTTTATTCAAAAAAAGATTGTGTTTAATAGAACATAAATTAATGTTCCTATTGCTTGCTCATTTCATGCAACTTCTTATTTAAATAGATAATTTTAACTCGTACGTGTATAATAAATAAAACTTTTACTCAAATATATTGTTTTCTCTGTAATAAAATAAAACTTTAAATTCCCCATTTTGTACGTGGCAGAATAGGCGCAAACCCTATGCGCGGAAAATAAAAAAAAACCTCATCCCTTTAGTCTGTGGCTGATCGCAATGCGCGCGCATAGGAAAACTGATTAATTTTTCCCGCCATAGCGAATCATTTTTCACAACTCGTTTTCACTGTTGAAAATGAGTTTTTATTGTTAATTTATTCACAAGTGTGTTGAAAAACGTCGTATGATACACGTGTGTATTGATGATTACCGTCCTCGGCTCTCTTAAGACCCTCACCTAACGGCTCGGGTCTCAATGGCGCCTCAGCGGTAATCACCAACATTACACACTATTACCATAATGTACTATTAAAACACACTATTGACGACGACTCTCTTCAAGTTTATTGAATGTTTTGACTACAAAATACATAGCTCCTTTTATAGGCAAACTCGACTCAACAGCGTTCATCAACCAACTGGTTTCTTTAAAAAAATGGATTAACTTACTGAAAAGAAGTAAAAGTTACAAATCTCACTCCCAGGCGAGCTTCTCATAAACGTAGTGTATTTTTAATTAAGTAGATTGTAGTAAGAAGTATAATTAACGTTAGAAAGAAAAAGCTGTAGGTAATAAAATTTGAAAAGGCATCGCATCAAAGTAAACTTAACTTTTTGAGCAGAAATTTTGCGAATTATGGAGTACCTAGGTATTTTATTAACAGTATATAATGTACCTAACTTACAGATTAGGTTCAACATATAATATTACATTATCAAAACTATGCCATATACTGTCAAACAACCCCTATCCTAGATCCTATGGAAAGAAGGGTATCTTTACACACCTAAATATAAGACAAAGTAAAAATAATGTTCTAATAGTCAAAATCAAAGTCATTAGCACAACTAAAATCAACTAAAAATCGGATATTTCACCCGAAGCGCCGGTATGTTAGGCCGTAGCCGAAGAAGGAGCACGTAAATTTAAAAGATACTTGTTCACTCTAGCCTTGAAGCTTTATGGCTGTATATATGGGCTTTTTAAAATTTTCATCATTATTAAATATCTTTTTTTTCATATATTTTTAAATCAAATTTTAGAATCCAACGTTCATATAGATTACCTTCTTGACGGATCGGACAGTACCAGAAATAAAATTATGCCTACACTTACCATGAAAGTCCGGAAAGAAAGTTGGACTTGCCTGTTTTCTTTATAGGTTTTGGCCTATACATAAATTCCTTTTTTACACCCAACGATCACATAAATAAATATATTTATATTTGAATAAGTAATAAGAATAAAGAGGTAATAATCATTTCAGTATGCAAGTAAATATTCAAATTTAATGCCAGTTCGGTCTCAAATCAATCAGAAGAGGATACTAATTGAATAGAAATGATAAATAATTATATTACCGGACGAGCCGGATTATTAATAGTGGCCGAAGAAATGACGCTCAACTAGAATTTAAGATGCTGGTTAATAAAATGACTTATGCAACTTAAAGTTTTGTTTAAAGTTTACTAATTTAAGAAGTGAGCCAGAGTAAGTTTTTTATAAAATAGCTGCGATATTATTGCGGGAAATAATAAAGTTTTTATTGAGCTGCGGTAAAGTTTTAGAATAGGCGGAAACTTTGTTGTTTTTGTCGTCTTTAAATTGTATTTTTTTACTATTTCTGCACAGTGGAAAATTTATGATGTAAACATATTTAAATTGTTTTAAAAACTATTATATTAAAGTCTATAATATGTTGATACTGTTTGTAGTCTGTATGTATATAATAGGTATTATTTTGATAGAAATTGGCTTTATTTTTCTCTCGTCATCTACATGGTGACCAGGTTTTATATTTATTTATTTGTAATCGCCACAAAACGCTATACAAACATTATTATATATGTATACTCGTTACATGCACATCTTATACAGTTAAATCATATTCTTATAGAATATATCCCAAGGCTATTTATTATGTGTGCCTAATGGCTTTACATATAACAATATCGCTAGAGAGCACAAGAATCAATCATTAAAAATATAAAAAATTTGGAATTTTTTTATAATTAATTAATAACAATAAAAATAAATATTAGGGCGGACATTATAGTTACAAAAATATTTTTTTTCATATTTATAATAAATAAAGTTGAACTACGAGATTTCATCGTAATGTATTTTTGAAAATCTTATTTCCTTTCTACATTGACACCAAAAACAATAGAGAAAATACAAGAAAATATAACCTTAGCAAATTCATATAAAACTAGTTCATTATCATCAGAACATTACGTTCCCACAGCTGGGACACGGGCCTTCCCTCAGAGAGAGAGAATGGGCCATAATCCACCACGCTGGCCCAATGCGGGTTGGTGGATGTCACATCTCTTCGAATTTTGGTAATTAATTCTTCATCCAATCAATCAATAATTTTATTGCAAATACAAATCGTGTACAATCAATTCTATGAGCTCTGAATCCCACACTAGGATAACTCCTGTGTCGTAGGATTCAGTCTCTTGGACATGCCGGTTTCCTCACGATATTTTTCTTTACCGTTTTTAAATTAGAACTAGTTAATTATTACAAAATATTTAAATTTACATCACATTAATGATTCAAACCTCCCACAGAACGTCAAACTCGTGTTATTCTACACAGCTACACTACGCAGTTATGCAAATGTGTGCGGCTCGTTTTTGCCAGGATTAAGGTCTCGGGTCTATAGTAATGGGAAGATCTGTGTAAAACGTGGTAAATCCACGACCCGACGCGGGTACACGGGTAATTTAAACATTTTATAATGCGCAAAACTAAATTCAAGTGCCCCACTAAACCTTGTTTAATTAAATTTATAATTAGATCCTTTGCAAAGGTTAGAGTTGCAACAGTTTTAGGTAATATTTAATTTAAATCATGTAGAGACGAAGCCATATAAGAGTCGGTCTTTTCTAGAATTGTTATAAGAACTGCTTGAATAGAAGAAGCCTATAGAATAAAATATAATAAAATGTATTGTCTGTATGTAGGTGTTTAAGGTAATATAGAAATTATTAAAGTAACAACAGTTTATCCTTACAAACGTACAATAATAATATTAACTAAGTAGCTGCGCCCTGCGGTTTCACCCGCGGTTTTCCAGCATAAAAGTAGCCTATGTGTTATTCACATTACACATCATAAGCTATATCTATTGTAGTTTCATCAAAATCCATTCACTAGTTTTTGCGTGAAAAAGTAACAAACATACATCCATACATTCTTACAAACTTTCGCGTTTATTATAGAATTTAAGAGTTATAGAATATAGAATATAGAATTTAAGAGTTATAGAGATCGTCGTACATTAACTAAAACTATTTACATATATTCTGCAATAAACTAGTTTTTTAACAAACCATCCATACATCCATTCATACATCCATCTTCGCATCCTTTCGCCTTTATAATATCAGCGGGAGTAGGAAGTATAGGATTACAATGGCTACACTTGTTGTTTTCTGGAACTTTTGTAGGTACTTACAAAAAAATGTTTGCGCCGATCAAAAAGAGACAGATAAACTGACACTGGATGTAATAAAAAGATTCGGAAATAATTTCGACAAAAAGCAGGTCTTCAAAAACTCGCATCAGACACTCAGTAAAATGAAATACGTAGCCGGCCTTCGGCAAATGGTTTAATATCGAAATGTGATCACTTAGCGCAATCTCTTACAAAAGAAAAAACACAGGGAAAGCCCCAAATGTACCTACTTGGCTTTTAACAGAAACCGAAATATGTTTTAAGTTTTATTAAACTTGAACTGGATTGATAGCTTTTCAATGCGTCCCTTTTAAATGGGAAATGGGAAGGGCGGTAGTGTTTTGTTTTTCGTTTGTGGGTTTCTACTTGTTTATACATTTTCAAAAGGTGCCATGTCCGTATAAATTAGAAGGGATCTAGGTAAAATAGTGGAGCATAAAGATGTGGCCACGACCCTTTTTACTCAACTGGAACGCTTGTTACGGGGTATTTTATTAAGCCTAACATAATACGTAGATTTACTAAGCATTTCGATACAAAGTAGGTAAGCATATACCAAGCTTTTAGAAAATAAATTGTAGTTACTTAACTTTAGGTATAAAATGAGCAAGTTCAATATCATCATCATCAACCGATTAGGTCCCAACCAACACGGGCTTCTCTCACAGAGAGAGAGAGAAAATGGACAATAATCCACCATGCAGGCCTAGAGCGGCTTGGTGAAGCATAGGCCATCCTTCATTATGAGTCCAATATTGCAAAATTCGTTCGCCACTTGGATGGGTGACTGATATTTTCATCTGAGCGCTATTGTGCTTCGGAAGGCACGTTGAACCGTCTGTCCTGGTTGCTGTCTTAGGACAACAGTCGTTAGGCCATGTCGGATGTCTTCGGGCGGTCCACAATTCCGACACCAGTGCTGACTACACTCTCACACGAGAAGGAAAGATATTATGTGTACTAATATTCATGTAAAGTTTGACGAGAACAAATACTTTCCCATAAAATGGCTACTAAAGATGTCAAAGACAAAATCTTCAAAAATATTCGCACGCCTTCAATACGACGACGGTTACATAGAAATTTAATAATTCGAAATGTTGAAGCGACCATTGAATTCTTCATAGCTGCAAAAGCACCCAAGAGGAAAATATTTACGCTTTTTCGAAATGCAGAAATCAAGTAACAAGGCATCGGTTTTAGCGCGGAGAAGCGTTAGGGACCGAAGCTGTTGAATAAAACGTACCTACTCGTTGCCGAAGCAGTAATAATGCTTACATTTCTCAAGTATAACCTGGAGTTCAAGCGAGTCTCGAGGTTGGTAGGTAATTAGAGGAACTATTTTGACGATTGTATTTTTAATTGGGGACATGACATTTAAAAGTATTGTGAAGTTAAAATGTTGAAGGACCATTTTAATAGTTCATTTTTTACGTACCTTAAAAATAGTTAAATAAGTAAGCTTCTAAAAATTAATATCTATAAATACCGATTTTCGATAAGTTTGAAGTCTCTCACTATTAATGGAATTAAATAGCTCGCTTACAAAAAGTCGCATCTCGTAGTCAAACGATATCTATGATTTTTTTTTTCAATATAGTTTTTCGAAACGTTCAGTAAATATAAATTGAAGCACTGACTGTTGTAGTAAAAACTTAATTATGAGTATTTCAAGTAATAAAGTAGATAGTCCTAATTTATAGATAGATAGATAAACACTTTATTGTTAAAAAACCTTAAATATAGGTACATGAAAAACAAGTAAATTTCACAGTAATCAGCATAACAATAGGCGGTCTTATCGCTCTGACTTATATGTTATCAACTCCGCCTGAATTTTAAAATCACAAATCGCAAATCACGCCTAATAATCTTTTGCCGCCAAAATCTCGAGATGGGTAAGTTAGTATCGGTTTTCTTTTAGGTACTAGTACATTTTATTTACGTGTTTCTCAACAAATGTTTTCTTATGTTATGATACACGGGCATAAATGATAGGTAAAGTCTCGCCTTCGATTCGGGCTTACTAACGTCAACTCCCTTCCCTCGAATATGGTTGAGGGAGGTTATGGCTGGTCCACAAGTCATTCTCGTGAACGGGTGCTGCTTGTGAAGATTGGTCCAGATCATGACAATATAGATACAGTAGCATGAACAGATGTCCCAGAGGCATAGTACTGATACTATGACTATGGGATATCTCACTGACGTTGTTATGTTATTCGTAATTTATACCTCATTGTGTAGTATTATATTTTTAGACATTTTTAAAGATTTAAAAAAAGATACGACGTTTTTCAATACATTTGTGAGAAAACAAGTAAATTTTATTTATCACAATGCAATTTCTAAAGTAAAAAGTGCAAATCAAGGACGTCATTGCTTCTTCTTATTTATAAATAAAAATAATATTCAGCATCATTATTTTAAGTCCCGCTTTTTGAACACAGGCATTCTTTCGACAGAGACTTTATGACTGGATAAATACACCTGACTTTATGTTTTATTACAGGGGTGGTTCCAGTGCGACTTTATGCATGTCACAATGACCTTGAACTGTAATCCTTATAGGAGGGAGAGGAGATTACCCTGCAATAAATAAAACCTCTCTCGTCTATTTATTCTAGTGCCTGTATGAATAGCCCATAAAACTATAATCCTGTGTAATATTTCCAGTTCCAAAAGACGTCTCGTGTGGGCACCGCGGTCCCCGACGCAATCACGGGCGCCCGGCCCCGCGGCCGCTTGCCTGCCCCTTTGATCGCACACTATGAAGATACCAGTTCAACTGTGCGATCTAGTTAGGTGAAACAATGAAGTGTGTGTTTCATTTTGACTGGTCTCTATCTATGCTTGAATTTATCAAATTCAATGTTATTTTGAAGCTTTTGTGGTCATAAGACGTCATATTTGATGCACCAGAGTTCAAATTCCACTGGCAAATTAGCCTGCACTACTTTCTTTAACAAAAATAAAAACTGTCTTACATTATAACCATTGCTTAGCAATATTACAATAAATCAATCCACGAGCTCACACATCAACAAGTCATGTAAATTAGCTGATCCATGTAACTTTTCCCTTCATCAAGGGCATGTTATACACATCGCGCAACTAAAATTGCTTATAATTCATGCGCATTTCGCGCGCAAAATTGCAATAACAGGCAAAATACCCTGCACACATTAAGCATATACTTAATACAAATGCTAACGAATTGAAATAAAACCCCAAGCCGCTAAAGTGTAATATCACAATCTTTACCGTCCACGTTAATCTCGAAATAATAAACTCTTAACACAACAAAACCGCGCTATTATTACAAAACGGGAGCCGTGCATAAATATCACGAGTAATTACAATAAGAAGCGAGATCGCGGAAAATCACCGGGTAGAGAATCGCAATTAGTGAACGAACGCCCAGTGGAAATAAATAAGGATATTAGGTTCCCCGCAGAGCTGGACCGCGATATTTTTATGTTATTGCGTTTAGATTAATGCGGCACCTTTGCCATACCAGATTGCTTTTCAACCTGGTCGCACTAAACAACTTCACTTTCAGTCATCAAAAATTCTTTAGATTTATGCTGGGATTAGAGTATTTTTAACCGACTTAAATAAAGGAGGAGGTTCTCTGTTCGATTGTATTTTTTTTTAATGTTTGTTACCTCAGAACTCCGTCATTTATGAACCGATTTGAAAAATTCTTTTTGCATCGGGTTCAATATAGCTACGAAGTGGTCTCATATAAATTTCATCGATATGTGACCTTGGACTTCGAAGATACATTGAAGTCGGTTTTTGTTTTTTTCTAAAAATTAATTATCACGATAATGTTTTATATTAGTGATAGACGCAGCTTATATTGTAAAAAAATACTTCGAACCAAATTAAAATTTCAAAGGACCTAAGATAAGGATAAGGTTCTTCTCAAAACTTTCACATTTTTCAGGCCAAAAATGATAAAATTTCAGATAAATGCATTATTGAAACGGAAAAAAGAGAGCAATGAAACGATTTATAGAACAGTGCGTAGGTATTTGAAACCAGTAAACTTTAATCAGATAAATATCGATATGACACAAAAAAACAATTTTCGAATTCGATAAACTTTTCTTTTGTTTGTTTTGGTATCGATGGAAAGGAAGAAGAGATAGTAAGAAGAAGCAGTACCTATTTTAGAAATAACATCTACTTTTAACCAAGTTACAAAAGTCGTACTTAGATAACAAGCCCTCAATTGAATCCGTCGGAATGAATCTTATCAATTCAGTTGCGGCTTCTGTCAGCCATAACTTAGAATCTGAACACAGCATCGGAATTGCGTAGCAGTACTCGGTACGCCCACTTGTGCAGTAAACAGTACGTGTTTATAATGCGTAAACATACCCCGTCCGAGTTACAATCGGACTGTGCGTGAAATGGAACGCAACGAATACAAAGCAGGACATGGATATACCTAATAGTGTTGTAATGTGAAAGACCTACTATGTATATGTTTGACTAGCTGCCCCCCGCGATTTTATTTGCGACAACATTTTTCCGGGTTCAAAATTTTCCTATGTGTTTCAGCATATAAGTTAACTCCATTTTCCAAGTTTTTATTTAACTTGCAATGTATGTATGTATGTGTGTATGTATGTATGTACCTGTGTATGTATGTAACTTTTTTATGTATGCAACTATGTTTGTTCGGGTGGAATCTTGCAAGTTGAATTAGAACCACTTCCTCATATCTTATGGAGTTGAATTTGCATACTTGTCAAAGTCCAATGACATTGCAATATTATGGTGACAGTCACCTGATCTGATGAGTGAGTCTGAATGTGTGCAATAGACCTCCCCGACGGATAATCGATAACTACTAGTGTTTTGTGTTTGGGCTCATTTTAATCTGCTTGCGGTTCCGATTACGATTTTACGAATTTGTTTAGGGCTTGTCTTGAAAAAAATATTGTTCACCAAAAAACTAATTGAATTTCAATCAAATCTGTTTAGTTCTTGCGGCGTGAAGAGGTAACAAATACACACATTTACAAGCATATTAGTGTTATTACTGAAGAGAAAGAGAGGGTTAACATTAGAAAGATCTATTAAATAAGTGAATATGTTAAAATTACTTAAATTAGTAGCAAGTAATATAGCTTAATAATTATTTATACACCCCGTCCATTATATTAGTAAGCGCTCTACATCCAAAACTTGCCAAGTTAAATTCAATCACGCGCAAAACGGTGTCTGTTTCATCATTAAAGAGGGGACGTCTGGACCCTTATACTGCCAATCAATTGATTTCTGATGATTTGCTGTCTGCACTATGCAAATCCGCGGCTCAGCCTTCGTCCCAATGCACAGTGCGATTTAGAAACCAATTCTGGTTCAGTAATTCGTATAGTGATTACTCTTGCAGCACGCTGACTCGTATGTTTGTAATTGGAGTGGTACGGTGTGGTCTTGAATTATTTACTAGTGAATGTTTTGTCAGTATTTCGTTTTAGAAAGTTTTAGTACTGAACTTTTGGAATGGTATAGGTATATATTTTTTTTAATGTTGAGATTGTAATTATGTGGTTGTTGGATGGATGTTTATTGAAGTGTAAAAAGTCCATGTTTATAATAAATATGGTATATATCCCATAATAATATATACAATATTAATATAAGTGACCATACCAGTTTAAAATCTTATATTGTCATAAATACTTTATAAACGTTAAAACTTAAGTGATGGTGCTGATTCTTATTTTTATCTCACTTCTTGAAATGCTTATAATTTAAATTATTGATTAAAAATCCTTGTTATGTAAGTAGGTATACCAAATTGTTTACTATTAACACATTTCTCGCATCGATCATTAGCATTTATTTAGCGCTCATAGCGTAAGTAACTCACTTAACCGTTCATAGTAATCTGCTTAGATAAGCAACGTTCGCAGCGGTCACAACTTGGATGGGTGACCGCTTTTATGGTATTGTGTATCTGAGTGCTACCGTGCTTCGAAGGGCACGTAATTCCTCGGTCCCGCAACAATCCTTAGGCCATGTTGGAGGCCTTCGGACGGTCTATAAACCCCGACACAAGGGTTGGCCGTCACACAACCCACACGAGAGAAGATTTGTATCATTTAATTTATTATCAATTTATATTTTTTAATGAAATTTGATTTATTTAAGAATTTCTTATTAAAGCGTTACTGCGCTAGGTGCACCTTTTGCAAGTTTCTGATTCAAATCTATTGCAAAACACATTTCAAAATCTTCATCCGATATGCTTGCGAAGCTGCATCTAGTTGTAAAGAGAATGCCTGTACTCTTACAATATAGCATGCATGCAGTACGGACAAACACACTTCATAGAAGTGGCTAAATGTTATCCAAACACTACTATTACAATACATCTCGCCTTCTTCTCGCATCTCGTCATGCATTGGCTCTCAATCATGCTTTGATCATAGTTGCAATGTAGGTATGTGATTTTTGAAGTTCAAGTTTCAGTTTGTACTCGGCACGGATGGTCAGCCTTGTCATTTTTTAAGTAATTGAGTTACAGTTAGAAATTTTAAAGAAGGATATTTTCCATTCGTCAAGAGCGACATGAGTCCCTACTGGCTCGTACGCCTTATGCGCTTCAAGTAGAGCTTACGAGTATAATACACAGTGACAAAGCGGCGGCAGCGTCGCATCTCATCCGTACTCAAACTTATTTGTTACGTACTGCTGAATACAAGAATGTATTACACAAATCAGCATAATCTAAAGACGCTGCCGAGCGAGCCAACTTTGAAACGCGGTTTGGTTTAAATGCTTTTGAGGCTGGAAGTGTGATAATCAGGCGGGTGTTAAGATTCTTAATTTGTTGTAAAGAGATATTTTAATAGCCGCTTTACGGTAAAAACCTCAAGCATTTCGCGAGGAATATCTTGTTATATCATACAGTTTAAGGATTTCATTCTCTTGGTATAGAATAGGGCATGCAAATAAACTCATATTATTTATCCAATTAAAATAAATATCATTCCTTTAAAATGGTTTGTATGGTTAGGTCGAAGCCTTTAAATATCTACATACAGAAGTTAGCAAGTTTTTAAGTATCGCATATTTAATTAACACATTTTTTTATTATTTTACTATAAACTCTCGTAAAACTTACGAGTAGGAAATAAAAAAATAAATAAGAATATAAACTATATGTTTATCAACATGACATTGAGGTAAAAGCTGAGCAAGCTTATATAATATTTTTTTGTTACATTGCAATTGTCTAATAACAAGTTCGAAACTGGAAATAGCAAACCCAAGTCCGGCAAAGATAATAATTAAAACAGCAATCAAGTTTAAGAGTAGAAATATAGTCTGCGAACAGGTGCAGTTTTAGAGATGTGGAGATATCCGCCAAATTTGAAGTTTCCGGCCAATTGACACATTAAGTATAAAATTTTGGATTAACACAGGCATAAATTGACAACATTAACAGCGAAGTCAATCATGTCCATTAATACGATCAACACCTTAACTGCAACAAATTAAAGAATAATAAGCGTATTTTAAAAGTTTTATTTTTCTTTTGATTTATCGAACAAGTCCCGACACATGAACGCCACTATCCATGCCTTCATATATTATTCCTCTCCACGGTTGTCTTTTTTTATGTTACTGAGTGACTAGACGAGCTGGTCGTTTGCCTGATGGTAAGCAATACGCCAGCCCATAACAATAACAGCACTACCCAGAACATTTTTATGCAAAATCCTGCGCGGCGCTGCACTGCGCTCGTCACCCTGAGACAATTAGCTGTTGAGTCTCATAATGCCCAGTAATTTCGCTGGCTACAATGCCTTTCAAACCTGAACACAGTAATGCTTGCGCACTACTGCTTGGCGGCTGAATAACAGGCAAAACTGTCTGGAAGAGATCGCTTTAAGCGATAAGACCGCTGTTAAATTTGTCTTAAACTGTTATTATTTTATATTGTGTTACCAATAAAAAGTTATTATAAATTAATTAATTTTTATTGGTAAAAAAGAATATAAAAATCGGATGATATAAAAAAGTAAAAAATATTATCGTCGAGTCATTTTACCGAATATTCTAGAATGATACGGTTTATTTAAGAAATAGGTACTTAAATACGCAGTTTAAGCCGGACGTCTATTTGATTTTGTCTGAACATCCGGCCAAACCACCTGTTTCGCAGCCTCTCTAATTTCTGTATCACTAAAATCTTATTTAATTGAATGATAACAGCCGCAAGACAGAGCACTGTTTATGTAAATTTTACTCAGTTATTAGACCCTTCTCGGGCGATTAGCTCGAGTCGAGAGTCGGGCACGAACGAAAGCTTTGTTTTGATCACTGTTTCATTTCTGTTGTTTTAACTGAGTAGTGTTGTAGCAGGTACGTTAAATGCTTTATTGGATACCTTAAGTAGTATGTAGCAGTGATTTGTTTGGCATAGATAATGATAATTAGATACTCGATAATCAAGTGATTTCTAGGAGTTCTTTTCCAATAGATAAGTGATTAGGTATGAATATTTTGGTTCATGATCATCACAACTCTTATAATGTCTTAACGCTATCATTTCTAGGTTACCTAATATATTTATTTGAAAGCATTATACAACAAGTTACTAATATAATAGAATTAAATATCAACGTCAACTATTTTGGATAGCCTCTTTGTTGTAGGGGTTGGACAGGTTGGCTCAAATCTCATACACCACAAGAGGTTGCAGATACGATTCCCGCGACGAGTCAAATGTTCGTGCACAGAAAAAAAACCCAACTATTTGTTTTGTGTCTGGGTGTTGTGGGACCATAGTCCTCATAGTTCCTAGTTCCCTAGATACAGGGAGTCCTAGTTCAGGGGTGAAGATCTATGTATGTGATCGTTGGGCGTTATTTATTGATTTATATATGATTTGTTTACTGAAAAGCTGTGGATTTTACACCTTCAAATCAAGAATGTAAATTACATCCCAAAAAATAAGTACCTGATACAATTACTATCAAATAGCTACTACTTTCAAGCGTAACGTTTTGATGTTAATCGTAAACACTTTCAGGATAATTCAGCAATATAGGATCGTTTTTGAAATTACCCAATTTTTATCACCAGATTTGGCCGCTCAGCGTCTTCATATAAAAACACATTTAAAAACAATTTCAACAACACAATAGGAGTTAAGTAGGTATTTTTATCAGGCACCCGATGGAACGACCGAAGAGAATTTGCATTAAATCCATTTACGGTGAAGATTATAGGCTCTCAGAATAGTCAGCTCGGCGCCGAGGTGGTATTCTGTATAAGAGGTTATAGGGCAAGTTATAGAATTTAGTATTATTCAATGTGACAACGAAGAGGTAAAACAAAAGAACTATAATTCTGATAACAACGAAGAGAAGTTCATCATTCGTTGCACTTGTCTTTTTTATTCGGTAGTAATATTAGAGGGTGGTGCCCTCGAGTTTATATTAACTAACATAATTTCAGATCATAGGTACTTCTTTTTTTAATTTAAAAAAGAAAGTATGACATACATTAATGTTGGTTATGTTAAAGTTAAGCTATTATTTAAAATTTTAAAAAACAACATTACCTGACTTGGTAGCTCAGTTGGTTCGAGCGCTTTTTGTTCTGAAGGAAGAATTCAAACCTTGGGTGGATTACTTGCATTATTTAATTACTTAAAAGTCATAAATTCCCGCGATAAAAACCGTACCAAATTTCATCAAAATCCATTCAGAGGTTTCTGCGTGATTGAGTAACAAACATCCATCCATCCACACAAACTTTCGCATTTATAATATTAGTAGGATTGGATTTTGGGGCTGGAACTGCAAATATTTTGCATACCCTAAATAAATAAAATACCCTAAAATGCCCTAAAATATAAATACCCTAAATATTAATAGCATTACAGATGGTCGATCTTGCCGAATAACATCATCACAGTGCTGAAGAATTCAAAGTGTAGACCTAGAAGTGAGATTTTCCCTTTTTCATTGGCGTCGTCTCTGAATCTCCCAGAATAGACAGCTTGACGTCTCTAAGCAAGCGGTATCGCAACGCACAATACACGTTGCTTCGGATCACGATATCGGCCTCGGGTAAGTGGCTCTGTACCCTGGAATAGGCACTTACAGAGCTGCAGCTTCATCGGCTATCAGCTCTAAGAATTTACTATACCCACCTATGGCTTAATACTTTTGTTATCGTCCGTTCCCACAATATGGTGGAATCCGATAACGGTCTTTTTGCACTTATTTATGTTGGACAGCATGACATTAGATTTGGAAATCGGGCCGTACATCCACACTGCATCCGACACGACTCAAACTGGGAAAGCTTTGATTCTAACTCACAAGTTTATTTACTGTGTGTCTTATGGTAAAGTGTAATAGGGAAACATCAAAATACGTCACCTGCAAGTTTATTGGCATTGGGTAAAAATATGTTTGAAAGTTGATTTTGTTATGTTCAGAGTTCCGGAGTAAAATGGAAAGTCGATTGTGGAATAATTTTATTAGTTCACGTAGCGAAAGATTACTCGACAGTAAAAGCTATAAAATAAAACCATTCCCATTTATATCCTTCTAAGCATACAAAATGATGGCACCAGCACCATCTCGAACAATCAAGCGACCTTTTTCTCTGAAAGAGCCTCGCACATAAGCGGAACCCGTAGCTGTTACCATCAAATTCTATGCACATTGTCGGAAAGCAATTTTCACTCAATCCCCTCTTCTCAACAAGTACAAACTTACGCAGAGCACGTGCGTTCGTATCAATAGTATAACAAATAGGCTGATATTTCGTCAGAAATAACCCGAATCAAGTTTCAGTGCGTAAGCTTTTGTGTGTGGCAGGTGAAAAAGTGTTCGACTTGATTTATGCTCACTAGCGGCGCCTATCGTCAGATGATTGAACGGGGAACGTGTTTATACACCATAGGTATGGCCAGATTGTGAAATATGACAGCTGGAATACGTTGCTTAAGTTATTTCTATTAGCCTATTTACGTGCTTGAAGTCGAGTTTTGTGTAGAGCATGGCTTAAGCCTTCATACGGTTTAAGATACGACGTATTGAGCAAAACTAAGTACTGCGATATTGCAGTAAAATGTAGCAATATGCTCGCATGTAAACCACTCCATTAGCTGTTCGCTGCTACGTACCTGTGTCCTGGCTAGAATGACCTAGATGTAGGTTTCATTATAAACAAGCCGTCTAGCTTGATATTTAGCTTTTCTAATTAAGTCGCTATCAAATTCTGATCTTTTCTACAACTGGCCTATAGACGAACCAAAAATAAAGACATTTAAATTAAAAATCATTTTAGCTAAACAAGCGAATAAACATCATCCTTACGTTACATCTTCCATACGTAAGTATACTTTTATAATATCTCGTATAAAAATACATTTTGATTTTCGCAAAGGATTGAACATATTAAGCCCGGCATCACGCCACTTGTGTCATCCCATGTCCGTATAAATAAAGGTCCAGGCCGGTGTTACGCCACTTGTCTACCTCAGTTTTCCGATGGCTATTTTCAATAACGCCAACGCCGTCAATACAGCCGGCGATCGCAAGACGCGACCCGTAGACCGTAGTTTTAATATCGGCAAATATGTTTGATGAATTGAAATGGTAGATACGCTACCGACCGTACCCCGTGCTATTTTAATATTGCGTCCACTTGACTTATTAGGCACCTGTAGCTAGAGATAGGTACTGTAGAGTTGATGAGGTTGATAGTTGAGTCTAATAAACGACGATTTCTTGATCAGGGCTCTAATTCACTATGGCAACTTGGCTATTCCTTGCTTCGAGGAAACGTCGATTCCTTTTTTTTTTTTTTTTTTTTTTATTATTTATAGGCTTGCGTTTGACCGCTATCTCACCTGTTGTTAAGTGACGATGCGGTCGAAGATGTAGCACGCTCGCCTAGAAGAAACCTGTTCACTCTTGTCTTAAAGACACCCAGATTATAGCTATCCGGAAACACAGATGCCGGCAGAGAGTTCCACTCCTTGGCCGTTCGCATTATGAAGGTCGAAGCAAAGCGCTTGGTGCGAGCAGGAGGGATGTCAACCATATATTGATGACGGCTTGCCGTACGCCTGGTCGTCCGGTGATAGAATGGAGATGGCGGAATAAGTTCATGTAATTCCGTCGCACACTCTCCGAAATGTATCCGGTAAAAGACCGATAAACTGGCAACTTTGCGCCGATGTTCAAGACTCTGAAGCTTAGTTTTAACCAGCGCATCGTCACCAATGAGCTTTTTGGCTCTTCTTTCAATGGTTTCCAAGGCTTCGAGCTGGTATTTGGCGGAGCCGTCCCACAGGTGAGAACAGTACTCCATACACGACCGGACTTGTGCTTGATACAGAGTTAGAAGCTGTCCCGGTGTGAAATACCGTCTCACCTTGGCCAATATACCCAGCTTTTTTGCTGCTACTTTAGCCTTGGACTCTATGAAGCTGCCAAAGTTTAGGTTAGATGACAGGGTGACACCTAATAGCTCGAGGTGATTTGTTATCGGTACAGATACATTTCGGAAAGTGGGAGTCAGATGGAATTGACTCTTCTTTGCGGAGAAAAGACACGCCTGGGTTTTTGCTGCATTGAACTTGACAAGGTTAGCATCACCCCAATCGGATACGGCCTTCAATGCCAAGTTCATGCGATCAACCATGGCCTCTCTTTGAGAAATGATCTGCTCTCCACTGGTCCGCGAATCGGATATATATCTCTCTACGACTGTGCTGTCGTCTGCATACCCAAAGATACCGGGCTTTAGCAGATCGTTAATATGCAGCAGGAAAAGAGTCGCAGAAAGAACCGACCCCTGAGGAACCCCGGCATTAATTGCCAATTGATCAGACTTCATTCAGAGCAGCCTTCAACGACTACTCGAATTGATCGGTCCCTCAGGAAGTCCGATATCCATACACATAAACCAGTAGGTAGGCCATATACTGGAAGCTTGCTTATGAGGCCATCATGCCATACCCTATCAAAGGCCTTCGAGACATCTAGAGAAACCGCAAGTGCTTCTCCTTGCTTCTCAATGGCCTCGCTCCAAATGTGAGTGTGTCCTTCATTAAGAAACGACATCTGCGAATTTTTTTTTCTCTATGACGCGTCTTATATATGAATATATGAATGAGTCATAACGATGTCGTTTATTAATGAAGGAATCGACGTGATCAAAGTCACATCGAGCAAGGAATCGCCAAGTTGTCATAGTGAATTGGGGCCCTGTATTTAATGCAGTTGTTTTTATGTAACTGAATGGCGAGACGAGCTGGTCGTTTGCCTGATGGTAAGCAATACGCCAGCCCATAACAACAACAGCACCACCCAGAACTTTGTTTTGCAAAATTCTGCGCGGCGCTGCACTGCGCTCGTCACCCTGAGATAATTAGCTGTTGAGTTTCATAATGCCCAATAATTTCACTGGCTAAAATGCTCTTTAAACCGGAAAACAGTAATGCTTGCGCACTACTGCTTTGCGGCTGAATAACTGGCAAAGCGATAGTACCCACCCAGACGGCCTCTCGCATACGAGAAACCTACCACTGGTAAAAAAAATCCACAAATTGCATAATAAAGTGAATGCCGCGAGTTGGATGAAGTTGTGATTTAGTCGTTCTAATCCTTACCTCAAAGCGAAAAACGGATCTCATATAGGATTATTTTGTTGTCTGTAAGTCTGTCCAGATAGCTTTTTCAGGGAAAAAAATTTAAAAATTTCTAAAAAAAATGTCCCTCAGTTTCTTGCCGTATCTTCTGAGTAGTGGTTCTTTTTCCGATACGGTGGTATGGTCATTGTAATAATTGACGTTCATAAGTCTCAAACGTCTATGATACGAAAACTGAATAAAAAACTTTGAACTTTAACACCACGCCGGTCTCATTGTTAAAGTAAAAAAACAGTTATGTATAATAAGCTGATTTACATAGAGTAACTATCCCCTCTTCCTTCGTTTATTGCCAGACTGTATATACACGGAATGGTGCCACACGAATCGTTGAGTGTATAACAAATCTTCTTTTTTATTGTATCAGAGGCAAATATCAATACAAAAATTTGATTTATGTCAGTATTGCACGATGTATTGTTTCTTGCGAACCGGGGTTATTCTGTTCCTGTCAAACAGCCCTGCTCCGTGCACGTTGGAGTCAACGCCAGCGCTGTTCGAATAAGTATTGTGACGATAGTGTGATGAAAGAAAAAAACGTATAGTGTATATTTTATAATAGTAACAAGGGTATGCATGAACACGGATTGGGGCGGTGCTTTGACATTAGGCATACAATATGTTTATACATAGTGTTATCATATCATTACAACGTTACAGCTATAGTCAAGCTTTTAGAACGAGTGTGGCTCAGCGGGAACTCGTGCGCCTTTTGATCCGACGCACCTGGGTTCGAATCCCGACTCGGCCCTGCACCAATGACTTATAGTTAAGTGCAGATTTTGCACACTCGCTCTAAAACGGTAAAGGAAAACATCGTGATGAAACCCGCTTACGCGCTTTGGAGTGGTAGGCTCTGGCCGTGGTTGTAATACCACCGACCGAACAAAGCCATGCCGTCAAGCGACCTAGTCGTGTTTCGGGATGATGTTCGGTGAACCATCGGGGAGACGGGTCTGCGCAGCCGCTCAACTGCCGTGTCTCTCTAGATCTATGTGCTCTATCTTGGGCCACATCATCGCTTCACATCAGGCGAGGTAGTGGCCAAACATAGATCTATTAAGTGTAAAAAAAAAGTCAACATCTTTGCAACTCATTATCAATTTTGTCGCGTTTATTTATAGAAACGAGATTTATGTTTCATACGTTTTTAAATTATCATGGTCACTGACACTATAATTTTATTTAGAAACGGGATATTTATTTTGTATTTGTTTTTTTTGAGTTATCGATATTTTGTATCTTCGTGAGCATGATGCTTATAACAGTGCCGAAATATTGAGAACTCAAAACAAACACATGGTAAATATCCCGTTTATAAATCAAATTCATGATATTGTTTAGATTAAAGTATTTAACTTGATTTTATAAGTGTTTTTAACCGACTTCAAAAAAAGAGGAGGATCTCTGTTCGATTGTATTTTTTTTATGTTTGTTACCTCAGAACTCCGTCATTTATGAACCGATTTGAAAAATTCTTTTTGCGTCGGGTTCAGTATAGCTACGAAGTGGTCCCATATAAATTTCATCGATATGTGACCTTGGACTTCGAAGATACATTGAAGTCGGTTTTGTTTTTTTTTTAAAATTAATTATAGTACCTACATACTGAAATATTAAATGAGAGAACTCTATTTCTTCTTTTCTCTTCTACAATAGTATAAAACAAAGTTGCCAACCGCGTCTTTTCGCTTAGTTAGAAGGTACTTACTTCTAAATAAATAGATGGATTTTCATGCAGACACCATCATACAAAACATTAATTACTACATTATACGATGATCTATTAGTCTATGAATAGGTAGGTAAATACAGAGGTGGAATAAATAATAGATATTTCCAGTACCACCGTATTGGCATACAGACATTAGAATATTCTACGTCCTTTTCAAAGACCTAAAGTACTTGCATATAAAATTTCATCAAAATCAGTTCAGTAGTTTTTGCGTGATCGAGTAACAAATATCCATTCATATATCCATAGAAACTTCCGCAATTATATCATTAGTAAGACTAGTATCAGAGTAGAGCCTATGCAAGAGATTTCCAAATCAAGGTGTCGCCTAAAGCATAAGTCGTCTTTATTATTACGTCTTACTAGGTATTCTATTTATTTTGCTAATGTATTACGGGGCTAAGTGAAAAGAAAAAAATTCATTTCGGGACCTTAATCTTAAAATACTGCGTTATATTTTTAACAACAATACATTGGAAACTTTTAGGGATGCCGAAATTGGAAAAGTCTCTAATATATTTTCGTAGAAGTTTAATAATATATTTTTTACTTATTTTGACTTTAGCCTTTTCAAGTTGAATAATTAAATTGGGTAGCTATGCAATAACTCATTTTGGTATTTTTTATAGAAATATTTGAGTGACTTTTCCTCCTTCAATTAAAATTTGTAACATTTTACTGATGATGCTCTGAATAATAATACTAATTATAAAATATATTTTGCAATCTCTCGCAGTTACCTATAATATGAAAGCCGTTTATATAATTGCATCAAATCTCTTAAGCACTTTAAGAAGCAATGCGCAGATTTTACAGATGTACCTACCTACCTTTATAGATATACAAATATACGCCGCACAGGCGCTACCACCAACTGACATTTCCCAATATTCCTCGACAGTTAATAGATTTCCAAGCCTTACGGGAATCCTAAATCTCACTAACGAAGTTTACACAAACTACATTCATAAACAAGAGGTTTCAATACGCCGCCTGTCAGCTGACAGCATCGATGCAACGTAACAAGCGCGATCGAAACCGGCATTATCTAGATATATTTACAACGTCGCGTGCTCCCCCAAAATATCAGAAACGTTGGCGATATCACGCATGTAAGTAAAAGGTAGGTATTATACGTCGACAGTCGATATTGACTTTGATAAACGAGGAACGGAGTGTCGCCCTACAAGAAGCCACGTCACCTACTTTGGTGCATTGCGGTTACATCTTACCAGCCCAACCCTTGTTTACACTCAATCCGCGTAGTTTTTATGACTACTAACGCGATATTACGTCCAACAAGAGTGCTTAAGGTAGTCCTTTATTTGTTTGATACAGTTTATTGCGCGTTAGTAGAATATTGTAAGGGTTTTGTAAGCGCAGTCGTCGGGTTTGACGTATCTCGTTCTTGGAGAAGTCTCTTAGGATTTATTTTGTCGCTGGCTTTATATTTCCTCGGTTTTATCGTAATTGCGTTATGTAGTTTTGTTTTGTTCGGTTAATCGCTTTTGCGGTCCCGTGCGGGTTAACTTCCTTGTTTGTCGTCTTTATGGCGTCATATGTATTTGTACGAACAAGAAAAACTGTTACGTTTTCAGTGAGCGCTTGTAACTGAACATTGTAAAGATATAATGTTAGACACATTACCAACAAAATACCTTATAAATCAAGTTAAGATACACCAATTTCTTTACATTTCGTATTAGTAAAGCTGCCCATCTATCTGCTCCAGAAGAGGTCCGTTGTGATCTTGAAGAAGATCATTCCAAACATGGAAAATATCGGCCCTTATAAAAACTGCTTCTATAGAAATCTTATCCTTTATGGTGGAAAGATGGGTCAGTAGGAACAATGAAAGCTATCAGTATGTCCAAGAAGGCTCCATCAGTCTTCAAAAAAAAATTTTACAACCAAAAATAGAAACATACTAACCTGATAAATACAATTCTGTATCTATATAGTATCTACGCTACGTATACCATATCGGTCTTGGTTCAGTTTCCACTAAGCGGCACTCAGGCCGGCCGATAGTATTTGCATAATATCGAAACGGCGATACTTCAAGTGCTCATTAACCATCTCGATAGATACATAAAACCCGGTATCAATTTACGCTTTTATTACTTCGAATTTTTCGTCTCTATGGACGCCAGTTCGATATTTGGCTTCTTGGAAAATGTTTAGAACAAATATTTCAATGTTAGGCTCAGGTTCAGATAAATTTCCTCAGAGAGGATTATGATATTGGTTATTGACTGAAACACAAAAGACATATTGTTCGATATGAATCAAACATACTGTTTGAGTCCACATGAGAAATTCAATGCCAATTAGTTCGTAATAAGGTCAGTAGGTAGCAAAAACGCAACTCTCTCTTCCTAGCTATTCATCCCACATGGTGGTGGGTTCAGCCTTCCGTATATTTTTTCGCCACTTCGCTCTATCCAGGACGTCAAATGGTGACAAAACTGGCTTTTGTAAAAATCTTCAGTCATTTATGTTGATACTGCTGGGATGCAGTTTCCTCTTATAGGCAGAGAGTATGATCCATAATTTTTTTCGCCATACAGACCCAATGCGTTTAGACGGAAATTGCACGTTCTTGAATCGATACAGTGCGGGAAATTAATAGTTAGACATTTGATTCTGATACCTAAAAGTTGCATAAGTCCTCAAAGCAAATCTTTAACCTCTAACCATGGCCACCATAAGCCATCTCGATCCGTAACCAAAACGCAGTCCATCAAAATAATGATTCAGACAGACGGCATGTGACATGCGACTCGGTAATTAATGCAAATCAATGGTCGAACGTGCGATTGATTTCGGTATAGCGGAAAGCTAAAGCGGATCAATTACGTTAATGAGCTACGCGGATCCATATCGCTGACGTATTCGTATTATGCAAACGGCTACCGCTATTTGCTGAGTAAAGCCGGGGGCATTCGGCGCAACTTGAAGCTGGCCCGCGGGGATGCTTAATTTAGAGATTGTTTTTTAGATTAATTGGTTCGAACTTATTGAGTTGGAACAAAAATAGTTATTATTGGGGAATATTAACTGGAGTCTCTTCAAACCTAGACGAGATTGGCTCTGTGCAATATTAAAATAAAATTTCATTTTCTGAATGATCTACTCTACTCAATCATTGTGTAATTTTTGAAACCAGTTTCTCCTGTATTACTTTTAGATTTTTAGTTTGTTATTATTATTATTGTACGTCCGTAAGGATAAACTGTTGTTACTTTTACAATTCTATGACACCTTGAATGTACCTACACAGTTTTGAACAATAAATTTTATTCTATTCTATTCTATTCTATGACTTTGCAAATAACTGCACTGTCTAGGGGTTGTATAAGAATGAATAAAGAAAAAAACTTCAACTCATCTTCCTCGGTAGTACAAAGTTATAGATAAAAGTGATACGTAAGTATTATCAAAAGTAAAATAACTGCTATGTATATATCTCTATGTAATACTACACGGACTCAGTCTTCCATATCTTTAACGTTGTCTTCGGATAATAGCAATCAATTATGTTTCACTTTACTACATATTTCCATTTCGCTTAAGTTCTTCTTATACGTATTTTTGATCAATAAGTTATTTCATTCTATCTTCTCAATACGTAGAAGTTCCCAAATAGTTTTCCAGTTTCCCTCACATAATTTACCCTACGCACTCCTATAAATCGCTGACTGGATCGTGTGACGCGTAATGTGAAAATACAGAGGTAGCTACAGAGGTAGCCCTCTATCTCGAAACAAACATCGCAAACAACAGTGAGGCTCTGTTTCAAAACATACAACTTTGACATCTGCCAAACCAGAACAAACACAATCCAGCGGAAGGCGGCGGTACACACCCGACTTAAATCAAATAACTGTATTGCTTTTAGCTTTGTAAAGCTTCAAGTGCAATAGCGTCAGTGGCGGATGTTCCACCCCCGTCTCAGTCTGTAGTCTATGATATTGCTCCACGCCCTTTACATGTTCGTCGCGTCTGAAGGCGGCGCGGTCTGCCGACGCGGCGGCGGAGGCACGCACTTGCGACGCTCGCGCCGCGCCCGCTGCGGCTCGCCTCGCCTCTCTACGCGACACTCTCCAGAGATATCGCAAGCGTGACGCCTGACTTAACTGCTCCAGTTTATCCCTTTAATTGCCTTTTTTCTGGAGACTGGCTTTAAGCGTTCCCGCCGTATCTCCTCACGTCGCAATTACGGAGACGTCTTATGATAAATCTGCCGTAATTTGCATGAGATAGCATACGCTCTCAACTTTCACGCGAAGCTTTCTACTCTTGTCGTTTATTACGTTAGGGAACGTTTCCAAGAATGAGAATGAGCTATTTAACTACTAACTAGATACCGTTAACTATAGTTTGCTTACATTTTTCCGCATGCAATTTTTGTCGCTCTCCTCATTTCGTATTCCCCGGAGTTACTTTAAGTTTTTTGAGACAATTTTTGGGGGAGCAACTTGTGAAATAACAATTTGAAGTCGGATGTGTCCTCATACAATTTCTCGGAGCGGAAATAAGACGGTAAGAGGCAAACAAAACAGCCGGCACAATCTCCGTGTTGCAACGTGGCGAATCGTCGGGCGACACCCCAAGGCTGCGCTTCCTACGCCAATCTCTGTGTTTTTTTTCTTAGTTGGGGCTCCAACTGCCTGTAGGTGAGCAAAGCGAGCGGCAGAAATTGTAACGTCAGCGAACCGCCCTGCGGACTGCGACGGCGGCTATTTGTCGAACGATGCGCCAAAACATCGCATCGCAATCGCACGGAAAAATTATTCCCCCGGATTGCTACTCTTCGCTTTTTGGAGGTGAATTTACTCTCAGGTTGGGAGTTTTATATTGTACGAGAGATGAGTTGGAGATTGTATTATCTTGTTGGCAAGCTTTTCGAAGTCGTTTTAATTTCGATTCGAAAGCTAAAGTTTCTATTTTCCAGAATGGCGTTGTGAGAACTTTAAGCTGATTTGGGAGTTCTTTTGAATAAGAAGGTTTATTTATCCTAATGCGGTGTCTGGTACTAATGGCGCGTATTTACTTAAAGAAAACGGTTTCAAGGTTTGCTAGTGAGATACATAATAGATAAGCTTGACAAAATGCGTCAGAAGAGCTTCGTGTCTTCAATGATGAATGAAGCCAGTACAGTCTGCGACCTCAGCCCGCTAAGCTACTTCGCTCTAGAACATTTCAGCTAATATTTTAAGGACTAGCTGGCACCCGCGAGGTCGTCCGCTTGGAATTGGGGTTTTAGCGATGATACGAATAAACATATATAAATGTAGTAAACCTGTTTAGAATGTATTGTGTCTATTCGTGCAAACGTATGTATTTATCAAAATAACATTTGACTAACCTAGACATTTATATCAAGTTGCATTGATCGTAGTCACGAGAAGACAGAAAGAGAGAGTCGTCTCGATACATTCTAAACATAATTACAATTAGCGAAAGTTTAAAAAGTACCATAGTAAACCTGTCAACAACTTTAACATCGCACGGGGAGGGTGCGATGTACCTCTCGTATCCTGGGCGAACCGCTCTAAGGCTACCACAAATTTTTACTTCGTCATCTCCTATTGTAAAACTTTTATAAAGTATAGAGATGAAATAAACAAATAGTATAAAAAATAAAGTAAGAAATACATAGACAGACAGAACAATTTATTTATCTGTAAAGATTAAACCTAATTCGTGAAAGTGAAGTATCTACCTAGCTTTTAGCTGGAAAGGGACCTTGAAGAACATATTTAATAAAGTATGGTTTTCAGGGCATCAAAATGTGATGTTATAATTAAGTTTGGAAACTAAGCACTATTAGGGTTACTCGTATGGACGTAAAATGATCCCTTATGAAAAAATGTCTGTGTTTATCTGTCTGTGAGTAATGAGTGATTTTATTTTTATACATGACTTTGAGTAAAAGCAACTGTATGAATTTTACTCCATAATTATTTAAAACTAGCTGCGTCTCACGGTTTCACCCGCGCGAGAATGCACTTTCAGTTTCCTTGAATTTCCCAATTTTCCGGGCAAAATTTCTAATTTTTCATAAATACACAATTTTGTGCTACGCAGTGCTTTTATGGTGTTAAAAGTTCTAGGTGGCACTGAAATTGCTATGTGCAGGCGTGGAGCTTACCATCAGGCGAACGACCTGCTCCTCTCATCACTCTGACCCCACAGTACACACACAGTACCATAAAATACCCTAATTTGGAACATAATAAACAACGTTAAAAAAATTATAGGCAAAACGATCCAGCCGCCTCAAGTGATGCGGTTACCAACAAACAGCATTGGTTTTTTATTTATAAAGATCTTCTACTGCTGAAGTAAATCTTAGCATTTACAAAATCATGAATACTAGCTCAGCTGAATATGCTAACCTTAACGCGTTACCAAAATAGTGTTCCACTACCATTATTATTTATTCAATGTACACGAACAACCTTATATATAAAGACAAGAAAATCTCAATTCCCGTGATATTCGATAAACTTATTACAGGCGAAGTGTCCAATGATCGTCGGAGCGAGCGGGCGGGTTCGACAAATGACAAGACTGCACCTTATTCTTTTATACGGACGATATTGTTCAAAAACGTTGCATTTGTTGAGTGAGGTGGTCGTCGATCTTTGGTTCTGTTAAGAGTAATTTTTTGACCTAATTTGGATGCTGCTCAAAGGCAAGGCAAGGCCGCGGGGCGCAGCTAGTAATATGTATAGATATTACAATATCTCCTTTTCAGACAAAACGATTTGTGATGTTGATATAAGTTTATGGCGTCTCATACAAACTCTCTGTCCAGATATTTACGATGCCAAAAGGGTAAAAAGCGCTGATGGATCTCGAAAGCACATTTTTATCATCTAATACTCAGGGTATCCTCCACAAAACAGCCGTTAGGATCGCATTAAGCTTCAAAAATAGGGAATACCTACTGTAGATTACGTATACTAGAACTATTTGTGTCGAGATCCAATCGGATAAATTAATACTCGCCGACTTGTAATTCATACAAATCTAAATATCATTAAATCATGAACCTCTAGAAATAGGTATGAGGCATCGTCCTAATAAAACGCGATTGCGCGATCATGCAAGTTAGCGCGAATTTTGTTCAGGTGCGCCCGAACAAAATTCGCGCGAGCAAAAGTCGTGCGAACTGGCGATGGTCGCGATTTATTCGGATGACGCCTAAGGCCTAAACTTGAAATACCTATGGCATTCTAAAAATCCTACTCATAACTGTCAAAGGTACGCTCAGATCTGAAATTAGGAAATAGTCTAACATCTTTTATTAGCTACTGTTCCACTTGAGTGTGGACAATTTTGAAACAGACACGTAGGGTTTGCTATGCAATATTATAAGAAAGTGAAAGAAAGAGGATAAATAAACATATATTGAAGACGGAGGGAAATATTTAGCTTACTTACAGATACAGGGCTAAACCGTGTAGGCTCATTTATGTCCAATTTGCAAAAAGACTAGAAGGTGTAAAATTTCCAATTCGTATAACATCCAAACTTCAAAATATTATACAGTTCTCAAAACTTCCAGTTCTCTTAACGTAAAACTCTCTATATATACATACTTAAATACAATTATCCAAAGATGAATTTTAACGTTCGATATAATATGGGTTCCTGTTATAACAGAGTATTTAATTGCAACATTGATCTTGCTCGTTGAGAAAAAGTTTCACTCCTACCTCAATAGATGGCGTAGTTTTCGATGAAAGTACGTACTCGTGCATGCTACTCGACTACGACTCAGATCAGCAGTAGGTAGATTAATGATAAAGTAAATTACATCACACATATAACACATTCACATTAAACATAATTCTAAATTCAAAATATAACTAAATATAGATAAATGAGAATTAATCGACGACTGACCGACTTAGAGACTATCCCTATATTGTTTGTTTATGTTGATTATTAAAAAAAAGGCTAAAACAATTTCGATAAAATTTATATGGGACCACCTCTAAGATATGACCTACCAAACAAAAAAGAATCATCAAAATCAATTCATAATTGGCGGAGTAATCGCGTTTCAAACAAAAAATAACATAGCCGAATTGAGGGCCATCCGTATTTGAAGTCGGTTAAAAATACAACACAAATAAGTTATTATACTTTTTAAACTAAACGCCCAACGATCACATACATAGATCCTGACACTTAACTAGGATTCCCTGTATCTAGAGAACCAGGAACTATGAGGACCATGGTCCCACAACACCCAGACACGAATCAAATACTTGCGCTTATTTTTTCTGTGCACAAACGTTTGTCCCGTCGCGGGAAACGAACTCGCAACCTCAGTGGTGTATGAGATTTGAGCCAACCTGCCCAACCACTACCACTAAACCACCGTTTAAAAGGTTAATTTTAAACCAATATCCCAAAATAACGCTACTATTCCGTCCCGCCTGAATATTCTAATAACTCAACCCTTCATTTACAAGTCCCAGGCATCATGTCCGGTGTACATACTCGTACACGTAACGTAACTATGTAAGTGTGTGGGTATGTCTCGAAACATATTAGTGAAGTAAGTTAGCAAGCGCAGTCCGCCTTGGGTTAATAGGGTGTCATAGCACATGATGGGTAGTCGTATTTAGTGATGGAACACGGGCGTGAGGTTGCTCGAGGAAAGGACACGTTTAATAGCAAAACTGACATTTTGGTAGCAAACGATTTTAAAATTGGAAATACACGTCATAAACATAGTAAAACAAGAGGAGCGAAGTTTTAGTTTGATACTAATACAGACAAAATTGATTTTGGAAACCCTCACGACATTGAACATTTCGCAGCAGGTGAATTGGTACAATATCCTATCTTATCCTTCTATCCTACTAATAATGTAAATGCGAAAGTTTGTGAGAATGGATGGATGAATGTTTGTTACTCAATGACGCCAAAACTACTGATCGGATTGTGATGAAATTTGGTTTTTCTATCCCGAGAAACCGAGGGTGAAACCGCGTGGCGCAGCTTGTTTCAGATAAATTTCAAAGCTGCTACTGGAAACTGCGTCGTAGTTGGTTCAGCCAATTCAATGATAGATAGGCACATAGAAATGTGCACACACATACAAACACTACCTCTTACCCCAAACGCATAATTATACCCTCTCTATTCCGTCGTGGGGAAAGAGTAACGAATGAATATAGCTAACGGTTATACAAGTATGACATTTTTTTTATGCAATTGAATGACGGATGAGCAGGTCATTCACCTGATGATAAACAACACTCTTTCCTATAACAGTTGCATCACCACCTAGAACTTTGTTTTGCAAAATCTTGCGCGGCACTGCATGGTGCTCGTCACCCTGAGCTTAAGTCCCATAATGCCCAGTGATTTCGCTGGCTACAATGCCCTTCAAACCGGAACACAGTACTCGCGCACTTCTGTTTGGCGGCAGAATAACCGGCAAAGCGGTAGTACCAAGTGTACCAACCCAGACGGCCTCTCGCATACGAGAAGCCTACCACCTGGAACATGGATCGGGGGCGCCTCCTTGACATTAGGAAACATAAAGGTTACTATTACAAGGTGACAGTATGTGTTTAAATTTTGACCAATTTAATCTATCTTTGTCGCATTTTAAGACAGCTTGACGCTTGAAAACAATAAATCAGTTTTTATTATCATTGCTACACATTCGGGCTAACAGCAACATGCAAAAAGCTAGTCGTGCACTGATTCATTTTGCATAAAATATACGTGTTCCTACAGTCTACTGTCTATAACTGTACTGTCTCTCTATAATTCCGTCTCGTGACTTTGTTTATGGTTTTCCGTGATATTGTTTCGTTAAATCTACCTTCCTTCCGCCATATACTGGCCAGCACCTGCTCGCTGATTACAGCGAGCAGGTGCTGGCCAGTATTTGGCGAAAAATTAAAAAAAGCGTAAGAGCTCTTTTAATTAAAGAAAGTTTAGTGAAAAAAAACTTTCCCTCTAAGGAATCAGTATGTTCTTGTCCTTATTCTCATCAAAACCTCAACCACGAAGGTGGCAGACATCATATTGACACTCGTTTTACGCTGAAATATGGATGGATGGAGGTAACGAGGAAGTAACCTCTTAGTAGAGTTGCTCGACTTTTAAAAATCTTAGGCGAGGAGTCATAGTGATATAGGAGCAAAAATGTGCTTTCTGTGAGCCCCAATTTTGGAAGCATGAGATATTTTTGTGTTTATTAGGATCATAATTTTGAGAGAATTAAACAATGGTAATTTTAGTACATGGACTAATTTTCAAGTTACATTTTGACTTTCCATATCTGGGCTTTATACTTCAAAGAAATTTAATGCCGCTTCAGCCCCCCCCCCCCCCCTTGCAAGGGTCGCACAAACTACCCGCAACAAAATATCAAAGTGTAGTATTAGGCTTTGTCCTCCCCACATTTCGTCCGCGTCACGGGCAACCAATTTAAGTATTAATAAAATGACAAAACGTGACCCAACAACCGGGCCTCATCCATCACGGCAACCCGTCAAGTGCTGGTCGACCGATTAAAAAACTGTACCTTACCAATGTACCCCAATGTACCCCACATATGTACAACGATATTTCGGGACACACGCTCGTCCCGGTAAATGTTCTAGACAAGGGTTAGATTAAATATTAAATTTGCGGTTAGGAATTTCGGGTTGAAAAGTAACGGTGGCGGCGGGCATGCGCAAAGCCGCACTGATCCCTGACCGTACCGAAATCCAGTTTACAACGTTAAATTTGGACCAAAAACAAAGGTGTGTAATTTTTTATCAACTTCAAAATAACTGCGGAGGCGAGCCGGACGCGGTGAAAATGTTCGCAACTGTGAGAGGTTAAATTCATGAAAATAGGGAGATTGCAAAATTTTCCAGTGAATAATCCAAACTGGAGATGACGAAGTTTGTCGAAGGCACGTCGTGTGCCGGAGCGATAAGGGAACTAATGATTGATATACCTACTCGCACGTCTCTGTTCAAACTAATGACAGCGCGAAGGGTGTTGACTTACAAGTTATTAATTAATATTGTTATTATTTAATGGCATTTATAACGACCCAGCGTAGAACTTAGTTAACTTTTCTGTAGCAAAAGAGCGGACTCAGATTAAGGGGATTGAGAAAAATAAACGATCACACTCGGCAAGTTTTGAAACTTTGATCTGCAGGTACAGAAAGTCCAAGTTCATTTTGAAATAAGAAACTTACTTCTACCACTGATGTACAATTACTTAACAAATTGAAAGTGATATCGACATGATTCGTGGAGTTAATTTTAAAATTTAGAATTAAATTTAATGTAATCCTCTACACATAGCTTTATTTGAGACAAGGTTTTTTTGTTTAAGCACATACATTTCACATAAATTAATAGAGTAATATTTATAACTCTCGCATCCTTAAGCATCTAAAAAGACCGTCTTAGCAACAAAAAATATCCTATTCCAAAGTACCTTTTCTCATATGGTACAAGCAAACAACCGATATTAAAAAAAGTTTTCTTCAGTAACTCATGATGAGAATTTCCCGCGATGCGTAGATAGAAGGATATATCCCTTACAGGAGCATTCTATAACGAAGTCTCTTTGCCTGGTATACTTTAAAGTTTCCTCAAGTATCTGTCATAAAGGAAACTCTTAAAATAATGACGAAAGTATTAAAGTAATTGTTGACATGAAGTATGTTTGAAATTCTTAAAATATACGGAGTAGAAGTCAAACTATGAGAGAGATCTCAACATGATTAAATGCAATTTCTTTACAAAGTATGCTCGTTGTACGTAAAACTTTTGCTTTTGGTGGGGGCGTATTCTGGAGTCGTTTGAGTTTCTTCGAGTGATATTTAAAAGCGCGCGTTTTACGTCAGTTGGAAAGTGGAAATAGGACGCAAGTTACAGTGGCGTCAAACCGCAAGTCTGCCGCGTCACGCCATCGCCGAACTTGCTTACTTGCGTGCTCCTCGCGTGATTTTGTTTTCTTTGCAAATTCGTCGGATCAGTAATGGCTGGTAAACTAGATGCTGTATGCTAGATGCGGTGCTTATTTTGTTAGCGCGATAAAAGTGAAACGATCAAAGTGTTTTAGAGAAAATTCATTTTTTTGTGCTTAAATCAAAACGAATCGTTTGATGTGAAACCTAGCAAATCGAGTGAAAGTGACAATTAGTTATTAACGACCTAGTATTTAGTTAGTATTAGATACTACAAATAATTAAGTGCTGAATACGATTATTTAAAATCGTTAGAGGAAATCATCGCGTACATACCGGCATGGTTGAAAATCACAAAATCCGATGATAAGTACCCCAGCCATACTGGACATAACGCTCTTATGACCCATACCTACAAACAGTGAACCTCTTTCTAATGATGGGCTGATGGTACATCAGAACCTTGTTACAAATTTAAAGTTTGAATCCTACCTTCGAGATTTGTTTCCTGGAGCTAGGATTATTTTTAAATATTTTAATATCATTTTATTTATTACCACCAGTAACGTGATTAAAGCGAGTGGACCAGTGATGGAACAGATGTACCGGGTGACTTATACCCATGACGGAGGTCATAACTACCGTCCGGCGGGGCATAAGTCCCGCGACCGCACTAGTGTTGCCAGGTGTCCCGATTTATAAGGGAACGTCCCGATTTTCGGGGAGTTTATGACTCGGAGATAGCAAATTCATGGCGAGGGTACAGATCGAAAGTTGCTGAGTGAAGTATGGTAGGATGGTTTAGTTCTGAGTGTAGGGTCTAATAAAAGGCAAGTGCGGACGACACTGTTCAACAAGGTGTTAGCAAGCAAAAAAAGAGTTTGATAAAGTAATAATTATACCCTTTGGGGCATGGCAATCTGAAAATAATTTTTATGTTTGAAATAAATTTATCGAGGTACATAAAAAAAATATGATATTTGCGATAAAGGTTTTCATAATTTCTCGTTTTCCTGTTGGTCTGATTACACGTACATTTTCCCCAATCTCGACTCTGCCGGGCAAAATTTACCCTCACCTAGTAACACTACACCACTGTACTGCACCCGGCCCCGCTTACATCATTCACAACGTTGTATTTAACGTGGATATTCCGCCTTGAATTAGTAATAACTCGGCATCTGTTGGATGAGCGGTACATTTTAGACGTTGAATTATACTGGCCAGGGAATGTTTTAAATGCCCCGGGTATAACTCTGCTTAGTTTGTTATTCGGACATAGCGTAAAACGTTGTAGTCTAAAAGTTAGCGAAAATGAATTTCAATGGATACCTACAAATGAACGTGATATGGTACTGTTTAGTTTACCCAATTCACATGTAACGGAAATAGGTATGGACACAAACAAAATCATAACGAGAATATTTTTATTGTAATTTAAAGATCTCTCTGTCAACAATAAAAGCTCCTATAGACATGTAAACCTGTGAATCAACAACAAATTAAAAAAATTATAATTCTAGCTAAACTTTTTACCATAAAATGAATGAACCATCAAACAACTGATTCACAAAAGAAAGAAAACACAACCACAGACTTTGATTGTACTTAATAAAGCGATTGCATGTGTTCATATTACATGCAAATTACCAATTCCGCGAAGCGTTATCGCACAAAAATCGACTACGATTTCATTAAACCACCCTAAATAGTTATAAAAAAACTTTGTTATTTGGCTGTCAGTCAGCTTTTAAAAGCCCGACAACAAAGTTAAAACGAAGTAATTAAAAAAGAAAACAAAATACTTACAAAGTCGGAAGCTCGGCTCTCTTCACTTAAATTACTTGCGATTACACCGACAAAACGTTTTAATGAAACACGTTAAATCGCGCCAAGTGGGCCCGCTATGCCATGCCATGCCATGCCACGCGACGCCACGCCACGCCACTCCGCGCGCCGCCCGCGCTCCCATGCGCCGAGTTGCGCCTCCACGTCTGCCATAGTTGGGTAACTTCACCACTTACTGCGGGTAGGTGGTACGTAGTTTTTCCTCAAATATCTTAGCCGTAAGGAGAGTTGAAAGTACTTCTGCAAAGTCCATTAAAGTGTATAAACTCACGGAGCGGTGATTACGAATGCCGCCGATTTAGGTGCTCGTTATGGCGTCGATTAAGGTTATTTTAATTGAAATTACTTATCTTGGTTAAGTTTGATGCACCATTTGGCCGCGAAAAAACGATGTTAGAAGGGTGCTTCCAGACCATGTAACTTTCACATTCAAAAGGGTAATAGAATCTGAGTTCTACCAATCGTACAGAACGTAAGAAAGTTGGACCATCGTTACAAATCGGTCCAAATATTTTATCGTAGTTTATTTTGCCATATAAGACAAATCTTTACTAAAGTGACTATAGAAAACACAATAACAAAAAACAATAACTCTTACTAAAAACACTCTCAAGCTTAATACCAAGAATCTACAGCGCAAAAATAATAGCATCCACCAAGACCCACCACAGGAAAATGCAATATCCAATTACGGGTAAAATTTCACCGTCATACATTCGCTAGGTATTATTAAATGGCGGGAGAGAGTCAGTGCAGTTCCAGTATAAATATGTAAGCGGAGGAAACTCTGACGTCTGCGTTCCGACCGCGTCGCTGCGGAAACCGCGTCAATTAACTTGGCCACGATGACATATTAGCCTTTGTTCCCAGCTCCGGTATTTACTTGCAAGAAACTCAATGCGTGTGTGGAGATACGTCTTTGCTATGCACTTCCGCTTGCGTTTGCGAATGCCGCTTGCGGTGTTCATGTTTTTGGATTTAATGTGTTCTGATTTTAGGATTCTATATGTAGTAAGTTGGAATGTCTCTAGCTTGATTGTCAAATTATATTTCTTGGACACTTTGGTCATGATGAAAATATTCTCAGACTCCTTGAGGCTTAAAAGTATTTAGGGTGAATTTCATTATGTATGCAGCTTATGATTCATAACTATGGACATACAACAAACGTCAATCCGTTTCGGTTTGTTGTCAATTAAATCAATTAATTTAAGACATTTTAGAAAATGCAATATAATGTAAAATGAAAGTGACTTGACGGTCTCCTGACGTAAATCAAAGTATTAAAGAGAAAATTACTAACGAATATTTCATGACATCAAAAAGAATTACGCAGCTTGATAAGTTAATATCTGTCAGAGTCATCTGTCCAGCCAGATGCTGGACGTTAAGCAACCCCTAAATCAATTCTTAATGAAATAGATTCACTGTGAAAATAAAAAGTTTAGTGACTGTCAATGTCAAACAAAGAAGATGAAAAAAGTTTTTTCTTTCGATTCCATTTTCTTTCACCATTCCTCTTTTGCAGTCTCTAAAACTTTCCAAAATAAGAGGTTTTCGAGAGAGTCTCAATTATCGATAAAGGCGATATTAAAAATTCGTTTGTTTTGTTCTTAGCCTACGCCTGGAAACGCGGTGTCCCCTTTTCCATTGTTTGCGTAAGAAGGGAAAGCAGAAACGGCTCCAAACGATAATAATCAGAAATTTAAATTTCGCCCCCCACAAGCAAAGGCACTGACAAAATCATCCGATTTCGTGCGTCGTTTATCATCGCAATTAATTAGGCGAACAAAAAACATTATCTGGACCCTCCAGATATTGTTTATGTCAGCGAGCAGGTTCGTGCGACTTGTAAACTTTTCTAATTTTATCGTCGCTTTTTTTTGGTTTATTTTTGTCACAAACGGAGCGGTATCGCTCAGCAATCGTGGCGGTCGTTATCGGCGAATCTATGCGGTACCACAAAATTTACATACATACATAGTTGCCGTTCTGTAGCACTGTGATGAAGGAACATGGTCTAAATTTATTCGTGAGCATTACAGTGTAACATGTAGGTACGAGGCAGTGCTCCCTTAATGTATTCATGTAATTCGCATAGCCGGCATCCCCTTTGACCGGCCACGCAACGCCGCGCTGCCTGCCCGGATAGAGTAATATAACGTGATGTTTTAAAACCATCCATCACGTTTAATGTCCATATAAAAAGAAGGAGGTAGCGTGCCGACTCCATCCGCGGATTTTTGTGATTTTTCGGACGCTCCATTTTCAAAATTCATTACATCATACGCCGCCGGTAACTCGCGCGGTATAGCCAAAGCTTTAACTTGTATTGTAGACGCAAAGTTTATATTTAATCCTGTTATAGGAACAAAGGAGATCCACTTGTTGCGAGGCACTCTATTCTCAAGTTTATAGGATGTTAGCATCTAGCTAAATAGCGAGCTCATCGACTTTCTCATTTTCACCTCACGAAATTCTCTTGCGTCCGTTTAGCTCGGGGTTGAAATTATCAATTGTGTACACTCTAGTATTCAGCAGTGCAAACACAAAAGCAAGAGGTTCGAAACTTGTCTGAGCTGGGGTTAAATAAATCCTCAAGTATCAGCTACTTGAAAGTAAAAACGTTTGGATGCGGTTGGCTCTAGCGGGAGGCTGACGCCAATTTGCATTAAATGCGGCTGGCGCCCTCAAATGATAACTTATACTCGACGGAGCTACAAAAATAGTGTGTAGAGAGCTTTATATTTCAAATGTAGCGAGTAATAAACTGTAGATTGCTTAAAATTGTAGCTCAATGGCATATTCTTTTCTTTCAGTCAAACATATATGTGTGTCCTTGAAGCTCAATAGGAAACGCCACATTAATGGCAAATGAGGAATTCTAATTTTATTTAGATAATTTTAAACGTGCCTGTTACAAATTCTTTTATAATAAATGATGGATAATTTAGATATTTTTTTCGAAAAATTTACAAATTTTTATGTCTACTCTTTGCATTATGATTTTATATCCGTTATTTTTACTACTGAGTCATTGAAATAGGTAATATTTACACGACAGCATTGAGTCTGTACTTAAGTTGTCAATTTGCATAGAAAATAAATAAAAATGAATGAATGACTTTGAATGAAGTAATGAGCTTCATGAGCATCACTTTAATCCACATAGCCACAATTAGTATTCTTTAAACGATCACAAATTCGTTCTTAAATCCGAGTCTGCCATTAAATAAAAGCAACGGGAAAGGAAAAGGGGAAATGAACTAAATAACCCGTTATGGGATTCAATCACAGTACTATCTAGTAAGGACGGGGCTGAGATCACACCGCGCATACTAAATTATTATATCCCTTGGTTATTTATGCATCGTGGGCCAACATCTTAATAGCGAGCGAGACTTATGTCCAGCCTAAAATAATATTTTGAGTTACAAAATAAACAAACGAGCGGCGTCCGACCGATGTGCTTTACAGTGGCTATGCTGTAACTTTACTGTAAACTATTTGTGGTGGTAAAATGTTCGAATGAGTTTATTGTGGAGGTTTAATAATTTTCAATTTACGTGCAACCGTGGCGTGGGATATAGGACTTACCTTTGGGTGTGTTCTTCTGGGGAAAGCCACTTTGGGGTCAATCTGAAACAATACACAAACGTTTTAATATGTTTAATTATACCTACAGTTATTTCAGAAAGCACTTTTGGTGTAAGTATAATTCAAAGCACGAACAATGTTGTTCTTATATCTATTATATATAGGTATTTCAATCTTAATATCCTTTAAAATTTTAACAAAACAATGTCACCAAATACTTCAATTGATATTCTATATGATTGAAAATGTACTTGCCGCAATTCATTAAATCAATATAGACCTATTCCCTTGCGCAAGCGCTATCCCGATGAAATTGCGAGATTGCATTCAGAAATAGCTATAACTCCTAAAATACGAAGTGCAATCCTTTTCGTTGGCCTCATGTGTGCAGAGAAAGCACGGAGCAGTAACGGCTCATGAGTTTCAATGTAAAAAATCACTCAGACGCCTCGGGTCTAACTAATCATGGACCGCACGTCCGCTGGAGAAGCGGCCACGATATATTCGCATTGCCCGTGCGGCTGCAGTGTCCAGCCCTAAAATCCCGCCTGCAAAAAACCATCCGACTGAAAATCCTGCGCCGTAGTCCTGTCACTCGATTTCGCCTCTCGTCTTTTTCATGTAACCGAGCTCCACTATTTCATACGTGGCACTGTTTAAGCCCTCAGATTTTCTCCCGGCAGCGAGCGGTCGCTCCCGCTCTTTTTGCTCCTATCTGCGACGCGCCGTTGACCGCTATAAACGCAAAATATAAACCCAAAGAAGCTACCTTTGACATTTTAGAGGTAAAACGTTTCATTTCCACTCGCGGTGACCGTTTTGTTGAACCGTTCTCGCATTCGGCGTTAGCTCTTTAGGATTTTTAGTGCGAAACTCACATAAAATCGAAACTTGAAAGAATATACGAGTGTCATGGAAAACTCAAACTTTATGGTGATATCCTATTGGTAAGGTCATATAAATGACACAATTATGGTTCTTATAGCTTCTCTATTATTGATGCTTATTGAAGATACAATTGGTTATCGTAAAGATAAATTCTGTCCATCAAATATGACAATTTATTGCTTTAGTTATCATCGGTTATATGACAAAAGCAATCGTTTAGAATGTCTATTATGATTTGTAGCTGTTATTTTAGTGGTATAATATATTGAAATATGTTTTGATAGATAAAATTTATTAAAATAATTACAATATTAACGTATTATAACATACTTTAGGCATCGCGACCGCGTAGTTACATAGGAAAACCGTGAGAGAATAATTTGAAAGATTTTGCCCAAGAGGACTGCATTATTACAATATCAGGGAAAATGGCTTTACAGCGTCATTCATACATTCTTAATTATTTAATTATCTTCAGAGTGCGCTACGGAATACCGGCGGCTGCAGAAAATCCGGCATAATTTGATGAAATTGGATTTTCAACAGAAGAAAAATCGTATTAAAAATAATGAAATTATAATTACGGTAATGAACTCTCGTGACACGACCAGAATTATTTCTACACACAAAACGTTGAAGGCGTAAAATGTACCGTCGGAAAGCTTTTAAGCGCTTCACGCAACCAATTTTCTAAATGTTGTAAAATGACCACGAAAGTATACAGAGCAAGCAGAAAAATCATAAAATCGCAGATGGTGGCGCTAAAACGATTAAGCGGGTCGATGATAAATTTTAACGAGTTATTTTAATGGAGGCGATCGCAGTCAGTGGCTACCGGCAGCTTGCGTCGATAGAAAAATAAAACCAAACTTTTAAAGACTGTTTAATACGTGACTTTGATTTTTATTGTAAAGCTTAACTGTTACGACTTTTGAAATAAAATATGGTACATTTTAATTTGAGAGCTAAGTAGTTAAAGTCATTTAACATTTTAAAAGCTCGTAGCTAAGTGAATGAATGTTTGAATAGTTCAGCATTCAGTGCCATTACAAATTAAAAATTGAATACCTGTAGGTAGTTATTGGGAAAAGTTTAGAACTCCCGGGCAAAATGTGACAGCAAAAACATCGATACGAATGTGACATTTTTGATAGGGAGCCATTTGCGTGATTACAATCGACGCATTGGCGCACCCTAGCCTCCCCTAACTTCCCTTACGATAAAGATTGACATCATAGCCACAGTTAATATAAGTGAGGAATTTACTGAAAGGCGGCGAGAGTTGTCTCACGCACACTAACTCACGTGTTTACGATAAAATGAGCTGCGATCGCCATGCGCTCTGGTAAGAAAATCTAACTAAAGCCAAAACGAAGAAAAATAGAAACGAATGTAGAACATCTGTGAGTGAGCGAGCGTGCGATGGAATTATATGACCTAATTTCTCCATCTCCTTTCTACCACTGGACAACAAGACGCACGGATACTCGGTATCCATACATGGTTGACATTCCTCCTGCCCGAACAAAGCGTTTTGCATCGACCTTTTTAATGCGAACAGCTAAGGAATGGAACACCTTACCAGCGTCTTTGTTTCCCGATTCATATAATCTGGGTGTCTTCAAGTCTCGAGTGAATCGGTATCTAGGCAAGCATGATCCATCTTCGACCGCGTCGTCACTTTCCATCAGGTGAGACTGCGGTCAAATGCTTGCCTATAAGTATTAAAAAAAAAAAAAACTGTGGCCGGTGTGCCCAACAAACAATAGAGAAACCATTTGTTGGTAACCAGTAGTGACCGCGACACAATAGGTCAATTACTTGTCAATGAATTCGTGAGCAAAATTCTAGATCTAGTATACTTCTGGGTTTGAGCTGTGTCGGTAGTCGTATTTTCATTTATTTTTTTACATTTCTAGCGTAACAGAGGCAGTACAAAACATGTTCATATTAAACAATACGTTAATGTACAGGAACATCAACAAAAAAGACGTAAAAAGCTCACGGTAACAATTGTTAGTCTAAATTAGAATTCACTAGCCAATTAAAACTAAGTTGAATTGATAATGTTAATAAATACCAATTATGATTAAAAAGTAATCAGAAAAAAATATCCGTACCTAAATGAAATAACTACCTATGCCAAAAATTAAGAGGAGAATTGAATAAATTTAAGTTTTCTTGTACTTAATTTTAAATGATGTACCTAAATTATAATATACTAAGTGCTTAATCATTTACATTTTAGAGAGTTTTATAGCTACGAGTAGGTATGCCTACTCGTATATTTTACCACGTCAATACTAATAATAACGACCTACATATCACGATTATAATTAAAATAAACATTACATTATCTTCTGCCTTTGTCTGCACTGTGGTAAAGCTCTAACGTACGAATTATTCTGACATAAAATCCTGCAACAAACAAAATTGCGCCTAAATCCTTCTATTTTAAGACACATAATCCTTTAAAAAACCTGACAGATTTTAACAAGTCATCGCAAGAAAAGATTGTAGACGAGGCGCATTAGTAGGATATCACTACTGCTGGTAGGAGGTTTATGTACTTTCTGCTATCGACGTTGAGTCGATTGGGATCTTTGACGATCCGAACACTTTTATGAATTCTTGGTAACAGGTATAAAATAGTACCTTACCGTACGTATGAAACTCAGAAACTTACTAAAATTACCTGTTTAGTTTGTAAACAAGAAAGTTGCAGATTAAAAAATCAATCCAAAAACTACGTTTTATAATAGATTTAGAATGCATTATCATCGAGTTGTGAGCTACCCTGAAAGTTTCAGCCGGATAGCTAATCGGGAAGTGCTCGAAATATGAGTTGCAAGATTCCAACCGGAATGACAGAAGACAGACAAATATACAAGAAAGTGACTTAATAAAAATGTGATAAAATAGAAATGATTTTCACGTCTATATATCACGATAAAACAGAAATAATATTGACGCTTTGAAAACGTTCATGAGTTCTTCTTCAACGTTTTCACTTTCTCTAAGTCATAATTATATTATTTTGATAAGTAAAGTAATGCGGTTTATTGACTTTGGTTTTGTGATAAGAATCACAAAACCAAAGTCAGTTCGAAGTACAAGCATGTCACAAAATCTTGATAATTAACAGCCGTCACACGTCAACCCCGAGGACAAGAAAGTTTAATGACGTGCACTCAGCACAAGCGGTAACTGAATTTATTTACGTGCAGACGACACGTAAGTGTCGCCCGGGCGGCGTTAAGTGGGGACCGCATCATTTGCTGTTCAGTCAACGCGCACTCTAACTCCTCCTAATTGGAACGAATTTGGCTGCAGGTGCAACACTCGACTTGGCTCAAGATTAGGGGCGAGCTATTGCGACTGTATTGTGCGCCGTTTGCACTGAAATATTCCAAGTGCAACGCGCGACTTGCGGCTCGCAACCCCTCGTACCCGCGCCGTCATCCCACGTGCGCTCCCACTAACTTGAATTAAATTAAGAACAATATTTACCCTCGCAGCCGAGATAAATGATATTGCACACTTAAGCCAGACTTAATGTTTAGTGACGACTTATGTACCCACATTCTTAGCGTAAGCCGGCGAGGGATGCGATAGCTCTAGCGAATAGAAAGAGAAAGCAGAACTACCTCAGCGGGGAAAGTCCTAACGAGGCGCTCCACACCGTAGACAAATAACGCGGCAACATTGTTACAATATTTTAATTGACACAGCTTACTCATTGTGCAGATAAAAATGCAAACGAGTTGCGACGCGATCGGAAAACACTTGACACGGATTGTTTATAAAATAGGGTTGCTTTAACGCTCGGCGAGACAAGCAGTAATGAAACCCGGACAGCGGGGCTCGACAAACGTCATTACTGGGGCACGCATAAATATGCAAGGCAGGTAACGCACATTTTCATGCGACGTCGCAAGAATTTTATCGCTCGTTTAATTCTGTGAGAAAAAAATGGGTCCCTTTTCGTTGTAACATGAGATAGGCGGCCGCGTGGGAACCGACACACTGGCCTCCTTTGGGCCGCGTTCGCACCTAAGTGCAGCCGAAATGTATTTTATCCACTTTGTCAGATATTATTTTCTGTTAAATACCCGGAGCGTCGGAACGTAAACGGCGAAAGAGACGGTAATCTTATCCATCAGAGGAGCGTTATTCGTTAGGCGCTAATGTGGGTGCTTTGTATCGTTAGAGGCGCGCCTATTTAACGTGTGTTTTATTCATCGCCCCTTTTCCTTCGTGTGTTCACGTCCGCTACAATTGCCTGGGACCTTAACGACATAGTTCTCCTTTCTTAATGCCTTTGTTAATTTCGTTTACATTTGTTTAAGTGTTACCGTCGTTTATTACTTTCGTCTGAGACGCAGCTGTCAGTATTTTCCAAAAGGAACATTCCAGCTACCATTTAGTAACCTTAAGTGAGCGTACATTTTTCATGCCACAGATACGTAGTATAATGGTTATATTCAGCGTTTTTCTTGAAAACTAAAACAATAGCATACATCGAGATAATGCTATCGACTAATGCGTTCCTTTTTAAAAACGAGTTTTTACCGGTTTCTTTGTCGAACCAAAGCAACAAACAATAGCTACAATCAACAGGGTAGAATAACGGTAGAAAGTTAAAGCTTATCTGGCAGTTCTAGGCAACACAAAAGCTGGTAGTTGGTAACGACGTTAAGAGCTACCAGTTGGATTGATTAACGCTCTACCACTGACGTACGAAAGTACAAATGTGGTGCCTCACTCACCGATTTTTGTTTGTTTATAACTTTTTTGCGTGGAAATTCGTTATTGTGTTTATGGGTAGTGGCGCGTGCGCAAGGAGGGAGAGTGAATAATAATTAGGTAGATAAAGGCTCTCATGATAATAATGGAATTGATGCGTATGAGTTGTTATTGGAACAAAACTTTGAAAGGTGTTGTCTCTTATGCAAATATCTCAATCACAAGAGACTGTATATACCTTTGAGATTGTAAGCGTAGTTGTACGAGGAGTTTTTGTGTGTTAGTGTCTCTAACGTGACATGTGCAGTGGGCTCTGTATTATGCATTGTTTTACATGTATGTGTGAGTATTCATTAAAGCTACTTGTGTAGAAGCTCGCTACTGGTACGTACGCATTGCCACAGCTCACTGGATGTGTTTACGGCTGCACAACAAAAGCCAGCTAAGTTTTACGTCGCTAAGAGCTTGTATGGCTTGTTTTCTGAATTTCACCGTTGAATTAAGCTTACAACGTGGTGGATAAATGAAACAAAGCTGCTACATAATGCGACGTGTTTTGTGTGAAGTTTAGCCTTGTTTTGGGGCTTCCTTGTATGTTTAACTTCGCTCTAATATTTTTGGTCAGGCAACTTTATTTTATCAGAACATATGTGCTGTTATTGTTACTGTCAGCCTTTATTATTCCAGAGTTGCACAAAGCAACCTACCATGACATCATGGCTAATTATGTCTGCAGGTATTAATGAAAATAAACGGGAAACTTTTAGAAGTTTGTAAGAAACTTTCGACCTCAATGAAATTATATTGTGCGTTATTTAGGTACTGTATTTTAGTTCAAATGACACTGCCACCATAAGACTAAGAGCTGAACAACCTGAAGTGTGAGGGTGATGAATGCAACATAAAACAATCCTTCGCAAAATGGAAACCCCTGTGCAATTTAAATTATATAAACAGTAGGTATATAATATGACATGCGCCCAGCTGCCTCTAGATATTCAAGCTCAAATATTACCTCTATAATTAAGCATTACAATCATTACTGCTACGCATGCTACGAGCTACGCACATAACATACTTTTACGCTTTGTATCAAAATTTAGGCGTGATTGTGCGTAGTGCTCGTAGCAGTGACTAAACAGCAAACGGCTATCAGAAAAGATTTCAATGCCTATCAAATATTTAGTGCAGCTCTCTGACAGTATTTAACAGTCTGAATGTCTCTGTAGTGTGATGGTTGGGCAAATCAGCTCATATATCTTACACCAAGGATATTGCGGGTGCGGTTCCCAAGACGCGATCGGATAAATGTTAAAAAAGTGGAACAATAATTCATTTTATAACAAAAATAGAACCGACTTCAAATCTGATGTATCTTTGAAATTCTAGGATATCGATGAAATTTATATGGAACCACCTTGAAGCTATACTGTACTGTTTGAGAGCTATTTGATTTTTCCAAATCAGTTTATAATTGACGGAGTTCTGTAACAAATATAAAAACGAACAATGGATTGAGAACCTCCTTATTCGAGGTCGTTTAAAGATTTGCATATATTTATTTCGTATTTGGGTGTTGTCTTCTTCTTCTCCTCTCAGGTGAGTGTGTGGCCAAACCTGGTGTCAGAGTTTTTAGACCGAAGGCGCATAACATGGCCTAAGGGTTTTTATCCTAACGCAACAAACGGTACTGATAGTGTTGTGGGTCCATGTATCTCGTAGATCGTGACTCCGTAGATTCAGGGAATCCTAGTCACGGGTCCTGGTTTTATTTACGTCATCCTTGGGTGTATTTAAAAAAAAACAGGTTATAATAAGCTAAGTGTAGATCCTTGGTCAGTCGATGATTTAAGGCAGAACCACACAGAACACTATTAACATGTCGCAAGCACGTTTGAATGCAATTCCGCTCGGATGCTATTACATATCCAATTCAGCTTCACGATATGTGAAGGCACTAATTATGACCATTTCAGAGTAAACCGACAGATGTCCTGTGCTCGGTTATACTATATCACAGAAAGCTAAATATGAGTTATGATAATATTATATTCTAGATACTACCTATATATATATATATATATATATATATATATATATATATATATATATATCCATTTTTTAACCGACCTGAAAAAAGGAGGAGGTTACATATTCGATTGTAATTATTAAAAAAGGAGAAGGTTCTCTGTTCGATTGTAAATTTTCTAAAATATTTTTTATGTTTGTTAGAACATTTTATTTGCGTTGAGTTCAGTATAGGTACGAAGTGGTCCCATATAAATTTCATCGATATTTGACCTTGGACTTCAAAGATACATTGAAGTCGGTTTTTTATATTTTCTGATAAAAAAATATTTATGTTTGTTACCTCAGAATTCCGTCATTTATAAACTGATTTGGAAAATTATTTTTGCGTCGAGTTCAATACAGCTACGAAGTGGTCCCATATAAATTTTAACGAATTTTTGACCTTTGACTTCGAAGATACATTAAAGTCGGTTTTTGTTATTTTCTAAAAAATAATTATTTATGTTTGTTACCTCAGAATCCCATAATTTTTAAACCGATTTGGAAAATTCTTTTCACGTTGGGTTCAATATAGTTACGAAGTGATCCCATATAAATTTCATCGATAATCGACCTTGGAAAACCGACTCCCATACTGATGTATCTTCGAAAGAAGATATATTAGAATGGGAGTTGGTTTTTATTATAAAACGTAGAGTATACTTGTTAGTTTTACTTCTAGTTTAGCATTTAAGTGAAAAATGAGAATTTTCACGTAATAAAATTAAAAAAAAAATTGCTTACATAATTTTACAATCCCAAAATGGCTTGCAACCCGCGACGGTCTGTCTACCCGCAATCCGAAAACTAAATAATACACCCAAGTATTTTGCTTGCATGTTTACGTTTGGCTGACAAGCGTTCATTCTATGCACGAAAAGTTCCCCTCGGTCGTGTCAGTTCCGAACTTCCAAGCTCGGACATCCAGGAACCGTGGAACAGTTCCACAATGGAATAAAGTAACATCGGAAGCTCGTTGCGAGTTAATAAATAATACGGTAGAATGACATGCGCAGAATGCGAGCGAATATCTCTGCACAGGATGTCGGCTCTGGTGCAGACATTGATTGTGTGGATGATACATTGATTAGAATTTGAATGCGTCGTGCACATATGTTGCTACTACGCGTCACTGTGCTCCCTTCACATACACAGTCGCTCACTTGAGGGAGGGGTAGTGATGCGAACTAATTTTGTAGTTATAACTAAAGTTTATTAGATTTGTATGCAACCTTTTTCGTGTTTACATTCATGTTCATCTCGCTTGACATAGCGTAATTTAAAAACACATTAAAAATATATAGTCACACAAATTATGTACTGTCCTTGTAAAAAAACGATAGTGTTTTTAGTAAACTCTAAACCAAGCCTCATATTCATATATATATAGTATTTGTAATAATATATAATAGTGTTATAGTATAGTGTCTAGTAGTAGTGTATAGTGTCGTGGTATAGTGTTATAATATACAATCTAATATATAAAATTCTCGTATCACAGTTTTCGTTGCCATACTCCTCCGAAACGGCTTGACCGATTTTGATAATATATAAAATTCTCGTGTCACAGTTTTCGTTGCCATACTCCTCCGAAACGGCTTGACCGATTTTGATGAAATTTTTTGTGCTTATCCGGTATCTATGAGAATCGGCCAACATCTATTTTTTTTTTATATTTTTTTTAATTTATATGGCGAAACAACGTTTGCCGGGTCAGCTAGTAATATATAATATAATATAATCTTATAAAACATAAAAAAATATTTTTTTATAAATATTATTAAATAATATTATACACATATATATTAATATTCCTCATATTCATATATTGATATTCAATCATATTGCATCATACATGTTACAGGGATATTAAATATATATATTAATACAGAGTGCACATATGTATCCAATTTGTACCCAATTTACGGCATAGCAATATGAGTAGAAGCGGGTTAAAATTTATCCTTAAAAAACTCGTTTTGTGTGCATATGTCAACAATAGGTACAATGTGAAAATCTATTGCGTAGTTTAAAAGCCCAGTCTATTGGCGAGTTGAAGAGCTAATATTTTCTATTGAGTCTTATTTATGGTGATGTTATGACCAATGTGACGGTCCACTGGATACTTTAAAGTTCTGGATAATGAATGATACATCGGCACAAAAATATGCTCGAAAAATCAATACAAACCGTCCTTGAGAGACTTTCAAAATATCTACGGTTATGATTACCATTCACATCAAACACTGTGTATATAAAATAAAAGACAAAATATATAAAATCAACACCGCTACCAATAAAAGCGAAAGAACTCGAATGCTTTACACTGTACATTTTTTGTGCAATGAAATTTTCTGTCAACGCCGACTTGAAATAAGATAAGACTAATAAAAAAAAAATGTAAACTGGCACACGTATGATTCATGAACATGCAAGTTCTTTGAATATTGATGATCGGATATTAGGAAGTCTTGAACAGTTTTAATTAATGGAGACTTCATATTATTTTGAAAGGTAAGTAATATCGCCTAGGCCACACAGACGACACGTACTACTTTAAATATTGAAAAAGTTTTACACAATGGAAATGTCATTTGTTTTTAAGTACTATTATTTTTTGAGTGTATTTTGCTTGAGCATGGCCTCGAACCGATTAAATGAGAAAATAAATATAGGTACTGTATTTTTATTGCACTGATGAAACGGGTCTATCATGACGAAAAATTTCTTGTAAATCACTAAGTATCTTAAATTAAAGAAACACCATACAATTTTACATTTAATTTAAATTGTTGCTAAAGAAAACTGTTAATAGACTTGTACTTACGATTTCCATGCTTCTAACAATATTTCATAGATAGCTTTAATTTTTTATTAATTCGTACACACTTAGGAACTACTTCGTTTAACTGTTTTAACTTACTTTCTTAATATTAATAATAAAATGAAATCTCCGTTGAGTAAAACTTCTTATCTTTAATATTTAAAAGTAGGTACTTGCCAATACCTGGAACACTCTGTATAACAATAGCGTATAAATAACTCATCCTTGAAAAGAGAAAATAAAATACACGCTGCGCGAATCGTATTAAGAAAATCAGTCACCAATATTGTGCCCTTCAGAACAGTCATTCCACAAGAAATTGCATCAAATATAACCTTTATTGCCATTGCTTACCTAGCACGGGAATGACGGTGTAGAGCGCGGTAGAGTTTAGGCAGCGTCGGCAAACTCGGCAATGTTATTCGGCGACCCCGGGTGCAAGTAAAGGACTCTATATTAAGCATTCCTGTCCCCCCAATCTCTTCAGGTGGGCGGGACATGAACTCTACTTCAACTTATTATTTCGGTCCCGCATGCGATGCGTGTGTTTTTCTCCTACGCTACGTGTACATTTACATACATATCATACGCCTTAATCCTTTTATTAAATTCTGCGGCGTTTTTTTGCTTTAAAAATAGAAAGCTTTGTGCCCGGAGCCAGCTGTTTATCAGCGAAAATGGGATTTAAAAAAAAGCTCGCATTCGTTATTAATGCACTCGTTATAACGCTAATAGTTGCCACAATCAGGCCTGGGCGTGACATTAAAAGCGACATCAAAAATGTATGTACACTATTTAAAGATACCCATTTCGCGGTGGTCGCATGCAACCGATTTACTAAAGCGACTGGCCTCGTGCCCATTAAAGCAGATTACGGACGAACAAAAAAATCAACGAGCTCTTGGCGTTATGAGTTAATTTTGTAAGAATAACGCTCGGTTAGTATTTCCCTTTATTTGGTGTTCCGGCCGCTGTGTTTGTTTAAACGGGTAATCCAGCGCAAAAACATGCCCTGAGTCTACATAATGTAGTGGTGGAACGCAAATGTGTGTTCCCAATGTTGTCGGAACATAATCGTCGCACGATAAAAATCACTTAGCGTACTGAGTACCTCTAGACGGTTCCAACCGCTAACTGCGCGGTGTATAAAATAACGAGACCGTTCGCGTGGAACGGGACTTGTAATATTTGAAAATTAGCTTTCACCCCCGCGAATATTATGCAACGCTTAGTCGGTAAATACTCCGCGGCGGACTGAAGAGGTTGTTAGTTTTTTGCACAAGATGTTTGCTTAGTTCCGCCTGGGTCTCATTATGGTACGAGTAGTTTGGCTTTAGTAGAACCTCTTCTAAAGAATAGTTCCAAAGTAAAAGCTTCATTTATACTTTACTTTAAAGTGTCGATAAAATCTGCAACTGAATGAAATTCTCCATTAAAAGCATAGTTTTTCCATCCATATCTGAAAACGCGTACGCTCCATATTTTAAAAAGTGTCGATAAGAGAAAAAAGGAGCGATTTCGCGTCGCAAGCGCGCCTGGTCTAAACGTGTTTACAAGTTATACAATAATTCAAATAACGTACTACAGCAAATTTATGCTGCACCACGGTAACATACTTCAATGGCTGCATTGGATAGCATTTTATTTCCACGGACGACGGAGGCTAGTATAGCCGTCGTATTTTCGAATTCAGACCGGAGAACGGTGAACGTGTTAGGTGGCAATATGAATTTATGATCATGGCGAATTAAATGCGTTTAAAAGCGAACGTGATTCAGCGGAATACGCATCGGAATTTAATTAAGCGCTTTTTACACTTGACTGGCCGGCGCGGCGCGGCGGCGCGGATTTTGCCGCACAGCGGTTGCTTGCGTATAGCAATGTCGCGGCTGTCATGTTGCTTTAGGTAGTTTTATATTTTCCGCAATAACATGCTTTTACTGTAAGTATTTCATAACATACGCATAACATTACGCATGGGTCATGAACGTTTACATTTATGCTACGAACCACGAAAAGATTCCAACATACAAGCACGTTAGGTATAAAAGTTACAACACAGTATTTTTACTTAAATAGACTCGGAATAATTCCAGTAAGTTTCGCTGTCTCGTTAGGGCTCACTAGATGAAATTTAAGAGTCATCTCTCTGAGGCGGGGCTCCACGCAGATCCGGCCGCGACAAAAGGGAGCCCCAGGGACTCCGTATAGCGGGAAAAGGAATTTTTAATTGGCCTTCAAATAAAAGCCCATATAACTTACAACAAAAAAGCTTTCTCACAGCGTAATTCGTTACGGACCGTGGCTTTAACTATTCCTCCAAAAAGTATTTCACCGAAAAAATGCGTTATTTTCTTTTAATTGACACTCACGCGGTCGGGATATCGTATCGTATTTCTCATGAACAGATGCCAGATAAGGCGGCAAACAGTTGGCAGAACGAGAAAAAAATATGGATCTCTTCCATAGTCATAACGGCTTGATAGGCCCTAACGGGCAGTTAAAATGAAAAGTGTGTTCCATTTTAAACTTTATTCATTATACAAAGTTGTTAGTGTAACAGACATTTTACTTTCATATTTTGGAGGAAGCTTTAAACAATTAGACCAGTTGGTGTCGAGTTTTAAGCGTTACTCGTTGTAACGTCCAGTTTACGTGCAATAAGGGGCTGAGATGGGACAGTAAGCTTGGTTATATTAAAGTAGTGGTCAGTTTCATTGCCTGTTTCCTTCTCTGGATCTGAAACACAGTGCATGGGGAACTATGGCGATCTAAAAGACCTAATGCCAAACACTGAAGCTAAAGGCCTTGCCTTCCTTGGACCTGTTACGCAAAAGAAATATCATAATAATATGTTAGAATGTGACATAAGAGTGTAACCAGAGCCAGTGCAGTGTCGTTTTATTTAATATCACACTAATATTATTAATGCGTAAATTTGTATGTTAGTGTGTTTGTTACCTCTTCACGCTGTAACGGCTAAACGGATTTCTTTTTATCCTGTAAAACCATAGATAAACCCGCAGGCTGCAGCTAGTATACACATAAGTGATAGTACTTTATTGCATATTAATGTTTTAGTAGTCCATTTTTAATGAACCAATATCTTTTACAAAGTGCATGTTATTTTAAATTTAAACAGCCGAGATATGAGACCGCATGAAACATCGACATTTGCCGCGGAAGTGAAATATTTAATTTTCGGAAAAATTCTGCCCCTGTATTTTAAAAGTTGACGTGATTTATTAATGTGGGATCGCGAATACCATTTATGCCATTTTGTCGAGATGAGAAGAGACATTTGTGTCACATTCAGGAAACGCCGATGGCAATTTGATTGTCCCTGTTTTCGTAGTTTACCCACGCTAATATTTTGTTAAGGTAAGTAAAGTGAATTTTTCGGTCCCAAAATACACAAGTTTGAGAGATAAATTGAGCAAAGGGGTTACATCGGTAAACATCATAACATAAATATGCTTCTCTGTTACATGAATTTTAACATTAAGCTTTAGCTTGGTATGTTGTAATTTTGAACTTTTATTTAGACCACAATTTTATAATGAAATTCTAACGAAAGATTTTGTCAAGCTTTGTCGGTGGTCCTACACAATTATTAATGACTATCTGCACCCTGCGGTCCACCCGCAGTTTCCCGGGATAAAAAATAACCTATTTAGTTTTCGAGGACTGAAAGAACCTACATACCAAATTTCACCAAAATCAGATCGGTAGTTTTTGCGTGATTGAGTAACAAACATCCATCCATTCATCTATCCATCCCCAGACTTTCACATTATCAATATTAGTAGGACGGAGGATTGAAGGATTTTTTTCCAAGCTTCCAGTTGTTGGGTGTTATATTTTCATTTAGGTATTAAGTATAACAATTTATAACAAGCAACACTTATAAATTCCACAGAATAACTAATAGCACCAGTTACAATAAATAACGCTAACCGAAATATTTAACAACAAATTGATTTATAGGAAAGGTATCAAATCCATGGACTCGGGAGAAAGTTTGATGAAGTAAGTTTCAATACACATTTCCTTTAAATAATATATAAATGGATAAAGTTATTCCTAACTATTTGTGAGATAAAGTATCCTAATGATGTCTGCGAGATACGTTTTTATATTTTGACAGTTGGCTGGAAAAGTTTTTAAATAAATGTTATTTATGAAATAGTCCATTTTTGATCAGGCTTAGGAAGTAATCGTTCGTTCAACCAAATTTCAGTTTGAAATAGAGTTTGCTAGTAAGACAATGTTGAGTATATATTTGGGAATATTTACTCTATCTACATTTAGAGTGAGTGTGGCTCAATGAGAGCACGTGCAACTTTCGATCCGACGCACCCGAGTTCGAATCCCGCTAGCCCCGCACCACTGACTTTCTTAAGTTATGAGCGGATTTTAACACTAGCTCTAAAAACGGTAAAGGAAAACATCGTGAGGAAACCGGCATGTCCAAGAATTTATCACAAACATTCAAGGATATGTGACATCCACCAACCCGCACTGGGCCAGCGTGGTGGATTATGGCCCATACTCTCTCTAGGAGGGAAGGCCCGAGTCCCAGCAGTGGGAACGTGATGGGCTGATGATGATAATGACTCTTCATTTAAAAGCTGCACAGTGAAATAATAGAAATATAAAGCCTTTAATGTTAAGCATTTAAGGACAGAAAATATCAATAAAAAAAATACAATGACAATAATAGAGAAAGAAAATCAGAAAGCACGAAGGAACTGTGGCCTACGAGGCGTTTTCATAGATCGTGTTTTGTTTATTTCTAATCGTGGTCTATCAAGAGTGTGGACTAAGAGGATGCAGCCGATATAACACGTAATATTTTGTACTCTTATGATATTCCCCTGCGCTCACCAATTGTTTTTTGACATCAGCTCGTCCAGCAACCACGCGGCACTCGCTGTCAAATCACGCGTCAAATCACTATATAACAGCAGTTTGAATTGCTTAACAGTCTCGGCGATAATTTCCTCAAAGGGAGAAACACACTTCCGCAGTCGTATTATTTATTATGGAGGTACCAAATGACCTTTGATTCGCAAGAGAACGAAGGCACATGTGCGCGATGTTTAGTGGTTAAATCGTAAACATCACAATAAATATCGATGACGCAGAAAGCTGTTATGTTCAGGCGTACTCCCGAAAAATGTGCACAATATTTACGACGGAAAGACATGCGAGTTTTTTTTTCCGGTTACAAAAAGTTCGACAAGCTCGATGCATGTTATAAATGTTGAATAATCCCTCGTATTTCTTTTTATCTTTTATGTTTACGTTCACCTGGCGTCATTTGGTTAGTGTACCACCGAATCAAAATATTTCAGCTTATTTCACTACAAATAAAAAGTGGCGTACAAAAAACTGACGTAGCAAATTTATTAAAAAAATCAACATTGTTTTCAATGTTTCCGCTAGTAGGTAGATACAAACTCTTTTGTATTAAGCCATTTATCCTAAAAGCCCTTCATAACTTACTAGGTAATACATAATAAACCTCTCAGAAACTTCAAAACATTTTTCTCGCTTTATCATTACGGTATAATTTTATTTCACTGTCTATTTTTACTTTTCGGTCCTTACGCCAACTCCAATTCATATTTCTACCAAAATTATAATAACAAATTAATCCCCGGTCTCGTTCCCCAAAATCCTAGAGGATTTTTTCCTTTTCTTAGTAAGGTATATTAACTGAAGGGTTCAAAAATAACTCGATTATCTGAAGCTTTAAAAATCTTCTTTGACAGTTTAATTTTCTTCAGAGCCCGGTTGTATTTTCCTGTTATAAGTTTAAGCTCATAAAAATATATCTACATTTTTATTGATGGCCAACGATGTCCAATATTATCATAATCCGTCCCTACATAAACTTGGTATTGGAAATTGTTTTTTCCGTATTTAAGGATTGAATCTGTCACAGCCATATGCCGTTTTCATTTTTTTTTTTTAACTTAAGGACGAGACGAGCCTGTCGTTTGCCTGATAGTAAGCAACACGCCTGCCTGTAACAATTGCAGAACCATTATATTATGTATTTATTATATAGGTATGTTATTACATGTGTTATTTTTTTCTGTTGTATGTATAGTATAATATTACTTGTTATGTGTAGTATAGTATTATAGCTTAATGTAATGTTGCGTGTATCTGTCTTGAATAAATGTATTTTCTTTCTTTCTTTATTTCTTTCTTCTTCTTTCACCACCCAGAACTTTATTTTGCAAAATGCTGCGTGGCACTGCACTGCGCTCGTCATCCTGAGACAATTAGCTCTTAAGTCTCATAACGCCCATTAATTTCGCTGGCTACAAAACTGGAACAAAGTTATGATTGCGTACTACTGCTTGGTGGCAGAATAACTGGCAAAGCGGTGGTACTCTCCCTGATGGCCTCTCGCATACGAGAAACCTACTACTTTTCATTACTTTAACGTTGACCATACGATTAGAGATAAACCTAGTTTTGTTTAACTTCCTACTAATATAAATATTATAAATGCGAATGTTTGAGAGGATGGATGGATGGATGTTTGGTACTCAATCACACAAAAACAACTGAACGGATTTTGATGAAATTTGGTATGTAGTTTCTTTAGTAAGTCTTGGAAAAGACTTAGGCAATTTTTTTTCCCGTGAAACCGTGGGTGACACTGCCAGGCGCAGCTAGTTCGAAATAATCCTGATGTAGCTATAGTAACATCATATCGATCTATGATTTCAATAATAATATTTCACACTTTAGACAAATTATTGAAGTAAGTAGGTAACTTTCCTTTTCACCATCATTATTTCCGTCGTAGTTTACTCGTAGCTTCCATCAAAATAGGATCCTAAAGGATACTCAAAAAGAAAGCTATTCAAACGGTATTGATTGAACACTTCAGAACAAAACCACTTCCTTCTCCATTCTATGTAAATTCAGAAAATGCCCTCATCTCGCTCGATTTGCGAGGCTCGAGCTAATCTACCGCCAGTCGGCTACAATTTAATCAAAGTAAACAACGATGCCCGTAATTTATCTGGATTATTTCGCGGGGAACGATAGTAATCGCCTTTTTTCTCCATCTATTCCCTATGCTTATAGGGCTGTTGAGTGGCCGTATCGATATATGGATGTATCTATCGACCCCTTATATTAAACAAGGAGGAGGTTCTCTGTCCGATTGTATTTTTTTTCCTTTTTTTTAAGATTTGTTACCTCATTACTCCGTCATTTCGGATGATATGATGATGATACTGATGGTAACTCATCAGTATCATCGTCATCATATTATCAGGAGATTAAATCAAGAAATTATATTATAAAAGATGAAGAAAACAGAGGCTTCATTATTTAAAGACAGACGCATACGATCAACATTAAATATAGAATATTTCAAAATTAGTTAAAGAAGAGAAGAGATTAGCACAATCTATAAAACATAAATGCACTGTTCCTATGCATATATTTTATATCTACTCAGATATTAGGTATAAAGATGTCGGGTAGGCTTATAAGATAATAGTGCAATTTATTATATGTATGCAATTCAATCAAAAATAAACCATTAACAAAAATCTATGTATTTTTTATGCAAATGAGAAAAAAGACGAGCACCGCAATCGCCTGGTTATGTGTACCTGATGAATGTGATGGGCAAGTAGTTCACCGTTTGGTAGGCGCCAAGCTTGCGCATAACAATTGCAGTGCCACCCAGAACTTTTAATTCCATGCAAATTACTGCGTAGCACTGTATCATCATCGCCCTGATAAGTCAGATATTAAGACTCATATGTTCAGTCATTTCTTACTTCTATATCTAGCTATTTACTAACAAATTTCGGCATGACTATCGATGTTTTTGCTATGATAATGTACATTATTCGATACTTTATCCGATTTATTGCTGCATCCCTATAAGCAGAACGAAATGGGAACCCGTAATGTGTCTCGATTCCCTAGATACGAAGATGATTATTATCTACATAAATGGCAACAAGCTATATAAATAATTCTAGTAGGAAAATGTACGATAATCGAAATAATTTTGTCGAATTACACAGTAAAACATTGGACCATGACTTGCGCTTACACAAAATATATTTAACCGGGATGATCGCGCGATGTATGTAATAAATTTGATTAACGCAGTAAATTAGGTAGGAATACATTTTCCCTCTTTAAATAAAGAGTTTAATCCGGAATCCACAGTAAAGTAGCCGTATGTAAGTTTTAATCACGATGGAGAGATCTGCCTATTTTTCATTGGAATACTCCACCACTGCGGGCCGGGAGCAGGGGAAGAAAGCGCGATTTTAATTGGCTGGTGAAGAATACTTATTATATGAACCCCTTTTACAAATAGGTACTTATACCATACGACAAATATGCGGGATATCCTTCTGATCCTTCTTCCTGCTAATATCTTACTATCCTACTTTGCTTTTCTTTTACTTTATTGCATATTGCCTATTAATATTATAAATGCGAAAGTTTGTAAGGATGGATGTATGGATGGATGGATGGATGGATAGATGGATACATATATGTATCAAGCAAAAATTACTAAAAGGATTTTAATGAAATTTGGTACGTACCTACATAGGTCCTACGAAGTCTAACAAGTTGTGTTTTGTTTTGCTAGTAGTAGTTCATTTTGAGTTAGGTATAAATTTATTTTCTATAGCTACAAATTAGCAAGATACAAATAAGCAGGTGGTTGCTACTTATAGCATTTTTAAGTGACATTCACATGCATAAGCAAGTGTAAATTATATAACGCGTGATACCAGCTCTAAACTTTCTATAGAAAATATATGTTAGGAAATTTCAGTAAACTAAAATTAAAAAAACCCTTAAAAAGTAAAAAACGGCTAAAGTTATTTTGATAAAACATGTCTAACAATTACCACTAGAAAACCACATTTAAATTAAAAAATAAATATCCGAGTTGGTTAACCCGTGTAAGAGCTACGGTGCTACAGACAGACAGACTGACATAGTTAAGAAACATATAATACCCCTCCGTTTTGCGTCGGGGGTCAAAAGTGGAATATTATGTTATGGAGCTATAATATCGTATTGGCATATTCTAACTGTAAGGATATTATAAATTTTATTGAAATAAATAAATGTAGGTAAGTAACAAACGCGTAAGAATGACTGACCGCAAAAGTGTTAAAACTCAAACAAATAAACATCGTGGCACAAATAGGTACATAGTATAACAAACAAAACGGCGCAACTCCTTCAAGTTCGTACCGGGCAATTAAATTATCGTTTAAACTGTTATGCTTCAAGTTCAACGTGAAACAATTAAAAATTTACAATTGTAACTTCACCGTGGCATAAGTAAATTGTGAAAATTAAAATTGTACGTTATAATTTCAACTGTAGGGGAATATTTCGTTATGTAAATATTAAAGGCAGCTCGTTCTTTAACACCTTGCATTGGCCGGGTGGCTATTTCGCCGGAGGTTATGCGAAATTTCGCCGTGATATAAACCGGTGTGAGGTGGCTATCATTTTCATACAGATTTCTGACAGATGGGCAATTAAAGCGACACGTTTGAAAAGCGGCTACCTTTTTGAGGTAAAACAATTAAATACGAGTTTTTTTTTTTGCACTTATTAAATATTATTATGGTTATAATAATTTAATAAATACGGACAATAAGCTAATACTAGATTAGACAATAAGTCACAATTTTATTTAATGTTTTAAATAACTTAAAAACTCTACTGTATACTGTAAGATTATTTTAAAATATTTAACAGAGTGTAAGATATAATTTTGAGTGCAGAATATTATTTTATTTTGTAAGTATTAAATATCGATGTGATTTAATGTCTTGCATTGGCTGGGTGGTTATTTCGCAGTAGGTGGCGCGAAATTTCGTTGTGATATTTATGACTAGTGTGAAATGGCTGATGTTATTTTCATATGGATTTCTGTCTGACAGATCGGTAATTGTAGGAAAACGTTTTTGTACCTTTTTACCTTTTTTTACAAGCTTTTATTTAACTTGCAATGTTTATTTGTATGGGTCAAATTTTGCAAGCTGAATCAGAACCACTTTCTCTTGTCCTACGGAGTTGAAATTTTGCATACTTGTCCAAAGTCCGATGCCAATGCAATATTATGATGACAGCCAGCTGATCTGATGATGGAGACGGAAGATGGACAATGAAACTTCTTGACGGATAATTGTAAACTACTAGTGTTTGAGCTCATTTTAATCTGCTCGCGATTTCGATTACGAATTGAAAGCTTGTCTTAAAATATATAATTGTCAACAAAAAAATATTACACCTTTAGTAATATCTACGAACATTGGTGTAATTGATGATTAAATATTTAATAAAATCCTACATACTTGAAAACAACATCATTAATAAAAAATATATTTTTTATTTGTAAGTATCATTATTTTATTTCACAAATACATATTTCCTCGGAAACTTTATAAATTCCTTTCTAACATCATTATTCCTTCTTTTTACCTTCAAAAAGTCGTCTTCAAAGAGCAATTTCAATAACAAAAGGAAATAACTGAATACACCTCGGCCTAATGAATAATTCTAAGAAAATTATGCAAAACCAATGGGGAGGTTAGGCCCCTCTCAGTTCTAACGAAATGTTTCATTTTAGGTTTGATTTGAGTAGCTAATTAAATCTGAGCTAAGCTGTGCTGGGGTAAATCATTTCTGAATTATAAGAAAGCTGCATTTTATTTTGCAATTGTCGATGGTGAATCTTTCCGCTAATCTTCTATACAGTTCCGTGACTCACTCACTGACTGAAAAACAACGCACAGCCCAAACGACTGAGGATAGAAAGATGAAATTTGGATTCTAAATTCCTTATAGCCATTCCAGCGTTGTGATACAATTACAACATTAAGCTGAGCTCAAACCTTTTCTGGCATCACTGTGCACGGCAACTATCTGCCTACACGGACGCAATAATTATTGTATAGGTACATTGTATTTTGTTGAAGGGCCCGTGTATTTGTGTGTTGTTAGAATAAATAATTTTCTTTCTTTATTTCTTTCTTTCTTTACAGACTGTAAAGGTACGCTACGAAAGGAGTTTACAAAATTTGCCAAAGAGAAAACGGCTGAAACTGCGGGGCGGGCCGGCTATTTAGTGTGGTATTCTAGTATATTAGAATTACAAGGGGGAGGTATTTGGCTAGCAGTAAGACAATATAGGCTAGGAGAATAGAAAATCACAGTTATTATGAGAACTGTCTGAGCTAGAATGACAAGTTCATCGTAGAAAGGATGTTTGAAAGTTTTTATTGTCTAAAGTACGCTGAGTATTGTGCAAGAAATACAGCAGGGTCTCCAGATTGCGGTTTTCTTCGCAATTTGGGGAAAATAATTGGCAAAAGATTTGGTAAGATTTGTTCTGCGTGTGTGATTACCATTATTATAAAATAAATAATTTTGTTATCTTACCTTTTTGCCATCTAGTTCGTGTGTTCCTTGAGCTAATACTTTGTCTACGCTGCTTGGATCGCTAAATGTGATGAATCCAAAGCCCCTGAAACAAAAAATATTCAATTATTAATTACTAGACAATATACACATACACCCTCGCACGCAGACACACTCAACTTCTCTCAAGCTGGTAGAAAGCATAGCTGTTACTGCTCATTTATATTAAGAATAATTGTATAATCCTTTTTTGGCCTTATTTTAAGTTTACTGTTTCTAGTTTTTATTATTATGCTGTTGGATTACCTAAATAAATGAAATAAAATAAATAAATGGGGCTTACAGGACGAACGAATCCATACTGAAGGAACTAATAGTAATCCAAAAACGCTCAAGCGTATATCTTCAAAGAATACAGCAAAATTTCGAACACATTACTTGAAAGCCCTCCGATAACTTGGAGAAGTGACCGGAAAGGTGGAAGGAAAAAGGCCGAGGTGTCGTAGCACAGTCTACGGTGTTCTGACTGTGTCACAACAACTGGACACAAATATTCTATCCGATGCCATTCACTGTGCTAGAGACCGTCAAGAGTAGCGGAGGGTAGTCAAAGACATGTGTGGTCGGAAACATTACGATGCTTTGCATCTGCGAATGACTGAAGGAGGAGGAAAATGAATATAAACTGTTGTAGACAGAAGTCTGTGATAACACTTAAAAAAGCTATACTTAAGATAACCTAGACATGTTATTAAACGATCATAAAAATGTAAATATTACTACCTAAAGCACGCCGCACAATGCCACTTTATATTAACGATAACATGGCATTGTGCGACATACCTCAGTAACCATATAGATAGCGCACATTAATGTACTTTTAAATATTTATATATTTTTTACAGCAGGAAATATAAATTAAATGTCTCTCTATATTTAAGAGTCTCTCTCCCTTTCTCTAGATTTTAGACTACGTATATCTGTAGAACAAAATTTTTATTGTGCTTATTTCTACAATGTTGCACATTGGTATAACTGAACGGGTTGAACTCTTCCGTTATCTTGCCAACAGGTGAAGTAAGAAATTAGAGTGTCTCTCGAGCGACACGCCGATAGGAGCTGTCTCGCTGATTGCGACTCGCCGTGGAGTTTATTTACTTTAAACATCGTTTCCTTGTACTCGTAGTTTCTTTTTTTTATTAAATCGTATTTGCTCTAGATTTTACTATGGATTAAATTTTCCGTAGCTGTGATGTTGGTTTAAACATTGGGAACTTTTTTAACTGTGAAAAACTAAGTTAAATTTTTGGTTAAAAAAGAGATAATTTAAAGCTGTGAAGAAATTAGATTCTGTAATTCTTCATAGGGCTCGATGGTCTAGAGGTAAAGGCGACGGATTGGTATTCTGATAGACACTGATTCGAATCCGGCCCGGGTAAACGAAACGATTTTTGTTTGTTTAATATTTTCATTTACGAAAAGCAAAGTGTAAATAAGTATATCATGTATTCGTCGGATAATTTGTAATAAAAAACCAGGATAATAATTAAATTTTAGTTTAATTTTGCAGAGTCAACATATTTCCACGGTCGCCCGCAATGTTTTATTAACTATTTTTCATAGAAACTCTATAAACAAATCCCAAACGTGCACCCACACGTTTCGAACGTCATAAAGTTAATGGAGAGATAGAATAATACGAATATACCTACCGTCCGGGGATTATGCAAAGATTATTTATATTGAAGTTAATATTTCAAAAAAGTAAATTGAATAATAACACAGCGATTTTCAGTAAGCGGGCGCTGGCCACCGCCACGCGATAAATAATAAAAGCCTTCTCCACTTTAGGACTTGCAAAAATCACAATTTATAGAGCATTTTAATTTCACTTAGCCGATCCATATTTTACATGTGGCGGCTCGCCCGAGCGTGCTCCCAACTCGAATTAATACTAAATTGAAATTGTAAAAATGGAAATACAATTTTCTCGTTGTACTCAGGCTTGGCTGCCTACAGGTGTTGCCAGAAACGTGCTGTAATAACAACACCTTCCTTAATATTTTTAAGTGGAGATTCCTTAAAAGCAGCCCGTTGGAATTCTGTTAGCTACATGTTTATTAATGCAGGAAAAGTTGTTTCTATTACACAGTTATGTACAAAGAGCTAATATTTTAAATTAAATATCAGAGCGGAGAAGCTATGATCTATTTTTTAAACATATAAAACAATTGCGTGACTGACATCAGTTAACCACTGAAGATAAAACTAATTTTGAATTTTAATAAGTGAAGATTTCATTAAAGGCTCGTTAGAATTATGTTAGCCATATATTTATTACTGCAGGAAATTTGGACATATGGATATTCTTAAATGTGTACCTAATGTAGAGGTGCACTAAATGTGATTTTCAAAATTCTTACGGAATAATCGCGGGCAATGACACGGGGCGGGGAAGCCCAGTTTGTATACAATAAACAACAAAGTTTTAATATAATTCCCATCATTTCCATATCATAAAGATTATTAAAATAACAAAATCTGTGCAAAGTAAAATTGTAATATATACGACATGTCCGACAGGTTGGCCTTCCCTCATAAAACACCAAACAACTATATCATTTTGGGTGGAATTACCCGAAAGCTGTCGAGTTCTTTTGACACCGAATTCCGGCATTCTTATCTACAAAGCTTTATGTAAATGTTGGATTAATTTTATTTGCTTTATGCAACAATTTTGACGAGAGCATAATTCAGGTAATTTTCCAACCCTTTTTCATGTGTTTATGTGAATTTAACTTTATACATGCATGTTTGGGAGAGCTTTGACTTTAAATGTCAAACTGAATGAGGGTAAACAAAAATACCTACAGAGAAAATATTTTGTTTATATTGAAACAAATCTTTCGCAAAAATTTATTGAATTACATTTCTTTTTTATGCAACTGACTGATTAGAGGTCGTTTACTTGATGGTAAACTACCTTGCCCATAATAGTTTCAGCGCCACCCATAACATTTTCTGCACTGTACTGCGCTCTTCACCAGAAGTCAAGTGAACATCAACATTAATTAAAATTATTAATTAGCCTATGTATCTTGTTGGTACACAAAAGAGTATCAACACAATATACGTTTATGGAGCTGTTTGTCCAAAGAATGTATTTGATTTTATTTATTTTAATTTAATATTCTTTGACGTGCTCCCGAAAAATATTTGTTGAACAAAACGAAAGCTTGCTAAGCAAAATAACCCCAATCAAATCGCCTAAAGCGAACAATGTAATAAACCTTACAATATAATAAAATCGAAGGCTAACACAATCCTCGATAAATCTCTCTCCGTCGTATTACAGAGGAAACAATTGTTGCTACAGCGTTTGGTATCGTATTAAATCAGCCCAGGTCTTTATAAGATTCATGGGTTAATACACTCACTCATACTCGTATGCGAAAACGTATAGAGTAGGCGCTCGTGTATGGAAATTGAAAATAACGAGGGCCTCCGTTCACACCACGCGTCAAGCCGACTACACTCGCCCGACCAATGTTAATCGACCTCTTTCACACCTTCCAATACCCCGTATCTCGTCTGATCTTCACACCGATACAAGAGACGCGGGAGCTCTCATGATATTGGAAGCACTGCGCCAGCTAGGAGTGGAGAGGTCCTTTACCGAATGGAGTTACGTCCTACTTATCTTTAAGAGGACGCGCCTTATTTTCTTCCTGCAATAGACGCGGACGTCTCAATTCTTCATGTGATGCGCTAATAAGCTTCTCACACGTATTGCATTGATATCAATTTTATTGTCTTTCGTGAATCGGTTTTCGCACTTTTATACATTTTGTGCCGAGACCAAAATCAATTTTAGTGTTATTTAATAACTAGCTTTTGCCCGGGACTTCGTTCGCGTTGACCACTCAAAATTATGTAAATATTGTTAAATTTAAAATTAGTCATTAAATTTGTAAATTTCAAAGGGCATGTAAACAATATCTTCAGCATAACGTTTAATGCAACATTAAGATGTGAGAAAGAGAAGGAATGAATGAGTTACGCATAGGTTAGAAGGAGTAAAAGGATTGTACATTAAAAACGGAACACCACGAAAAGTGTGAAAGAGATGCATAGATGTGGAATAGTACAAGTATGAAAGAGTTAAGTTATTTAGATAACGTGTGAAAGGAATAGTATAATACTTAAGACCTACGTGTAAGCAAGATAGAATAATAAAAGACAATTAAAGTGAACGTTTTGTTTAATTCACCCTTACAACAATTACGGAAGCAAAATATGTGAGAATTCGCTTTTCCTGCATGACTTCGTACGCTTATGTAATAATATCTGCGAAGTCACAGCGCAAACCGCATTAAAATCAAAATATCTTTTGATAGTTTTCGTTTCTATTAATAACAAACAGACAAAAATTCTAAAATCACAGGTTCGTGCTCAGTACCCTCTTGATAGTCGATCTTTGTTAGTTTTTCAAAAATATCTTCAATGTACAGAATTGGGTCTGTTCCATTTTTATAATAGTATAGATATATGTACAAGTACATTACGCTATTCAAATTCACATCTTTAACTTTCTTTCAAAATGATGAATATTTTTGTAAGACTTGCACGACCACTTCTAGATTTTCAGAACTTAAAAAGTTGCATTTCGCAAATAAATACTAGGTTCTTTACATCACTATTTCAATTACAGTGCTCAATTACAATTCGAGTCATTGGAATCATTGTTTCCCGTCTCTCTTCAGCCAGTGGAGCTTAAAACAGATCAGTGTACAAGCGCACCCTTAATTTATGGATGACGAGATTTTGATACCGAAACTCTAGTACAGTAGTTAACCAGTTGCGAAGTTAACTGCCCACCTGTCAGTTACTGCCCCTGTTTGACCGAAAGGGAAGTATTTTAACCCGTTACGGGTTTTTGTTAGTTCAGTTTTACATAAAAGCGCAGTTTTTCAATGAAATTTGAATGGTAACAAAATGAAGTTAAAAGAAATGTGACAGAAGATGGCTTTTTCGTTAGCATAATAGTGTAGGTATACAGTTTTATTAAGTTGATGTTTTAGCACTTAAAGCTTAGTTTACTTGGTGGTAAGTTACTATTATGCGAGAGGCCGTCTAGGTTGGTACCACCGCTTCGCCACCGAGCAGTAGTGCGCAAGCATTACTGTGGTTCGGTTTGAATGGCATCGTAGTCAGCCAAATTACTTGGCATTATGAAAGAAAGAAAGAAAGAAAGAAATAAAACATTTATTTTAACAAAACTGCACACGGTATAACAATGATCACAACACAAGAAAACAAAAAAAAACTATTAATAAATAAAATACTGGGTGCTTGTGTACGAGAATCACTGCCGTGCACAGTGACGTCAAAAAAGACACTTAAGAGCTTCTGTCTCAGGTTGACGAGCGCGGTGCATTGCCGCGTATTATTATGCTTACCATCAGGCGAACACCCTGCTCGTCCCGTAACTCAATTGCATAAAAAGCTATTGAAACCACGCTATGAGAACAGTAACAATATTCACGTCAGTAAAACTGTGATGCTATTGTTAATAACTACATACATACATACTTATAATTTTCAAAATTATTACCGACACTAAGTGCTATTGCTATGTTACGTTCGTATTGACTAATTTCACAGATAATGTTTGTAATACCACTAATGTTAATTTGCACGGTTAATACAAATAGTTATTCGAAATAAACCCATTGTTTTCCACAACGTTGGTCCAGAGACCCAAACTATCGGAGAACTCAAGTGAGGGTGTGTGTGTGTGTGAGGGTGTGTAAGTGTGGAGTCGAAGAAAATAAATATAGGAGAAGCCCAAAACCGCAACGTCAGGAACAAATAGCGGTAACTCTCGCATTCATGGCTCACGGCTGCAGGCCCGGCCTGAAACCGATAGCAATTACTGGCAAAATTAATAACACGCCCCAAATGCTGCTCGCACATTTATACCGCTTATACCATGGATGAGTTAAATGGGAAGACACGTTGCCTTATAATAGTGCACAAAATGGCTCATTTACGACAATGAATTAATTACAAGACAATGAACTAAAGAAAAGACCACTAGAATAACCCTTGCCCTGTACTAGGTTCAATGGACTTAGTATAAGAATGCTATGTAAACATAAATCATCCTCTTGGGCGTGACTAAAACAATGAGAACGAAATTTTATTTAACTAGCTTATATTGCTGAGACGAGTATGTGGCTGACACTCGTGTGCTAGGCCCAATAACATATTTTGGAAATGCCAAACGGCTAAGGTCACTAACTACATTACATTACGCTAAAAATGACAATATCACAAAAATGACTTAATACACGTAGGTCTTATCAAGGTTTTTTTAAAATTTTCTCTTTTTACATCTTATTAGGTCTATTTGTTTCTATACTGTAGTATTTGATACCACTTGGCAGTCATTAAAACTCACTTGCTGCGACGTAAAATCGTGTATAACCCACGGGTTACGTTGTTTTTAATGAACTTATCTGACCTAAACACGTTGTTTATCACGTTGGCGCAAATACACTTAAGTCAGTAAGGTATCTTTGTTGTATCTATCAAAGGTTATCCTACCCACATAGTGCCTCTATATATAATTTTATATCGAGTGCAATATTGTCTCCTTTATTAGCTGGTGGGACAAATGCTGCTGTCGTAATACCGGCCCCGTTCGATTGGCGTTTCTTATTTAATCTTAGCGATAATTAATGGGGTGCGTTTCTGGGATTGACGTGGTCACACATTCTTGAGCTTATTTCCGGGAAATTGTACTGCTTTGTCAACAGCTCCGATATTGGGGCTGGGTGCAAATATGAATGCGATATTAAATTGAATAAATAGCGTGATAGAAGCACCTGCTTCTGTCTGAACATGGAGTTCGGTTCTTAGTTACAGATTTAACATACCAGGACCAATCGTGTTTTAAATTGTTATTAGGACAAAAAATTGCTGAGGCTCAATAACGTATCCTATTGATTGCAGGTTTTAGCTTGAAGTGCGCTAAAAACCTTTGCAGGTACACCAGATATACCAACATGTTAGTCGTCGCCACATGTTTATTAACCGACTTCAAAAAGGAGGAGGCTTACAATTCGACGTTATGTTTTTTTTATTTTTTTTAGTATGTCGGCTGTTTGCCGACAGACGCAGACGGCCCGCCTAATGGTAAGCGGTTACCGTCGCCTATGGACACCTGCAGCACTAGAAACATTGCTGATGCGTTGCCGACCCTTAAGGACTCTATTAATTCCCCTTTTAAAGGTCTCCATGTTGTAGCTCAAAGGAAATACCGACGAAGATAGGTCGTTTCATATCTAACAAGTGCGAGGAAGGAAAGTGCGAATGAAGCGAGTGGTGTGGGAAGTCCAGTTTTGTAAAATGTAGGGGTGAACTTTTTGACGATGGCGCGATGTGCGGTGGTAAAATTGGGAAGGCGGAAGCAGGTCAAAAAGCTCTTCAGAACATTCCCCATTTTCATTTTTTATTATATAATTAGAAAACTGTTAATCAGGTTAACGTTCCTTTTGTGTCATTTTCAATCAATATATAGGTAAGTGGTAGAGTTCAGGTGCTAGATAAATTACTACCTCGGCACTCTACCATGAAAAATAAAGCAAACATTTCTGATAAGTTTAACTTTTGAGTTTAGATGATAAGCAACCAAAATGCGGCTAAATTAAGTTGATCTACCGGTCGCAATTTTGGCAAGCCGAATTATAATCGACTATGCAATTTGTAACGCAAACAATATCGTATCCAGCTTCTCTATTACGTTACATAAATTGTCCGCCATCGAAATAGTGTAGATTAAATTACGCCCTCCCTGTTTTGGGGGTATGGGCATATATTATCTGCTCCCTGTGACGTCACAGGATAATTAACGCTAATACGCTTTTGGGTATTAAAACCGTGTTTAGTGTATGATTTTCGCGATTAGATCATTGGTGGTATATGTGGAATGATAATGTCGGTGCTGGTTAACGGGTCGATATAAATAAACGATTCTATATTCCGTACGCATTTTAATTTTAAAAATGCAAATTTATCTTCTAATCTAAAAAGATATGAATCACAAATGATCAATTACAATGTATTGCAATTGTATAACCTTTTTTTTTTTTCAAATTTACTTTACATTTTGTTTGCATTGCCTTATAAAACTCCACAGTACACCGAGGTTAACTGGAAGATAATGCTTAGTAGCTAGCATTAAGTTCGCCTATGTACCTATAAATTTGTTTGTGCAATAAAGAATTTTCTATGTATCTAATTACATAAAAAATAACGATAATAAAGTCATAAAAGTACTCTATAAGCTTGTATTGTAATGATAAAAAACATGATCACATTGCACTAAAATTGTAAAGGAAAAATTTTTTTGTTAACATTTTCACACAAATTACCTAATCTTCCTCAGGCTTACCGAACGTAGCGATTTTTCTCATTCATTTTTTATCTCTCCGACCTCACGTCAAACCCGCTTTTCCGTGCAACTAATCACGATACAAAATATTCTCCAGCGGAATTAAGTAATCCAATAATTAATCTAAATGGACCGTACAGGCGAATGGTTCAAAACAATCAGCCCTGCCACAAAATACGCGCAGTAAATGAAGTGAATGCCCGCCTCCGGGGATCCCTGATAAATTAAATTGATTAGAATCCCGATGTTGCCCGATGTAGGCACAAAAATAAAGCCAAATGAAAAATAACACGTCTGTGCTTGGATTCTGTGCTTGCGTTACTTCTTGATCGATTGTTATGATGTCTTGTTGTATATTAAGTGTATTTGAATAGAGTTAATCTTTTATGGTTACTAGAAGAATCTAGATATTAATGTTTGCCTTGGTTTTGTTTAAGGTCGAAAGATATGCCTGCTATTACGCGATCAAATTATTGCTTTAAAATACTGTCCAAAATTTTTATCGGCAAAAATTATAATTACATTACGAAATATTATATTGCAGACCCAATTTCACGACCCTATATGGCTCTCCAAATTAAATATTATTAAAATATTTTATATAAACGGGCAACGAGATAAAATTCATTTAATACCAACATAACCAACGTACCAGAAATTCAAGCCAAAAGTTTTAACATAATTATTCCACCTTGATTAAATGTAATATCGTATGATGGCATACATTCAAGAAAACGTCGCTTAAATTTTCTTTACAGGCGCTTCCCGAGAAACCGGGAGTTCGGGTGAGCTTTAACTGGCGATTAAAATTTAAGCCCGAATTTAGACGGCCTAATCTCGTCGTTGCGTCGCTTCAGTGCATTTTGCGACCTGACGCAAATAAAAGACAATAGGTTTGGCGTAATTTTGTATAACGATAGCGGAGTACCTAGACGTCGCATCTATCGCTCAGACAGAGCGTGTTGGCGGGTAGTTGGCTGTCGCAAACCGTTGCTGTATGTCGCTCCAACTGAGTCTTATCAGTCTGAACACACGCCTTGTTTATTTATTACCAACCTAGTACCCTAGCTATAGTTTCGCAAGTGTTAGTTACAAGTTTGGCTGCGATGTTTGAACTGTATGATGCCAGCTGTCACATTCGCCGGAATATTATAGTCGTTGTTTGTCTACAGCTAAGTGACATTGTGTGTAATTACCTTCGTAACTAATTAGCAAACAGAAATGTTGGAGTACATACAAATTCGATTAGTGTTGAATGGGGATGGTAGGCGTATTAATGACAATGCATGTCGGATGTTGGTTTGGCGAGTGCTTTTGTTTTGGCAATGTTTGAACTATTGACGTTGTCTATTAGCTTTCATTTGAGGGTTTGAAATTCAGATTCGAAAATCCTATTTAACTTACCATAAATTAAGTCAAAACTACTAACGTTTGTGCCTACAATTTAGCTTTAAAGTTATTCATATTCAGAATAGCGATTTATCTTCCAAGGATGTTCTTAGTTTCACAATCACATTACAATATTAAACAATCATAGTGCTATAAGTACATACAACATTAAACTGCTGCATATACCTACTGTGTGAAACTCATGAAAATATTTCATAGTGACATTGATTTCTCTATTTATATTTATTTAATTTTATTTTATTCTCAAAGGGTAACTAACAGCTAGGATCTTAAATAACAGAGTTTATAATAATGTGTAAAGATAGCTAATTATAAGTTACCACAAATAAATATTTTGTAAATATAACACTTACAAGAATGTTTTAAAATGATCACATAGACGGAGGAACACAACAATAAAAGGTTGTCCAGTTTATCGTTTTTAAGCTCAAAATTGTAAGTACTTTTTCTTATAGAAGTATGCGCACTATATACACTTCCTATTTTATTTATTTTCATTTTATTATATTATCAAAAGCTAACAGCTAGGATTATAAGCAACAGACTTTATAATAAAAGGTACAGATCGCAAAGTATAAGTTACCACAAATAAGTATGTTGTTATGGTCACATAGACTTAGATATTCAGATCATTTTACAAAAATGAGAACTGCCAAGATTTCTGAAACCTTTTTTATTACATAAAAAACTAACGTACAAGAAAAAAGAAAATCCCGTTTCATAAATTTCACCCTTTCGCCATTATCAAAAGTTTATTTGTCAACAATGGGGTGTGAAATAATTGTAATCAGTAATTGTAAAGGTTTCTTTTGTATTTCAGTTCCAACAGGCATTGTATTTTCACATTGCGTCTTTGTTTAACTAAATAATATATATTAAAGGGTACTTTTTTTAAGTTTCGTTCGCACCTTTTTAAAGGCACGGTAGGTAGTAACAAGAAAAACATTTTTTACGAACTTTATGTGTTTGGTTAGAGATAGGTACATAATTTTAGTTAACTTTTATGTCAACTTATTATTCTAAATTGCAGTTATGAGTTTAAGCATGCCTTCATTAAAGGCATTTTATTATTTACTAGCTGCGACCAACGGTTTCCCGGGATAAAAAGTAGCCTATGTGGTAATTTGAGACAAATCCGGTGAGCCGTTTTAGCGTGAAGAAGTAACAAGCACACTTACACACGACATATAAACATTGCATTAATTATAAAATTATTAAATCAAATCAAATCAATTGTTTATTTACAAGAATACATACAATAAAGGTCTTAAAACTAATTACAACAGTCAAGCATTCAGCCTGCAAGCAAGCGTGCAAATATTATGTCAATTCTCTAATTACTATAAAATGTATTTAAAATAATAATTGTATTTAATTTAATTGTATTAATTTAATTTCATTCTCGATTAAAATATTCTATCATGCTATAAAAACAATTGTCCATTAAATAATTATTAAGTCCAGTTTTGAAAGCATTGCCCTGCAACGATTTTATATTGTCGGGTAGTTTATTATACACTAGTATACACATATTAAAAACATTTTTTTCATATATATATTTACGGCAAGGAGGTCGATATAGTAAGTTTTTAAACTTGCTTTTTGTCTAATTAAAACTTCATTGCGATTTGTAAAATAATTTGAATGTGTTCTAACAAAAATGCATACGTCTCTTATATACATGCATGGAGTGGGATTAGAGTGATGTGATTAGTGTGATTGTCATTATAGTAGGACCTCTCCATCAAAAGGTTGCCAGAAAGAGATCTTCTCTAGCCACACATTATAACATTTGCAAAACTGTAATTTCTAATATCTTTTCCTTGATTCTTATTATATTTATATGAAGCATTAACGAATGCGAAGCGTAAAACTCAAACAAAGATTTTCGAAAAGAAAATATACGACCACTGGCTGGGACTCGAACCCGCAACCCAATCTTCCCTCATCGCCGGACGCTCTAGTAACTGAGCTACGGTGGTGACCAACTCGAGTGTCGAGTGGATTTTTTCTTCCGTTATTTACTCGTCTTAAGGGTGACGTGATATTTTCTTTGTATTTTTTTGTAATTGTACACATCACAGATGTAATCTCTCTAATATAGATGAGTTAGACGTTACTTCACTACGCCGCCGTTCAACAATAAAAAATAATAACTATACATGTTTTGAATAACGCTTTCAGTTGGACGTATATGTCAGTGAACTAGATGGAAGATGACAATAAAGCTGGTCCAAAAACAGTACCTAGATGATCGTCGTCAAGAGTAGGGTACTTCAGAATGTCTCCTATTCCATCTAATAACGCGATATTGAAAGGGAGACTAACAATCAAGAGAATGACTCAATTTAGTAGACCGGTGAGCAAAATGTAGCTGCATTTTCTGCGGTAGGAATTGTTCTTCTACTTCTCTCGTGTGGGTAAGTGGCTAAACCATCTTATCTTTATCTTTCTTTATCTTTTATTTCAATCAATTTCAATGAGAATCCAGTTGCCCGACAAATTTACAAAGCGAGATTGTGCTATGAATCGTTATGTATACGCCCAATCTATTCAATTTTACTGTGTAATAAGGCTCTTATTGAAATTGATTGAAATAAAAAATACATGATCGCCCTGCAGGTGTCGGAGTTTTCAGACCGCCTGAAGGCCTCCGACATGGCCTAACGATTGTTGTCCTAAGACAACAACCGGGACCAACGGCTTAAAGTGCCCTCCGAAGCAAAGTAGCGTTAATTAAAAATGTTAAACAAATATCATTCATGTTAGCTTAGTCAATATCATTAAATAACAACATAGCATTGAATTCACATGCCATTATTATTGCACTGGCCATAATTCCACGTGATATTATTTGTTTACGTAATAGGTATGGTCATTGTTTGTTAAGCTCGAACAAGGATGTAGCGATAGAGGGCACTGTTTGCTCAGTTAATAATTACTTAGGCCTTGCATAGCTTTATGTAAAATATGTATCTCTCACCTGAGCTATTCTTTAGTTATCATCATCAGCCCATCACGTTCCTTCTGTTGGGACACGGGCCTTTTCTCATAGAGAGAGTATGGGCCATAATCCATCACGCTGGCCCAGTGCGGGTTGGTGGATGTCACATGTCCTTGAATTTTTGTGATAAATTCTTGGATATGCCGGTTTTCTCACGATGTTTTCCTTCACCGTTCTTAGAGCTAGTGTTAAATCCGCACATAACTTAAGAAAGTCAGTGGTGCGGGGCCAGCGAGATTCGAACTCGGATGTGTCGGTGATCCACACTCGCTCTTCTTTCTTTAGTTATATGTTGTACAAACTTACTCGATTGACTAGTGCCTCCGGAGTTAAAAATATGAATAAAATATATTCGTCGTCAAACGTAAACCCATTTACAAACAAAAATAGAGAATAACTGGAAAAGCGGTGGGACCAGGCCAGACGACCTCTCTTCATATACGACAGTACGTGTTCACAAATATTACTTAACTCATCAGTATCACTGTAAAGGTTTTTGTGATTATACACGCAAGCTAGCTTCAGTCAGAGTCAGCTTATTTTTTTATGAGTATATGCCAAAATTGAAAAAAGAACTTTTGAACTTGAACTTGAACCTGATACTTAGGTGCCATAGAGCCGTGTTTTGCAAAATCTTATGCAGCACCGCACTGCACTTGTCCGGTTGTTCCCATTAGTTCGATTCATTTGTTCGATCGTCGAACTAGTGAGACATTTTTTTCTAATTAGTTCGATTAAAACAAGATCGACAAAGTCAAAATCAAAGTCAAAGTCAAATATCATTTATTAACTAGGCACAAAAGTGCACTTTTAAAGGTCATAAACACATGATACAAATAAAATATGTTAAAAATTGTAACTTATGTTAACATGACTTTGAAAAAAACTTAGTCGAAAAAATGAGAAAAAAAAGTCTCACTAGTTCGACGATCGAACAAATGAATCGAACTAGTGGAAAATAATCCACTTCTCACCCTTACACAAAAATGAAATAGTTCTATTTTCACTTGTCATCCTAAAACCTTCTTCAAAAAAGTTCTTCAATATAAAGTCTCTACATTTTTTTAGTGGGTCAACAATTTGCGAGTCAACGGCAACGGGTTATCAACCTCAGCATATAGTCAAAAGGGTTATCTACACACGAACACTATACTGTCTTTCTAAAGATTATATTATTAAGTACATTATTTTATCTTCCAACTCAGCTGCATTCCACCTAGCACCTGCCGCGACATGCGGCGCCGTGTGTCGTTATACTTTGTCGATATAAACTCGGCTACTGTTTAGCGTAATTAATTAGTGGCAAGTTAACGGAAAGCTCTCATATTCTAGATTATTCAGCTGCAATTATGGCACATGCACTGTATTCGATCTAGAAATATGCTGTGCTATTTACTACTGTATCGGTATAGGTAAAGAAAAAAATTCTGGAGTGTGATTCTTGAATCCAATCGATGATCTTGAATTAAAAAACGACAAAGAAATCAATATGAAATATTATTTTAATTACTAGCTGCGCCCAGTGGTTTCACCCGTGGGACCCCGGGATAAAAAGTATCTATGTCCTTTTCCAGGACCTAAAGTACCTACATACCATTCGTACAAAACGTTTTGGTTCCACATTTATAGTGCGTACTGCTAAGGAATGGAACTCATTGCCGTCTTCTCTGTTTCCTGATAACTACAATCTGGGTATCTTCAAGGCCAGAGTGAATAGGTATCTTCTAGATCTACGAGCTCCATCTTCGGCCACATCGTCGCTTAACACCAGGCGAGATGGTGGTCAAACGTAGGCCTATATTTTGTAAAAAAAAAAAAAAATTTGATCAATTTGTTCCGTAGTTTTTGCGTGATTGAGTAACAAACATCCATCCATCCATCCATCCATCCATCCATCCATCCATCCATCCATCCATCCATCCATCCATTCATCCATCCATCCATCCATCCATCCATCCATCCATCCATCCATCCATCCATCCATCCATCCATCCATCCATCCTCACAAACTTTCGCATTTATAATACTAGTAGAACACGAAGCACTAGTAGGACGTAGGACTAGTAAGATTAGTAGGATAGTTATTGCAATATTTTTGCTTTAAAAAATTTCAGGATTTAATATAGCATACCAGTTGTCCGAGGCGCACCGATTGCCTACTCCGTCCTTGAACTTATTTTAGAACTTAAAATTGAGTCTAGAAAGTCTGTAGTACTTCAATGGATCCCTTCTCATTGTGACGTTGGAGATAATGATAAAGTTGATTTACTTGCTAAACAAGCTTGTAATGATGGTGTGGAATATGTTATGCTTCCATGTTTTACTGAATGTATTTATTTAATAAGAAATCAGTGTTATAATCTATGGTCTGAATACTTTGATGAACCTTCCAAGGAAAAGGGGATCTGGTATAAGACCGTTCAGCCGCATCCTCCAAAGATACCTTGAATTGATAATAGTACATTAAATAGAATGGACATGGTTGCAGCCTTGAGACTTCGTTCCGGACATATCCCTTCGAAAAAATTCGCCTTTTTCATGCGCAAGGCTCTATCTCCAAATTGTCCCGACTGTGGAGTTCCAGAGGATATTTACCATATTCTCATGGAATGTGTGCGGAACGAGATCTTTCGGAGAAGTTCTGTCCTAGACCTAATGCAAGTAGGCGACTGTAATATTGTTTTGGCCTATCCGTTATCGGATAAAGCCAAAGCTCTTTATAAATTATATAGAATAGGTATGCAATGTTCGACACAGTAGATGTTGAACATTGCATATTTATCGATATTTATGTCTAGTAATAAATAATTTAAGGTTAATAATAATATATGGTTGATTTTGTTAACTGAGCGGCATAATCGCATAGCGACTAAGCTCATTAAATAAAGAAAAAAAATATATATAGCATACCAGTGATTTCGAATACGAGGGGATTTCTAATACCACTAGTAATTAATGTCACTGCTGACTCTTATTGTCACGTGTTCAAAAATCGCCCCTGGTCGCCTTGAGTTCATTAAACATAAAAATATCGTGTCCTAAAGTTTTTATCAGAAATATTACCCTGAAAAAAACCATCAGAACTGAAAGTATGAAGGGAAAGCTTTCACTTGCAGCAGGCCCATAACACACACTGTTCGAGCGGCATAATTGTATCAATGGCTTAACTTATTTATTAAAATTATAAAAACAAGACTGTTGAACAATAAATAAGGGTCATGACGGTCAATCTTTTTCAGTAAGATTCTGGAACGACGTTTCACAGAAAGATTCTTATACGACGTTTTTATAAATTGGAAAAAATAATTGTACTACCTATTTCTTACTTTTCATTTTGGGTCCATCTTATTCAGTATTGTGTTAAGAGACTTAGAATAGAGTAGCTTTCCGTTTCAAAGTAATACTCAAACCGCTAGATTAGCAGACGGTTCAAAGTTATTCGTAGCTCTATAACAAGCATATTTTGATATACCGAAATTGAATAGCGAGCGCAGTACTTCCGCTGGACTCCGTTGCACTAAGCACTATCTAAATCGTACCCCCGTAAGGACTGGGAGCTCCGACATTATTCCGTTTCGCCAAAATACATTAGGCTATAGTTAGCCATTAGGAACGTATTATTTGACCAGCCAGAGGTGGCGTGCTACCGGACCGTTCCACCATAGCTAAATTTACAGATACTCCTACCTACCGTGATACCAGACGGTCCGATATTAAAACGTCTGCAGCTTTTGTGGAGGAAACTAACTGGAACCGTTTAGAGCGAGATCCTCGACGTCGACGGCAAAGATAAAAGTTTATGAGTTATACATAAAACGATTTTCAAATCATATTTATGAGTCGTCCGAACATCTGCAGGCCGGTTTGCGAGGAAATTGAAACCGTCGAGTGCATAGCGTTTTCATGAACAATTTAAGTTGGTATTGTGCTCAGGGCGCCGCGTACGATGCGCTTTTTGCGACGGTCAGCGGATACCGCCAAGTTTATTGTTGTTCTCTGCGTGCCGCCCCTTCGTGTCCTTTGCGGTAATGTTAGCGCAGTTATACTTAGTGAACTTTCGCTGCTCTTTAAGATAATTGAAACAAAAAGAGATCTTGCAAGTACGTAGTAGGTATCACTCGCGTTATACCTTCCAATGACGCACGTTTAAGCGTACAGTTTTGTAATCTTGAAATCAATATTCACGCTTAAGACGATTGGATCTTTTTGCCAACTTACCTTCTAACATAAATTGAAACCCAATTTCAAGTTTATTTTCCTCTTGTCTTTTACCTCGTTTCGGCAGGTAAAAACAAAGGAAAAAGAACCTCCAAACCTATTGCCTAGTTCACACAACATTCACGCATGTGCTCATTACAGATAATCTTTAGTAGGTACCGATGTAGATGCGAAGGAACGGGCCATCGTCGCGCCACTGTGTGGCGGAGTCAGCAAAACTCGAGAGTAATTTAATTTGCATAGGTGCTAAGGGAAAAGCGGTGGCGGAGGAAACATCGATTTATGTATTTAAGAAATACTCTTAAAATAATGTTACACATTCTTTCGAATAATTTTTGTTAAATACCGACGTAACTATTAAGGAACAAGACATTGAGGTCTATCTTATATTGTCTCTGTTGGTCAGAAATTTATAGAAATCATATTCGCGAACATAATATTATTCAAATACCACGAGAGATTAATAGCCAAAATAATTTCTAAATTGTCGCTCATTCCTATTAAATTAAAAAAAATACAATTTGTAGTTTGGTACTTGAATTAGATATTATGAATAAAAATATGTTAAAATATAATTATGTATTGTATACATATGCAAAGTAAAAGAATGAGCCATGGTTGCTACGTGGCAGAGTCAGCAAACCCCTACAGTAATTTAATTTGCAATGAGTCTGAGGCAGAAGCGGTAGAGGGAGCGGAAAGCGGAAAAGGCATGATTTGATTTGTCTGGCGCTCTTGATTGTAATGTCCTTTGAAATGTTTTTGTTTGCATTAGATGATTTAAAATAAATACTTTTATAAGGATCCTTAAAAACGATTAACTTTTCACTGTAAAACAGTAACACTGTTAAATTTAATATATACCTACGCAGGTACAGTCAAAAAATAAAAAAGACGTGTGGCACTCGGAGACTGCCGCGGTAAAGCTATTGCATAGCATTTTTTATCAACTTATGCAATTATAATTATTTATTTATGCAGTATTTTTTACGCCGATACAACCAATGCCACCTAGAGGCGAGTTGCTGAACTAAAGAGACAAGCGTGATATTTCAAAAAGTCATTAAAGTTCTGCTATTCATCGATAGATGGCAAAACTAAAAAGTATCAGCGCTGTGGCGGTCGGAGTGGGGGGTGTTAGGTTATTTTCGTTACGGAATTTCTGGATTCGGTCTCCACGCTCAAGGCCCGCGATAGAAGCTATGCAATAGCTTAAAAATAAAAATCAAAATCTATTTAATCATTTTGGCATCACAGACGTACTTATGAACGTAACACAATGACTCTACCACTTTATCAGAAAAAGAACCAGAGAAGATACGGCAAAAAACTTAGGGGCGTTTTTTTTAAGATTTTTTACAATAGTGCTCGCAAAAAAGAAATTTATCGTACTATTTATTAAAAATATAATATATATAATTTACTGCTCTATTTTTGCCACTACGCATTTGTAAAAATATATGACAGTTTTACCAGTAAAATAATGCTCTATGTTTAAAACTTATTATCCAAAATTCACTGCAGCATGAATGCAGGACATTTTATTTTAGTTGTTCTCTCTCCTAATAAAATTGATATTTCTTCACTTGAAAGTTTATAAAATTAATATGATTTTATGCGCATTATAGTAACTTTATTTCGCGACCCTCGCAGCATCGTATCGCATTGCTCGTCACGCTCGACGAGTTAAAGTTTTCTATTGCAGCTAAAACGTTTCTCAAAACGCATTAGTCAAACTATTGCAACTGAGTATGATATCAAACTTTCGATCGTATCCCAGCTATTTAAAGTTTACAATGGTTTAAACTTAATCTTGCGTGAACTTGGACGTATTCCATGCGATATCATGCTTTACTTCCGTATTTGCAGCATGTTTTTCCACTTTTTTGAAGGTCAAACTTCTCTGTACATAACGTTAATGACATACTATTTGTTCCGTTCCCACATTGTGCGTTGACATTTTCAGAGACTTCGTAGCCGTTCTAAGATATTCACTTAATTAAAATAAACACTGACGACAAAATAAGTAGGTTCTTAAATTCACAGCAAAAGAAGCACCCGCAATCATACTAATATTAACCGTAAGAGGCCATTGGTGAAAATGAAACGCTCCTTTAATTTTCTCGAAATCACCCGAGCTCGATCTCGGTTTTAATTCGACAAGGAGGAGCTAGCAATCAAAAGAACTAACGGCGCTCCAACGAGGCATTTCCATACGCGAGGGGGGCTTGCGAACGACACGGTATTAGTTCGCAACTGATTACATTCCTCGCCGCCTCCTGCAAACGACTCACAATGAAGTAGCGACGAATAAACTTCATTACGCCGAGTTAAGCATGGGAAATTATAAGGAGGAATTATCTTCGAATGGCGGCGGTAGCACGTACGCGAACACTTCGGGATTATAGCCTAAGGCTGTCGTAGGACACGTCGCCGTCGCCGACGCCGGCCCGGCTCATTGTCGCGAGCTCGCATTATACGAGCCGGTGCTAATACGAACCTGGAATATTCTCTATATTCGATTTGGTGAGGCAGAGAGAGGTAGAGCGCAGGTTTTCCACTTTGTGAAATTGGGTTCGGACGCCACGAGCTGACGAAGTGCGAGATTCCTAGAGAAAAGTAAATAGTGGTCCGGTAGAAGGCTCTGCCGGAGGAGATTTAGATCAGTCTTCGTCTCGCACTAAACGCTACTCTTTTGAGAGATTTTCCATCTTTGCGGAAGCTTGTAGACGGATTGTATTGGATGTCGAAATTGAAGGCTGCAGCAAATTTTGTGAAACGATGTTTGGTTTATCTAGTTTGCTTTTGCTACGTCGCTATTTGGCCATTAGCTATGTAAAGTCCTACAAAATACAACCTTATTTTGTTGCTCTTTGCTTCAAGTTTTTCTGAAACTACAAAGATCCTCTAAAACTTCTAAGCGGAGGTCCAAAATTAATCAAAGTTCCTTTTCATCAATGTGACTTAATCAAGCTAATCTATTATCCGAATGTGCTCCATATTCGTAAGTAAGTTGAACTTCGTGAACTAGGCGCACGGAGAACAATGTTTGTCAACGTTCAGTTATCGTGTTTACCGCTGCAAAATAAGTTTTAATTAATGGATTGGCACTTGGAGAGACGCGTAAAGGCCAGAGGGACACCATTCTATTACGGACGCGTCAACTGGACACCGCCGACCTTTGTGGGATGAGACTACGCTTAATTAATATATTTAACAACAACAATTTTTCACAACAAAGTTGTTTTTTAATGCTCACATCGGGGAACGAACGCAAATAACCAGACGAGAGAAACGTTCTGTAACAAAAGGTCTTACATTCTGTTCGTATATATATGGACTATTGGACGTTTCACGCACCATTGGTCGAAAGGGTAAATAAAACTATTCGTACCACTGGTTTTATTGCAGGTATAATTCTATATGTTTTTATGTAAAATCGATAGGAAAGAGCAGAAAAGCGTAAGAAAAACAATTTGCCAACATAACTAATAACAGGAAGTCACCTCGTTACTCACAAGTGAATGGTAGGTCGGCAATCTCGCGAAGGCGCCCTCCACTTCTCGACTTAATGAATGAGAATAATTTTGCCAAAATACTTCGGAGAGACGGGACACACGCCCCGGGAATTTTTCAATTTGCAACTGACATAATGTAATAAGAGTTACACCGTGAGATGCCGGAGTAACGTAATTAATAACCTGTGAAATATTACCTGTTACAATGAATTTAGAGCATAAAAGTTGAGTGATAAATTTAAATAACAAGGCGGGCTTGTGCCGGAAGTGCTCGGGAATGCCCGAAATACTTATGAATAGTTTGTCCGGGTTGATAATTGGGTGTGTCGGCGAGTACAGGAATCGCAAGTTTGTATTCCGAGCCTAATGAACGCGTGAACGCGAAATAACTTCGCAAAAGCTTGAATAATGTATGTTTTAACGAGATGTTTTTCTTCAGCGAATCTCATTAACCCACTTTCTGATTGTGTGAATGTAAACTTTGGCAAGTTCTTATTCTTTAGTGAGCGGAATCTTTTATGAGTTCAGCAAATTAAATCACCTCCAAATTAAGCCCCTCGTCGGAATCCGATTCAAAACAAATGTAAATTTGTAATAACCGAACGCGGTCGCGGCTGTGTATTCTTATTGTTTGCAAAACAATAAAGGTTCTTATATTTAATCCGGTCTTACATAATCGGGTACAGATGACTGGCTAAAATCGAATTCCCTTTATTACTACCATAAAATTTACCGATATTATCTCAAGCGGGCCAACCGGGCTATAAAAGTAATCCTTCTATTTTAATGGCCCTCCAACCTGCGGGATGCAACAATGTGTCCAATTTGCTCCCGAACGAACCCCTTTTCCTATCGTGATTGTAGATACTCTATAACATTTTTATTTGCATGTAATGTTCTATTTACTCGAAGTTTTATAATTTTACGCATAATCTTTCACTCATAAAGCCAGGCTGACAAATTTAGACAAAACCAGAGAATTGGCATAATTTGCTAGAATGTTTTGTAATATAATATTAACAACGGGTCTATTCGCGCACAATTTTAAAATCAAACTAGCATCCCGACGCTGATACCCACCTCTCCAGTCTTCTGGTGGCCACGATCAATGAAACTTTATCAAAACGTCGAGATTAGTCAAAATGTTATTTTTATTATAAAATTCTGCGCGAATAGACCCGATAATATCATAAAACATGAGTACAATTCGCGAAAGTTTAAAAATTGCCTTTGTTAGAATGATCAACAAAATAAATTAGTTCGAGAACATGTTAAAAACCGATATATTATTAAATTCTGTTAAAGAGTACAAGTTAGGGTTCTGCTCAAGATTATTAGCACGTATATGCGTAGAAAACACCAGCAATAAACCGTTACAAGATGTTACATGAAGATGTAAAATGTTTTTCTGCACAACTAGAACCAATATAGCATTTTAAATATTCACATAAAATCCTTCGCCTGGCGTTGTTTAATCGGCGCGTTAAATTCGAGAAAAGTCGAGAATACATCAAATATTAACACAGCTCGAGCGTTGTTTCGACAAATGGGATAATATCGCTCTCATGCATCTAAATCTAAACCCGCTTATTCTCGCATAAAACTAAACAATGTGTGTGTTTATTAAAATGTATCTCACAATCGGTAAGTTTCGTATTTTGTGGAGAATAAGTCCAGGTGTCAGGTCCAACAAATAATTCCAGGTGAATTATATGTTCTGTATTGAAAATCGGGTGACCCGAAATCGTTTCTTGTTCTCAGATCCCCCTCGAATCGCCATTAATCAAGTGGAACTCTGAAGTTTCACGCCACCTCCCGAATCTAATTTCGCAAACAAAGAAAACGAAAACCTGTCTACCTTTATCAATCAAAACTGTTTGAAAATTCTATTCCGTTAGTTCCCTAGCAGTCATGCAGGGGAGACAATTGGAAAAATGTATCACGAATAAAAAGTCGTATCGGAATGTAATATCGGAGCACACGGCCCGAAATATTTTTGTCAAGTGAAAATAAAGGGTCGGGGAAATACAGTGACAGGTTGTGAGCGGACAGTGGTCATCCAAAATGGGCACAAGTTTCGAATAAATAAACCCGGGAGCAAATAACGACGTCACCTTCCACGTGCGCCGGGCTGTCACTAAATAGAGCACCTGTTATTATATGACACATTTCTGACATAGAAATCCCGCCATTGTTAATCTCGTAGAAGCGTCTCAGTTGGGAACTTTTGTTACATACAAGACTTTGTATTGCCTCTTTCGAGTGGACATCACGGGGGTCTTAACGACAAGCTCAGAATTTATGACCGCCCCTTGATTGTGCCGTACCTACCTATTGCTAATTTTATTGCAAGCCGGAAGTTTTGTATGTAAGATTTATAATGCTCTATGTCGATACAGTCAGGTTTATGTCTTTTCAATATCGCTATAAAAAGGTAATAGGAGCGCGAGTTCGTTCGAGATTATTTTATTGCGTTTGCTGACAACATCAATGCGAGGGAGAACGACAAAAGTTGGCTAAGGCTTATATTACGCAGGCCTACAACAGCGAAGTTTGCATTAAGCGTGACAGGTGGTATTCCAATCTACGTTTACGATTGAGGATTCCGTCGAAAGCTCAAAGTATTTTTACGATTTTTATTTTCATTGAAAACTTTAATGATTAAATTGGGTAGTTAACCAAGTTCTGCGAAGTCGTTATGAGGCCTCGCCGGAATAAATTTCCTTTTGGGTAAAAAACTTCTGAATTAGTTACAAAAGCATCTAAGACGATTTCAAAGTGATTCTAATTCGTTAAATCTACGCCTTTTGATAACAATTCAGTATTATTTTTTCTCTGAGTGGGGCTGCTTTTTTACTTGTAAAAGTACTTCACATTTTTGACTTTTATTTTTCTTCAGAATTATCATAACGAAAACGCTCTTTACACTACTACTACAAAATTCAATTCATAAACCCCTTTTTAGTAGAAACAGATTGACAAACTAAAAGGGGTGGCACGGTTACGAGTGAAGAAAAGTATTCCTCTTCCGCATTTCCATCGCATTTGACTAAACAAACATATCAGGCCCAAGCCACTATTCGCGACTTCATTGACTTCTCGCACTGTGGAAAAAAGCAATTTCGACCGAGTCTTTTATCTGTGGTTGGCATATTAAGGAAGCAATATTATGCAGATTGGAGCTGTGAAAATCTAAGCTATTAGTGCAGCAGAGCAGTCATTATTATTACCCTCATTTAAGTATTTATGTTTAGTTTCTTGCTCACTTATTTTTAAACAAATAATAGACTTATTAATTAATGCAATTTTCACTAGATTCAACATTGTACGTTGTATTTATCTAATATATATATAATGTCAGGTGTCTATCAAATATGATCTATTTAAAAAAAGTCTTATCTTTCGAATATGAGATATTTAAACGGAGACAGACTAATAAATTAATAATTAATATTAACTATTTATTTTCATTATAATTTGCCTTATTACGCAATATTTGTAATGATGTCTTTTAACCTGATATACTTGGATGCCATTCAATAGATTTTATATTAGTGACACAGATTTCCATTGTTATAACAATTATTTTCCGTACACAAGGGGTGATTCTATGTCTAAGAAGTTAATAACTATGTGCTGTACATCTGATTGTCGAAAAGGGGTTACAATTAAAAAAATACACGAAAATAAGAATACCAACAGCGCATCTTGCAGCTTAGCTCAAAAATACTCGTCTCTAATAAAAAAGCCCCCTCGAACCCTAGACGTGTACCGTTTTGTTTCATAGAGCTACAGAGCAATGTTAAGGAAGCAATATTATGCAAATCCAAGCGTCGATCCCGCAAATATAAAAACTTTGGAGATGCAACTGGCAGTGATTTAGCCGGACAGCAGAGTGGAATATTGGCCGGATAACATCTTATTGCATTCGATAGTATGACATTATATTATTGCTTCCAAACTTAATAAAGTAGTACCCATTCATTGGTCAGAGTTTACTATTAACAGTTTATAATAACAAATATAAAGAACTTCATATATGTTCAATTTCATCATTACTCTATAAATTTCCAAATGCCGGGACAGTTCATTTCTCAGAGAGAGAGAGAGAGACAGATAATCAACTCGTATGCTATATAATATTTTACCTTCTGAAATTTTAAAAAAGAGATACATCCCCGCAGAGTTTCTTGTTGCTATCTTCTCTAGCGGGTGTATTTCCGAAGCACTAATAGAGTCAGTTTTGCATTTATTTTCTGGGCCCGGACCTCAATTTGAGTAAGGCAAAGAAATGGGTAGACATGCTTATCTTTTTTATTTCAGAGTCATGATATTTTAAGTTACAATTTTAAACGTATTTTAATTGATTGATTTATGTGTATACGTTGTTTAAAAGTGCATTTTCTGTGCCTATTTAATAAATATCTTTTGACATTAGACTTATTATATTGTTTAAATTTGGGGCCATTTGTCAACAATTAAGCATTTATGAAGCACATAATTATGTTATTAATGGAACAGAAAATAAGTGGCCGGATAACAGTGTTCTACTCAAAACATCTCTAGAAAAAGCTCTCGTTCTAACACTTTGCATCTCAAGGCTTGCATCCGACTGGTATCGGGATGCCCCTAGAGAAAAAATGTAAACGCAATTTGAAATTCTATATGCGTTTCAAAGGCAACTGCGTGAATTTTGGTTACAGATATTCTGATGTATTCGTATTAGATAAAGGTTAAATTATACTATATTTATTCTTTGGAAACTATATTTAAAAGATTTAGTTAGTAGGTGTTAACATTGCAACAGAGAACATAAAAAAAAGGCTTAATAAGGGCGCGGCATTAGTAGTAAAACAACAAACAAATTTGGTGATATGGATATTCAGCTTATGGAACTGTTACTTAAAACCTAATTTTTTAATCCTTGTTTGTTTTATTTTTAAACGCAATTCCGCAAATACATTTTTTGACGTTTGAACAAGTTTGAAGTAAAGTTAACCACGCTAAATAATTACCTAACATATATTCGAAGATTGATAATCGGAACTAGGTACCCAATGTTAATAACAATGAAATAAATTCAATCAACAAAAGCATTTATCAATTGGCTATATCAAAAGCCTGCCACATCTCCGACATGCGGCCTTCGTGCGGCGCAGGAGCGATCGTACACTGATATAACAGAATTCGGGAGCACAGGGGCTACTACGGGATTCCATCCTACTAATAATATAAAATATGCGAAACTTTGTGAAGATATGGATTGGTTGATTGATTGATAACACTTTATTGTACACCAAAAACATAACAAAAACAAATAAGTAGGATAGTAGGATTCCAGGTAAAGTACTTGTGAAATTTCATTAATTCCATTCTGTAGTACTGCCGTGATTGAATAACAAACATCCATCCATCTATCCATCCATCCATCCATTATTCTCACAAACTTTCGCATTTATGATATGAGTAGGATAGCTTATAACGGAAGATGTGTTATTCATTAAAGTTAGGTACTTATATAAGTAGACTCCGAAAAAGGTGTACCCACATATGTATAAACAAAACTACAGAATGAAGTTCTTTAAGAAGGGTGTAAAAAGGATCTCATAGGGTCGCCAACGCATGGGAAATGCCTCCGGTGTTACAAATGTCCATAGGCGACGCCAGCCACTTTCTATCAGGCCGTTCGCGTCAAAAAGTTATATAATGTGTAAGTAACTGTGCCCCGCGGTTTTGCCCGCGGTTTCCCGGGATAAAATGTCCTTTTCCAAAATTTAAAGTACATACCAAATTTCATCAAAACATTCAGTACATTTTGCTTGATTGAGTAACAAACAAAATATCCATCCATCCATCCTTTCAAACTTTCGCATTTATAATATTATATAAAGTAGAATAGGATGAATGGATAGTTGTCGGAATATCTTCTATATTATATTCTACTAGTATTAAACTGTAACTATATTATTATTTAACTGTAACTAGCTAAGTCAATTCTAAACATTAAAGATATTTTAGAAATCCCAACTGTAACCGGCTATTTAGGTAATAAACAATAAACAGGTTTTTAAAATTCTAGTTGTTATTGGTATGTTTGTTACATATAGACTGGAAAACTGCTGAACGGATTTTAATGCGGTTTGCAGGGTTGAGTTGGTCCCAACTTAGATTTTTATCAAAAATATGAAACTAGAGTAATATAGCATCAAAAATGCTTAGGTCACTACAAAGATACAGCTTGATCTCTTAGCACGCGCTTTCATAAACAGGGAAGGCCTTGGAGCTGTCCCTGTTGACGAAGTTGCAGGAGCTATGTAACGGGAGATATATAACTTTTGTCACTCCTTGACGTTTCTTGCCAACCATGTCCAATACATAACTAGGTATGTATGGCGAAGCTTTTACGTATGTTCACCAACGTCAAGCCAGTACAGCCAGCCTATAGATCAGTGGTAGAATCCTCAGTGAGTCCAGCGATGTCTGGCGGATAGACACCGACGGCGGTAGTCAACACCGCTTTGTCTTGCACACTGGCGCTCGCAAGCCGAGCCACGAATATTTACATAACAATGCACCGAATTCGGTGCGTACAAAGCTAGGCCCTCGAATATGTCGGAAGGGTAAGGCTGTGGATGTTTTGAGATGGATAAACATGGCGGGCTTTCACGATTTGTATAGGAAAATTGACTTGTAAACTATACACTAAGTAAGACGGTCGATTGCTATGATTGCATAATGTATCATTTACAACTAATTTTAGACCTTTATTGAAGCAATAAATTTAATGATGACCATCATATCCTAATTTCAGGCATAAGTTCATCATATCAATGATGTGATTGAAGATCTCAAGTAATTTTTAACCGACTTTAAAAAAAGTAGGAGGTTCTCAATTCGATTGTATTTTTTTTATATTGTTTACCTCAGTACTCGGTCATTTATAAACTGCTTTGAAAAATTATTTTTGCATTGGGTTCAGTATCGGTTCAAGGTAGTTCCATATAAATTACATCGGTATTCGGACCTGAGACTTATACATCAAAATTGAAGTCGTTTTTTGGTATAAAATATATACTTGTAAATAATTTTATTATACTGGAACTATAAGGATGAAGAATTCAGATGTCAAACGCACTTGTTAAGTTTTAGGTAGACTTTTCAACAAAGTTTCCACTAACAAGCAAAAAACTACCTAACTTCTACCGACTACTCATACGCCGCTTTAGTACCTATACCTAATGTGAAGTCAATTTGCATAGCGGAGCAGACGGCAGAACTTCGAAAACGATCCATTGTTTAATTGACAAAGTGCAAGAACACTCAATCCATAATACAGACGTCGATCTCGATCAAATCAAACCCTGGAATAACATTTCAATGCAAGTTCGGTGCACGGATTCATGGCTTGATCGTATTATGCCAGTTAGCTTCCCTCGTACGAAGACGTAGCTACTCCCTCGCACATAATAGACCCATTGTCCGCCACCGAAGATGTTATCGTAGAAGCAATTCGAGCGCGATCGCAAGCGACATTAATTGATTTAAACGCTCGAATTTCAGTGAAACCCGTATCCCGTATCGCTAGCAGTTACGCGCTATCTTTCGCTTTAAAAAATAAGTTGAGCCACAAAAATGAACACCGCCCGAGAGTTACATTTTTCTCCGAGATACCGCGAGTAATCTGCTAGACCAGCAGGAAATCTTCAGGCTCCACTCCTTCCTTAATTAGCAGAATATTTCAGTGAAAAAAGAAGCAACAGGAAGCATTGCAGAGAGTAATAAAGGGAAGCGGCTCGTGCCAGTTATGGCCGCCTAATGGAGTCACGTTATCTAGAAAACAGGAATAAAGAAGTTTAGAACGATAACAAAGTTAAAATCTAATACTGTGCCCTTGAAGATTGTTATAAATTGGGTTTGCGAATTGATTCAAATTATTTTCTTTCGTTAGAAATTACAAGTTCCTTTTTGAACGTTTTTTTCTATTACGCTTATGAGTTTCGATATTGTTATAAGCGTCTAGGCAGATTTCTTCAAAAAAGTTATTGTAGCAACATTCTATACACATTGCCCTACTAGGTACTAGGCACCTTGTACCTACAAACCGCGCACTGATCTTGTTATGTTTCTATACTTATCATGTTAAGTTACGAGTAGGTATATAGAGAAAACTATTCAGAAGCGCAATCATTCTAACCTTATATAACTTACTGATAATTTAATTCTTGTAAAAGCTAATCTCTTTGTACAAACTAAAATAGATGTACAAAATTGTATCCAAAGAGACCTAAAAGAACTTGATTTGCAACTTAACTTCCATGCTTTGGCATTTAAGTCAACCGTAAAAGCATCGAATAAATTGTAGGTCAGAAGGGACAGATAAAACGAGGAGCCCGTTTCCACCGGGTTTTTTTCTTTTAGCTTATTTGGTAGAATATTGACTAGCTTTTCTACTTATTTATTTTCATTTCATGTTGTTTGGAAGCGTCTTTTTTAATACAAACAAGGATGTTAGTGAAACGACTTAGGTGTTTTCTTAGGTATCAACGTTTACTAAGTGAAAGTGACATCTTATTAATCTCCAAGCACCATCCATTATTTAAAACAATGAATATTAAATGATGGCATCGCACCGCTTGGCCTGATTGATAGGTTAGGTGACTATCTGGTTTAAGTTCTATTGAAGTCAAATTTCAACAGCTGGTAAGTTGGAAGTGACAAACGTTAAACAAGGTGACCCTGTGACTGTCCTTCAAAGTAAGTCAGTCAGGAGTAAATGAGCAAAAGTCTCTACACGATCGCGATCACCAGTTGGTGATCAAACAACTTAACGTCTGTAACACTACGAGTATTGCTTAGGCATATTGCATTAAAGAGAAACAAGTGAAATGACTAAAATGCTGACTAAAATGTGAAATGAATAAAGCTCATTCTTGACACATTAGTTAGCCAAGTCGCGACTAAGACATCACGACTTCATCCTCAAAATGAGTATCGGAAATTTACATCAGCTCGTAATACAGTGCCGGCTCAGCCTTTATTGTAAACGGCGTAATTTGAATTTCGTCTTTGATATTCAAATGAGTCTCTACTTGAGACACTGCCTTAGTTATTTGAGTTTTTGTAAAGCAATCAAGTTTGTTTATAGGAGCCCGTGTAATTGTAAATCTCGGTCTGTGGTCTTAATTAATGCATAAAATCACTCTACGGGCCTTTGACGAGCCGCCCCACTGTTAAACTTAACGAAATAAACAAAGGGAAAATCGGGAACACCACTGCAAATTGTTCACCATCGTTAAACGTAATTGGCGAAATTGGAGTACAGTTCGATTTTATCGAATTTTGATCTTCAAATGCAATACTTCCCCTAAGCAGGTAAAATCAAATTTCACCGAAGCATGTAGGACATAATTTAGACATGGTTGCCGTATTTGGAGAAATATATTGAAATAGTCTAATTTCCATGCGAATACGGTTCGCGTGCGTTGTATCCCTTTCCGTGTTGTAAACTTTTCTGTCGGGTCGTGTCTGCATCGAGATCGAATCGATGTCGTATCGACAAGTCACGAGAACTTTAGCGGGAATTCTAGGCGTCCGATGACGTACCATCCAAGGATCGTACAACCTATGCTACAACGTTCAAACGTGATTTTGAGAGGCAACTCGATTAAACTGTCGTTGAAGGCGGACGATGCTGCCGGTCTCGATACGATGTCACTACAAATGTAAACAATCGACGACGAAATTGTGTTATGATAGCCAATCGCTATTAGCACCTTACATTCCTGTTCTCTCAGAATTCTGAGAAACTACCTCAACATTTCTGTAACGAAATTCTGTAACACTAGACAGGGTAAAACAGTACAAATACAAGCATTATATAGATAATGTAAACATAACAAGAGGTGAGTATAAACACGAACTTCATTGCTTACTTTAACACATTAACAATGCTGGAATGTTAACAAAATGAATACGTTCAAGTACAAATAAAGATTAGAGTTATATTAATGTCATTGGCTTAGTTTCCTTTTGAGACCTACCTTCAATAAAAATAAGATTTATTATATATTTCTTTAAGCATCTTCCTTAATTATTTCTATAAGCTAGTCTAGAGATGCAATTACTTATTCTCAACACAAGTCATTATTAAAAGAGCAAAAATTGTTTAATTTTTTTCATAAAAAAATAGTACATTACGGTAAGCGTCCACCGGTCTAATGCAATGGCCAGTAGGTATGTGATTCAGTGACGAGAGGACGTCGTTCACCTGTTCGTAATCAACACGCTTGCCCATAGCAGTTGCATTTCCAACCAGAAAATAATTAAGCCAAATACACCGCGGCACTGCACTGCGCTCGTCACTCTGACACAATAGCTCTTAAATCTCATAATGCCCAGTAATGTTGCTGGCCACGATTCCCTTCAAGCCGGAACACAGTAACGATTCCGCACTACTGCTTGGTGGTAGAATAACTTGCAAAGCGGGGATGGTACCAGCCCAGACGGCTTCTTGCATACGCCACCACCTAGTGACCTTCATCTAGAACATGATTACCAGTAGGTATCATGAACGAGCATCCTATAAACAACACCAAAACACCACTTCGCTATAATTACAAAGGAAGCGAGGCGAAAATATTGCAAGCACGACGAGACGTGTCGACAAGGCGTCGCGTTAACACGTTAGCGTGCATTCTTTCCACGTTCATTACCATAACAAGTAGTTTCGTTAATCAAATGTACGAAATTAATAGCACAGTTTAGAGTCGACGTTCCGCCCGGCAATCACACGGCCATTACAAATTGCTAGCAATTACCGCTACCCCCTCCACTACCCCTTGACTTCTGCGTTCATGACGCCATTTTTTTACGGTCGCACACACGGTGTACTACGTATTAGTGCTATTTGAATGGGCTAATGATATTTTCCTTAAACGATCTAAGAAAAAAAAATATTTAAAGTTCTTGGGGCCCTGATTACGCCCGGACATCAGTCTATTTCTGGAGTCTCTTAATCATTTAGGAAAAAGAGTCAAGAAAGTTTTCAGAAGCAAAATACTTTACTCATTTAACATATTTTATTTCTAAAAGAAGTAATAAAGCATGCCAAGACCACTTCTCCAACGCTGTAAGTTGATATACTATCACTCCGCAAAATGATGGTGATGACAAACGTATTTGTGAGACCTTCTTTTTTGAGATCTGTTAACATTCTTTAAATGCCTTCGTTGTGACTCTTACAAACTCATATTGTTTTCATAGAGTTTATGATGAAATGCCATTTAAAATAAGAACAAGGCATTTCCATACTCTAGGTCAAAAGCAGCCAAAACATGCATTGCAGATCCGCAAGATATTTATTTGCCCACTCAAAGGTGTATAAAGCTTCGCCATTCCTCATCCTTTGAATGATTTTATCGCGATTTTCCAAATGTTTCGTTCTTTTTGATCTAAATTCTTTACATTTGGCTTTGCATTCCTTTGCGTACACATAACGATTCTTTTGTGGCACGATAGGGTTCGTATAAAAAGTTATGTTTATTCATTTAACTGCATAAGTTTTTCATTTTATACGACTTGTATGTAGTTTTGCGTTATAGCGCTGGTTGAAGTCATTTTATGGACACAAAATGTTAAACAGATAGCGGATCTTTCTACGTTCTAGTAATACCACAGAACACGTAATAGTACTACGGTAATACGGTCATAGTCACAGTCGGGACTCAAATTCATTTCATCTTACTTTGAACACTATGCGGTCTATTATAGGAGTCGGCGGTGCGGTATCTACCCCTAAATATAAGAAGTATCTTGAACTAAGAACAGAAGTAATAATGTCGTATTGCATATACAGTGATAACAAATTAATGTACTTACCAAGTAATATTTTTCTATTCAATGAGCTTACGCAAAATTTATTCGCGTTCAAACTTTTAAAGCAGCCGCTTATCTCAATCCGCAGTAAAAATTAAAGAGATAATAGATATTTGCGCCATCAAAAATTTAGGAAATCCGCCTAAAAAGGGAAACTTTAATTAAACTTCTGAAAAAATCATTATAAGATAACGTTATTCATTAATTTTAAATAGTCTCAGTCGCGAGCCGATGCCTGATGATTTTTCCCCAGCAGCCTCCAAAAATACAGGAAATGACGTAAAATTTATCTTCGAACCGAAGGAATTACTTTCCACCAACTCGACGAAGAAATGGAAATCTGTAGGTTTATAACTTCGGGGGAAAATTGTTTTTTCCGAATTGGAATAATATTAGCCTTTGGTGACGCGACAACTTTTCGCAACAAACGTTATTAAATCTCCTTAAGAGATACCAGGAGAGTCTGCTCATTTACGTTCTGGATCCTGAAGAGTTTCATTAATAAAGGCTTAAGGAGCGTCAACAAAATGTTGATCTTACGGAGTATTTATTGAAGAGCGTCGCGCCGCGCCGGTCGGTCATAACCCGAAAAGAGTATAACGCATTCAAATATCAAGAAAATTTATCAACCCTCGAGCATTCGTTCAATACGTTTGGGTCGTTTATGGCGTATTACTGTCGAGGGCTCGTCAGCTCTCCCCGGAAAAGTCAATTTGACGCAGATTACGGGACGAATGCGAGTCTTACTAAAACTCGAATATTTGTAGACGCCACGTTTGGTATGAATAATGAATGGAATGGCGCCAAAATTGAACTTATGCTTACGTTTTATGGTGGCTGAATCATGAAGGGCCGTAAAATGTATCAAGATTGGACCAGTGAGGCTTCGCTTAAGTGTCTGTTTACACAGAACGATTTGCTTTATTTGTAGAGTGAGTGGAGAGACATGTTCTGACTTGGCATTATAATATTATTATTTCAAAGTACTACCGCAAGAAAAATGTAGCGGAAATAGAAGTAGAATAGTACTGTATTACGGGGTTTATCACCGTAAAAGGCCAGTATGTAAACAGTAGGTATAACAAACTCCTGTCGTTGAGTCTTGTAATTGCATTTAAAACAGCATTTCTCCAGTCTAGAACAACTCCGAGAAATTCACAATTAGAACGAAACAAATGAAGTAGCGGTAAAAGCATTTCGCTATTCCCATTGCGTGTCATAATACCGTTCGACAATCCCGCGGAATGTGGGTAGTACACGAGTGCGATAAATAAAGCCGCCGATGTACAAATGGGCGGACGCATGTGTGGACGGTGCCTAAATGTCGAATAAAATGTTAGGAGTGGTAGGGATATTGCGGAGAAGTGGTGCAATTTGGCGCACACACACTAACACGATGGGTAATTTGGGAATTGGGGGACAACGGTGACGCGCGCATTTAAATTCAAGGTCACTGTAAGTCATGTATACATGTATGCTAGCAATTAATGAGCTTAGATTTAGATTTAGATTTGACATTTGGTTTATTATTTTAAACTGATCATAAGGCAGCAAGTTGCATTATATGTACACTGCAATATCATTTTCTTGTAAACGCCTGTTCTACACGCTAGTCAGAGTTTGGAACGACACATTTGCTTAGCAGAAATGGAAAAGCTGATTTTGTTAGAAGCTTCAGTGAGTTTATCCATCGTGAAAGGACTCTATCTGCAGGCATACCCATACTGTCTACACATTGTACTCCCTAAACGTCCACTGAGTGGGCAGTGTAACTCCATGGGCGCGTTTTGCGACGATGTTCTATTACAAAAGGGGATTGGATCTTGATTCATTGGTTCGGAAAATCGGCAGCGTACCTTGATAATTTCATTTCTGTACAATTTGACCGCGTCCGTGGTCAGACGATTCTTAGGGGCCTCGGCGGACCCGAACACAATACACGGGACTCCCCTACGGCTCTAGCACACAATACTAAGCTTTTATTGCCTCCTTTTACAATCTCCCATTACCTCCAAGGCTCCGGCGCTACTGGGAATCAGTTTCGTTACAGTTTTTTTTCTTATTTTTCCTTTTGAACGATGTTCGGGTCCATCAATTTCGGTAGTGACCGATGTTACTTCACTCTCGCTCGGACCGTTACCCCTTTTCGAGGTATTAGTAAATCGAATACAAATAAGATTTTCCGAGAATCTTTTTAACAATGTGATATGCTTTTATCCACGTTGCAGTCTGTTCAACGAGAGGTTGGAAATACCTAGGTATGTACTCGTACATTCCGATGAAGGGCTGGCAATACAATTGATAGCATAAGAATCACAAATATCGCATTATAGGCGCACTTTATCGCCAGTTTGTGTAGCAACACAGACCGACGCGACGCTCTTTTCAGCTTTTACACAGATTGTATTGGCGTAAATACAACACGGTGGTACCGTAAATAAACACGTGGCGCGACAAATTGAAAAAAAATTAAAAATTCATGAATATGAATAAATATTCCGTAGCCGTGAATGGTACATCAATTATGCGAAATGCAGGTATTGCATTCGTCGCGAATACGAATAGTAACGATCGAATGTTGAACCAAGCCGATGCAACATTGAATCGATATCTGGTGTCCATCGGCCGAGTTATATCGATACTCAGTCAAACGTCCTCCTTCATCACAAATAATTTCATTGCCAATGTCCATTCCGCAATGTTCGTCGGGCAATAAACATAACAATGAATGAGTTGGACGTCGCTTCTGTCAAAATTGGAACAAACCACTTTTTGTGGAATTGTAATGGACGTTATTTAGGGGAAATACATGTACTTCATGAGATGGTAATCTTCATTTGTAATTAATTATTTTGTTTGCCATCCAATTAGAAATTCTGAGGGCTGTCTGTGACGGAATACTATTGCAAGCATCTTTTAATCATATTGTTTATCAAGTTCTTCTTTCAAACTTTGTTGTAAGTTATCTTAGGCCCAATTTTTCATTTCTCAGGTAGTATATATATAGAATAGTAAAAATGACAAATAAAATAAAAACGTGAAGTCAACATTATGTCCTCTTTATGCATGTTTTAGTGATTTTATATGCATCTGGTTAACATATACAAACTCGTAGATACCTAACTAGGTTCCGAGTTTGAACAATAGGACGAAAATAAATAAAAAATAACAAGCTGAACTAACTTTATATTTAAATACTATTTTTTTTGCAAAAATACCATTAAGCATTCTATACCTCCTTTGCGTGCCTGTTATCCTATAACACCTGATTTTTGTACCTACAAAGTCTCGCTGACTCACGTCAAAGAAGAAAATTAGAGGGTCCGGGATCGAAGCTTCAAGACTCGGCTTCCATACAAAGCTTTGTGGCCTATGTTTGTAAGCTTGCCTGTACTCTTTACTAACTGTTTTTGAGCTTGAATGTACTCTTTATTCATGTCTAACAAATTGAAAAGTTATCGATTTCTTTTGGTACCATTTATCAACTATTTTCATCGCTTATTTATTCATTTGGGCACTAACTCGCCTGATGTTAAGTGATGATGTCGCCGATGATGGAGCACATAGACTACCAAACGCAGTCAGAGCCTGCCACTCGCGCGTAAGCGCAGTATTTGTTATGGATTTAAATGTTCTGGGTGTTACTGCTACTGTTATGGGCAGGCGTGTCGCTTACCGTCATGCGAACGATTTGCACGTCCCACCACTCGGTTAAATAAATAATACATTTTTGAACAAAAAAAAACCGACTTCAATTCTGATGTATCTTTGAAGTCGTAGGTCGAATATCGATGAAATTTATATAGGACCACCTTGAAGCTATACTGAACCCAACGCAAATTTTCCAATTCAATCTAAAAATGAATGAGTAATCGCGAAGCAAACATACAAAAAATATCACAGTCTGATTGAGAACATCCTCTTTTTTGAAGTCTGGCAAAAAAGAAGCGGGTTGTGAAAGTTTAACTTTATCGTTTTTGATCGAGTGTGCAAAATACGCCAATCACACTCATACTTCACTCATGTTATTATAATTAAGAGATGCGGAAGACCTTTGGTCAGTGAGATCTAATAATTTTAACAAAAAAAAACAATCGATTTAATAATTTACAAGTCTTTTAACGATGAATGTGCCAGTAAACTTTGCAATGCAATATTTTGCGCTGCGTTTGTCTCCAGAACTATTTTGTTTCGACTTTCAAACGTTAATTAACCTATGTCTAGGTCAAACTATTACCGTATCTGCCTAGTTTCTTGCCATGTATTGGTGGTTATTTCCGACACGCTGCTAGCAGCTCAAATGAATATGAACTCAAATTATTACAAAGGCTCTACAGTCACTGTAATAATTTATCTTTAATGAAAACCAGAACAATAAAACAATCAATAAACCCAACGCGTCTCGCACAACATTCTCAGTGTAAGTATTCGAGAAATTTGTAATCTCACAAAAATGCATGTAAACCAACGCGTGCATTCCCCTAATGAAAGCTGCTTGCATTATTCCAAACAAACATTGAAAATAATTTACGCTAAAAGATCGCCTACATTTCATGGACGTAGTTAAGAGGAGGTGGCGGGGTTTAAAAGTTGTTTGAACCAAACAATAAAATTCGATCATTAAATAAATAATATTATAAGGTTATAATTTAACCTAATTAAATATTTTTTCATAGATAAATAATATATTATATATATATAATTTTAATAATATATTATTAAATTTCAAAAATCTTATATACTTGACAAAAGTCTAAGATTTAAATAATTCCAAAAATACGGGTTATAAATTCAATATTTTTTTCTTAATTTTAAAATATTGCTTATATTCATTGATAGTTATTACACTGAAAGAAGTTAAAGTTATTAAATATTAATAGTGATAAGTGAACTTTCAAAGCCATCGCTCAATTAAACCTGTGCTCATACGAAAGGAAACCAGACTGTATATACCTAAACCACAGAATATAATAATGTATAAATAGTAAGTACCTACTTCGTACCTAAACGTAATAATATATTATTTAATATTGGTTATACCACAAACGCACCAGAAAGAAGAAGATTTGATATTAAAAATCATTTAGTCCAAAGTCCTATGAATCCATATCGTTTCAAAATTAATGTCCACAAAATGTGATTTACGATCGCCTATCTCCAATCGAAAGCAAGTGTGGCTCAGTGGGAGCATGTGTGACTGTCGATCCGACTCACCCGAATTGGAATCCCACTGGCCCCGCACCACTGACTATCTTAGGCTGTATGCAGATTTAACACTCGCTCTTACAACAGTGAAGGATAACATCATGAGAAAACCGGCATGCCCAAGAATTGATCACGAAAATTCAAGAACATGTGACATCCACCAACCCGCACTAGGCCAGCGTGGTGGATTATAGCCCATACTCTCTTTAGAGAGAAGGCCAATACTGCTGGGATCCGGCCAGAATCCCAGCAGCAGGAACGTAATGGGCTGCTGCCTCCAGCCTCTGGTCTTCAATTTTATCTACACAAAACTTTTGAAAGATTCACTAAAAGTCCTAATTGATAAAATTCGTAACCCCCTTAAAAATGTAGTCCTAGCTACGCCTCCCAAACATTTACATAATTAGGTATGTAGCGAGCATAAACTCCGAACACGATAAGTCAAATTTATGCACAGCTAACTCGACCACGTGGATTTTGAGAAAAAATAATTTATGTGTGTGAAATTAATATTAACACGCTTGCATGTTACTTATTACGTTGCGGTGATCGGATTGGGTTACCTGTGATTTAACAGAGCCTAGAATTTTGCATTACTAATAAGGTTAATTGGAAGAACAGGCCTGATTAAGATTAGCAAAATTTAGGGGTTGAGTTTAAGTAATACCTAAACATGAATAAGTTTATGAATACCTAATATTCAATGACCGCACACAATATCATCTCTTTCTTCTAAATATAAAAGCGATACCAATCACTCATCAACATTACCTCATCACCAAATCTCAAAAACTACAAAACCTATGCAGATAAAATTTGACATGTAGATTGCTTAGGGGTGCTATGACTGGCTTTTACAAAAGGGTCGCATTGGGAGATCGAACGTGGGGGGGGGGGCATTCTCTGCAACACGTGAAAGAAGTCACGGGCATCAGCTAGTAGTTAGTAGTAGGTAGTAGTTAAATAACATCGAATTACTATTTTTTTTAAATATGGAACTAGTTTTGTTGGATGTACAATTTGTACGCTTAATAAATCATTCCAGAAAGCCTTGTTTTAATATAATTCAGAGATGTGTTAAAGCGCGCATGACTTTTTGGGGTACCTTGCCTTACACAAAAGCTAATACGTTTATTTGTCTGAGCTCATTTTCTCGCTGGAATTTTAATTCTCTTAACGCTTTACGTGAATTAAAGTTACGACGTACAATATAATTTTACGAGCGCTAAAAAGAAATTCCCCTAAAAAGAGAGATTTAAACATTATGGCTTCTACAAAATTACCAAATCAAGCAAAATATTTGGACAGCATTAAAAGCAATTGAATCGTAACGGCAAAGGGCTTCTCTCTTATATCCTTCCATCTTGAGAGCGAGTCTATTCGGGCACGTTCAGTCAATAATTTTCTTTGAACATCACAGATCTCACTGGCGAACAAATCGCGGTGCAGTAAACATCGAATAAAGCGACTTGTCTATAAAATATCATTTCTAGCTCTTTTGTTTTTCCATCGAATCCTGTTCCACAAGTGGGCAATAATTGAAAACGAAACTGTTTTGCGCGGGGGCGCTTGGATCGCGAGACACAGCATAAAAGCGCTCAGAATAGATTGAACGTATAAAATTTTCAGTTGAAATTCGCACGAACCGCCGCCGCGGGAGGTGCTCTGTATCTTTTTACTTTGTAACCTTACTTTTTATTCCATTAGCGCGCGTGTGAGGCCCCTCTAGCCAAATATCGTGGAATAATAAAAGCTGTTTAGTAATGATAATGCGGAACGCAGCTCTCGCTTCACTAGCTTAACTGAATTAAACTTGTGCGCTATGAATTTTCTGTTTATGCTTATTGCTGCGGTGAATTTGTTTTTAAACAGAACCGTATTGCGTAATTATGTTATATGGAAACCGAATTGAGAATGCAAAGGAGGTCTCACGACCGTAAAGATGAGTGTAAGCGCGGCCAAAGAACTAAGTTTTACAAGAGTTGGATGGTGTAAAAAAGTTGGTCACATTTTAAGTCCGGAAAATCCAAGAGCGTTTGGAATTGTGATCCTCTTTGGAGCTTTCTCTTTGCTTTATATGCGCAATGTACGAGTAGGTGAGGCGCTATTGCTCTAACACAAAACTTTTTATTTCCGTTTATAGCGAGTCAATCGTCCGCGAACATTTTTCAGGCAAACTTTAACAGTGGAGGCAATCGGTCCTGAAATTCGAAAATGAAATCGTTCCGAGCGTCGCCAAGATTTATCGATGGATGTTCGAATTTACTTTGAAACTTTCGGGGCATAAAACTTATGACACGTAATCGTATATTCCGATCAAGATATCTACAGAGGGAATCTTCTGAAAAATTAATATTGTTTTGTTCGTTGTTTACTTTGTTCGTGAAATACTGTCATTTTAACTTATAGTGTAACATACTTATACCTGGGAAACTTACCCTTGCAATGTTTGGACTTGTGTCAATATTTTTTTTGATGATAGAAGTAGATAAGAGCTGTCTGAATGTAGAACAAACATTTACATAAGACACATTTGATACTTCATATAACTGCGAATGACAAGGTTCTGTTTTATGACAAATTATATTCATGAATTGGGTATAGATTTTAGTTGGAAAGTTACTCGTAGAAATAAAAAAATGCTTCTACTTCATTAATGATTTTAAGCATACTCCGTGGAAATAATTAATTTTAATATTTTTCGACAATGTACTCAGTCCATGCTTTTAAATAAAAAAGTTAAATTAAAAAAAAAATTAAATTATCAATATATTTTTAGGTTAATTTTTCTTTTTTATTTATTTAACGCTTTTGATTTATTCAAGAGTATTATGGACTGCGTACATACGTTTCGGAAAAATATGGAATTCAATTCCAACCTGTATAAGAGGCCTTTATCTGTGTAAAATCTCAAGTCCTTTATCTTCTCCGTCATATACCGTCTATTTCGCATTTGTCTTTATAGTAGTCTCCTCGTTCATAGTAGTAACATATTTAATTAAGTACATATTCGTCGCTTAAAGTATCAAAATAATAATTATTTGAATTAAAAAGATGTATCAATACATAAAGAGAAGAAGACAGAGACTAAAAAGTGATTCGATCTATAATAATATAAGGGTACGGATACTCAAGCTCAAAGAATAGCATGCCCGATTGCTACTTAGTGGCATGTTCATTTATTTTCACTAATCACTAGCTTGCTCTTAGTTTGCTTCTAGGCGTCATCTGCTCGATAGCAGCGAGTTTTAATGCTACTCTAAAGCATTTCACATTTCGTAACTTTTATAACGTGATAAAAAAATATTACACATCTACCGTAAAACAACAGCCAGTCTCGACCAAAAGGTGGGACTTTAAGGTTGGTAGAAGAGGTTATTGTAGGTCTTGGAAAAAAACATAGGCTACTTTTTTCCCGGGAAACCGCGAATGAAACCGCGGAGTGCAGCTAGTCTATAATATAAGGGTACGGAAACTCATGCTCAAAGCATAGCATGCCTGGTTGCTACTTAATAACATGCTCGCTTATTTTTACTAATCACTAGTTTGCTATTAGTTTGCTGCTGGGTAGTCATCATCAGCCTGTATTCGTCTACTGCTGGACATAGGCCTCTCCCAATGAACGCCACTGAGCCCAGTCTTCGGCTCTTCTCATCCAGTTTCTTCCGGCCGTCTTTCGCAGGTTGTCGCTTCACCTGGCCGGTGGGCGTCCTATACTACGCTTGCCGATTCGCGGTCTCCACTCAAGGACACGTCTACTCCAACGGTTGTCCGTCCTTCGAGAGATTCAAGAACCAGCCCATTGCCACTTCAGCTTGATAATTCAATGGGCTACGTCGGTTACTTTGGTTCTCTGTCGGATTACCTCATTGCGAATCTTATCTTTAAGAGAAACTCCAAGCATGGCCCTCTCCATAGCTTGCTGAGCGACTTTGAACTAATGGATCAGTCTCACTGTGAGTGTCCACGTCTCGGTTCCGTAGATCATTATTGGTAGGACGCACGCATTAAATACTTTTGTCTTAGGGCTGGGTAGTATATGCCCGATATTAGCATGTTTTCATGCTACTATGAAGTATTTCAGATTTCGTTACTTATATAACCTGATAAGAGTAACAAAAACACTGCACAACTACCGTAAAACAAAAGCCAGTGTCGACCAAAAGGTAGGACTTTTGTTAAAGCTGCAGTGGACAGATATATCACCTAAAAGTCACCACTAGCGTTGAGTCACCTTACAATCTATTGCTATTGCGGTATAAAGAAAATTTGTACGTTTTATTCTTTAGAGCTTTCCTAGCCTGCGACAGATTTTGAAAACACATAATAAATGCTCTGATGGCATCGGAAACAGTAATGTTTGAACAGTTATTTTTTTATTAGGTTACAGCTTTGCGAGGTTAGGGCATTCAGCTGTTTTTTTTTCTTATTTTGTGCTGTAAAGAATAAGATGCCAATAAAAAGTATAGTAATAATAAAACCGCTCACATAGGTTTAGAACTCATTAGATTAGACTAGATCAGGTAGATTAGAACTAAACTGCAAGTGCTTAATTAAATAAAACAATTTATTAAATCATTTATATTTTCAAAAATAATTAAGATTACCATATGATTATTATGATATGATTTACCATTTTACTATGGTATTTTTTATCCAATAAAATAAATATTTGAATTCTAAATTGAATGCATTAACATGCTTGGCATCTTCAAGATTTTAAATAATTAGGCCATCAATCAACCAATCAAAAGTTCTTTATTTCAATTTTGACGTCACACACTTATGAACGTCAATTATTACAATGACTCTACCACCGTATCGGAAAAAGAACCACTACTCAGAAGATACGGCAAGAAACTGAGGGGCATAGGAAGGAGCAACATGAAATTACTCGGGCAGACATTGAAGCTTCGTCTCTGCGCGCTATTGTGCATGTCTTTAGACATAATACATACACACACTTTCAATTATTATAATTAATAATAGAATAGCAAAGTTTAAAAAACATAATACGTACTTCTTTATAGAATAATAGCCTAAGAAAAATCTTACTACCAGTCCCAATGGACAAGAAATATTCTCAAACCGAAAACCACAACACTTGAAAACAGTTTTGTACCGAAAACGAGTCGATAATATATATTTTCCATTAATTCATCTCATTCACACTGCGTCTAGACTTCCAATGGGAGGATTGCTTATCTCTGGCCATAAATAATACATGAGTTAGAAAATATGAGACCAAGCTTTCATTTTGTGCGAACCACTAGTGAAATTAACCAGTTTATATTGGCATTCTTCCCGATGCGCTAGTGGATGGTTTTCTTAACTAAAATAACATGAAGCAATGTCTCGAAGATAAATATTAGACGATCCTTATAAGGAAATGTATTTTAAAGTAATTGTTCAATGTGGTATTCGTTTCGAAAATATCTAGTTTTACCACACTTTTCTACCTCTTTTCTTTTCATTTGTCGACTTTTGCTGGGCTCTGTTCATTTGATTATTTTTATACTAACTGAGCCCCGCGGATTCAACTGCGGTTTCCCAAAATAAAATATAATCTATGTATTAATCCAGGGTTAAAGCTGTCTCTATTTTGTCTCTTTTTTAATCTATTCCGTTGAGCCGTTACAGCGTAAAGAGACACACAGACACATAGAACTCACTTCCATACAAATTTTTGCATTTATAATATTAGTGTGATATGAGAAGCAAAAGGATAAAATTCATTATTTTGTCTGTGCGTGTGTTTGGCTAACTCTGGTGTCGGAGTTATAGACCGCCTGGAAGCCTCCGACATATTCTAACGACTATTATCCTAAGACGATCGGGACTGACGGCTTATCATGCCCTCCGAAGCACTATCGTGCTCTACGCTGATTTGTAAACACTATAAAAACGGCCACCCATGCAAGTGGTAACCGTAGAGAACGTTGCTTAACCTAGCATATCTGTTACGAACGAGCTACTACGTAGCTCGGTAGTAGCTACGGAGCTAGTACGCTGCTAGCGATACACGTTTAAAATAAAATTTAAATACAAAATTGCACTATTTAAAACAACGCAGTTTAAAGATTTCCAACAATAATATTATAAATTTTATAAATAATGATATTCAGTAAGCTTGAACAAAAATAATATTGATATTATTTGTGATAGGTTCTTGAGCTTTTCATAAGTATTTGAGTTTCGATAATATTTTACCAAAACTTATAAGCAAACAACGTAATTTTTTTATTTTATTACAAAGTTATTTTCAAGTATAAAAGTTCTGAAAAAATAATGATTGATTTGATCAGTTGGTATGGTTAAATTTTGTAAATCAAAAAACAATATGGATAAAAAATATAACAGCAAAACTAGAACCAGTATTGACAATTTTATTCAATAAAAGACATTTTCGAATATGTAATTGACTCATTTTAGGACGTTTTAGTCGAAAGTAGAGTTAATTAATAACAGTAATCTTTTTTAAACTATAACTAATGATGTGTAATATTTTCTTAAGGTTTTATGTTTTTTGAATAGATATGTATTGTCATAATAAAAAAACAATTTCCTTTTTTTTTTAACTTAAGCGCTCACTTTCTACATTAAACTTCTACAATTATCATGCACAAGCCAACCATTTCACTATGATGACTCGGCCTGCCTTAAACTGTCCTTCCCAGCACCAGATCTGGAAACTTTCATTTTTTCTTCCCGAAATAAAAAAAAGACGTGTGGCACTCGGAGACTGCCACGGTAAAGCTATTGCATAGCATTCGGAGTGGGGGGTGTTAGGTTATTTTCGTTACGGAATTTCTGGATTCGGTCTCCACGCCCAAGGCCCGCGATAGAAGCTATGCAATAGCTTAAAAATCACAAAAGTCTGTCTAATAAACTAGTTAAATAGTTTAATAAACTTCTTTACACCTTGTGAAAAATAGTCCAGTCATTTGGTAGTTTAACCGGAGATTTCCGGGAGTTCTGAAAATTGGTAATTTTATAGATTTTGATTTGTTCTTTCCGAATTTCAACTTTGCTACTTCGTATTTATGCCGCTCGCGCTGCCATGCGCGTGTTGGAGTACACTTTGCGGCGCTCGTACGTCAAAACTATTGAAAAAAAGGTTGATACATAAATTGTAGATAATTGTCTCTAGTTTAATTTTGTATATAATATTTTATCGTAAAATAAGTCGGAAAGGAGTTATTGTCAAGAAAATGCTTTTAGGCGCCATTTTTCCAATATGGCGGCGCAAGCGGCAAAAATACGAGGTGGCAAAGTTGAAATTTGGAAAGAACACATCAACATCTATAAAATTACCAACCTTCAAAACTCCCAGAAATCTTTCCAGGTAACCACTATTTTTCAAACCAAATGACTATACTAAAACGCGTTAATTCACTTTTTTCACTACCTTGTGAAATTACATGGGTTTTGAAATTTACCATTAATTCGATTTTTTTATTGGTAAATAGGCATACGTTTGACGACATCTCACCAGATGGAAAGCTAAGAAAAGCCTAGGATGAAGTACGCTTGCCTATTCAATTCAGACTTAAAGAGACACAAGTTGTAGCTGTGAGGGAACAAAAACGCTGGCATATGGCATAGTGTTCCACTCCTTAATAGATATTTTTAAGAAAGGTTTGTACATGTATACAACTTTAATAATTCGCTGTAATTTGTTCTCACACGAAACCGGAGTGGGTCGCTAGTCACCAATACTATTACATAAAGCAGTACAAAACAAAAGCACCCTAGATTGATACTAGTACGAGCATGCCGTTTGCGGCGTGCCAAGGATTAGCTATTGCAATGTCCGACATTTATAAATAGACTCCATTAGACATCAGTCGGTGATCGATTCCGTTGTCAAAACGACAATGCGTCGTCCAACGATATTATTTGTTGTCATTTGATTATGTGGGACGCAATCGGCAGATAAATTGCAGACATCTGTGAGTTGTGATTCTTTGATCTGTGTACGAAATCTTAAAGACAACTTTGGTGTTCCAGCTAACTTGACTACTTAGTTTGATTTTTTCTCTGAACGCGTTAAATGTAGGGTATTTGTCAATATATAGAGCGAGTGTGGCTCTGTGGGAGCAAGTGCAACTTTCGATTCGACGCACCCAAGTTCAAATCCCGCTGGCCCCGCACCACTGGCATTCTTAAGTTATGTACAGATTTAACACGCGCTCTAAAAACGGTGAAGGAAAACATCGTAAGAAATCCGGCATGTCCAAGAATTTATCACTTAAATTCAAGGCCATGTGACATCCACCAACCCGCACCGGGCCGGCGTGGTGGATTATGGCCCATACTCTCTCTACGAGGGAAAGCCCGAGTCCCAGCCGTGAGAACGTAATGGGCTGATGATGATGATTTGTCAATGTGGGTACATAAACACCCTGAAAATTTAACTTACACTAAAAATATTTATACTTGGATTAGATTAAATAACTCTTTATTGTTACACCACCAAAAATTATAACAAAAAAAGTAAAAATAACAAACTTAAAACTAAATTGTTACAATGGGCGTCTTATCACTCAAAGTAATATTAAAGTTTTATCACATGATGTCACATTAAAGCTTTTAAAGTTTGGGAACTATCGTGAGTCGAAATATTCATTATAAATATAAAGGGCTACACTCACGTTATGATTGTGTCGAAATAACTCCGACCAGGTTTCAGACAATTAGGATGTCCTTCTTCCGGGAGTTTACACTTTGGATTCGCGGCGCAGACCTGGTCGGATTTATTCCGACACAATCATTACGTGAGTGTAGCCGTTTATTATTACTTGTATTAAAACTATTGCCATTTCTTTGGAACTACTGACTTTTAAAAACTGTAAATATTTTTTTTTCGGACATATGTTGATTCTGTTTTCACATATGACTATTATTTTATGTTTTTTTTTTAGTTAGTAAAGCACTCAACTTTTGATACTTGTCAAATACTCTATTATAATATGTTATACTAGCTGCGCCTCCCGGTTTCACGTGCGGTGGTTTATGTGTTAATCTAGGGTATAAGCTATCACTATTCCGAATTTTACTCAAATCCGTTAAGCAATTACAGCGTGAAGAGGGAATAAACACACAACCACACTAACATACATACAAACTTTCGCTTTTATAATATTAGCGTAATAAGTGTACGTAGGTACATACATTGTATTTAGCGCTAGCATCTTTGGACAATAGTAAATATGAACACCGCCACTTGTATGATTCAACTACCTTCAACGTTTGAACTAAATTTGAGACAGAACCGAGCGAATCACAGCGAATGCAGCGGTACACGATCTTATTAAAATTGACCCAATCTAGTCAGACCCAATCTGGCGCGACGCAATCTGGTCCGGCCCGGTGCGACTATAAAGTCTTGCACACACCGCCAGCTGGTTCCTGTTCGATATTACAGCTGTAAAGTTACAATAACTGTTAAATTGCAACATTTTTGGTTGGTTGATCTAACTCAAGCTTTCATATTTGCATGGAAAGTTATGATCTGCTATTTGCTTGAAAAATGACAAGAGGTTCACATCCGCTGTGAAAATGCGTTGATAATATATTTTATGTAATTTTTTAGCACATCATTATTTTCAATTCGTTACCTACAATTTACAATGTTAAAAGATATACATTTTTGTATTCCAACAGACAAACACATATAAATATTTTTTAAGCATATTTAATATCATGTAGCCCATGCCTAAACTCTAACATTAAAGTTAATGAGTAAAGTTTAACATAAAAAACGATTAAAATTATTACCCTAAGCTTTTAATTACTAATAAAATTAGCAACTAGCATTACAATATAAAATATTTCTAAAATATATATTTCTATATCAATCGTTAACTTTAATATAAGTATAATTTTATGCAGGTATTCGTATTTATGTATGTCCAGTCAAATATTATGTAGTTATATATAATATTTATACGTGTCTTAAATTTGCATTTAGGTAATGTTTTTTGTCGTACTTATGAATATTTTGTAGTGTAGGTATCTACTAAAAATTAAAAAGCCACAATCCACGTATTTACACATTATTATTGACACACTTGACAGCCTCTTGACAGCCTCTGTGGTGTAGTGGTTGAGCAGGCTGGCTCAAATCTCATACACCACTGAGGTTGCGGGTTCGATTCCCGCGACGAAATAAATGTTTGTGCACAGAAAAAAAAACAGCGTAAGCATTTGTTTCGTGTCTGGGTGTTGTGGGACCATGGTCCTCATAGTTCCTGGTTCCCTAGATACAGGGTATCCTAGTTAGGGGCCAAGATCTATGTATGTGATCGTTGGGCGTTATTTATTTATTTATTATTTATTTATTCCTCTTTATATATGGTTGTCTGGAAGAGATCGCTTTTAGCCATAAGACCGGCCATTGCTACATTTTAGTGAGTTTTTTTAGTTATTGTTACTGTGTCTGTGTATTGTGGTCTTTCAATAAATTGTTCATAGGTAAATAAATAATATCAAACTTTTAGTAGTCCGTTATTCCATATTATTTTGTAACACAATTAAACTCTTTGGTCAGTAAACAACAAAACGGTTAACATACAATAATAAACCGAATAGTTTTAAATTTTAAAACCCAAAACCGGCCATAATACGTCAGAAACTCATCCGAAACAATCTAATTACAAGTTACCGAAAACATCGGCTACGCTGTCTACGGCGTAGCTCGTAGCCCGTAGACCCATCGTAGCGATAATATGTCGACCTACGTCATATCATAACCGGTTGATAGCTTCATACGATGGCCGATTAATGAAGCCGGCGTAGTGCGCCGCAGAACGTTGCCGTAATAGCGCAGTCTATATGCAGTGACAGAACTCGTAGCTGGTTACCAGATTTGAACAACGCACACAGAAATACACATTTACAAAAAAACTGAGCACTGTATGTTATGCTTTGAGTATAACGAGTATTATTTCTAGCGAAAAGAAATAGTACCTTAGTTTTAACCCTCGTAACGACTGATCACAGTGAGCGTAAGCTATCTGAACATGTAAATGCTACTTAAACGTACTAGGTGTCGAATTTTTTTTTTTTTTATTATTAGAAAACTGTTTGTTTTCTAATAACAAAAAAAATGTGTACCCAAATATTTTATGACATGTGGTTCTATTAACGCAAAATAGAACACATCTTAACACCTGTCACCACACCTTTTATACATATACGTATTGATAGTAAAACAAAAATCACTGACGGCTACTATCGGTCAGGAAAAAAAGTGTTAGTCCATATCGTTCGGGCCACGAGGTCAGCAGGGCTAAAGCTAACTTTAAGACGTATAAAGTTATAAAAAATGTCGCAAGGAGCACTCCTTTGCTATACCCACATCGAGATGACTAGGTATAGAAAGGATTCATACAACTTACAATACACGGTGGTGGTGATGACGTTATCCCAAAGATTTAGATAGCGACACCGTCTGATATCTTAATCCCCGCAAGCTCCACTACTGTCTACATCATTATTCTGCAGTAATAGTTTTACGACTACCCTCCCCTCCTCAAACTCTCCTCACCCCCTCTACGGACGAACACTCGACTACTTGATTATGCATCCGCGGTGCTCCAGACCGATTATCGAACTAGTAATGAACGTTGCCGCGTTTAAAATTATGTAATTAGTGTTTCATAGTGAAAATCGTTGCTGCAAAAATGCCGGTGAACGTTTTAATTTGCGACGCGGTGGTTTGTAAGGCTTTTTTGCTTTATTGAGTGACTGGAAATTGTATTGGCTTTGGCTTGTTGTGGATTAGAAAAGAACACAATTTAGAAATATGAAAACCATTCTCATTTTTTACATTTTGTTCATACTCATAATGTTTATTTAAGTATCCTTTATAAAGTTTTCTGTGCCTTTAGCTAAAATTTACAATTAAAGTCTTATAAAAACTTCTCTCCTTAGGCTTAATATCTCCTCAGGGAAACATAAAAACAAATATATGTCTTTACGAATTTAAAACAGCATTCACTTAAAAAGTATTTATTTGGAATGAAGGAGTAATTAAATCAATTAAAAAAATAATAAACAATACCGTCTAATTCCGAAGAGTTGTTGTTCTGATTTTTATATTTAAAATTGCTTTCTATAGCTATTCGTGCAGAAGAGAAGCTTAATACCTAAGAATGTTAAAGGCCACAAGGTACACAGAAAACCAAGCCAACCGGTTGTCTTAGTAACATACCCTTTTTAAGTTGGATAAAGAGTGTAATACCTCTTATAAATTATAACGAGTCAGTTTAACGCTTGTCTCAATAAAGGTCTGCGTTGATTGGCCTGTTGCAGTCTTCACACGCATGAAACGGATTGAACAGCCGGCGCGGCGGCGGCTCTCGCAGCGCGCAGAACTGTGTGTCGAGTGGACGCAGTGCTATAGGAATTCATATAAGATAAAAGAAAATAAGTTAGTAATATGCGTGCGATACCGCCTTTGACGCGTACCTCAAAAATATCCATCGAAATAAATATTATAAAAAAGAACCTTTTTTGATTTAAGATTATATAAATCCCTCTTAAAATTTTAATTGCAATAAAAATATCTCTTTGATCTTTTTACGAGCAAAAAGTGCTATAATCCTCGCCTAATCATGTCTCATTGAGAACAATTAACGTTACTTAGCGTAGCGATTTACTTCATAAATCTCAAGGAAAATAATTACATAATGCCTTTTTAGTAAAACGATGCTTTTAGCACTCATATTTATAATTTTGTTACAGTTCATAGAGTTTTATTATTTTATTAAAGTTTCTTAACATTAAGATAATGCCTAATAGATTTTTAAACTTATTACTATATCCTCAGAAAAGCTCTACTTTTAACCACTTTAGTTGATTGATGAACAATTTTAATTGATTTTTTACTAAATTCAAACATTTTTAACTGAATTCAAAAAAGGAGAAGGTTCTCTGTTCGATTGTATTTGTTTTTATTTATATTTTTTATGTTTGTTACCTCAGAACTCCGTCATTTATGAATCGATTTGGAAAGTTCTTTGCGTTGGGTTCAGTATAGCTACGAAGTAGTCCCATATAAATTTCATCGATATTTGACCTTGGACTTCGAAGATACATTGAAGTCGGTTTTTGTTTTTAAAAAAATAATTATTCTTCCATCCATCCAAATGAATTAATTTGCTTCATCATCACAGAGGGAATGTGTAGAGCGATAAGAGCCCTACGACCCGACAAACCTGAATTTGAATCCCAACTGTGAAACCTGCACCAATGGTTAATGCGAATTTTGTAGGCTCACTCCAAAAACGGTGAAAGCCGATATCATGAGGAAACCCGCTTTCTCTTTTTGCAGCGGTAGACTCCGGCCACTGTTGTAATACAACCCACTGAACAGAGCCATGCGGGGCAATGTTCGGTGAACCATCAGGGAGACTGATCTGAGCAGTCACTCAACTACTGTTTTTCTAGATCTATGTGCTCTATATTTGACGTTGTCGCTTAAAAACATGCGAGATAGTTGCCAAACATAGAGCTATCAATAGGCGATACGATAAAAATAAAAATACAATTTTAATACCGATCTGACTTCGATCATCAACTAAGAGATATTGTTGTCTATGTTTTGATCTACTATAATAACGGGCATTCAAATAAAAAATCGAGAAGTTAAAACCAGCTGCTTTTGAGAATCTACCGAATTGCTTCAGCATATTTTATCCAACGCGATTTAAGAGAAACATAAAACCGATTGATCATTATACCAATTAGCAATGTATACTCTAACGTCGTAGTTGCAACACAGCAGCGCAATCAGTCGTAATAATTCGATGGTAAAACCGACATCTGTAAAGTACTCAGGGAAAAGGGTAGTAAAGGGTTTAAGGAAACCTTATCGATTTATAACGACGGATTAAAAAATAAAAATATATCAAGAGATAGGAATCATAATGCATTTTCAAAGTGTGTATTTGTATTTTGAAGTACAATAGGCACAGAAGTATTGTATTTAATTAAAAAAATATTTTATGTAGTATTCATTATTAAACTTGGGTTACATATATGTAAACAGAGTGGTTGGGGCCTAATTATTGAAAAGTCAATAAATTCATATAATGATTTATATTTTGACAACTAAATCAGCGATATTTACTCCAAATTTACTGTAAGTCATTTGTCTAAATGCTTTGGTTTTAAATACGATGCCATTTCAGGACCTCAAAATATTGTGCCACATAAAAAGGTATTCATTTATGTCAGCCCCTAGATTACCACTCCGTACACCCACCCCGTTATTGTTACAGTGCTAGTCCAATTCGATGGAGGATCGATCTACCGCTATAGACACCTATTGCTGGAATAAGTAACTAGCCACATTGTATGTATGGGTTGCATAGCAGATCAGGCAATTTCACTAAATATATATTATGGATCGAATCACATGATCCCAAACAACTCCCTGGACGTAGATTCTAAATAGACATAAATATTTTGGTAATCTGCGTTTGTTTTGTGTGTATTGATTTTTTGAGATCATAATTCAGTTAGTTTTTGTATTTTGACAGCTTAAATATTGCGTTTAGATAATTTTAATAGAATTGATAATTTCAATATTGTTTGTATGTTTGTAAATTACACATTTCAATAATTTAAAAAATTATATAATGCTTTAAATGTATGTGTATTTAAAATAAATCAAAATACACTTTTATTTAAAAGAAATGCGAACTCTTTCGAAAGTATTCAAAACAAGTTTAAAACTTGAAGATTATATTTTATCCGAGATCAAAATGAATGTTTCCGCATTTCAACTATATTGCTTAATGATTCGTTTAATATAAAAAAAGTGTTTCAACCGTTTCAGCTGGTACTAGATACGATGTCTTCTTAAGTAGCGGTGTGGAAGGGGGGTGAGACGAGACGAAAGGGAGCGGGGAACTCGCAATCCCTCTCATTTAACACTGCTCATTCCTCTGTAGGTGTTTGCCGAAGCGATTCCAACCAGGATCCGCCTTTTATGGTGCTACTTACGGTCTCATAGTGATTCGCGGTTTTATTTCGGACGGCTCATGTAAAGGCGCGTACATTTTTCATGCTATGAGAGAAGCGAACAGTGTAATCTTTGCATTTATGCCGTGATCCTTTATTGATTTTAGATTTTTAGTGGAAACCGAAACGAATGAAACGGGCGTGAATGGAGACGCGGCCGCTTAAAGCCGATGTAAGCCCCCGCCATGATATAAACTGCTATTCAGCCTGCGTATATCAGACAGCCGTAAAGTTACCCTCATATATGCAAAAATACTCTACCTTAGATTCTTTTTCAACGCGCAGTCGGAATTGAATTATTTTTAATGATAAATCATGATAATTTCATCTCCCGCGACCCCGTAACACGAAATGGGCGTCGTGATAACTTCGACCGTATAATTATGATAAAAGATTTTATATTTAGGATAATTTATTTCGAGTGGCTACGATCACTAAACGCCTACACAGACTTCATTTTAATAAATAATTGTTGGATATTGTTGTGTTCCCTGGAGAAAAATTACGTTAATTAATTTTCATTCAAGCAATCAAAATGAAGCCAATTTATTTTCCTTAACACTTCAGCATAAAGGCGGACGTTTTTAACGATACGTACGTAAATTTAACACATTTTTTTCTCTACGCAGACCTCGTTTCCCTAAGCCTCAAAGAAAAAAAAACAATGAAAGGAGACCTACCATTAAAATAAATAAAAGGAAATAAAGCAACGACCGCAAATTATTTCACTTACCTACTTCTTTTTATAAAAATGCGAACGACGCATTAAATTTTGGGGAGAAAGGAAACTCCCTTGTAAGCAATATCGAGAAGGCAAATTTTTCAGATATTGCCTTCAGGTAGCGCACATTTATTATGTACCCGAATATATTACTCTTGATTCATTGACTTTCGATATTGATTTACTTTGCTTGCATAAGCTGTAGTTGGAAGCCTGGTAGCAAACTAGTAGTCTTTGATCTGAAGAATTAAGAGAAGAGTTTGTATGTGTGCATATGAACACTTTGCAACATTGCACAAGTTGGCGAAGTTACGTGCCGCTGCAAGATTGAAACCTAATGCATGCGCAGACTTGGAGTGGGTACAAATAGAACTTAAATTGGAATTTTATTCATACGGCGATTATGACGCAGGAAAGCTGTATTTCTTGAGCTTTTGACGTCAACAAGTTGACGGTCGTTACAGTTACGCTTTAAAAAAGCTAATTTACGCATTAAAAGCACGCTAGCGCGTTATTTTAAACAGTTTACTATGCATGTTCAATGTTAAAATTGTTACATAAAATATTTGAGATTGTAAATTGTTTAAGTACCTATTTTTATGCATACCATTTACAAACATAACTATGTGTACTTTCAAAGTCAGTCCAAAAATCTCTTTAATTTACGTATAATATTTTATTCAATCTAATATATCAAAGAATTCTAATGATTTTTTTTCCAGGTATGCTATATGACTTTCTGAATACGTTCTTACTGCTTATTTTTACAGAAATTCGTAAAAACAAGTTTCTATCAACCCCTAATGCCATAAAATATTACATAGTCCCACTTACTTCGTGCTGGTTTAAATAGTAAAAACCCAGCTAAACTGATACCAATAAGCATAAACAAAAGACGTTTACGTTACATTCGGCTGAGGCAGAGCACGTAATAGCCGAGGCTGCATTTGGAATCTCAGCTGAGCTCTCCAATATCGGTACCCGGTATATTATTTCAGGGTGGCGAGACTCGGGACTATATTGAGTTGTGAAACCAACGATTTACCTAACAGGAGCGGCTGTTAACAGACCAACTTCGCCCCGACACTTTGACAACTTATTTCTTGTCTACAGAGTTGCTAAGCCACTCTGTTTGTGTACACAGCCTTGATTGTTCGGTCCCAATGTTATTCTATCGACTACTTTAATCACTACTTACCTACCTCTATCTATATAGTGAATCGGAATTAATAATGAAAGCGGAATCGATTGCAAAACTTTAAGGGTCGGAGTACAAAATATGCGAGCGATTCCTATAGGTCCATTACAGGAATTTAGTTTGGCAACCTGTAAAGTGAATACCGAAATCCTAATTCGACTCATGCTAACGCTTAATTCAGTTGGAATAATTCGAGTTCTATTGTTAAGTTCCTAAATTTGAAGTCCAACATTTAACTGCTTACAATTCAAAGGTAACCGCAAATTTGGAAACGAGTATGGCTCTCTATAGAATGAAAGTTATTCGCAAACCGATAACTTTTGGGTTGAGTTGGTCAGTTCGTGCCACCGACCAGCAGTCGACCGACGCTCGCCAACTATGCAACAAAGCATTTCTGCGCTTGATTATTGTTAAAATATTTCAAAATTCTATTGCTTTTTCGATGCTGTGTTTGACATTTTGATATTATCTAGTAGTTCTAATGGAAAATACAGGATAATAAATATAGAAAATCATGTTAAATTACAACAAGCCATCAAGTCGAGTTACCAATGTTAAATTATTATTATTATTAAGTCAAGTAATGCCCTCAAGCGACCTAGTCGTGGTTCTGGATGATGTTCGGTGAACCATCGGGGAGACGGGTCTGAGCAGCCGCTCAACTGCCGTCACTCTCTAGATCTGTGTGCTCAATATTGGGTCACATCACCGCTTCACATCAGGCGAGATAGTGCCCAAACAAAGATCTATTAAGCGTAAAACTTATGGCAAAGTTTAATCATCGAAGAAACAAAAAATATTTTCATAATAATTTAGTTTAAATTTTAGATTGCGAGTCCATTTAGGTATATTAAATTGGAATATTCACTAGAAAAAGTAATGTGTGTCACATAGATCCATTTTATATAATTAAAAAAAAATAAGTAGCGGTACGTGTTGAAGCGTAATATTTCCAAACAATTGCACCAAATTTACCTAGATATAATACGAAAGAAACATACCTCGACCGTCTGGTTGTTGGGTCTTTCATAACCATGACTTCTGTGATTTCGCCAAATTTGTTAAAGTAATCTCGAAGGCTCTCTGAAAAAGAAGAAATAGAAGGTGTTAATACTTTTATGAATAGAAAATGATTTAAGAGCAAGAGATTTAAGAGATTTATAAATAGAAAAGGATTTAAAAGAACGCTGGTAAGGTAGATTTTCTAATGAATTGGCGGTCATAGAACTTGCCGGCCATCAGCAAAAATTGCAGGTTCGAATCCTATGCGACATGATGATGATAGATAAGATCTGAACCTGTAATTTTTCATGCTTATCATGCTCACCTAAAAATGTATGACTGAAAATACAAGCAGCGAGTAAAATTTTTTAAAATCTATATTGGTCTTGGACAGAAATAGAATTCAATGCCTCGAGAAATATTGTCAGATTTATTTTAAGAGGCAGAATAGCCGCTATTTCCGAGTAACCTATTGGTACATCGACAAAGAACGTTCATGGCGCATTCACTCAACTCTTTCACACAATAGAAGGGTCTCGTTATGTAGCGCCGAAGTCTTTCGATTCGCACTCCATAAAAGTAAGACGATAAGAGTCGTTCCCTTCAAATGACTAAAGGAGTCGATGTCGTCAGGCAAATGTTTGAGCGAGACTTCCAAGCAAGACCGACTGTTTATCGTGTCACAAGAGATTTGCCTCGACAGACATCTAGAGTATTTAGTGTCGTATTTCTCTATTTATATTGAGTTGATTTAAAACGTCTGACTGGAGCATGCAAGAAGCACGGCGAGATTTGTTTGCGGCCGCCTCCAAAGCTCACTAATGGATAGGGTGGGTAGGCCCCTCTAAAATGAATATGCTGATTTCTCACGTTCGTGTTTTTAGGTGTATTTTACATAATTTCCGGTCAGTAACCGACACATTACACTGATTAAATTTCTAAAATTACTTTGATATGAAAAGCTTTCATGAAAATTTACCTGAGGATTTTCTGTTCCTCTTCAACTAACATCAAGTTAGTTGTTTTCATCTCAATAAATTTTATGTAAAAAGAAATAACACTTTCCACGATAGAACTCATTGTAACTTAATTTGTTCGTATTACTCATAAAATTTAAAATCTAAGATATCCCAGTAGGTATAGAAAAAATATCGTGAAGTATTTTGACAAGCGAAACAAATTACACTGACACCTTATTGTCAAAATAAAGAATAATGCTGACACCTCAATTATATGTTAGCTTGCAGATTAAAAAGTTCATAACTATATACCAACTTTATTATAGTTCCTAACTTTATTATACGTGGACGAGATGGATAAAAGAAAAATAATATTATTTGAAACAACTATGCTATGTGGAATAATAAATTTTATTATCTTACAAATACCTAATAGAATCTATAGCTACCTAATATTATCACGCAGCTGGACAGTTTCCTTAATATCTTTACCAATCAAAGCAACGCTTGCAATGTAGCTTGAGCAAAGTGGACCTATACTTAATTGGCTTGAAAAAATCTACTTATTCAGATAAAGGCCCAAAACACTACTTGAATCTATCCTATCTACCTGTTAAAGTTTCCGATTAATACTAATTAAGAACAAACAGGCCAATCACGAGAGGCTTATTGCGGGATACATTCCAATTTAAAGTTGCCTTCAATTCGGCAGCGTTGGTGGCTCTAAAACCAAATGTTGGTCGATGCTTTTAAAGTCGATTTTCGACTTGTTTCGCTTGGAACTTTTCTAATCTGACCGCTGCCGGCCTTCGGTTCTGCACTTCCAAACAGTAATGAAAAGTAACGATTGCATGCCGACTTCAACATTAATCACAGGAGCGTTTACAACAGTGGCTGCTTTCCGACGTTAGAATGAACCAGCTATTTACCGGATTGTCCAAAATACATTCTAAAGAACTTCTAGCTTTAAGTGCTTATAAGATCAAATTCTAGGCACATTCATGGATTTAAAAGAATGGCATAGAACCATTCTAATTAGTCTCTAAAACTAACACTTTTTAGACATTATAAACCTACGGGCGTTGCCTAATAAAGCCGGGAAGGGCCAATAGGCCTTTCCTTTCCTTTATGTTATCAACATTCACTGCGTGATACACAAAAAGCGCCTCAAATTTGGTCTTACCTTAAGTCCTGACTTGCCGAGACTTCATAAACTAAGTTTAAAAATTTGTCATCAGAAAGCATCACCTTTCATTGTAATCCCACTCTACTATTCATGTGCTAACATTACGTACAACGCTATTTTTGAAAAATAAACCCACCTGGACGAAGGTTACATCAACGGCATGCATGAATAATAAGTAATCAACCGCGCATTTATTCTCAGAATGCCTTTATGAAAAAGAGATGAATTAACAACGACGATCGTATAATCCGTTAACCCGGGAACAACCCCTGTTATCTTTCGGCTCGGATGTATATTTTATTTAGATGACGCCTACACCATAGCAAATTAATCTGACAGTATCATAGGTCAAGCAATTTTCACAGGGCTATACAGCTAGCTCATGTATCTACTACGTTTCAAGCGCGTTTGACTATTTTAAATGAAATTGAATCTTATGTAACTCACACAACTCACTTGAGGAAAGTTTATTATAAAAGAGATATAGTTATTTTGCAACAATTAGAAAAATTTCAATAGTACTCTAACATAGCCAAAAAAATAACTGGACTTTTCTCTGGCAAGTTTATGTCACAGATGTTGAATGCAGTGCAGTGGCGCGTAGAACTATTGAATTCAAGATCCAGGATGACACTACAACTAATAGGCAAGGATAACGCTTGTCATCGGTTATAAAATTATGATAAAACGATGGCTGCACGATCCTTTTACTTCATAATATAAAAACCAGGCGTGTGCGTATCAAAGCCATATCACGCATATTACGGGCCCAGTCACTGGCTTACAACGTTACCATACTGCGAAGGACAGACCGGTCGGATTCGGCATACTTGTTCAACAACCATAAAATTAGCATTCGGCTGGCTAGTAGCATTTTCATCCGAACACAAGATGTGGAGGCACCTGAATTATTCGACCGCAATTCTTAAGAAACTAGAGGAAGGGTTTGTTAAAAGGGACGAAATCTTGACATTGTTTTTTACTCAACCCTGATTAAAGGATCTGGTATTTTGAAGACAAGGAACGGTCATGCAAAAAATAATTGAGTTAAACAGAGTAGAGGTGCATAGACTTACTGGACATAATTATGACACTTGAAAACTGATGTGTATGGTAATGAATTCATGTCAATTATTCTCTTACTGACAAAAGTCAAACAATTTTTAATGTTTGTTAGGCCCAAATTTTTTGTGTAGTCAATATATCTAATGTTTAGTATAGTATTGTTGTATTCATTTGACATTTCTATTTTTTTTTGTGTATTGGATATTTTATTGTTTAATAGTTTATTTTTCAGCTAAAAAGTTTCGTTTTATTGTCATAAACTATGTGTTCGAGTCGCGAATATCTACAAATTATATTATTTTGTCTATTTGTGTGATCGTCAATTGGTCTAATAAATGAATTTGAATTGAATTGATTCAAATCCTTTCTCTTTGTTTTATAACATACGTGCACGTTTGCACGCAACAAAAGTACATTCCAGTTAAAATATCAAATAGGATGAAACCTTACATTCTATTAATATTCACCTAATTTTGCAGAGATTTTCGTGGAATTACAAATTGAATAAGCTTTAAATAGAAATTGGAACTCAAAATAGCAAAATTATGTGGAAATACTGATCTAGTTTTCTAGTATAGCGATAAGACCGCCCATTGTAACACTTGCCCATTGTAAGCTTTGTTTTGTAATTCTTTCTTGTTGTGTAACAATAAAGCGTTATCTCTAATCTAATATAGTCTTTCAAGTTACTTCAGTATTAGCTGCGCCATGCGGTTTCACCCGCATGGACAGTTCTTATCCAGGAAATGAAGTATACGCCTGCGCCCTATTCCAGAATCTAAAGTACCTAAGTATAACAAAATTTTATCAAAACCCTTTCTGTAGTTTTAGCGTAATTCAGTTACAAGCATCCATACATGGATGGGTGCATGTCACATTCTTTTGCGTTTATAATTTTGTATTGTGGACTGTCGCTAGGACCTATAGGTACGTATACACAAATATTTACAGTCACTCAATACACTCAGAAATACTCAGAATATTGTAAATGCCACTGGCACAAACCAGTTTTCCATTTTTGATCATTATCTTATACATTTTTCTTACCCTGTACTACGTAATTTAATGACGTACGTATTACGTGTAGCTTGCAATAAAATTATTAATATTACAGGGGGTGGTTGAGTCGACGCAGCAGTTGTGCAACCACCATTAAATTGGAACTTGCCTCACTTCCCGAACTGGCACCTTACTGAATTACACCGTCATTACGCTCGACGCACAGTAGATATCAGTATCCAAGGTTCAAAAAGATGAAGCTTGACTTGCGCATAACTTTGCCTTTACAATGCTTTGTAATGTATTTTCTGCCAGTTTAATAAACTTGCTTTAAATCGATACTCATCTTCATCATCAGACCATTACATTCCCACTGCTGGGATTTGGGTCTTCCCTCGTAAAGGGAGTATGGACCATAATCCACCACGCTGGCCCAGTGCGGGTTGGTGGATGTCCCATATCCTTGAATTTTTGTGTTCAATTAATTGACATGCCGGCGTCCTCACGATTTAAAACTCACGATTTAAATCGATGGAAATTGGAAATGTATTAACAAACATGTACAAATATGCCTAAAGTCTTTAATAACGACTTTAGGCATATTTGTACATGTTTGTTTCTTTTCTAAAGAAGTGACAATGAAGCTCGGAGTTATTTAAAACATTTTTAGGTCTTAATAGTTAAAGAGAAAAAAAAAACAAATAGATAAAAAATGGCAAACGAGAAAGGCATTACCTACAGGAAAAATATTGTTTTGGTCCTAAAATATAACATAATCACAATGTTTTGAAGTCTGAACAAGTTTCGAAATAGAATTGTTATTATTTGCTGAAAAGTTAAAACGCCATTTGGTTATTTTGGTAATATAGAAATGTTAAGAGTTCTAGTACTGTCTATAAACATATTCTTTACTCACACTTTTGATGAGTGGAACAAAACGTGGTTAAAATTTTAATGAATATCGATCGCTGGCAGTAGTACAATGAAAACTTGGTAATTATGAAATTACGGATACGTATCGATTTTGAAGTAATTGACCTTTATTGCCACGATAACTATGTGAAAATTAAATCAGTGTTGGAAATAGATAATCAATAAAAACTAGGACTAAATAAATCGATGTCAATGTTATTAAAGGTTATTATAACCAAAGTAACTTGGTATATTAATTAGGATAACCAATTATATTGTTTATCCTTGTTTTTTTAAATTGATATACTTAGGTACGTAATTCTAAGTGGGGCCAGTCAAGGATCAGGGATCTATGTATGTGATTATTGGATGTTAGTATTTAACATTTCACATGTTCTTTACCATGTATATACGTAGGTACTGTCCAGTTTTTTTTTTATGTAACTGAGTGACGAGACGAGCTGGTCGTTTGCCTGATGGTAAGCAATACGTCAGCCCATAACAATAAAAGCACAATCCAGAACTTTGTTGTCACCATCTCACAAGCTTTCAGTTGATATATTTAGTCAAACTGTTCATATATTCCGAGACAGAATTGTGCTGAATTGCATTCAAAAACAAAGAGCAAATCTACTACAAAATAATGTCAAATAAGTATCCACGCACCGCTGTAATTGTTCATCCAACTGTAATTACTCCAATTCTAAAACAACTTGGAATTCAAATGCCATCTAATTGGCAGTTTTAATCTACTAACTTTTGTACAGAATTCACCAAAAGTACAGAACTTGTCGCGGTTGTTGGCGAAACGAATCAAAACCTTCTAACTTGAAACTTATAAATTTATTTTGCCAAATTTTAATGAGTGCATAATTTTGTTGGTCTCCTTCTAATCTTGGATCATTTTTTATATTTCCATGTTGATACCTATAACTCATGCTACATTTAAAGCACACTATTAAGTACCTAGCAGATATTGGTGACTAATAGTTTTTAAATTTTCCATTGAAAATAACGCATCAGTACGCCCAAGAACTAGTTAATATTGCATGAGAGACATGACATTGGACCAGATGTAACGGGAAAATAATTATAAATTGGTCATTTATGTAGGTTGCATAAACACATAGCGCTTCTATATCATTTTTTCTATAAACACAAAGTATCAAGATTTTTAACTGAATAAGTTTCTGGATCGGACACAATTTTACAGTAGTCCATAATCGTTAAAGTGCCATTTGCTAGAAGTGTCGATACTTTTTTGCATTTAAGTTACGACCTCTACCGTTTGGAGCCATTTAAAATACGTTTGGTTCTTTGACTTTGACCCTATTTGGTTCCTGCTGACCAAAGACGAACTACTACTTTATCTTTGCTGCTGACAGTGCAACTTTGTGAAAATGCATCATTGAGGAATGTGAGACCTCAATGCAATGCATGATCAAGTTTGACATTGACATAAGGTCAAATGTTAATGAAGTAGAGTTTGAAGTACAAAAGATTTCTTCTGAAAACGGCCATCGATCGAATTAATGATTGAATCTATATAAATAAAAATAAAATACTGCTAGTTGGTAAGCGCATCACTTGAGAAAGGCTGGATATCGATTAATTTTTTAAATGTTCGTTATAATTTGAATTAAGTAAGTTTTTATGGAGAAAAAATTTGATTAATTGCGGAATATTATGAAATGCGGGAATATGTAAGTGCTTTCTCGCACGGGTGAATTGCTGATTAAGACTTTGTATCTATTAATATTTATCTAGGATGCCTGTATTAAAGAAATATTACACATCGTTTTCTGGTATGTACGAAATAAAAAGAACGAAAGACCCGAACAAAAGTGATCATCAATTAATATAATTATGCAACAGGTTTGTTTATATACCTATTTTTTATGAAAAATGTAACTCTACAACTGTCACTCACGCATTACCTACGCCAAAAAGCCTTCAATATGAATTAAGATCTCAGATAAAATTCATTAACCATCTGAACTCTGAAAACCTAACTGAATAATTCAGACGATATATCAACAAAAACGGCATTCAAACTTATTATTTAAAACAAACGAACTCCTGGACCCTGTTTCTCTTTTTGCACGTTTGCTGATAAACAAAAACAGAGAAATGTTAATTGAAAACTGTGTGTAAAATAAAATAAATGTACGTTACTGTGTCAATTTAGTGCACTCCGTCGCAAAACTATTACTGCGGCACATTTTATTTGCTGACAGCAGTGAAAATTTGCGTCAGGCTAAGTGCCAAATTTATAACATCGGAAGTGTACTAGGGAAGGTTTTTCACTAATTGGTACGGCAGCAAGGATTGTTAAAGATAAAATATGCGATGCGGACTGTTTTCGTTTACATTTTGATTGATTGCTTCATTACTCTCGATATTGATAAAGTATCGTATCTGATGTTTTGTGCAAATTGTGCGGGTATTGTCATGCCGTGATGCGATCTTTAATTACCATGATGTATCGTTGTTAATGTGCGCTTACTGCTCCGCACTTGCAATGAGCATTTTTATTATTTCTCGACCGCAAACCACGCGTGCGTTCTCTTTTATTTTAATATTGAAATACGTAGTCTTTTAGCGTTTGTTACTGCGAGTAACCACAATGTTAACATTAGTTTTAGTTGTTGACCTAGTGTACTTAGATGAGATAGATGTTGAGAAGATGTAAATGAGAAGAAGAATAGTATAGGTACTGACAGAATGGTGGATGTGGTTTGCGAAGATACCTGTCGGAATGATCTGGATAAGGCCTTATTAGACTTTTTTTTTCCTTATTTTCGGAGGCATCATACATAACGCTGCTCCCTATTTTTAACAGTCTAGCCATATAATAAGGCTAATGATTAATTTACATTGAACTTAAGCTGATACATAGAATATTACTAAGAATGTGTGCATTAACACTTTTCATATTGTCTCTATAAAGACGAAGACACTTTGTTCATATGTGCTTTGTGGGTAACAATTGCTACATTACACTTATTCACTAGCCCTACGCTATCTCAAACGGTTTAGTTCTTCTAGTTTTTATTTTTAATAAATACGCCTAATGATCACATACATATATCGTGGCCCCTAACTAGGATTCCCTGTATTAAGAGAACCAGAACTTCGAGGACCATGGTTCCACAAAACCCAGACACGAAACAAATGCTCGCGCTTTTATTTCTGTGCGCAAACATTTGTCCCATCACGGGAATCGCACCCGTAACCTAAGTAGTGTATGATATTTGAGCCAACCTGCCCAACCACTACACCACAGAGGCTGACTGCTTTATGACTTTATGGACAAACTGTACTAGACAAGAAGACTGCCCGTACGGTTTTTTTTTATGGATGGTGTTTATGAAGAATGGCTTAAATTCAAACAAAAAAACATGGTGTTTTGGTGTTTGAAACGATCACTAAAAGCTGTGAAATGAATCATCAATTGGTAATCATCACCATTTTACAATAAAAACTTTATATAATAGTTCCTTAAGTCCGCTAACTATTTATAGAACTCCCAGATTACAAGGAATTATGAATTACTTGTCTATGTTTATAGATTTTATAGGTGTGATGTTTCACGAAATGTTTACCCCTATTTTATCTTTACTGATTGTGAACTAGTTAAACGTATTTTGTCCGTGCTATGTCAGTTCGTTCGTCCGGCGGCTAGTTCCAATTTTATGGTGGTTGGGCAGTTGCGTGGTCCTGCCGCAGAACAAATCAGGTTTTGTACCGACGCAGAATCAATTATATATACCTACACGAAGATGTTTTAGGTATATAAGGTCAGACTATTATATATACTTATCCCTAACTAGGTTTTTCCCGGCACGCTTTTTAAATTTAATTCTCTATTTAATTGTATTTTTTATGTTCGTTTCCTCAGAATCCATCATCCATCATTTAAAACCCGATTTGGACAATTCTTTGCGTTGGGTTCAGTATAGCTTCAAGGTGGTAAATAAATTTAATCAATATTCGCCCTTGGATTTCGAAGACACATCAGAATTGATGTCGTTTTCTTTTTGTTATAAAATGAATTATTGAATTTAAATGAAATATATCTTAGTGCATTACCAAAGTACGCCTATTAAAAAATATTTCTATAAAATTTTAACAGCCCTACTTATAAAAATAACCCCTTCATAATTAAGCAGTTAAATACTGACCATATTAATGCTCAGAAAACCTGGTTTGTAAATAAAAAAAATGGTGGTTGAGGTTGATGACGTTCGAAAAATTACGGAACTAAATAATATTATAACCCACCCGTTGAAGTAATAATTGAGACGGTAATATAATATCCAGGTAAACGTTTTGCTTCAAACTTCCACACTGAAACAACGATGCAAGTACTGCCACATGCGCCGCTGCTGGCGTCGACATCACCTTCATGTCCCACGGTTGGCAGTCAGCCAACCACGTTTGTACCTGGGTTGCCTCTGTCAGTCAGCCGTTGACGGCTCTACAATCGACGTTAAACCGTTAGAACTGTACAGCTTTTACTTTGAATCATAACGCTGCCAGCACATCGCAACTGGATATGTATAACTAACTACTCACGTGTATAGCTTATTTATATAACACACCTAGCTGCGCCCCGCGATTTCACTGCGGTTTCCTGGGATAAACATGATTAACCTATGTGTGAACCCAAAGTATAAAGCTATCTTAATTCCGAATTTCACTCAAATCCATAGAGCCGTTACAGCGTAAAAAATAAAAAAATACTTACAAACAAACATAAAAAACATCTGTTACACGAAACGGTCCAGTCTGTCTACTCAATTCATCACACAGTTGTGATTCATCACATATGTAGCGCTCGTAACGTCGTAACAGATCTTATAGGTTAAACAACGTTCGCAGCGGTGACAACTAAGATGGGTGACCGTTTGTGTGGTATTTACATCTGACTGCTACCGTGCTTTGGAGGGCAAGTTAAGCCGTGGGTCCCGGTTGTTGTCTTAGGACAACAGTTGTTAGGCCATATCGGAGGCTTCGGGTGGTCTAAGAACTCCGAAACCAGGGTTGGCCACACACCTACACGAGAGAAGAATCTCACAGTGTTGCCATCTACCGTACGGCCGGCGTCAACATTCCTCTTTTGGCATCTCGCCAGCCACGTCCTGCCACATATCCGAAGCTAGGGATCTCTCGGGCAGTCGTCGACAATCGACACATTAAATATTTAATAATCATCTAACAGCTCGACTGAGCGGTTACGTGGCGTTTTGTGCAACTTTGATTTGAGTGGGTCAAGTTTATGTTAGTGGTTGTTTTTTAATCTGGTCTTTGATTTTCCATTTAAGTAAGTAAGTTAAGTTCAGAATTAAACACATTCTTCTGATAGCCACTTTTCCTATTATAGATTTTTTTCATTTTATACATATATTACATATTTTTTTTAATATAACATAATATTGTTTAATTTATTTCTTAATTTCTACCATTTTAGACATTATCGAATTTATTAATGATTTTTTTTCCTAAAAACCTAATTAGTATTTATTTTGACCCAAAAACCTTATTCATCAATAGAACGCTACCCGTCAGTCTTGTTTGAAAACAGATAATTTTCAATTACTTAATTAACCTCAAAATGTCCATAGACCTTTGATTCTCCCCACTTTTCAGACGCAAAGCCCGGCCGCAAGTACCACGCGGTACATCAAAGTGATTACGAGCAAAAAACGCCACACTGTCGAGTAGGTTCGTTGTAAAAATCACGACGACGTGTGAAGAGTCATCGGCGCTTTTCCATCGAGTGGCGATCGCTTGTTTTTCCCACTTTCCACCGAGGTCAGTATACGGAAAGACAGTAAATAATCTTTTACAAGTATGCTTAAGGCTGCCCGCCCACGTCAGACAATCGGTCACTGATTTTTTTGTCGGTAAAAATGAAACAATCGCAGTGTTATATTGCAACGCACACGTCCTACAAAAAGTCGGTCACAAAATAGGTGACAAATGACTGAGAATAAAATCGGACTAACTGTCGGACCTATAAAAAGTTTTACGTCGGCAGAGGAACTTATTCCATGCCTGAAACCTTAACCAGGATCTCTGTATCTAAAAAATCATGAACCATGAGGAGCATGGTCTTACAATTACACCTAGAATAAAATTGATTTTTTATTATGTAGCACTAGCCGCATACGTCACGGTTTCACCCGCGTTGACAATTTTCCTATGTAAAAATATCCAATGCTATATTCAAGAATCCGTAATAGAGATAAATGACTAAAATCAACCTATCTATCAATCTATCTATGCTGGCGCACCGACTTAAAGTGTGTCTTGGCCTCCGATACTAAAGAATGCCACTTTTTTCGATCCGGTGCAAGTTGCTACCAGGCATCAACTTGTAGCTTCCGTAGGTCTTTTGCCACCTCGTTCTTCCATCTGTACTTGGGGCGATGACCGGCCGTCGTCTAATTGGTTGTCCCAAGTAGGCGCGTTTCACAAAACGATCCTCCCCCATTCTTTCGAGATGGCTGAGCCAGCGAAGTCTGTTGCATTTAGTTTCGCCAATGATGTTGGGTTCGGACACTAGCTCTTCAATTTCATGATTTTTGCGGATCCTCCAACTACTGTCCTCGCGTTTAACGGGCCCTAAATCGTTCGGAGACCTTAAGGAGTAAATCAACCTAGACAACATTTTTTTTTACTGGTTATAGGCTTGCGTTTGACCACTATCTCACCTGATGGTAAGCGATGATGTGGTCTTAGATGTAACCTGAAGACACCTGTGCACTCTGGATTTGAAGACTCCCAGGTTGTAGTTGTCAGGAAACACACGTTGGCAATGCGCTCCACTCCTTGGCTGTTCGTAAGATGAACGTGGCACCAAAACGCTTTGGTCGTACAGCCCTCCTGTACGAACAAAGCGTTTTGGTGCCACGTTCATCTTCTATCATGTATAAAAAGTCTTATTGTTGTGCATCTGATTGTCGTATGATGGAATGAAAACAGAACAGAACATGCAAACACAGTGCCATCTACAATATTTGTAATAGGATTTGTAAAAAGAAATGTGTATCTTGTATCTAGGGGATCAAGCAATATATCATATTTATATACATAGCGTACTTAGTTCCACCACCATTATCAATTTCTATCAAACAACCTATTAAATTTATGAGATCAAACCCTCGTTAAATACAATTATTTCTTTGTCACTTCGTCATTATGGCTATTTTCAGAACAATTATACTTATTGTATGTTGGTAACACAAGAAACATTTTATTTATATTATCAATGAACTAATATTAAAAAGCTAATACTTCTACCCTTAACCTGGATTATAATAATATTCATGAAGTCATAAGAAAGATACCACATACCACCATTTTTAACATCACACGTAAGTAGCACAGCGGAACTCCATAAACGTAAAAGCCACAGTACTGGGTAAATAAAAGTACTGCGCGTCGAGCCCGCCTCTTCGAGTACCCTCGCCTCTGATTCCCTGCACCGGCCCTGTATTTTATGAGGTCAAGTGAGAGCCTCCACAAAAAACACGTACCGCGATAAATTACGCACTGACACATTCAGATTCGCCCATAATGTACACGATCGTAATATATTGTTTTTTTACGATTTTCAGCCGCGTTGTTTTGCTGATCTCGCTGAATAGAGATCACTATGATTTTCATTTAGTACCTATCGATATGTTTGCAGAAGTCTGGGGGCTTACCACCATCTCTTAAACCAGTATTATTTTAAGCTTACTTCCGTTTTCCGTACCACGAAGTCCTAAAAAAAGCTTACTTTGATATTGTATTGTTGAGAAGTTTTGGTGACGTCATCGTAAATCATTAATTCAGGTGTTTTTTGACAGCTGACACTTCGCAGGAACAAAAACATTATTGTTTTATGAAGCTCATGGTACGAATTAGAAAAATATGATTGTAAGCTTCAACTAAAACGTTCCTGTAGCATGAATGTCTTGTAAAAGTTGGTGGTAAGCCCCCTGAATCCACCAGGGCCCTAATTCACTATGACCACTTAGCGATTCCTTGTTTCGTAATCACGTCGATTCCTTAATTACCAACATTTGCGAAATTTGTATTCTCTCTATGACGCGTCGTAGAGAACACAAGTTTCGCAAATGTCGTAACCACGATGACAATCATATATCCTAGTGATCCTACTTCCTATTTGATATTATAAATGCGAAAGTCTATATGTTTCTACCACTTTATAACGACTCAATAGATTTTGATGAAATGGTATGCACATTAGATCCTGGAATGGGACAGAAGACACCTTTTATCCCGAAAAAACGAATACTTTATAGCAGAACAACAACTATAAACTGGATTGTACGCGCAAGAAGTTGCGGGTAGTTGTAGCTAGTAAAACAATATAGGTACATATTTTTTATTCCTATTGATAACTACACTATTTTGTTCAATGAATATTTATACACGAATACACACCAAGTACAAAGTACGAGAAAAATGATAATGTGCATATTAGCCACTAGTTGTGCCTCGCGGTTTCCCGGGATATAAAGTTAAGCCATATATTAAGTTATTTGTTTATTTCAGGTCATAAGCTCTCCATTCCGAATTTCACTCAAATTCGTTGAGCTGTTACAGCGTGCAGACAAACACCCAATTAATATTATTTTATTAATTAACCGACTTCAAAAAGGAGGAGGTTTACAATTCGACGGTATGTTTTTTTTTTTTTTATTATACACAAGAATATACTTATTCACTAAATTCTGTGTTTTATATTTAATTTCATTTTTTAATTTTGTTGTAGGTTAGTTTAGTTTTTATGATTCTATATCATCATCATCAGCCCATCACGTTCTCACTGTTGGGACACGGGCCTTCTCTCATAGAGAGAGTATGGGCCATAATCCATCACGCTGGCCCAGTGTGAGTTGGTGGATGTCACATGTCATTGAATTTTTGTGATAAATTCTTGGATATGCCGGTTTCTTCACGATGTTTTCCTTCACCGTTCTTAGAGCTAGTGTTAAATCCGCACATAACTTAAGAAAGTCAGTGGTGCGGGGCCAGCGGAATTCGAACTCGGATGAGTCGGATCGAAAGTCGCACGTTCTCCCACTGATCCACACTCGCTCTTCATTCTATATATTTGTACATAATTGTTAATTGGTTCTGTAAATAAATAAATATAATGTATACTTATTCACTTCCATACAAACTTTTGAATATTTTATATTAGTGTAATATAATATTACCGCCTAGGTTTTACTGATACAGTTGTATGAGCTTCTTCAAAAACCTACTTTCAAAAATATTTCATTATGCAAAAAGTTATTTAAATATTTTAAGAATTATTAACATAAGAACAATATGAGTGTGTGCTGTTATGTGCTTAAATGCACTTTCATATTGTATTATTATGTAAATCAAGTCAAGATAATTGTATTCCTAACCATCAGCCGTTGCAGATGTTGTACTGTTTCAATTTAAGGGCGCAGGCACAAGTTCCGAGATGAACTTTAGACGAACTTTGTTCTTAGTGACATTGTCAACTAATCTCTCAGTCGACAGCAGGGGCATGACAAAGGCTTCATAAATTTGGGTTGGATGAGTAAAATAACGTTGGACCTATATTATTATAATGCATTTATCGAACCATTATGATAAACAATAATTTAAAGGTGAGATATCAGCAAATTCATCCAGGCTATCGTGGTAACCTTTTAAAGTCTCTCTCTGTCTTTTTCTTTCTTACCTTTCTTTCTCTCTTTATCTCTCACTTTATTAGACAGCGAGATAGTGGTTTTCTACTGTTTCAGTTCTATTGGGCGTAGGTAATAAGATTAATTTTAGAAGATCTTTGTTTTTAATCTATAATGGACATCAAGGAGCTAATAATTTGGTTGGTAAAAATGATATTTTCATCGAATGATATTGCTACGCGGCTGCATGGATGGCAGAAGTCAAATTTTACTTTTGTAAACTACAGTGCCTGCAAAAAACAAATTAAAACGATTCTCCAAGTTTCTGTTTCTATCCTTTCAGAAAAAGTTATTAAGATGTATATAACCGTATTTTACTTTACTACGAGTATATAATTTTCTTTAAGTGTTTACAGGTTAAAATTATGTGTCAATTTTCTCCACTAGGAAACCAATGAGATTCATATAAGTAGGTATTATTATTTTTACCACTACTACCTATAGATTTAATAGCTATAAAAAGACTATCAATCTATAATTATCAATTTATAAAATATTATTTTTTAATTATAAAATATAAATTTTATAGTCAACAATAATTAATCAAAAGTCATACTCTCTGGTCTAGTCTCTCCTAACTGCTACACTTTTTCTATTACTGATACTATGACTATGGGATAAATATCTCACTAGCACTTCTTGTTTGACATTTTGTTAATTTAAATGTATACATACGTCCATTGTTATATTTTGAAAAAAGTAAGATTTTAAGTTGAGTTGAAAAAAGAAACATCCCCGCAGTTTCTTGGTGCTACTCGTATCTTCTCTAGCGGACGTATTTCCGAAGCTCTGGTAGAGTCAGTTTTCGCATTTCTTTTCGGAGCCCGGACTTCAATCTGAGTATGAGTAGATAGACATGCACACCTTTTTTTTAAGTTTTTTCTTTTTTTTTCTTAAATTACAGTTTTAATGTATTATAATTGAGTTTTATTATGTGTATTTGACGATTAAAAGTGATTGTTTGTGCCAATTTAATAAATGTCTTATGACTAAACTATGACATAAAAAAATATAGCAATTGTAAGATTTTTGCTAGGCAAAGTTGCAAAAAAAGAGAAATTAAATAACGATCCAATTTGGAATAGACCTGCTACCTACATACTCATCTAAGAACATTACCATATCTGGCAATTTTCGGGTCGCTATTTAACATAATAAACAGGTAGCTATTTCAATTTCCATAGTCGCATAGCGTGCGAAATGCAAATTGCTGCCCGATACAATATCAGTTGACGGCGCGTCGGCAGGAATGATTGAGTGGATGATAGTTGCATACCACTCTCTATGTATTAACGAGTACATAATTGTCAACTGAGGACAACATAACAACAGAGTAATGTAAATGCTGCGTTGGTAAAACAGCTAAGAGTTCGAGAGCACAAATATTGTGACGTGAATTACAGGGTGAGCAAGATCGCCCGTTTCAGCAATTATTTTAATAAATATAAAAACAAAATACAAAAACTTTTATTTGCCAATACAGAACGAGTAAAAACAATAATTTAAATACATATCACATACATTTCTGTTACTGATACTATGACTATGGGACATCTCACTCGCATTTTTTGTTTTACATTCTGTTAATTCTAATTTATACGTAATTGTGCTGAAAAAAGACATCCCCGCAGAGTTTCTTGGTGCTATCTTCTCTAGCGGGCGTATTTCCGAAGCACTGGTAGAGTCAGTTTTCGCATTTCTTTTCAGCACTCAGACTTCAATTTGAGTATAGGAAAGAAATGGGTAAACATACTTACCTTTTTTTCAAAGTCATGTTAACATAAGTTACAATTTTTAACATTTTTTATTTGTATCATGTGTTTATGACCTTTAAAAGTGCACTTTTGTGCCTATTTAATCAATGATATTTAACTTTGACTTTGACATACTATGAGGTTGCTAATGGTCCCGCACTCAGGCCCGTCTGTATCACGGCAGGCCGGAACAGATTGATAGAACCTAGTTTTTTGAGAACTACAGTACTAATTATAATGATATTAAGGTAACCTACTAAATATACCTACAATATGTGTGTAGGGTGTGCAAGGTTGCGTGTGCATGACCCTAACAATTATGCAAAAAGATAGGCAATAACTGGTTTAAGTCAACGTAAACCGGCACAATCTAGATTTCAAATTAATTATAGTTCCGTACCCTTTTCTACGTATCGGTGCTGACGTCCAGCCACTTTCAGCTGCTGACATACTTGCGTTATTTAAAGCCGACTTCTCCGTTGTAATCGCATGACAAATCCAATCTTAGCCCTAACACAGATTAATAACTAACTACACCAGCTTAATATAGATCGTATTATATTATGTACTGGCTGTCGTCTTCCGCATGAGATATGAGCTGGCACAAGCCACGTTGCTAATTTCGTGACGTCCATTCATTTGGCCATCGCTATGCTGAATGGGCTACGACACGTGCATTTATTGAATCAGGTTACAGAATAACTCAGGTGGTTGTATACTAATTGCGTATGAGCTTGGTGTGTATGACATTTGTCTTGAAAGACGGGTATAATTATAGGTATTTGTATAGCAAAGTAGCTGCGCTCCGCGGTTTCACCTACAGTTTCTCGGGTACCTAGCCTATGTGTTAATCCTGGGTACAAGCTATCTCCATTCCGAATTTCACTCAAATCCGTTGACCCATTGCAGCGTGAAGATGGAACAAACACACACACACTAACATACAAACCTTCGTATTTATAATAATAGCTACGCCTCGCGGTTTCACCTGCGGTTTCTCGGGATAAAAAGTAGCTTATATGTGATTTCGGGGTACTACACACACTAACATAGAAACTTTCACATTTATAATACTAGCTACGGCCCGCGGTTTCATCTGCGGTTTCTCGAGATAAAAGTAACCATGTGCTTATCCAGGGTACCTATCCAGGATACACCTCATAAGGTGTACCCTGGATAGGTACCCTGGATAAGCACATACACATATACCATACCATACCATACATATTATACATATACCATAGTATATCCATTCGGAATTTCACTCAAATCTGTTGAGTCTTTACAACGTGAAGAAGAAATCAACACAATTACAAACAAACTTTCGCATTTATAATCATTCATAATATTAGTATAATAGGAAAATGTTTATTTAGACAAATGTGATACACAAATGTGTTATCTTGTTCTTTGAAGTAACAAAAATACACTACATTTAATTAATATATATATAATTAATAAATATATTAAATACATTACATTTCACTACATTTTGGTGTTATTCGTTTTCAACACACATTTTCTACACTCAAGTTAAATCTAATAACTAACAATAAAGTCTAATAATAAGTAACTCTGATTCCACCCGCATAGTTTTTGGATTTCTTGTTCATTTTTATTGTATCACTTTCAATGTGAAATTCTATCTAGTTTCGAGTTCATTTTAATATGTAGGGACTTCCTCTTCATTTAATTAATTTTCCCACAATTTTCAGACGTTCTTCATGTTTGGTATTTTGGTAAACCTAGGATCGCTTATGGCAGCCTTATTAATACCTGTAAGATCCAGGGTATAACGTTACGGATTCATACGCATTATTAGGAAATTTACAATATTAATGTAATAAATTATGTCTAAAGAAATAATAATTTAGTGAACGCATTTATCTTTGCTGACTATAACACAATTTGTAACAGATTACGTCCGGTATGTTTAGTCTAGAATCTGGACTCTAGATGGTACGGTCAACGAGAAAAGTTGCAAAACATTTGTGAATCTTTGATTGACTACACCTTCAATATTTGTCTTATATGTGCAAATAGGGAAATTGCAAAAATTGCATATAGTTTGTATATTTTTGGTGTTATTGACTATTGAAAGAACGGAAAAGTTCAGCTACTTATGTCGTTGACTGTACGACGATATCTGTCTTCTTTATGAATATATTTTCGCAAAACCTTATGATGTTTTTTACAAACAGTGTAAAGAATAACCCTATAATAATCATTGCTGTAATCGACAAGGAAAATGAATCGTATAAATGATTCAAATTCCTTGTCGATTACAGCAATGATTGACGTACTAATATTATACAAACATATACACATATATGACATACGAGTATATATAGTGGTAGGTCTCTAGTATGTGGAAGGCCGTCTGGGTAGTACCACAGCTTTGCTAGTTATTCTGCCGCCAAGCCATAGTGCGCAAGCTTTACTGTGTTCCGGTTTGAAGGGCATTGTAGCCGGTGCAAGTCATTTATTGTTTTACAAGGTGCCTTAAAAAGCTTTGATAACCAATTATTTTGATGGAAACGAGTACCAATTTTAGCCGTCTTCATGCTATTTGATAGCAAAACGAGTCACTAAGATCTCTCCGGACACTACTATGTACAGGCCCATTTAGACAATGCAAGCTTTTTACCGACTGCATACCATGCATGCAAATAACTTATTTGCACAGTCTAACAAGTAAAAACAACCTGCAATAAGTTGCATAGTCCAAAATGCCTTCAACAAAACTAAAAAGATTAGTATAGTAGTAGTACACACATAAAACACAATCGATCATCGACCAAAACAATCAATAACCTAAGCCGAGTCTAGACAATAGATTCCGAGTGCTCGAGTCAACTAGTCCGAGTGACTTTAATTCATCGCAGAGGAGACGCCATCTGGGATTACTTGAGGCCATCACAAGATGGTACGTCGGACCTTTGATAGGAACTTGTTGGTTAGTTCGAAATTGGGACGGCATCGGGACATCAGTGAGGTGAACTTCTGCACGTGAGCATGTTGCCTTATGTTTGGATATCGGTGGGTAATTTGTTATTGCAGTTTAGCAAGTAGTGATGGCATTTAGGAAAATTACTGCTCATTCTGACGTAGGTAAAAAACGATACAATACAATACAATACAATACAAAATGTTTTAATAATAAATTAATTAATTATTATTATTATTAAGTGATTATTTAATTAAGTTTTGTTTGGTGTATAAACACCAAACAAAAATAACCAGGTTTTTCGGGAAGAAAAAATTCGACCACCGGCTGGGACTCGAACCCACAACCCAATATTCCCTCAGCGCGGGACGCTCTACCAATTGAGCTACGGTGGGCACCGACTCGAGTGTCGAATTTCTTCTTCCGTTATTTTACCGTCTTAAGGGTGACGTGTACGCCATCTATTGAGAGTGGAGTGAACCTTTTTTTCTCAACGAGCAAGATCAATATTGCAATTGAATACTTGCTCTGTGATGACGCGAACCCATATTAATTCTTATAATATTTTTAAGCATTAACGAATGCCAAACGAAAAACTCAAACAAGGTTTTTCGGGAAAAACTCAAACAAGGTTTTTCGGGAAGGTAGAGCGTCCCGCGCTGAGGGAATATTGGGTTGTGGGTTCGAGTCCCAGCCGGTGGTCGAATTTTTTCTTCCCGAAAAACCTGCTCGTTGAGAAAAAAAGGTTCACTCCACTCTCAATAGATGGCGTACACGTCACCCTTAAGACGGTAAAATAACGGAAGAAGAAATTCGACACTCGAGTTGGTGCCCACCGTAGCTCAATTGGTAGAGCGTCCCGCGCTGAGGGAATATTGGGTTGTGGGTTCGAGTCCCAGCCGGTGGTCGAATTTTTTCTTCCCGAAAAACCTTGTTTGAGTTTTTCGTTTGGCATTCGTTAATGCTTAAAAATATTATAAGAATCAAAAATAACCAGTAGGTATGTACATGATGACAACTTACAAATTACAATGGGCGGTCTTATCGCTAAAAGCGATCTCTGGCAATCAACCTTTGGATGGAGTTAAATAACAGAGTGAGCGGCGGTGTAAATAAAATAATAATAAATTATGAGTTCTTATCTTATATTTATTATACAGACATAATAAACATGTATAAATATCTAAGTTAAATGTAATAATTTGATCCTCCACAAAATGGCTCTTCCAATAATACTAGAGTACCATATAAACCAAACAGCAAGTCAAACTATTAATGAATTGTGTAACGTTCCGAAAACATCTCGGTATCTAGAAGTGTATCTTGTACATTTAATAGACAATGCTGGAAGGATGGAGTTTCTTGTAAACTTTAGTTGAGGGTTGGATAAGTTTCTGTGCAAGCCCTGTGTTTAAATTGAAATGGGCACCGAAATAGTTTCACTCGCTTTATTATTAACAATCGAAGAGGCTATTTGGGGCGTTTGAAAGGTTGCGCAACTCTGTTGACAGCCTCCGTAGGGTGGTGGTTGAGAAGTTTGGATGCTAACATGGATGGTGTAGTTTCAATTCCCAGGACAGATCAAAATGAAATTTGTAAATGACAATAGTGCATTTTGTCTTGCATCTTGCGTCTGATTTTGGGAACCGTAAATAGTTCCTTTTACCTAAATATACCTAGTCGAACCTAATTGAAAATAAGAATAGAATAACTTTTTGTTATAACACCACAAAACGGAAACAGTTAAAGCTAAAATAAAAATTAACTTAATATGAGTGTCACAATACGCGGTCTTATCGCTCAAAAAGATCTCTTCCACCCATAAGGTGTATCATAAAAACGAATCTTGAAATTAAATTTACTATATACTTATTTGCTTTTGTTGCTAATTAAAGAATTTAGGTGTTACAGAAAGGACCTGTCTACATGCTAAAAGTGTAGGCCATACCGCGTGCTAAGCAAATATATTAGATTAGCTAGCTTCGGATCAGATCGGAATTTAGCTGTAATAGCTGACAGCAATGCTACATGAACTAGGCTAACTTCGCTTGCGGTGTAGCTTCTGCTCAAATTCTAAAGTTCGCTAAGGCGTGTAGTAATAAATACCTATCCAAAACATATGACACTATACATTAAGATTAAACGTAAAAGCAAACACTATAACAGCACATGAAGGAAGACCATAAACAACTCAAACTTAATATAAGACCACAAAGCAAGGTGTATCCGCGTCACCAGGTGTGGGTAAGCATCACGCACAAAGTTAAAGTCGTATAATACACCTAATATCGAGGACCGAAAGCGAGAGAATACTGAACGGAATTCAATCGGTATGAAGTAATGGAACCAACACGAGATGATCGTTATTTTTTTGGGAAACACTGCAATAAAAGAATGTCTCGTCAACTATACTTTACGCATCGAATGTCGCTTTTACGGAACAATCCTTTGCCGATAAGACGATTTGCAGAAAACACTCTAATTCAATGGCTGGTTTATACTTCACATGTGATTCCAGCTTTGATAGGTTCAAATGTTAATTCCAAACTTTTGATATTTTCTTTAGCTCAAAATAGTTATTATCAGCTGGTGTCAATAGTTACCCTTCAGCACACTTTATAAGAAAAAATCTTTTTCAAGGCACATATTATTATATTAGTACGGCCTTTTTAAAATATACTGATAATTTTGGTTTATTTGGTCCTTGCCTAATACAATATTCAGACGCATTACAGTAGATTTTACGACTTGAAGAAGCGAAAAGTTAAGCGTTATGAATCTTTAAATATGTTTTAAAATCCATATTACGTGTTGACAGGGTTTATTGGTGGATCATATTGTAGCTGAAAATGCATTATAGGTATACATTCTATAAGCTGTGGCTATAAATCGTGTTTCGTTTGTGCATGTAAAAGTAAATATGACTTAGCCCACCTTTCAAATCCAGACGAACAAGGAACTAAACGAACTGAAACAAAATCATACCAGCGTGTCACTCTATAATGACACTTTTGCATTGTTCTTCCAATTTAAAATTAATATCAATACTATCATACAAATTAAATGGTTTGGAATTATTGTACAGGAAATCTTATGTAAGGCGAGAAAGATTTCAATTCAATTCAATTATTTATTGCAATCCATAATGTAATTAGATGATAGGTAAAATAAAAATAAAGTTCATCATGGACCCTGTTGGGCGCAGCAATTAGGAGAGAGGAAGACTATTTGTGCATTTGTATTAAAACATGTCAAATTAATTAAGGAATATAAAAAAAGTATTATAGAAATAGTATTATTGAGTCAATCAAAAGTCAAACAAAAAAAAATAAAAAAAAATGTCAATATCATAATATATACGATTAATTATTCTAAGTATTTTTTTTTTTTATTATAGTTTTTAATGTCAAATTCAATTAATTATGTCCAGTTTCTTATTAATTTATCATTCAAATATTCCTGAATTGTATAGTAGGTTTTGCTAATTAGTAATTGTTTTATTTGTTTTATGTATTGTCCGTCATTTGTTTCGTTTTTAATTATTTCCGGGAGCTTGTTATAAATTTTTACTGACATAACAAGGGGACCTGACGAGTGCATCTTGAGGCGGGAGGAAGGTAGCACTAACCGGTTTTTGTTTCGTATTGAGCGGTTCGTAGGTATATCTCCTCGTTTTGTAACGAATTGTGGATATTTTCTTACAAATCTGCATATTTCCAGGATATAAATACACGGTAGGGTAAGGATATTGTGTTTTTTGAAATATGGCTTGCAACTGTCTGTTTGTTCTATGTTGACAAGTATCCTAATTAGTTTTTTCTGCTGAGTGAAGAGAGTGGATTTAGATGAACGCAGGCTAAAGGTACTGGAACTAACCTCGTAGTGACAACCCTGATATCATTGTGATATTAGGGTTGTCATTACGGCACTGCTAAGGAAGTGCAGCTAATCCATAATCATATTTTCATGGAAAACCTTTGTGCACTGAACGTTTTCAGGTTATACCTGATAATAGCAAATGCAAAGGTACTTATAATATTACAAAATTATTGTAGAGATCGAGTAAGTGTGGCTTTGTGGGAACACGGACGACTTTCGATCCGACGACACGAAGGCCCGTGTCCCAGCTGTGAGAACGTGATGGACTGATGATGATTATTAGTTTAAGTAACTGTTTCTATTACTAGAATAGGGACGCTGGTCTACTTACAATGATCTAGAGTGATGAATGAGCTAGAGATCTAGAGAGCTTAAAAATTGTCTATATATAAATCTAGAGTTTTATCTTTAACTTTGATCCAATTGAACCACCATTACCTATATACCAAACTTCACTTAGCTTCTAATTCTATCTATTGACAACATTCACATTGGCAGAGTACGTACCAGTACTGACTGCATTACATTACGTCCCACACGCTGCGACTCCACCGACTCTATAGGGACTCTCCCGCCACTAATGTCTTCAATAATTGGCATTCGAACTTCGGATGTGCCCAATCACTGACTAAATTCAGTCAAGGGGAGGGGAAGTTGCAAGTTTCAAAGCTTTGAATGCTTAGTTACAAATATGCCCAACGATCACATACATAGATCCTGGCCCCTAACTAGGATTCCCTGTATCTAGGGAACCAGTAGCTATGAAGACCATGGTCATACAACACCCAGACGCGAAACAAATGTATGCGCTTTTTTTTGCTCAAACATTTGTCCCGTCACGGGAATCGAACCCGCAACTTCAGTGGTGTACAAGACGTCATGTGATTAGATGAGATTGGTAATGTGAGTTATTTTAAATTAATCAAATACATACAAAAGGTGAATATGTATCGTTGTGACTGTCATAGAGATAAATAAGGTGTATAATCTACAACAAAAAGTACACACGTGAACACACCCTCGCACTTTCCCATTTCTATTAGTAAAAATAGATTTGAAGCCAAGCATATCCGCACGCCTTCAGGTTTTGCTGAAAACCAGTGTCGGGTGTCAAATGACGATACATATATATATGTATCATCAACAACATATACATACATATATGTTGCTATTGTATTGTAGTTTATTTTATTGACAATTTATGTTGTTATTATTATTGTAGACCTTACATCCCCTCTTTCTTTGTCTTTTAACATTTTCATAAATCCTCTCCATCCAAAGGTTGCCTGGAAGAGATCGCTTTTAGTGATAAGGCCGCCCATTGTAACATCTTTCTTTAATTGTTTTTATGTACTGTCTTTAATTTAATGTTTGCAATAAAGCGTTCATCTATCTATCTATCTATATTTAGTTCTTTTTGTATTTCTGTTTTCTTACTTTGTAGTTAGTTAATTGATTTTGTGGTCAATAAATGTTTTTCTTTCTTTCTTTTTTTTATTTTGTTTATTAAATGGCAGACTAGATATTCTAACTCTTGTCACCAAAATGTTAAGTTTGAGTAGTTAATATCTTAAACAAAACCGAATTTCGTATAAAAAGATAAAGACCTTTTAAAAATAAATTCCAGTTGGTGCGGTGAGATCGCGTGACATTCCGCCATACTTCAGCCAAACGAGAAAGAGTAGCCACTGTATTCGTTAATCTTGCTTTCATTGTGTGAAATATTAACGAAGAATACCCAAAAAGCCTTTAAATGCAAGGAAAATACTAGTATATCATTGTTAGAAATGTAAATGCCGTTTGTTTAGCGTTATACGGTGAATTTATGAAATGGCATTGAATGTGGTCAAGCAAAGATTAATGAGGTACCAAGTACGACGGCTTAAAACCTTATAGCAAGTAAAAATTGGTTGAGTTTTTATCATATTATTGAAAACTTATCATTTTATATATAAATAGCTATTTATTTGCGAATTCGGTTTATGGTGGCTCCTTACATGGGGAACTGTTCCTTTATATATTATTTATTTATTTATTTATTTATTTATTTTAGATGCTTGTTGTGCTTAAAGTTGTGATCAAAACGCACAGCAAGCCAGAATAACAACACAACAACAACAACTTATTTTTTTATTATTTTTTATATAACAATCAGCGTTTATCCACCGTATAAGCTATCTCCATTCGAAATTTCGTCCAAAGCCGTTTAGCCGCTGTGGCATGAAGAAGTAACAAACACACTAACACACATACAAACTTTCGCATTTGTAATATAAATGTGATGTTATTTGTGAAGATTTTGGAACAACCGTCGTACAAAATAGTGCAGCAGCTATAAAACATTTTTAAGTCTCCAAAGGAGTTTGTATTTGAAACATATACTCGTTTACTTAAATATACAAGTCTATTATTTAGAAGTTTTTCCCCGCGGCTTAACCTGCGGTATTCCGGGATAAAAATATCTTATGTTCCTTTCAAGTTTTTTAAGTACCTGCTTACCTGATTTCATTACAATCCGTTCGGTACGTTTAGCGTGACTGAGTAACAAACATCCTCACAAACATTAATAATATTATAGTAGGGACCTGACACTGGCTCGAACAATATTTTAGCTGCGTCACTCACAATGCACAACATTATTATATTACACAACCCACAGTAGATATTTACTCACTTGTAAATTCCACATTCGGGGCGTCCAGCCGGGTGCCGCAAGTACGTTTAATATTTTACAGAGTCGCATCACGCGCCATCTTCAACGGGCCCTGATTGCTGCCCGATCGGAATTATATTTCGCAGGCGCATTCAAAGCCCTGGACAAGATTGCCTTGCGAGCTCCGGCTCTATGAGACGTAATGCTGCTATTTGAGATAGGTTGACGTTTTGAGGTCACAATTCTGGGGGTGTTGTATTTATTGCTTATAAATAAAGGTGAATCAAGGTAAGAATCGTGTGAAGATTGACCTACTTTGAGGTTAGAAACATTCTATGAGAACAAGGCGAGAAGAAAGGCGTACCTACTGATTTTCAAACTTTTAGCGAATTTCAGTTAACTAAAATTTTAAAAAGCCCCGAACACAAAATACCTATTAAAATTAAAAAAAAGAACCTTTTAAGAGCTACGGTATAAAAATAATAAAACGGCTAAACCGATTTTTAACCGACTTTAAAAAAAGGATGAGGTTCTCAATTTGATTGTATTTTTTTAATGTTTGTTACCTCAGAACTCCGTCATTTATAAACCGATTTGGAAAATTCTCTCAGCTATAAGGCGATCCTATATAAATTTCATCAAAATTCGACATTGGACTTCGAAGATATATCAAAATTGAAGTCGGTTTTATTTTTTATAAAATTAATAAGCACTAGGTCAGGTAACCTTTAGTAATTTAATTTAGGTGTAATTCTTACTTATTATAAATTAGTATTATATAGATATTTTTATATACCTATATAATGTAACCCATGAAAGGATGTCCAGCAGGATGAACCATGAATCATGCACCCTAAGATGCTTTAGCTGTTCCTATAGATAAATTAATAATTACTAGCTGTTCCTTAAAAGACGGTTTTTCAAGCATCCCGCCAAATCTTCGACACCCCAACAGTTTTAAAAGTTACTGATTAATCTGAACATTTATTACAACAAAGCAGTAAAGTTTTCGTTTAATTTATAATTAGAAAATTCCATCAAAATCCTGAAGTCAGCGTATTCCGGACACAGCGTTTTATTATTTTATGCGCTCTTTAAGTGATAATGCCGAGACTATGAATGCTTAAGTAGGTACTTAAGTTTAATGTAAAACTGTGCTATTTGAAACCGGCTTATATTTAATAGTTACGTGATGATGCTAGGCTTCTAAACTGACAGGATCCGATTAGGCGTTAAGTAGGTACCTGAAACGAGACAAAAATAAGTTAGTATTTCAAGTTACTATTATGACTATAGAGCATAAAAAATATATGTTTAAATATAGTCAATAATAGTCGTAGTATAGAGGCAACAAGTCAATGCGCCTCAAACAGTGAAACTCAAAACTTTTTTATTATTAGTTTGCGTTTGCCCAAAGCAAAAAAAAAAATTTCCAAATCGGGTTATAAGTGACGGAAGTGTGAGGTAGCAAACATAAAAAAAAACTATCGAATTGAGAACCTTCTTCTTTTGGAAGTTAAAAAGTGTTAATTTTAATTTTTCTTCATCATCATCAGCCAACATCAGTCCACTGCTGGACCTAGGCCTTTCCCATAGCACGCCACTGAGCCCGATCTTCAGCTTCCATCTGGTTGCAAGGCGTCCTTCACTAAGTTTGCCTATTCACGGTCTCCACTCTAGAACACGTCTACCCCAGCGGTTCTGCGGCAACTATGACCAGCCCTACCACTTAGCTTGCTAATGCGATGAGCTTATTTTTCTTGCCAGCTCGGAACCAACATTTTACACGTTTTACTATACTTTTCGCAATTAACTAAAGGATTCGCCGTTTTACTCGAAGGAGGAAATTGCTACTCGCGGCTTCTACAGCGATATAACAAGTGCGGCTGAAGACTACCACTCCAATAAAAAATCGAATGCAAATGCTACATAAACCACTAACTAAATCCTAAGATTCCAATAAAAAATCTAAAATTGGCAGTGGGTGCAAAGTTTTGCAACTGCACTCTCGAAACGCGCAATTATAGCCAACCGAGTCCTGATTGAATTCTTAGGTCCAGTTTGAGCAAAAAGTTTGCATAAAGACCGCTTGCAAATTAACAAGGCAAGGGAGAGCTCATAGTTAGTGGAAAAGTGGAGAGGAGTTAGAGCTGTAGTCTACGACTTTTGAACGAAGCAAAGACATTGTTACTAGACGCTCTAGGACTTTTGTAATTTGGCTAATTAATTGTTTCAAGTGTATGCTGATGAGACAATATCTAGATACTAACATTTCGCTAAAAATAAACACATCGTTTTATCGCGAAATTTTGTTTCTGAATTCCTAACTGTTCTAAAATTTTTTTCAGACTTTGCAAGGTAAAAACTCGTTGCTTGATGTTCGGTCTGGTTGCAGAGTAATATGTCTAACGGTAATATAATCACATTGAAAAAAAAAGCTACAAATAACGGTAACGGTACGTTTCAGTTTCATAAAAAAATTATTGCTTTAAAAACAGATTATCACAAGAAACGATATATTTCATTTCAATTAATTTATTCATGAATATGTATCAAAATTCAGTAAAAGTGTTATAGCACTCAGATTCATCGCACCAGCCCTTTTTAATTTCATCAAAAAATCCGCCGTAGGTGAACACTGAAATCCGTCGAAATTGACCAAGCGCCAACGTTTCGTTAACACGCATGTCATGTCTGGAAGTTCCGTTCCGTGTTATCGGTAGACTCGGAATTTAAAATGGATTCGTTTATAAAGGCATTTACCGGGCTTCGAATTTTCGATGAAGGAGAATCGTTAGACGAGTGAAGCTAGTGGGCGAGTGACTTGTTTGCCGGTGGCCCACGTTTGCAACAGGAGCAAAAGTCTGGACAGTTTACCCGGCGCCACGAACGGGGCGCCCTCTATAAATCAGCCCGCGATTGACGCTTTCCTACGGGGAGTGATCTATTCAGCTGCTCCATGATACAGCTTTACTTGTAAGGATTTTTCTGTTACGGGCAAGTTTGGACGTTCGAAACTTGAAATTCCAACAATGGGGTTTATTGATGGAGACGGCGAATGTTTCGTGGGTAAGTTTGTGGGGAGAGTGACAAGTTTGTGTTACGAAAATAACAAATCTCTTTTAATTTTCCACAAAATATTTTCAATATTTTTTTACCACTGGTAAAAGAGTCAACCTTTATCACAAAAAGAGATAGAAGGCGAGAGAGAAAGAGAGAGAGTTTAAATCATGACCACACTCTTGAATGGTGAAAGTGAATATTTTAAAATTATAAAATAAATCAAGAATTATTAGTTGACTTCATGTTTATTTATTTTTGCACAAAATAGTTTGTACCTGGAGGACTTGATGCTACATAGCATTTTCTACCAGTCATCCAGGACAAATGGTAGTGGTGCAGTATAGTGCGTGATGGGAAATTTTAATTTACCCTAAGATACATAATTCCTTATACGAATTTTGAATCCTATTGGCGCCATTGCATCATCTTACACTGCTATTATTAGTTTCCAGCAACGAGTAAACTACTTACAATCAAGGAAACTTTAAATTTAATCTCAGATTGCAGAGAGTTTAAAATTACGACTTGATTTAAACAGATTCTTGGACGGGCGATAACAATGGGACAGTCTCAGTAGAATTTAAGCACAGACTGACTTTTGGGAGATTTAATTAGTAAACGATTATGAAATATTATTATATTTAGTTAAATTATAATTTAACACAATTAGGATTAAAATCTAGCTGAATATGAAGTCATTTAAATTTTACTTAAACCGCTAAAGTAAATAGATAGTATTATAACTAAGATGTCTAATTTCCATCAATACACTATGTTCTTGTATTCTTTACTAGTAGCACTAACTGTTTATACTACGGTAGACACTTTACTTAACTAACTCTAAAGGTTGCATTGACTTAAAAAATTAAGATTTTCAAGATACAATTATGTTTACACTAAACACATAATTTCAGAATGTCATCGGCCGAATTCCTTCAGACATATAACTTCGTGTCTGAAATATTGTACACTCGCTAAAATGCGGGACAGGGCGCGTGTTACCCTAAAATATGGGATATAATTGAAACGTTCTGCGACCATTGAAGAAGTTTTTAGTTCAATTTAGCGGCAATCAGGACGACCGTTGAAGACGGAGCGTGAGCAGAATACCTAAAATATTAAATGTGCCGAAATGACGGATCTCAGTGGGACAGCGAGCCGCCAATTTGATATTTTACATTCCAGACATTGAGCATATTGTCAGTTAACTTAAATGACGTAATAGATCGGCTGACCCAAATATTTGATCTATTCTGTGATTGGAATTTTGATATTAAAATAACTTACAAATATTTATGCCCTTAGCAAGCGTTTAGACATACCTATGTTATACGTCAGAAGGCTGGCGTTGGCATTCTTTTTTAAATTACATTATTCTATACAGTTACAATTTACAATAGAATTCAATATAATAATTCTTTATATACCTACAGGAAAATGAATATTCTACATTAATCAATAGATAGGTGGTACAATAGGTGGTTTTATCACTCTGCGGAATTTCTTACAGATAACCTATAAGTTGACAGTAATTTAAATAAAATATTTTTTGTTAGATATCCCAGGATACAATTGTCTGCTATAAGTTAGTTTTAAAAGCCCTAATATATACTTGAAATATAATGTCAAAGTCAAAGTCAAATGTCATTCATTAAATAGGCACAAAAGTGCACTTTTAAAGGTCATAAACACATGATACAAATAAAATATGTTAAAAATTGTAACTTATGTTAACATGACTTTGAAAAAAAGGTAAGTATGTTTACCCATTTCTTTCCTATACTCAAATTGAAGCCTGAGTGCTGAAAATAACTGCGAAAACTGACTCTACCAGTGCTACGGAAATACGCCCGCTAGAGAAGATAGCACCAAGAAACTATGAGGGGATGTCTTTTTTTCAGCTCTTTTAAAATATCTCGAAAATAACAATGAACAATTACGTAATAAATTATTATACTTGGTAAACATTGATGAAAAGCCGAAATACAGTAGTGTAGTTCGAAATAAGGAACTTCAAGTAATGTTTATTTATGTATGTACTTGACTCAAAGAAATGATGCGGGTGCATTGCACACTGCATACCCAAAAATAACAAAACGTACACAAGTATGAGCCACGACCTATTTGCAAACACCACAAATTCTATTTGCAAAACTAAAATGAAATTAAGCCAAAACCCAAGTCAAATAACGTCTAAATAAGGAAAAACGTAAAGAAGTAATAATTCAAAACTGGGTAAAGATAAAATTGTGACAGCTAGAAGGAAACGCGCTCAGCCAGCCGTATCTCACGAATGCAACGCTCGTTTTGATTTTAATAGAATAAATTTTATTCTTAATGTATGTTTTGCTTCGCTTTTTAACTTAATCCTTTCAGGTTTTAAACAATTAGTGCGATTTATTGAAGCTCTGTGTTATCAGGATATCAAATATTTTTATTTGATAAATAACTATATTATACTTGTATCTTCAATCAGGGTATGTGATCAAAAACTAATATCAAAAATAATTATAATGTATATTGATCTACCGTTTGTTACCTTTTCACGCTGTAACTACATAATAAATAGTTAGTAATCTTTGTTGTAACGGCTCAACGGATATGAGTGAAATTCGGAACGGAAATAGCTTATACCCGGAATTAACACATAGGCTACTTTTTATACCAGGAAGCTTTGGGTGAAACTGCGAGGCGCAGCTAGTAAATAAATGAAAATATCTTACATAAACGTTAAAACAGGCTCGTATACCTAAAGCTTTTTTCGTCTATCTAGGAATTAAAATTCCTCTAAAATATAGATATAAAGATTTGGGTTCAACGTCTGGTTTTCCTACTTATACATTATCTTTGGACTTATTTCCATCTGTCATTGAAAAAAAATTATAGCATTAGAAAAGAAAATTCATGTCTGCAATGGAAAGTCACAACAAATCAATCAACACTGCGGAGCTTTAAAACTCATATTGTCGTAAAACAATTTCAATTAAAATATCAATGGACAGATACAATATTATTCTTCCGAAATGAAAATCATCAGTTCCATAGATTGAAATCACCCAATCGTTATTGCATTGTTTGGTTTGAATGTAGCAACATCATCAATATGTGAAAACAGTGGAATTTTCAGCCGGCATCGACTGGTGTCGTGAAATATTTAGACCCGATACCAGTACAGACGGAAAAACAAACGATTTTACCAATTCATAACTAGTTTTACCGGCTAGGGGCGTAAATTGTACGAAGGCAAATATTGCTGGATAAACATTATACGAATTGATGATGGATTATTGCCGGCAATATACCGTTATTAATAATGACTGTCATTAAACTTGTTTGACTTAATTTATTCTTGTTGATATAGAAACTGACCTTTCGGAGGGGGCCGGAGAGCCGTTAATTTGTTGATATAGAAATACCTAATTACTTCAATACAATATTTACAACAGTTGCACACCATAACAAAATATATTTTGAAAATTAAACAAAAGATAATTAATTTTTAGATAAAAACAAAAACCGACTTCAATGTATCGTCGAAGTCCAAGGTCACATATCGATGAAATATATATGGGACCATTTCGTAGCTATACTGAACCCAACGCAAAAAGAATTTCCCAAATCGGTTCATAAATGACGGAGTTCTGAGATAACAAACATAAAAAAAATAAAAAATAAAATACACCCGATTAGAGAACCTCCTCCTTTTCTGAAGTCGGTTAAAAATAGCTCAATGGGTAGTCTTAGTGCTAAGCAGCGATCTCTTACAGACCAACCTTAGGATGGATATGATATTAACTAGTGGTCGATAGTGCAGCATTATCAATTACTATTACAGTTACTTTTATACTTTTATTACGGAATTGAGTGATGAGACGAGTAAGTCGCTCGCCTGATGGTAAGCGCCATGCCTGCCCATAACAATTGCAGTGCCACCCAGAACTTTTAATACCATAATAAGCACTGCGTTGCACTCATCACCCCAAGACATCAGATATTAAGTCTCATAGGCCTATAGTAATTTACTGCATAAAGTACCTACAATAAACTTTATAAAGCTGTTAATTATTATATTTTCTATCTATTTCATCGCACTACACAAGACCAACATACTTATTTTCAAGCCAAAACAATATTTTAAATAAAATAGAAGAACTGAAGTATTGACATGGTAAAATGTATTTTTTGCTACACTCAAAAATAAATAACGAACCAAACCTAAAGGGAATGACGTAGTACCTATTATCTATTATGTGGTATTTATCATATATTCTGGCAACACAAAAACGAAGTACAATACAGGCACCCTTCGAAACTTAATATTATAAAATTACAATACTTACAACAAAAATCTAATTTGTTTCCGATGATTTGCCACAAAAATGAACATATTTTTCGGCTTTAAAAGGCAATATTTCCTGCGGAACCGTGGCAGGCCGACGCAATTGCAACCCCTCGGCGGCCGGCGCGCGGCGGCGGCGCACCGTCTCGCTTTATTTGCTTCATTTTCAACAAGATTCAGATTGCCAAGAAGTTTTGCGTTCAATTTATATAATATTACATCTTTTCGATGCTCATTCAGCTAAACGGTATATCAGGTTGGTCAATTTGAGAAGCAATGGCTGCGGTTATGTTAAAAAGTGGTTTAACGAGATAATCAAATTCGAAGTAAGCTCATTAAAATGTTTTTTGTTAATCTATTTTCAAAGCTACGCTTAATTTTACAAATTAGAATTAAGGGTATTGTTGGTATAACAAAATTGGGTGCTGAACCTTTCGAGTATTGGTACGCATTCTGATGACGTTGTGGCGAAAGAAACAGTTTTGATTACCAAAGTACCTATAAATATTTTTGTGTTACTATGGCTATGGATTCGTGGATGCCTTTCTGACTATACCAAAGTATTGGAAGTAAGAAGTAGAACCTAGATCTCAAATCTGAAGCTGCAATATTGCTGTTCGAAATGTTTAAGCATCATTAAACTCCCGTAATTTGCTTGCCACTGTGGAAAAAGTTACGAAATTAAATTCTATAATAAAACATTAAAAATAGGAAGTAACTAGTTAGATATTTATACGTTATCAAAGAATGTTTGAAAACAAGAAACCATTTAAGTTTAATTTACTTATTATATTAGTTTAGTTTCATTTCATTTACGTTAGGATAATGAAAACTTAAATGAAGTAAATTCTTACCTACAACAAGGAGTTTTACAACAAATCCCTCCAATAGGTAAGTAAATCGCAGATAGTCAGCGAAATCCAATTATCGCCTGCACAATGGGTCACGAAACAATCTAAACTAAGAAAATTAATCTTCCAAGTCCAGAGAGGAGCACTGTCTGCACAAACTTAGACAATGGATTTATAGTTCATCGATTTGGGGCCGTCGTTGGTTCGTGAATGAATATCTGGACATCGTGGGCGTAATAAGGGACATATTTTAGGGCTCATTAAAAAACAAATAATTTATGCAACGAAGTTTTCACCACAATTGAATTTTTTTTATACAGTGTTGGTCTTCTCCCCCTAAATTCAAGTCCTGGATACGTCCATATTGGACACCATACCTGTGACCATACTGGATTGAGCTTCCTCTGAAATAGATCGGATTGCTCGGATGTCTGTATGCAGATTATGTTACTTGAGATGATATGCCTACGTGATATCTGGAACAGCTGATGCGTATACACTCGATCCACCAGAGACCATGTTTGTGTGTGTGAGATAAATTGTATAGTGACTGATACAAGTACCTATCTCATTGCGAGATTTACTAACGCACACTTGTTCAAAAAATACTCAATGTGTAGCTTATAATTATTTTGAATGTCTTTATAATTATGTGCAAGTAAAATAGGTACAAAAAAAATATCGTATATAACTTCGCAACACATTAATCTGTTACTTTTTTATTTTTAAAAAAGGTGGAGGTTCTCAATTCGATTCGTTTTTTTAAATGTATTTTACCTTAGAACTCCGTTATTTAAAAAGCGATTTGGAAAATTCTTGAACATTTTGCGTTGGGTTCAGTATAGCTACGACGTACTTCCATATAAATTTCATCGATATTCGACCTTGGACTCCAAAGTTACAATATTGAAGTCGATTTTTTTTTATAAAATATATACTTGTCATTCGCGAAGATACAGACCCAAAATCTTTAACTGAATACCGCAAAACTGTAAAGCAGTTTGTAGGTAGACGTAAAGACTCATTAACAAACATACTCGTACGACTCTAATAACAAACGAACAAATGAAGTGGTTTCATAAAATATACCGCATTTGTAACGCACATTCAATATGTAAAAATAGCCTTTATATTTAAACATAATTTATCATGTAGCCGATTAGCATTCTTTTGTAACTGCCTATTAAAACTACATCGAGTAAGGACAGTGAAAAAGTTCGACGCACACATGCTGACGTGTGTCGGATCGGCCCCCGATTCAAAATCTCACGATAACGAATACCGAACTATTCGACTATTACCTATCAATCTCGTTTTTTATAATCCTTTTTGAGCTATTCTGCCCCACTAATTCAATACGGTTTCGGTTACAATATCGGTTTCGATTACATGTTGCATTTATGGAATTTGTGTGAAATATTTGTATCGTAAGATATGAAACCGAATCGATCGACATCGAGATATCGTGAGTTTCTGAATCGGCCCGCGGGCCGGGGTTTTTTTCCACTATACGTAGATAGTATCTAGTACACGGGATCTAACTAAGATTCCCTGTATCTAGGAAACCAGGAACTAAGAGGACCATTGTCCCACAACAGCCAGACACGAAACAAATGCTTGCGCTTTTTTTTCGTCATTTGTTCGTCGCGGGAATCGAACCCGCAACCTAGGTGGTGTATGAGATTTTAGCCAACCTGCTCAACCACCACACCACAGAGGCTGACGATGATGATTGATTGTGTGGCTGGATGATTAGTGGTTGCTGATTCTATGTGCGTCACCTATTTAGCATGTTTGCTTTATGACCCTACTGTTGCATCCTTACATTCTTCAGTAATAGCCGGGTGACCAATTGACACGTTAATAAAATTAAAAAGCGCTATTGCACATGTGACAGTAACACACACGCACACAAGCCTTGGTTTAACGATCGTCGTAAAACTAAACAGCTTTATTACTGTTATGGTAGAAAGGAACAGTTTAAATGACAATGTTGACAATATAATTGTACTTCAACGCTAATTAGGAAATTAATTTAAAGTTTACAAAATTACTTTACGGGTTGCTTTTCTCTATTTATGATGACGTCATTTCATTTTCCCTATTTTCAAATCTGCGATACCCACTGGTCACACAAATGCCGAACATATTTAATATTGAATTCAAACATGGTAAATGGTCAAATATGGTCAAAATGATTAATATGGTCCAGTTATTGGCATAGATTAATTTAATAAATATAAATAAATCAATACTCCCAACGACCACATACATAGATACTGGCTCCTAACTAGGTTGCCTGTATCTAGGGAACCAGTTACTATCAGGAGCAAGCCCTAAAGACACGAAACAAATACATGCGCTTTTTTGTGTGCACAAATATTTTAACTGTAACAGGAATCAAACCCTCAACCCCTATTGAGCTAAAGTAAGTTAATAAATCGACTTAATCCCATTATCCAAAATATGACCCATTCAAGTTGACTACAAGCTATCATTAGACAAGATCACCACAAGACATCAACCGCAGTGATGCTTATACACTTTGATGAGCTATAATCAGTGGATCAGCCAGTAATTTAATACAGTACGTAACTAGGTACATCAAGTAAATAAAAAATAGTTGCGTGGTTCACAAAAAGGTCCAAGTTTTTAAACCGACTTCGAAGTAGGAGTTTGCGGCGGCTCTGTGTGTCGGGTCACTCCGTTCCCTCTAATATGGTTGAGGGAGGTGGTGGCTAGTCCACAAGTCATACTCGTGAACGGGTGCTGCTTGCGGGGACTGGTCTGGTCTGGTCACTTCTAACTGCTTCTATAATACCTATTTATATTTTATTTACACTTTTTTGTTACTGTTACTATGTCTATGGGACATCTCACTCGCACTTCTTGTTTGACATTCTGTTAATTTTAATTTATACCCAATTGTTTTGTTATATTTCGAGACATTTTAAAAGAGCTGAAATAAAGACATCCCCGCTGAGTTTCTTGGTGCTATCTTCTCTAGCGGGCGTATATCCGAAGCACTGGTAGAGTCAGTTTTCGCATTTCTTTTCTGCACCCGGACTTCAATTTCAGTATAGGAAAGAAATGGGTAAACATACTTACCTTTTTTTCAAAGTCATGTTAACATACGAGTAAGTTACAATTTTTAACATATTTTATTTGTATCATGTGCCTATTTAATAAATGATATTTGACTTTGACTTTGGAGGAGGTTCTAAATTCGATTGATTTTTATTTGTTTTTTAATTTTTATATATGTTACTTCAAGACTCCGTCATTTATAAACCTACATGAAAAATTATTGCGTCGGGTTCAGTATAGTACAAGGTAGGCCCATATAAATTTCATCAATATTCGACCTTGGACTTCAAGAATACATCAGAATTGAAATCGTTTATTTTTTGTTATAAAATAAATTATATAAGTAAAGGACACTACAAAATTTCGATTCCAAGAAGATTTCACGTACTTTTTTACTACCTATGTACGAGTATGATCATATACGTATATTCCTCTATTTCCAACTAAATAGGAAACACATGGCACCCAATAAAAAAGGCAAGTGAGTCGTGTTGCCTCAAAGACGTTGAATAATTAAGACGACAGGTATTGATCTTTTCTAATTGTGTTGCGGCTCTAAATGTCGACAAACAGACGGCCCTTCATTAAATATTTCTTACGAAATTGTGGGCACGCAGCTAGGGCGGGGGCAGTTATACAAGGTACGACTCAACGTAGCTAAGCCACAAAGAAAAACTATGTATTTCAAACAAAACTCGACTCTTGGTCTAAAAACAGCACCAGTCTAGCTCCCATAAGGGTGACGTTCTACAATTAAAAAGGAAAAAAACACGACAGCAAATGCTGTTCTAGTCGGGTGATTAAATGAATTCTAACGTGACTTGGTAAAAACCTCCTTAAGCCGTGTTTTCTAATCTCAGTTTAAACTTTATAGCCTCCGGTGTTGTCTTCTAAAACTCCCCTACAAAGCATCGCGTCGTACTTAAAGAAAATATTTTTTTATATCTCCCTCCCCTTACTACGTCCTCTAATGTGAGTAACTTGCAGGAAGGAAATAAATGTGATAGAGGTCTATTTTACTCTTTCCGAGAATTATTGGTAGATTGACTTCCGTCTAAACTATTAGAGCCGTTCATCATGAGTAAGATAGGGAATTAGTATTCGGTAAGTTCAGTGAGCGATGCAGTTGTTATTGTAATAAATGTTGCAAAAATGATTGGTATAGCTAATCTTAAAAAAGTCAGATTTATCAGGACACGAGAAGTCAAATTTACGGCGCAACTTATTTAGTGCATGCTTATGAGCAAGCAATTCGACTCAGTATGGCGGCATTGGTGGGATAGTAAGTGGAAAAGTGCTGGAACTAGTAAAAAAAAGAAAAGAAAAGGATAACTAAGTGGAAGAGGTAAAGGAAAAGGTAAAAGAAATAGTAATAAGAATAAGAAGAGGAAAAGGAAAACGGACAAGAACAGTTTAGGAACAAGAGCTAACTGTACATTTATTTAATTTTGATTTGACTTGTCAGCACTCATTGACTTTTTAACATTGTTCCTGTTTCGTTAATTACAGGAATAATAAAATAACAAGAACGTGAAAGAAATTAATTCACAAATTGCAATCTTAATTATAATTTTAGTATAAAAACATAAAATTCTGAAACAGTATAAATACACGATGAAGTTGTTTGCGAGTCAACCAAACATTTAATAAAACCACAGCGTTTTGATACTTTTGATAGTGGATGCCTTTCTAACTATAGAATGACTCACTTCCTTGTTCAGCATAATGAAAAAACACGAGCAGCAGCGCCTACAAAAGAAACTTTTTGCATTCCGTTTTCTAAAGCCCTCTTATCTAAGATTGCAAATTGCAGAAGGTATGTACCCAAAAAAGGATGGGTGGAATAGGTAGATACTCTAAACGGATGGGGTAAATGTTCGAAAGGATGGGGTAAAATAGAGGTAGATATTCTGCGGCTCAAGAACGAGAAACTGGGGCTGCAAGACGAAGAGTCACAACGACCATTAAACTTTCAAAAGGCAGGCTCTTTAGAACAATACAGTGAAAATAAAATAATTTATACAGGAAAGCTTAACTTCAAAAGAGTCTTTCACTCAAAAATAAAGCGTGTTGTAGTACCTAAACAAGGTGGAACATTGTTTTGCATAACAAAGAGAAAAAAAACACCTAAAGGAAAACATAAAGCCACACTTTATTCGCGGAATACTTATTCAAATGAGGCTGTCCCTTCTAAGTTTGTTTTCAATCAAAAACTCGCGCAGCTTTGTACCGCTAAACTTTATAAATGAGGCGATTATCCGCGACGCTGAGGTGCCTTGCGATACGTATGCTGGCCAGCACCGGATGTGGTGTTGCCAAAGGGATATCTGAAAGTACTTGCTATTAGTTCAACTTGCACCAAGCAAAAGCTATATATATTGCTAAAAATCGTGATTGTATAAAATGATCCATTTTACCAGATCAATATAATAAATTACATAATTTTGTTTACAGTATGAAAATAAATATGTCACGTCAGCAGCGGTGGCCGGGCGCAACATCGTTTCAACATCTTCGTTATTTTTCATTCCTACAGTGGGGAGTTGGTGGTAAGGTAATAAAAACACTCAGTAATTGACTATTCGGGCGGTCACAGAAAATACGTTGGTGCACGTGCGATCTCAACCAAGCCACGAAAATATCTGTCTGGAATATTCGAAATTAAAACGTCACTAAGGCCTTGTCCAGGCGCATAGACAATCGCTACTCTATGCTACCTGCGTTTCCGCCCACTTTATTGCCATTGCAAAAATAAAATAACATCTTACAAAGAAAATAATTAAACACTAGGCAAAACATGTATCAAGACTAATTAAATTGAAACCAAAAATAAAGAAACCGTTTGACAAAATCAAAATAATTAAATCGAAGAAAATAAAAAAAAAAACATTATTGCGACAAATATATTACATGCTATTTATTTCAGGTGCATAAATTATTTATTATAAAATCAAAAATCAAAATCAAAATCTCTTTAATCATTTTGGCATCACAGACGCACTTATGAACGTCAAATTATCACAATGACTCTACCACCGTATCGGAAAAAGAACCACTACTCAGAAAATACGGCAAGAAACTGAGGGGCATTTTTTTTTAGAGATTTTGTTACAATTTTTTGGGATTTTACAATGTTATGTTTCTTATGTACCAGTTGGTTACTTTGCAGAAGTGGAATGTTCCAAGCATCTTTGTCTTCTATGTAATTACGAACAGTGTAGTATGCTTTTCTCATTAGAACATTCTTAATGCGTAATTTGAATTTACTTTCTGTGAGCTCCGTTATACACTTTGGAATTTTATTATAAAAACGTACACAGTTGCCCATAAAAGACTTATTCGTTTTAGTCAGTTTATATATCCAATACATTACTTTATTTTTCAACTGGATCTACTCCTACTCCTATATGAAATTTTGTTGGTGCATACCGGAAGATCTTTTGATGCAAATGAGCCATTAATTTAGTAGAAATCTCCCAACCTAGCAACACTACGACCCCCCTCAACCCGCACTCACCCTGTAGTCTGCGTCCGCCTGCGATGTGCTGATAAACCTCTGGTCACCTGCGCTGCATGAATTGCACCGCTTTTTAACTTTCATCCCGCTAAAGTCCTTTAAACTTCATCCGCTTAAACCGCTCGCGTTTTATTTATGATTTAGACGTTGACAACTACGACAACTTCGCAAAGTTAACCTAAAAACGGCGAGCGATTACGCGACTACGCTGTTAAAAAAAGCTCGCATAAAATGAAATGTAGATATAGTCTCTATGTTCTTTCTCTATATAGAGGCGCTACCTATGTAGAGACGTGGTAGTGTAATAATAGAGACGTGAAAAGAGTACAATAACACGAACATAGGCGAGTGTACGAATAGTACATCAAGATTAGCTCGGGGCTGCAGTATGATTACGTCGCTACGTCTCTACGTAGAGATGCTTCGTAAGAAGAGCTTCGTTCTCGAGTCGCAGATTTCTCCGATTCCGAGATGAGGATTTGTATACAGCTTTTTTAAAGCTACGTAACTTTTTCTCGAGCTCAGATACTAATCTGAACAAGTCAAGAATGCAGAAAACTAATTCTACTCACTTTTTGTTGTGTAATTTTTTCTACTTGTGTAAAACTAATGATATAGTACTATGAATCACATGAAGTAAGAAAACAATTTGACTTCGCTATAAAAATAAAAATGACTTGCTAACGTGCCTTTATTGCAGTGATTTAAATTATTTTGTTTCTAGCGTGAAAGATAAAATAAAATGGAAAATAGAGCTGTATTTTAATTTAAAAAACTTCAAGAAAGTTTACCTCTCACAGGAAAATAGAGGCAAGTGTTATTATTGACGCTCGTACAAAGAAGTCGGCGCAACAAGGTGTTCTCGCATTTGTTCTATCCCAAGTATTATATTGTGCCCACGGCACTTCCCACTCCCGCCTTCCGCAACTTTCTTTACAATTTCCTCAGAGAGATTTTCCGTTCAATTTAATTATATGAATCCAATTGTATAGTTTTCCTCGGATTTCTATTATACCAGCGACCGATATTAAGTTAGTGTCGACAAAAAAATAATAAACGGTACAAAAGTGGGCAATGGATTGTTCAAATGAATTGCAAACAATATTACGTTTTGGAAGCAATCTACGATAACCCAAAAGGGAATGATGTGGCAGCTCTTTATATTGCAATTTTTGTGTCCAAACAAAACGAATTTGCCGCGCAATCAAAGCGGGAATCCGATTGATGACATGGCGGAATAATTGTTTCGTGAAATTGAAAATATCGCGGCTTGTATTGTCTGTAACACCTTTGGCAGCATACTCTCTATTGTTCTGCCAATTTTAACGAGGGATGTGAATTAGAAAGGATTTCGTATGTTATTTTGAAACGTGTAGATCAGATTATATGAGGTGATAAGCATGAAATAGTACCATGAAGCATACTCGTACCAGCCAGATACATTGTAAAGTGGCTGGAAGGGTTAGCAGAGCCGTGGTCAATTAAGGCACAAATCAAAAGTAGGTGACGTAAAAAGAGAAGAGACTTATAACACCATAATGGGATGAACTTTTAAAATGAAAGAAAATCAACTTGCTTTAAGACATCATAGCAGTAAATACGGTAGAATTACAACTAATCATTTATTTACCCAAAACTGCACTTATATGGAACACTGCAGACAACTAATACTGTTGGAATTACCATTAGGACCTACAATTGATTTATTACAATATACATTTGCCATTTGCTATTTATTGAAGAATAGGTATGAATATATTAGGTATGTACAATATTTTCAAAATATACCTACAGTGATAAAGAAACCATAGACATGTTTATATAAACATGCTATATAAACCTCTTTGACACGGTTTATCCTTTATTCTATAACCAATGAACACGAAAACGCGTATCGTTTATAAAATATATGAACCGCGCGTCCTCAAAACACATTTCGGAACTAAAACAGTAGTAAAACATTCGGATATCATTGCACCTGTGACAGGCACAATAAAACTTTACCAATAGGCCATATTTCAAAGTCGCGTTCAATTTCAAATGCCAATACATCACGAGGCTATTCTTCGTATAGTACATACCTAACTCAAAGAAAGATATAAGTTATTGAAGATTCTCGCATATTTTTTCGTCCAAAGCCATTAAATCTGATTCCAGAAATGCTTGGTAGGGAGTTTCACATTCAGATAAGTGGCAAATACATACGAAAAATCACGAATGTCACTATTCAATGACAGTAGGTGCAAAAAACACTGCGCTATTCTCAGCTGAGGCGCTATTACTTCAGACAGGTTGTGTGACACAGCACATTTTGTAAGGAGCCATAGACAAAAAAAGAAAAGCCACTCTCTGACATTTAATTTTGACACTCATGTAAAATGCTTTTAGGCACATACGAGTTCTGTTTCTCTAACATTCTCTAGGTACACTATAAAAAAGATGTTTCAATAAGTTCATAAATGGATTCACTAAGCGTAAAGCAACTGAATAGTAGTTAGATACAAAAATATTTATTGTATAAACCAATTTGGTAAGCTCTTACGCGAACTTAAGCCACAAATCATTAACTTTATCATCATTCACAGTCATAACCTGTGTACTATAAAAAGTAAAGTATCACTCATGTCTCTTTTATTGTCAGTCAGTCCTTTTCGTAAGCTCACCTCACGAAAGATCAGTAATTATGCGCGGACACGACCGCGGTCCACCTCAGAGTTTCAAAATCCGCATCTGGAGAGCATGCCCCAAATCCCAACAGCAGTTGCGGTCGATTCAAGGACTACAATATTTTCATAATTTTAAGAAATATGAGAACCTAGTTGTGTAATGTCATGAAATAATTACAAATATAGGAAATAGTTAAAACAGTACAGCGGACGTCTTTTTTGGAACTTCATAATTTGTTTGATCACTCTTGCACTCATCAATGCAAGGGATAAAATCTTTATTATAAAATTAAATTACTAATGTGATGCCATATTGACTACTGGCGAAACGACTAGTATTTTCGTTAATATACCTACCTCTACTTTTTTATTAAGTAAACAAAGTATTTTTGTTTAGTTTTATCTGTAAATACATTTGTTTTTTGAAACAAATTGCGCTTCTAGATGGAAAATGTACCTCTCGACGTTTGAATACCTCTTTGAAACGCTTCAAAAATCACTTTAAACATCAACGGCGCACCGCATAATAGCTTTTAATTACAACAATAAAACTATTAAAATTAATTGCTGAAAATAACCACTCGATAATGCGAATTCAAGCAATAAAAGGCAACGGTGAGCTAACTTAATTACATGAAACTGATTGCATTGAAAGTATTCACTATCAAAATGGCAGCGGGAAGGTTCGCGCGTCCATAATCAGAGCATTTAGCTGCTTATTCAACTCGTCAATACGAATTCGTGCCTAATGAAAATTCGATTTTGAATATTGTCGGCCGAAATTGAGTGAAATTCATCGATATTGGCCCGGGAATAGATCGCAATGCAAACCGATAATTGAATGGTAAAATATTAACATAAGTAACAGATGTGCGAGTAATAAAACTGTCTATGACAATTTTGTTTGCGTATTTTAAATGGTTTACACATTTGAATAATGAGCGCAGCGCGTTGAAATGTTTTGTGTTATCGTGTGTGATGATTTTGTTTATTATTTCTATATTAGGCAGTCTGGCAAACGTGCAATATTTTGTTGTGATGTTGGTTATCGATATACCTACTCGTATTATTGTTTCCATTTTTTGTTTTAAAATTGTTTTGGTGGCTATTATTAAATAATATTATATAATATTTGGTTCACTAATAAAAATCACGCGTTCCAAAAAAGTTGACAAATATATCGTTAAAATTACACTGATATTTTTCACGACAATTGAATCAAAATGGGTGAAAAATGGTTTATTTTAATCCTTGAGGATAAGTATAAAATAACTAGCTGCACCTCGCGGTTTTACCTGCGGGTTCCCGGACTAAAAGCTTATGCCCTTTTCTAGGACCTAAAGTACCTACATAGCGAGCGAGTGTGGCTCAATGGCAGCACGTGCGACTTTCGATCAAACGCACCCGAGTTCGAACCCCGCTGGCCCCACCACTGACTTTCTTAAGTTATGTGCGGAATTGACACTCGTTCTAAAAACGGTGAAGGAAAACATCGTGAGGAAACCGGCATGTTGAAGAATTAATCACAAAAATTCAAGGACATGTGACATCCACTAACCCGCTCTGGGCCAGCGTTGTGGGTTATGGCCCATACTCTCTCTACGAGGGAAGGCCCGAGTCCCAGCAGTGGGAACGTAATGGGCTGATGATGAAAGTACATACATACCATATATATTTCATCAAAATCCGTTCAGTAGGTTTAGCGTGGTATTTAAAGGCGTCACTTTATTTGTCAAATTGGTTGACCTAAAGTTTGACCTTGTGGCCGACCGTATATTTGACATCATATATATTTTATAATGAAAACTCACGAAAACTTTCATAGTAAATTGTAATGTAATAACAATACATTTTATATATAAAAATAAGGTATAAATTGTATCGAGTAAATAATTTTACAAAACACTCTAATGAGCATATTAATTCTGTAATTAAATCTTCAAAGAAAATCCGTACCCAATCCTATGTTGTATTTGGCATGCAAACATTGCAGAAAGAGTAGTAAATCGGGTTCAAAGTTTCCTAAGTAATACACATTGTTGTTAAAGCGGTCAAAGTCCATTAAAAATCGCCTTGACCTAGCAAAGTCAACTGAACTTATTTTATTCTCATAAAGTGGTTCAGCGCTAACTCATGCGCCTTTCGATCAGACGCACCTGGGTTTGAATCCCGACTCGGCTCTGCACCAATGACTTATAGTTAAGTGCAGATTTTGCACGCTCGCTCTAAAACGGTGAAGGAAAACATCGTGATGAAACCCGCTTACGCGCTTTGGAGTGGTAGGCTCTGGCCGTGGTTGTAATACCACCCACCGAACAAAGCCATGCCGTCAAGCAACCTAGTCGTGTTTCGGGATGATGTTCGGTGAACCATCGGGGAGACGGGTCTGAGCAGCCGCTCAACTGCCGTCTCTCTCTAGATCTATGTGCTCCATCTTAGGCCACATCATCGCTTCACATCAGGCGAGATAGCGGCCAAACATAGATCTATTAAGCGTAAAAAATAATAATAATAATAATCCCTTGAATAAAATAATAATGCAAGTCTTAGTATACAATTAGAATAATAATTAGAATACCACTTGTAATATCACGGTCGGCAAACGAATAATCCTTTTGAGCCCCAATTTTCCCTCAATGTCACTATTTCAGTAATTTTATATGTGTCTATGTTGATTTAAATCAACATCATCATTAAGCGTTATTCATCATTCATTCGTCATGTTTTCATTTTAAAACTAGGTATAGTTATGTAGTTTCTTATTTTAAACCTAAAAACTTTTAGTAAAACTTACGTTATATTATTCTCACTCATTGCAAATTTCCGGAACGTCTGCTAAAAAAGAATTTGAGGATAGAATATAAGCAAGCTATGAACGGATCATAAATATAATTATATATCATCATCAGCCGATTACTTTCCTACTACTGGGATGGGCCTTCCTTCCTAGAGAGAGTATAGGCCATAATCCTCACTTTGCGGATTGGTGGATGTCACATGTTTTTGTGATAAATTCTTGGACATGCCGGTGTCTTCACGGTGTTTTCTTTCAGTGTTTTTAAACGAGTGTTAAATCCGCATATAACATAAGAAAGTCATTGATGCGGGGCCAGCGGGATTCAAACTCGAATCAGTCGGATCTAAAGTCGTACGTCCTCCGACTGAGACACACTCGCTCTCGATATATGTAAAACTAGTATTAATGAGCACGTGTGCTAACATCAGGCCGGTGGATTTGACAAGTCCATTAGAAATTTTATAACAAACAAATTCACTCTACAATTAAATTAAACAACAGAGCATCAGCTTGTTCAAAAGGGCGATAATACCTACATAGAACAGAAACTAATTTTAGAAACAGAAACCAATTTAACTTTACGTCGAAATTTTAATTGTTCACTGTGTAACTTTAACAATATTTAATTTTATAATTGATAAGTGTTAAAACACAAAAACGACTATTTCAATTTTTTCTTTCTTTTTTATCATTAGCCCATCACGTTCCCATTGCTGGGACATGGGCCTTCTCTCATAAAGAGAGTATGGGCCATAATCCACAACGCTGACCCAGTGCGGGTTGGTGGATGTCACATGTCCTTGAATTTTTGTGACAAATTCTTGGATATGCCGGTTTCCCCGTGATGTTTTTCCTTCCCCGTTTTTAGAGCAAGTGTTAAATCCACACATAACTTAAGAAAGTCAGTGGTCAGCGGCCAGCGGGATTCGAACTCGGGTGCGTCGGATCGAAAGTTGCACATTCTTCCACTGAGCCATACTCGCTCTTGAGCCACACTCGCTCTATTATATCAATAACCTATTACTTAAGTTTAATCTGCATGAAATAACCACCACAAGAATAGATCTATCTTTAAAAAGTTTTGAACAAAATACTTGACACCATCTTGTATGATAAGAGATAACTGTTGATATACTTATACTATTCGTTTTACGTCATGTTTTACGTAAACCTAGTGCTAAGATTCATAACACAAACTAAATTTAGCTAACATGCGCTGCTATAGTAAACACGGCCTGCCTCAACATAACAGTTACGTACAGCATTAAAATCTCAGTCTATTTTAGCACAAATCTCTTAAACCAGTTACATCACACCTGGACTGAAATTCAGGCAGCGAAATTCACTGCTACGTATGATGGACAGGATAATCTGACAAGGAAATCTAGTTTGGCCGCTAATCGGCCTAGCCAGCTATTGTTAAAGCCGTGACTGGTACTTCAGAACAGCAGAGTTTAAAACTGGAATTTACTCGAAAACATTTATTTTATAAATTGCACTTGATTTTTTAACGGACGGTATATAACTCCGAGAGCTGAAGCCCTCGGAATTGGCACCCACATGAGGAAAAGAAAGAGAGAGATAAACTAGGTTCTCCTTCTTAGCCTTGTCTTGGCTTAAAGTCCCAAAACTGGGAACGGAATAGGTTAATTTTGTAAATAAAACGAAGAGGAAGAAGAGATCGCTTTTTTGGAACAGATCGCTTTTAGCGATAAGACCGCCAATTGTACTTATCATAAGAAAGTATGTTCAAAATGTAATTCCTTCTTAAGTGCAATAAAGTGTTTTCTATTCTATTCTATAAAACGTGAATTTTATAAAGTCCAAGGTGGCGAAGCAGTTAAACACTGCACCAGTCAACGCAATAAAATGATATTAGGTTCAACCACCAGGAAATAAATCCCTCCAAACACAGAACAACTGTCTAGTATTCGTCTATTTAATTTTTTCTATCCTAGCGCTCATTGGACGAAGACTGCTATCAATTCGAGTCCAATATGATACCAAACAGACCTAAGAGAAGCCAATTTTGTGAAATACCTACCAATTGAATCTCCGACTTCACTATAAAGGAGTCCTCTATAGAATACAGTGCAATCGAGTAAGAGTACCAGGTGTATTTTTCTTAGTTGATTCCTCGTGGTGCTCCTATTTCGATTTTTGATTGACGAATGATGCGCTACTGTCAACTTATGACGTGAAATGCGGTAAACGCACCATAGAATTATTTTAATTTGTCATCTTTGTATATACAACATTCTAGCAATAAACAATTTGAATTTGAATTTGAATTTAAATACTTAGACGTTAGTACTATTTAACACTACATGCGATATCATCAATTTGTAAGGGCTCCGCGAATCGCATAGCTCTTAGCCACTCTTACAATTAGATATTATTATAAATAACTAGGCTTCACTTTACTCCTAGACTCTAGGCGTCGCGACAAGAAAACAGCGTCCATACTCTAGGACCTAGAGTATGTGCGCTGTTTTCTTGTCGCGTTTCCTGGCAAGGTCAAATATTAATCTTATACATTTAGGTACCTACTAGCGCTCATGACAAAATATATTTTAAATGTTTACCTACTTATTTACAATGCATGAAAACGTCACCGCAAAGTAAACGCAATCACGAGACTAGCGATCAATCAGAAAAATACTCGAAATAGTGGCAAATTCACTCCACTCTGACAGAATATATAAAAATCAGCACCAAACGACATTCCCTTTTACCATACATCACTTGATTATCCGACACTCGATAATTTCACGGTGAATTTTAATCGAGTACCAGTAGTAGCGGGTCCGGCATCGTCAATAATTCATGCGGTCGGCACGCGCCGTGGCCGCCGGCCGTACCTAATTGATTCCTGATGCGGACGAGGCTCGTCGCATCACTGGCTCCTTGTACTGCCCTCAGAGATCCGCGCGCTTCATTACGTACTTACATCGGGAAATCATATCAGGTTATTAAATTCATAATCCGCTCTAACGAGTACGCGTTATTGCTATAATATACCTATTTTATCAATGCATATAGTATTTTGATTCACTGATACAAGGACACGAAAATTATTACATCACTGGCTTCTCTTAGATCATTTTATGTAAGGTAATAAACTAAATGTAGGTATAATCAGTTAGCGAAATGTCCTACCGAAAGCTTACTAATTCATTATAGTGTTACTAGGCCCCTAAGACCTAACTGTGACGAGACGGTGTGAACTATTATACCGCGGCGATCAAATATAGTCAAAGCAACGACGACGGCACAAGGCAGCTCCGAACAAAGTTGCGTGTTTTTTTGACACAATTTGTGCGAAAATGCACTGCGTACATTGGCAACCTCGATCTGCGCTGCGACTTGAAAAACTATCTCGTTAAAAACGCTTTGTAATCTCTCAAAGAACAAGGTTTCAATAACAAAGCTGAAATCGTCGTATCTACTCCGCTCAGCGAGTAAACAAGAGCTAATTTCCATTTTAAATTCAGTTAAAACATTCCATTTTGTTCGTTGTAACTTATGCAGCTCAACTGTTTGTCATTCGGGGCACATACATAATCCCGACGGAGAGACCGTGATCTTGAAACGCAGAGTGACAGCGGTCGAGGAGGTATTCTGGAGAAGTGTTTACTCGGCAGTGCTTTAGCTATCTGTCGATTAAAGCCATTTTTTGCGTCAGGCATACAATCATACACCATAACATACTGCTCGGACGATCAATAGTCGTATCCTTGTGTGACTATAGGTAGGTACCTATTACTGTCCTTATAGCCATTTGGTCAGGAGTTCCGTTTTACGCATCCCTAATCAAATCAGAGTAGCCGCGTGCTTTGCCCTATCTATTTTATAATAAACAGTTTATTTATTTTTTTCCTTTTTGCACTGAATTTTATGCAGCCTAAGCGGTTTTTTTTTTACTTTTACCTCTTGACAAATTTATAAAAATATTAACTCGAAATAATGACGAAAAATAATTTAGCGCTTATTTTTAGTTTCTAATAAGATCGAGAATATTTATTTTGGCATAGTCGTTTAATTTCAAATTGCTTGAGATTTATCACGGCAAATGTTTCGCAATGAATTTCAGTTACCGAGTCATTCTTCAAAACGACTTACAATTTCACGGCATGATTTATGTATCCAGCAGAATTTAAAAGTTACGCTACTTAGAAGGTTTTATTCAATAAAATCAATGAACTTACTACCCAATGCCCCCATTAACGAGAGAACGATGCATGAAATAATAGAGCTCGGTAACTAAAATGTTACATCTTTAATAGTCATCATTGTGACTACTTGTATAATAACAGTGCACGGAGAAGTATGTTGCCGTAATTAGTGTTATTTTGAATAGGCATAGGAAAGGGTAACCTTTAATTGACGTTGGCAGCTTTAAAAGCTCTAAAATACGACTAAATTACTTTGAAGTAATGTGTTGCATCATCATTAATTAAGTAGAATAACTATATTGGCGGTGCATCTCTAGGATCAGCGGGTTCGACAGCAAGAAACGGTAGGTAATTCTACATGCAGCCGCGGAGCGTAGCTGACCTAGCCGGTCCTTACACATCTCTTAGGATAAGTAATGTTCACAGCGGCCACCACTTAGATGGGTGACCGTTTGTGTGGTATTTACATCTGAGCGCTACCGTGCTTCGAAGGGCACGGGTTGTTGTCTTAGGACTACAGTCGTAAAGCCATGTCGCAGGCCTTTAGGAGGTCTATAAACTCCGACACTAGGGCCACACACCTATAAGAGAAAGAAGAAGTCTCTTTGCTAACATAAACACTAAAATTCGATATCGAGAACGCACACATAAAAACATGAATATTAAATAATAATAAATCTTTTTGTTATTTACAAAACAATTTTGCCTAATAGAAATGCTCTCTGTAGTTTTTTTTTTATGTAACTGAATGACGAGACAAGCTGGTCCTTTGCCTGATGGTAAGCAATACGCCAGCCCATAACAATAACAGCACCACCCAGAACTTTGTTTTGCAAAATCTTGCGCGGCGCTGAACTGCGCACGTCATCCTGAGACAATTAGCTGTTGAGTCTCATAATGCCCAGTAATTTCGCTGGCTACAATGCCATTCAAACCGGAACATAGTAATGCTTGTGCACTACTGCTTGGCGGTTGAATAACTGGCAAAGCGGTGGTACCCACCCAGACGGCCTCTCGCATACGAGAAACCTACTACCAGTGAAACCGCGTCGATAGTATAAGAATGCGCTATGTTCATTATCCATTCTATAAATTTAAAAATTAAACTTTAAGCCATAGTACTAATATACTTATTTAACTTATATAATTTCCTTATTACGTAGCGTCATTTGGACATCACAACGTCGATACTAATGAGCATAGACTTGCCGACATGTAATCGATTCCAACGTTACATCGTCATTTAATACCAGAGGTCTAAATTTACATCTGACTGTAAGACGGAAGACATGACAAAAACGCGCGCTTTAGCGTCATTTTCCGCACTACATGACTGACACTAATGAGATATACGACACGAACGATAATGTTAATTGGTTTATTTATGCACTCGGTTGTACAGAATACGGACGTGGTGAGGTTTAGAAAAGATACAAAATTGACATAAAAGTTTTTGAATAACATTTTGATTTGGAATGTTTTCATTAAAAGGTTAGTGATGTGACATTAATGTATGTACAATAATTATTGTCAATCATTTATTTATGCCAAACTAAAAGCATTTTGAAAGCGGGGTAGGTCTCAATTTTCGCACATATAAAAAAAACAAGTTAACAACGCAGTGCCCGCGATTTCACTTCGCTTCGCCAACGAGTGGACTTAAGAATTTTTCAAATACATGTAATTAAACCGTCTTACTCAGATGTCACTATTATGTAGTAGTCAACATCATCATCAGCCCATTACGTTCCCACTGCTGGGACTCGGGCCTTCCCTTGTAGAGAGAGGCCATAATCTACCACGCTGGCCCAGTGCGGGTTGGTGGATGTCATATGTCCTTGAATTTATGTGATAAATTCGTGGATATGCCGGTTTCCTCACGATGTTTTCCTTCACCGAGCGAGTGTTAAATCCGCACACGACTTAAGAAAGTCAGTGGTTCGGGGCCAGCCGTCGCACGTGCTCCCACTGAGCCACACTCGCACATCGTGTAGTAGTAACAACGTATAATTCATTCATTATTAAAATTAACTGCCGTACAGTGGTTATAACCAAAGAAATGTTGGTCATAACATTGACGTCCTATGGCAATAAACCTCGAACATTTTCTCCATAATAAAAAATATCCATTTCTAGAATCTTGTTTTTATTAATAGAAATAGAAATAACGCAAATAAAGATTATTATTATTCACATATTAACCAATCTAATCAACAAGAAATAATATAAAAACACTTACAGAAGGCTAAATAAATTAAAAACTAAACTAATGTAAACTAAACTAAATGAAAATTCTTTTCCTTAAAAGACTTGGTACCTAAACTCGTTTCAAATGTTCCATCAATCACTTATTTTTTGATGATTAGCCTACCTGTAGGCAATAGCTTCTACGAAACCTTTAATTATATAATATACAAAAAGACATTAGGGCACATTTATATAATTAAGGAGCAATATTGCAGCCGCATCACAGCCGCGTAGTGCCTAACTATCTTACACAACGCAATTATGACCTTATAGTTATTCAAAATACAGCTCAATTTACGTTCTTCAAAACCACTAGTCTTCGCATTCACCAAGCCTGGCAGTACGGCTGCGGTGCGACTGTTCGTAAGTATATACGAGCCCTTACTGTGAGCACCAGCAATCTATAGAGAGTTCTTAGAAGGTTTTGAATATATGTCAGCGGCAGTAATTACTACCTTACACTTAGCAACTTTGTTCATTTAATATCCTATTTAAACGTGTTCCTTACACGCTTTATTGTGTCTTAAAAGCTATCGTAAAATAGCAGCGAGTGATTTAAACGTTGTTAAGTAACGCTTGTATTAAAAAGTCACTGTTACATATTAAAGGGTCAGAATTTTAAGAAAAAAAGAAAGAAAGAAATAAAAACCATTTATTCGGCACATGACAAACAAGTAATACAAAAAATAAAAAACTTAAATAATAAACATATGTGCCGAATGGGCTCAGCTCAGCATAAAATGCCAAGAGTTTTACATAACTCGGCGCTGATTTCAGCTGATACCCGTGTTGCTATAGGAATAATGAAAAATTGACTGTACTCATCCACAAAAAAAAAAATCTATACTTATACACTTAAAATAATAATATCCTACAAATAATGATAATACACTACTTATAATAAACATACACATATATATATATTAGTTATTTTGTAAATATATTTAAGTTATTTGTATAATATGAAGAAATAAAAAGTGAGTAAAATGTACATACATACTATATTTGTACTAAATTTTTTCTAGAAATCATGACCAATGGGTACTTTGTGTTGTCCTTGATAACGCATATGATCCAGAATTAAATGGGTTAATATAACATTTTCGAGTAAAACCCCAAGCATGGTCCCGTATCAATCCAGAGCAGTCAGACCACATGGTCATGAGGGGTCACAACAGTCACTCTGCAAACCACATGTCCAAAATCCAGTATGATATGAAGCAAGTAGCGTATTTATAATTCCAAAAGCTCTACGAAAATATTTGAGGCGGTCATTGATAGATTGACAATGTGTTAATAAATGGTCAAATGGAAGTGATGTAGATATATATTTGTCTGCGTTTAACCCGGCGATGCCTACAGGTTGACATTTGATTATAGTTTAGTAAAACATTACAAAATAAAAATTACTTTTGGTATGACGATAAAAAGAAACATGAGCAATAATGAACTTATACCTTACATAAAAAAAAAACATCTTATTAATAAAAGCTTTTACTGTATTGACGAGGCTTTTGCCGATAAATCATTATTTGTAAATGATTTATTAATTATTTCTATATATACAAAGCCTCGTTAATACATATTGATGAGGCTTTTGCCGATAAATCATTATTTTGTAATTAAATATTATTATTTTTTGTACATTATGACATATCTAAGAACATTATGAAATGTCAAAAGATGAATAAATAAATTGAAATTGAAATTGACCATTGAAATTGACGATTGAAATTGAAGTTTAACTTTTGTAAACCTTTTATTAGCTTAGTCATGAAAGGCAGACTGGCCATGAAACCAGCTGATTGCCAAACCAGACGAGACAAAGGCTCTTTTATAGAACTTATCAATGTCTACGACATAAAAGTCGCGTTGTCTTGCCGTGTGTCGCACACAATAAATGCCCGCCGCGAAATCCAGTTACGTGGAGCGAGCCTCGACAATTGATAGAGAAACTGTGTGCAACGATGAAATTTAAAAAGTCATTTATTTCGAAATGCTTTTTCTCGGAACGCTCGCGGCGGAGCGATATCAATTTTATTTTCCGTTGCGGCTTCCATCGCACGGGTAGTCGGGTGGTGTAGCGACAACAGTGGAATCACTGCAAAAAATGAATAACCTCCGAGCATAGATAGTGGTAGTGGAAAGGATGTGACTAGTGTGGAGGACCATAAAAAAACTTGTACCTGTATATATATATATATATATATATCTTGCATCAAGTATAAAAAACAAAAAAAAAACTTAAACCTGTTCGTCTCGTAACTAACTAAGTTACGAGACGAACAGGTCCTTCGCCTGATGGTAAGCAATACGCAAGCCCATAACAATAACATCACCACCCAGAACTTTGTTTTGCAAAGTCCTGGGCGGCGCTGCTCTGCGCTCGTCACCCTGAGACAATTAGCTGTTAGCTGTTTTAGCTGTTGGTTTAAGTTTTTTGTTTTTTATACTTGATGCTATGACAGGTACAAGTTTTTTTATGGTCCTCCACACTAGTCACATCCTTTCCACTACCACTATCTATGCTCGGAGGTTATTCATTTTTTGTTATTAACGACATAAAAAAAAACCTATGACGCCGAAGGTATGTGCCTCCGAAACTGAATTAACATAGTTAATTATTCTCAAAACGCTTAAAATTAATCCAATAAATTACAAAACCACTATCGAGAAAGCATCGAAGTCAGGTTAGCAATGAACTGGTTTTAACTAAATTATTGTTGTTTGACTCTTCTTAATATTTACCCCTTTCAAAGGGGCTGGTTACTTCATACGTCCAGGCCATTTCATTGAACCAAGGAATCAAAGGAATGCATCGATATTATAATACTCTAATTGGGTTAGTCACCAACTCACTCCGCGGAACTGTATCCGCATGGGTCGAGCTGCTTAAACTCCATATCAGTCTTATTCATTCGCTGACTGAACCCGAACGTTTAATAGACCAGGAAAATTAGGAGATTCACCTCGGAATGAGAGGTAGTCAGCTATAAGCTTGTATAAACCTATATGTTGACACCCTAAAACTTGTCTCAAAACCTACTTATAGTAAGGTGTTCGCTAACTACAGATAAATGTCAAAATCTAAAAATCTATTTTTTACACATTTATTGCAAATATCTCGTCTCCTATGGGCTTTATGCTATTTGCATTCATTATAAATATTGTAGAAGATTAAATTCTCTACAACTTTTGATTAAACCTTTTTTTATATCTTGATCCATCTTCGAGATAGAGAGCAGAGCGCACGCAGCTCACCAACATTTCAACCGTGTTTATTATAAAATTCAGACTTGGTTAGAGCATGATTTAGAACCTCAGAATTAGGGTTGGATAATGCATGATGAATTCCTGGAACCTGTTATGACAATGAATCCACCTGTGGTTTTGAGACAAGTTTTAGGGTGGTTTATACAACTTTATAGCTGACTTTCTCTCATTCCGAGATAGTTGCCCTGATTTGACAAATTTTCTTCATAAATACTTTGTTTTCAGTGGTTTATTATTTTATAAACATGGTTTTAAAACCAAAATTCAAAAACTAAAAGAGTTTCTCAATTCAAACTACCTACGTTTTTTCCTCAGATATGTTGTCAAGATTTTTATTTGAAACGTGGTATGACAAATAACTAAGATCTTTAAAAAATAGATCTCTTATAAAAACCCTTTCCTCAAAATAGATTAACAAGAAAGGAAGATCTATACTGTGCAGTATCTACACAACTTCCGTAGTTTCGACGTCGCTTAAGGTAGCTATTTTTATTTTAATCCATTTTCTTCGATGTCGGAGATCACCGGACATCCGCCGCCGAAGCTCGGTCAATGCAATTAAGTTTGATCATATAACGACACATTTTCCAGACATTTTTCTTCCATCGGCAATTACATAATATATATAGGGAAAAATTGCTTAGCCAGTCAAAAGGTTGAGCATTTTCTGAATGGATAAGCAATTAAACCGCCATGTGAGATGTTAACTTGACGATCATTGACCCGATAGTTGTTTCGGGAAACGGACTTCTGACGGACCAACATCTTATGACTATTTTTCAATAATGTTTTACATTTAAATTATCTATTATTATTATTTTTTAATTAGGAGTAAGTTGACATTGTAATTTTAAATAATAATTGACATGTAATATATTTTTTACATTTCCATGCCTGCATGCTTCCAGGCTGAATACAATTGACAAAGAATATAATTTATAAGATCTATATGCAATACATATTTGATGTATTCTGGCAAATAAATGAGTGATTGATTGATTGACGTTATCGCTTGACGGTTGAGTTAGGGTCATAGAGAAAAGTAGTCCTTGACATGTCACGTCTTGGCAGCCCAATTGGTAGCTTGGGCCTAACAAGTTGACGCACCATGAGTCAGTCGATATATAAGTCTGAAGTCTCACCAAACAACAATGAAAAAATGTATATATTCTGTATTAAAAGAGCCTAAGTATAGACCGTATTCAAAAAGCAGAACTTACAAATTCTCTCGCCAAACCAAAGACAGTTTCAACACGCAAACACTTTCCCAAAAATGAGACCACTGCCATTACTATACATGTCAAACACGACGAGAAAGGGACAAAACATACTCTACAAACCCTATAAGCCACAAAATGTCCCCATAATCATACTGCAGTCCCTATAAATATTGAATATGTATCAGCAATAGTCCTTTTAGCGCCCGAAATTGATAGAAATAAACAATTTACATACAACTCATATAAGTATAAGATCGAGAATACAATTCTAGTATAAATTGAATAAAATCACGATTTTTTTCCTATTTCTCTTATGGATCATCTCATCTGTATTCGGTGCTGGCATTTGGGTCGCGTCTATCCCGCAGTTGTCCTTACGAAAATATGGATGGGCCGAATGAATTAGTTCACATAAAGCAAAAGTAAAGTGACTGCGCGCCGTTAGCTTTCTCCATCTAAAAGTTGAGTGAAAGAGATCGCTTTTAGCGATAAGTTTGCCTTTAAGTACGTACTGTACAGTCTGCGACTAAAGTCACTAAACATTATCAAGGTTTATGAAAAACTAGTTGCGCCCCGCAGTTTTACCCGCGTAGACAAGTTTCCTTGTGCAACACAGCATAATTCAAACTAATCCGACGCTCTATTGTTTAATTTAAAGCAGTCTTTTCTAATGCTCAAAAATAACTATAAAGTATTGGCCCTGGAGAAGGAAACGTTTGACCCTGAGAAAGACTACTAAGTTAATGTTTTAATATAGGTTGGAACGTCCTTCTCAACAGCATAGATTCAGTATCTTTTCCTCAAACCATTTCTTGTAAAGAAACGCCTAAACAAAAATTAATATAAATCGGTCTCCGCTCTAACCTAATCATCACAAGGGCAGAGAGGTTAAGCTATGACATATTACCAAAATTCACGTAATACTAACACCGTTCGGGGCCCAAGGCGTCTATTACGAGATATGAAAAGTAAAACGTTTATAATACGAGCGGGAATGAAGAATGGCCGGTGGAGTTAGAAAGAGAGAAGATAAGAAAATAATGCGCGGTCATATATCATCACAATCGCCAGAGTTGTGGCCCGGGTTGGCTGGCCACCGACCCTCCTCACTGTGCGATCTGCGAAAATATTTAACTAGCAAGTGCTGAGTACTGTAGTGTTGGCACATCAAGAGAAGCATTATTATATTCATTTTACTGAATTTTATTTTATTTTTTTTTACCCTTAATAGATCTATGTTTGGCCACTATCTGGCCTGATGTGAAGCGATGATGTGGCCTAAGATGGAGCACGTAGATCTAGAGAGAGACGGCAGTTGAGCGGCTGCTCAGACCCGTCTCCCCGATGGTTCACGGAACATCATCCCGAAACACGACTAGGAAATTCCTATATATCCTAATTATAAATTAATGTTTAGTTATCACGCCTAAGGTTAAGCGACGATATGGCTGAAGATGGAGCAAAGATTTAGAAAAAGTTGGCAGCTAAGCGACTGCTTAGATCTATCTGCACTGATGGGTCACCGATCATCATCCCAAAAATCAACTCAAAGTTATTTTTTTTCTTGATTTGTCTCAGAAAGACTTCCCATTAGCATTTTCAATTCAATTTAACAAGACTACTAAGTAATTCTAGTGTGGCTTAAATTGCTGTGTAGAGTATAACTATTTGTCCATTAACACTTTTTTTACTGTCTCTATTAAGGCGCAGATACTTTGTTTTTGTGTTCTTTGCGGATAACACTAAAAGTGCTACAATACACTGTCACTTCACTAAACTAACTCAAAAGGCCTGTTCATTCTTTTTGAGACTCGAGGATAGCAATGCCTTTTGACGGCATTTTCAATGGGTGGTTTAACAATCGCGGCGGGACCTATACTCAAAAACTACATTCAAAAAATTTATTAATATAAAATAATGATGTTACAAGATTAAATACCTGAAAATTGAAGCTCAAACTACAGCTTGAACGGTTGAAAATAAAACATATTATAGATCTAAACCACTCATGTTTGTTTCTTTTTTTAAACAAGTATCTCTTATAGAACATTAACTGTCTATATAGTCGAAACATTACCGTAGTTAGAAGTAGATAAAGTAAAATTTAGTTGGTAAATAGAAGCTTTTATTATTATTTATTCATACGACTACAATCAAGTAGGTATTAAAACAAAGATAATTACCAACCAAAGCCCGTATCCCGTCGGAATGTTTGGTGCGGTTTTGGCTCACTACCCAAACACGGCGTCCGAAATGTAATTGACAACCCTCTTGCCATTTACTAGAATTGGGCTGTCCACCGGACGGTGGATGAGTGAAGGATGATCGAAGTCACGGGTATAGACTGAACTACGAGTGTTTTAGTTCAAATACATTAGGAGCGATTTAGAATTAGTCGATCTTTCACAGTGTGCGATGGGATAAAACGTGGCGTAATAATGTAATAGGTTTTTTAACAATTACATAGTATAACAATTATATATATTTATATATATATATATATATATATATTAGATATATATAAATATATATATATATATTTAAATGTATATATATATTTAGAAATATATATATATATTTATAAATATAAATATATATATATATATTTCATCCTGGCTGGCTTCGGCCTCGGCGATCAGACTTCGTTTCAACGCTAGATTAATAGATAGGTTTTATTTAATAATAATGTAATTAGGTTTAATGTGATAGGTTTTTTAACAATTACACAGTATAACGATTACCCATGGTAACAAACAAGGTCTAAAATGGAAAATGAAAGGCATCGTCTTTTTAGGCGCAGCATGTCCAAGAATTACTTATTTCACTCTCTGATATAACGCTCGTATCTCTGATCATCATCAGATCATGACCAAAAAACCTTGCAATGGAGCTTTGTGCCTACTTTAGACCAAACATAATCACCACTGCGTAAATCAGTTGACGAATCAGATGCTATGTTATGTTATTGACTATTCTTATCGTGTTCTACTCTTAATGAGTAAGCCACTCAACAGTGTCTACTGATCAAATATCAACGTGATCAGAACGATCGATTTTCGAGCGAACGATCAAAAACATTTTAGTTAACAAACTTACAAAATATTTACTGATATCTGTACGCTATCTCGCAATGGTAAACAGTATATTAGATAAAACATATTCGATAACCATCAATGTTCCTGTTCAACTATCAATCACTTTGCTAATTGCGTTATTTATCTACCCCCGTTTCTGAAATCGCGCTGTCATCGGCTCATGTAATTTCACTTAGTGGGGTCTTTAATGCTCTTTAGCAAGTTATTTTGTAATACTTTCCGCTACTCATCGACTAATACGAGAATAATGAAATTGATTATTGAGTAACACTCTACTAGGGTGGTAGGTTTCTCGTATGCGAGAGGCCGTGTGGATTCATACCACCAGTTCCAGTTTCCTTCCAGTTATTCTGACGCCAAGCAGTAGAGCGCAAGCATTAATCTGTTCACGTTTGAAGGGCATTGTAGTCTCACCTCAATTTTTTTTTTAATTTAAACTCACACCTGCAAAATATGGAATGGGCTACCGCCCGAGGTTTTTCCGCAGAGCTATAACATGGGGTACTTTAAAAGAAGGGTGAAAAGGGTCCTTAAAGGTAGGCAACGCACCAGTAATGCCCCGAGTGTTGCAGGTGTCCATAGGCGACGGTAACCGCTTACCATCCAGGCGGGCCGTCTGCTTGTTTGTCTACCTAGTCATATAAAAAAAAAAAAAAAAAAAACTCGCTAGTAAAAGCAGATTACCTACGTTAGATTCGTTTGGTTATTTTTGCCACACCCTGTATATAATGATGTTATTAAAAGTTAACATAAAGCGTGTATAAGATGTATTTTTAACCGACTTTAAAAAGGAGAAGGTTCTCTATTCAGTTGTATTTTTTTTTATGTTTGTTACCGGAGAACTCCGTTATTTGAGAACCGATTTGCAAAATTCTCTTTTGCGTTGGGTTCACTATAGCTACGAAGTGGTCTCATATAATTTTATCGATTTTTGACCTTGGACTTCGAAGATACATTGAAGTCAGTTTTTATTTTCCTCTAAAAATTAATTATTTATCACAGGGAGGTTTTCTACTCGACCCCAATATGCAGACATCTTAATAAAGTGTATGCAAATGCAAAATTGTAACACATGGAAGCACACAAACGGAATCAATAAGGAGATGTATACAGAAATCAGCTCGAGAGTACATCATCATCATCACTGCTTGATAAATATGTATTGAAATTATAATTTGTTTTTTTTTTTATATTATTCTTTGACATACAAGGACAATTTAATTTTATTTAATTAATTCTATATTATTATTTATTTGTATACTGACATGTCTAACTGGTACATGATTGTACAAATTTTAAATTTATTAATTCTCATTTATTATGTTTGACATGTAATTTTTATTATAAATAAATAACTATTGACTATTGATACGTGACTCGTGCTTCGGAGGGCATGTTAAGCCGTCGTCGTCGCTCCCGGTTGCCGCTTAGGACACTAATCGTTGGACCATGTCTGAGGCCGCCAGTCAATGAACTCCGGGCTAAAAACTCCAACTCCAGAATTGGCCACGCACCTACACAAGAGATCATCATTATCACAAAAAAAAAACTTCGAGCAGACGATACATCATGATTAGCTCGATTAAGTCTCAAAAATATAGTCAAAAATCTTCCCCGAATATTAAAAACCCCATGTAATTCAGAATTTTTCAACGTACTGCAGAGTCGTGAGATCTCCCCATTCATTGCGGTCAATTTGGCGTAATGTAATCAATTGCTGAACCAATAAAATAAATCAGAGTAGACAGTTTTAATTGATACCGTACAGTATTAACTACACTCGCTCTGTTCTATACCTAACACAGAAAAGTTATTGGGAAAATGAACAAAAAAAAACGGAAGAAAATAGCGGTTGTTAACCGTTGTAGGCTATAAAAATAAAACTGGTGTGAAAATGGCAAAAAAGTTTTATTAACAATAAAGAAATTGTCAATAGGTTTTCTAATTGCTAATCCTTCTAAGTAGGATGTTGATGTTTATTAAGTAGAAAGTAGAATTAATTTTAGTAAAAAGGGCATTCATCCGTACAAAAATTCAATAATAAAGAATATTACATAGCCGTATATACTTATCTATTCCATTTGCAATTTCCTCATGTTTACATTATCCCGGAAAAGTGCTAATCTGCCCTAATAACAGTCTATATCTGTGCCACACTCACATAATCCGTGCCCGTACGTAATTGAGTAAAAACCAATTAGCTATCCAAATCTTTGCTTTTATAACAGTGAGAAAATCTTGAAAGCCTTCGAGTGGTCCACACCAGGTTGGCGACATACCCACCCGAGAACGAAGTGAAAAGCAAGCTTCTAAATAGCAAGTTTTTTTTTTAACAATTTATTTTTGACAAAACTGCACACAACATAAAACGCACATACACATGTGCAGGAGAACATAATAAAACAAACAGTTACAGCGTGTGTATGGAAATCGCTGCCGTGTACAGTGCAGTCAAAAAAGGGTCTGTGCTCAGCATAATGTTGTGAAGAATCCACAACGCTGGTTTTCAGCGCAGGCCCTTGGTGACGAACTTGTTATGTTAAACTACGAAAATAAATAAATAATTGGACATACAGTCACAGCGCTATAAAATACTCAATATGTAAAGCTCCATAAAAGTGTATAACATTATTAATAGTGTAAAAAAAAAAATGTTATTTATTTATTTTTATTTTTTATATATCAAGTATATATTTTTACTGAAATATCTAAATCTAAACTAAAATTGCTTAAATATATATACAAAATAAATATATAAATAAATATGTATATAAATAAATATATAATGCCTATAATAGAATTGATTTAGGGATTGATTTAGAGGTACTGTGTTAGCACACAGTACCACAGAATGGATAAAATACACAGAATAAGTAAACAGAAACAATACCCGTAAGCAAATACCCGCTGACCCAAATCAAGTATTTCGGCTGTACCTACTAACATTAAAAATAAAATAAGTCTAATACAAAAAATATATAATTGAGAATGAGTTGCCGTGCCAAAGAAAATGAATTCATAAATTACTTGATTTAATCTAATTTGAAAATCATTAAATATAACTTATATAAATAAATAAATAGAGGCAGAAACTCCTTGTTCGACTGTCACGTGTCAGTTTTTTGGAGATGTAACAAGTGCCTCTTAAACTTAATACGGAAATTGTATTTTGCTTGTAGTTTACGTAAAGGTGGGGGGAGAGAATTCCAGCACTTTGTGGCACAGAAGCGAAAACTACCACGAAATGCAGCAGAGCCGTGTTGCGGGGTGCGCAATGAGTAGTAGTAGTATTCGTTATAAATATAAACGGCTACACTCACGTTATGATTGTGTCGGATAACTCCGACCAGCCCCCCTACCCATATGTCCCTCAAGCGCCAAACGTATATCGTGTTGAGGTATAGCGTAACTGCGACTAATAAGATACGGTGTAATTATTGTCGATTCAGGCAAAAAATCGAATTAATCTTAAATTTATACCAAAATACGATGACTACGAGTTGAGATAAATTTAATGAGACAATATATGGCGTCATAAGACATTGTCACAGTGAATCTACACTACACAATACTTAGTCTGAGCTCAACACGATATACGATTGGCGCTTCAGGGACATATGGGTACGGGGGCAGGTTAGGTAAGGTTTCCATACCTTAGTAGACAAATCCATTTTTATTAACCCTGGACGCAAAAAGGAGGGGGTGTTATAAGTTTGACCACTATATTTGTCTGTAAACGGGTGAACCGAATTGGATGACCGACTTCAAAAAAGGAGAAGGTTCTCTATTCGATTGTATTTTTTTTTATGTTGGTTACCTCAGAACTCCATCATTTTTGCGTTAAGTTCAGTATAGCTACGAAGTGGTCCCATATAAATTTCATCGATATTTGATCTTGGACTTCAAAGATACATTGAAGTCGGATTTGTATTTTTCTAAAAAATATTTTTTATTTGAAAGCAGGCTTTCTAGAGGTGGTTCTATGTTTTATCAAAGTTTTTTACTTTTTAGGTTTTTGGTGTCGGGGTTTTTTTTTTAATTTTAGTTTCTGAAATTCGCTTGTACTGTAGGTATAGACCTCACAAGATAATTTGGCGCTTTTTACCTACCAATATTCTTACCGACTTTTTCGCAAAGTGTTGTCGAAGGAGGGATCAGTGTTTAAACGTCTTTTTGATTTACTGTTTTTTAAAGCTGTGCTGTGTTTGTACAAACAACAAATCCAGGAGTTTGAGTTTGTTTGAGTTCGTACTGCATTTACTAACAATCAGAGTCAGACAACAATAAAATAGCGAGCCAGCCTTTGAGCCCAGCAATGATTGAGCGAGCTCGCAGCCTGTTTATTTACATATGGACTCAATTAACGAATACACTGTATCTCATTATCCATTCAAATCGCAATCGCAGTTTTCCCACGTTAGCCGATTTTCCGGCGAAAACTCAATGAAAACTTCATAACAGTGTTGACTTTGCGCTCGAAAACGGATCGCGTAATGGCCTTTGTTGAGCACAAAAAGCGACTGATCCGGTCCAGATCCGCTTTGTATAGCCCGCTTGCTTTAGTCAGTTGACAACATAATTATCGACTGTTGTGTTGCAACGACTAAATCACAGAGCGGAGGCAGTGTTCGAGATTTAGAAGGAGCGGGAAGATTCAACGTATACACAAACAAGAAAGCTTATACGGTTTCATGGTAGGTTAGACGTGCGTTCGGCTGTATCTGTGTCGTTGTATCTCGGTTGATAGAGCAACGAAGTAGTTTGTGGGTCTGTCTAATGATGTCATTGCTGAGTTGCGTTAAAATTAACCTTCTCGTTTTGACTAGTCTAGTTACACAGCATCGTTCAACTTCTAGGAACTGAGTAACATGACGTGAGGCACTGCCAATTCTATCTACAACAAAATGGGCCGGTCAACGTACCGCACGTCGAAATAGAAGCGAGCTCTCTAAGCCTTTAAGGGCTTCTTTGTAGACGTGCACTCAGTGCAGAGGGAAATAAAGTTTAAAATGGATTACGCTTAAATTTTTGCTGCACACGACCGCTTAGCGCCAATCCGTGTAAGCGCTGACCTTTTAATTACGCCGCAACTGAACATCCTTATTATTTTTCCCTCTTCCTGATTGAAATACGATAAAGCGAGACCTAATCATCATTAAATCTGGTTATTTTTATTCCCATTCCTTCGTTTAATGAAGTAGGCAGGTAGATAGACTTGTTATGAGTTGCAAAGTAATGAAAAGAATCCACGAACGCCGCGGGCAGAAAACCTCATTCCATCTCGGCAATTTTCTAGCCGACGACGCGGCCTCGAGATGCACTCTGATGCGACTCGTCACTCGTCTCTTGCAGTGACGAAATGGCTCTGACTGCTTCGACTAGATGGCGCTGACGTAAATTTTGCATTAGGCGGGAAAGTTTCACTTTTTTATATAGGTTAGGATGTCTAGATAAGTTTCATCAACATTATAAATTTAATGACGTTCTAGCTATGCCCTGTAAGGCATTGCATTACTTGCTCCTTGCATTCATTTTCACAATCTTATTTCAATTAAACCTAGGAACAAAATGTGTAGTTAATAACTATTTCTGATAAAATCACTAATAATTCACATAACTATTTATACCTATATTACAATAAAACAAACTCAAAACTCTTCCACATAAATACAATAAATGACTCAACTTAATAACTTCGCTTTTCTGCCGTTGCAGCACATATGCCTGCCATGTGTCGCTGGCAGGTTATTTTTTTTCCTTTCCATATACTACTAATAGCATTTTGTTCCATGGTTCAAAAAAGAGATGTCACTCATCAACTGTGGGAGATGTATCGCAAGTCGCAACCGTTGATCTTTACAAAGAACCTGTACAGTTTACAAAAAAAAAATTGTACTCAAATAATTTAATTATTAGTTATTAAAGTGTAGAGTTGTTTTCAGTAATAAAGGCATTCGCCCGTAAAAAAAAATAGTTATTCAACTGAATTTAATTCATTAAAATTCATACCTTGAAGTTATTTTTTATTTTTATTGACACTTTTCAACAGAAAAACAACCAAAACAAAAGGTTATGTGCTTCATCTTAAGCCACATTATCGCTTCACATCAGGCGAGATATTGGCCAAGCATAGATCTATTAAGCGTCAAAAAAGGCTAAATAGTTTAAACTACACTAAAAGATATTAAATACAATGTACATGCGGGTATCAGTTGAGCCAACTAAATGGCTTACAAATAATTCAACCGATACCCGTCGTCCGGCAACGTGCCCAAAATGCTGGCGGCGTTGCCTCGCTGAATAGCGAAGCTGATTCTTTGGGCTTTTCTTTTAACTGAATTGAATTATTCTAGATGCGTCCAAATTAGGAATCCTACTAACATATAAACGCGAAAGTTTATAAGTATGGATGTACCTTTGTTACTCTTTCACGCAAAAACTACTGAACGGATTTTGATGAAACTTTACAATAATATAGCTTACACATCAGAATAACACATAAGCTACTTTTTATTCCGGAAAATCGCGGGAGAAACCGCAGGGCGCAGCTAGTATTCAATGTTTTTACCGTTTAAAAAATCGTAATCATATTTCATTTCTCGTAGAAATCAATCAGACATTGATTTTTAGCGAAAAACTTGATTGTGTTATTAAAAAAAAATATTTTAGTTTCTTACTAATGGTAAGAAAATTGTCTAGTAAAAAATATGTAATTTTACCCTTACACATAATTAACCCTTACACGTATGTTACTGACTTTGAGGCACTAATTACACAAAAGAATCCCCAGTAAATTCGCTAGCTAAACTACAGTCTAGCTTCACAAAGGACACATTATGTCCGAACCATGACAGTTTCATAAATTAACATTAACGATTTTGCTGTCCGTACGACGCGACATATGTCAATCTCCAGAGGGCCGATTATAATTAGACTAGAGGACATGCTCTACATATTTCTCTCATCGGCACCTGTGTTCGAGTTTGTGTTCGAGTCTGTGTTCGTGTAGAAACTAATGATGATAGCGCTACAAATAATATTCATATACCTGGGAAAATAGCTGTGGCAAATGGGGGCCTAGTAGCAATGATTTAATCCATAAATTAGCATAAATGATTCTGCTGTCCGTACAACACGACATGTGTCAATCTCCAGAGGATCGATTATAATTAGACAAGCCCGGACATGCTCTACATATTTCTATCATCGGTTAACGTGCCAGGAAGGGTCAGTTTGTGTAGAAACTAATTGGCTCTCTTTATTACCTACTGTGTCAATAGTTATTATGTTGTTGCATTTAAAATACAACTGATAAACGCAAGGACTTTAAGCAAGGAACATGTTAATCAGTTTAAATAGAAAGCTGTCTTTCTCCCATGTAAGCACATCGAAAAGAAGAGACTAAACAGAGCATTCACGTGTCGAACTTTATACATATATACATTACTAATTTAAGTACATAATAATTTACATTCGTCCTACTTACTACTACGCACTATCGTCTTTAAAATGTTGTTTTCCTTACCCTATGGTTGTCTGGAAGAGAACGCTGCTTAGCGATATGACCGCCTATTTACTTATAGAAAATTATGTATTACCAACTGTAATGACAAAACTAGTTTCTTTTTTTTAAGTGCAAGAAAATGTCTTCTATCTATCTACATGGTTTATGTCTAAGACCCTGAGAAATCATAAAAAGCTGATCCGTTAGAAAATCGAACATCAAGGACTCAGGACAGAACTTTAAGGAACTTTCTTCCAATCGAACAAAACACTTTCATCAATAAATCAGCCATCGGCCCGCGCCCTAACAATTGTCAACAAACTTCGTTCGCATTGTCGCTCTAATCTTAATTGAAAATTCAATCATTTATTCATCCGATCGTCGTTAAAGGCTCTTTAATAGCTCGCGTGCCTTTTTACTCCATTTTTTACTTAGCATTGTAATTCCCAGCTAATTTTCTCGGGCCTCTGTAGGCATCCTTGGATAAGTTATTTGAAAAGGTTCCAGAGTCGATGCCTAAATTCTTAAAGTTCAAATTCTACATACATTGCTAGATTGTAGGCACATGTAAGTTTTGACTATATAACGCTTAAGTTATATGAGTTAAGCCTTTTGATATACCTGATTATTATCAGCCTTTTTGTCTGAAGGGTATTTCGTAATAAACTACGTAAGTGGACCCATTGCATATTAGCGGATGTCACATATTCGCAAAAATTGTGGTTTTTGACAGGCTAGTTCTTAATGACGTATTTCTAACACCGCCACCGTTTTAAGAGAGAATGTGCAAAATCCACACATTTGGAAAAGGGTTGGAATTGGAACTCAACTGATTTAAATTGACGCACGAGTTACTTCTTGGCTTCACTCGAGCTAGGGTTTATTGACTAAATACGAAACAGTTTCGCAAAATTCCTTGCTGGAATTCTTTCAGGCGAGGGTATTTACGTCATCTCACATAATATTCTACCCTATCCCACCCGCTGGTTAAGGGTCTTCTTACATTTATGCAATAGTATCCTGTCTGACGCTAGTTACGTCCATGCCCACCCACACAAACATGCCCATAAATCTAAAAGCTGATAAAAAATACATATCTCCGATTGATTAACCTATACGCCTGCAGCAATATAACACATATGTATATCATATAATATAATAAGATTTCCTTCAAGCGGCTAACATAAAACACCGAAGATATATTGAAGATATTTCTGTCTAACAGAAGAGGAAAAAAATAAAAGAAAGCTGCACCTATACGACCTCTATAGGACTTATTGAGTTTCCAATATCCTGCGATAATGAAGTAGTAAGTAATATGGCCGCAAAGCCTCATCTGATATTCATAACGTTAGAACTAGTGGGTTTAGCCGTTCAAAGAGAAACTTTATTTATTTATCGAATGATAATGCCGTGGACGAAGTTTTATCTAGTTATTTACTGGAGTAACGCATAATTTTATACACAATGTTACCGACATGATACTTACGTATGGACGTTCCAGAACGTTTACTATAATAATACCTACCTTTTAGTATTTATTGATGGATACTTTACTTATTAAGGTACCTACGTAACGGTTATTGGATATTTTAATTTTATTTGCATTTTTAACATTATTATGGGTAAATTCTGTGCACCTGCAATAAATGATTTTTATTTATTTATATATTTTATATCTTGTTCTTTTCGAGTGCATATCTGCTATCGTTCCAGACGCTTGATCTTTGATCAAGACTCGATATAAAGAACGACTGGCTATATGACATAGAAAGAGAGAGAAGAAGAGAGAGAGGCAAGAGACAAGACACTTCGCACAAACGAATTGCGAAGTAATATAGTCTGCTTGCGGTAAGGACTACTCATCATGAGTAATAATGCTTTAAAAATGCAGCACTATTATTATATTCATATATCATTGTAAACCGTAACCTATTATTAAGTCCTAAAATTCCCTCGTCTTCTCAAAGTCAAGCTATATGTGTCACCTTGAAACATACGCAGTAAACAACCGAGCGTGACCTCTAAAAGAAAATTTTGAAATAATTGTCTCATGCAAAACACGTCCAAGAGACCATTTTCACAAATGTAAAACAATAAGTGCTATCGCTGCTTCAGAGCGAAGCCAAGTGCTCAAAGTCTGTGAGAAGTTATTTTATTCTTATGACAATGTAAATATAACGTCAGTGTGAAAGCTCTGTAGCTTGAGCTAAGTCTAACTCTCTCACACATACCTAGGCGTGTATATGTGCGGCACCTGGCTTTGTTGGTTGGACGAATTTGCAAAATTGGTAAAGCCCTTCGCAAATTTTCCAGCAAAATTTATTCAATTACCATTCGAAATTAATAATGTTGATTAGTATGAAAGAAGATTTATATAGATAGAAGGTTAGCATTAATAAAGTCAATCGGACCAATTTTTCGTAAAAATTCACAGTTTAAAGTGGTAATGTCTTCCCACTGTCCAATATTTGTTTCTAGTATTTTGATTAAAAGTTCAGCGTATATCTAAACTGATTTGCAGTTTCTATGAACACGAACGAGGACAATATACACGAAGGAAAATTGTACAAAAAATCACACACTATATAATAAGTACTAAATGATGTATAGCTCTGTCCAACTTTATCATTAGATCATTTCTTACTTCTGTAGCTTGAATACTGTAGCGCTCGTAGCGTAGCTCACCTAACCGTTCGTAACAAATCTGGTAGGTTAAGCAACGTTTGCAGCGGTCACCTCTTCGATGAGTGACCGTTCGTGTGGTATTTACTTCTGAGCGCTTCTGAGCGGCAAGTTAAGCCGTCAATCCCGGTTGTTTTCTTAGGATAACAGTCCGTAGGCCATGTCGGAGGCCTTTGAGCGGTCTAGAAACTTCGACACCAGGTTTAGCCACACATCCACAAGAAAGAAGAAGAAGCTTGAATACTGTCTACATCGTATTCTGTTATTATGGTACTATTATGCCGTTCTCAGCTACACAACATAAATAATAATGCCGCCGTTATAGGGTCATTACAGTGAGACCCACCGAGTGACGGTAAGGCTCAGACTCGAACGCACGTACAAAATAGAGGTATGTCGAGAAATGTTCTCAAAAGTAGACAAGTATAAATGTGTCTTTGGAGTTTAAATTACGCGACGACGTGTACTGCTTTTTCTAGAAATGCTATAAATGTTTTGAAAATACTAGAAGTTTTATTAAAAAAAAATCTTACAAAAGGTAAATTGGCGCATGGTTCACTACTCGCAATTTACGGACGCAGATTTTTGACATAGTAATTCTAACAGCATTATCATGTCGAAATATGACTATCCTGGGATAAAGGCCGCAGTTTAGCCGCAGAGGTGAGAGTTAACTACTTTATAAACCTATTTATTTTTATTAAACTGCTTCATATCTACGAAGGTACATGACACCTATATTATAGTTCAAGCTGTGTATGTGCATTATTCATCGTTTTTAATAGGAGGTTGCAGAAATTATCAGTGGTCGTTTCCTATTCTATCTCCTGTCCTATCCTTACATACTTATGTGATGACGGGATAGGATATAAATCCTATCCTAACTACTACCAAACGCCCAACGGTCACATACTAGATCCTAGAGCCTAACTAGGATTCCCTGAATCTAGGGAACCAGAAACGGAAAAAATACTTAGCACTTAACATTTGTCCATAGTTTTACTAGGTTTTTTTTTTAAATTGCTAATATACTTGCGTTTGACCACTATGTCACCTGGTTGGTAAGCTACGATGCGGTCGACGATCTAGCACGCTTACCAAGGTAGTACCTGTCAGTACCTGATAGTTTTTTGCCTAAGTTTTCACATCCAAGTTTTTACCATCTAAAACACACGCTACAAACCCCGTCGCACATCCGCAGTCTTGAGACGGCCACCGGTATCTGACTGAACTCCTAGCGAGCCCATTGAAGCCGCGATGAAAGGGGGGTCATTACCTGAAACAAAGGAGGAGAGCCGCTCAAACTGTGCATAAATCGCGCCTGTTTACCTACGAGGAAACTTCCAGAAAGCCGCCAAAGAAAAACGCAGCCCACTTCACCTCGAAACGTCTCGCCCTGAATAACCCTTTCAATGCCTTAATACATTTATGCGTTTCTGGAATGTGTAGTTTTTTTAATTGAAAATTTTCAAGTTTTACTGACTTAAATCAAGTAGACACGTTGTCGGTGGGTTTCGTTGCCAGATTTTTATCATTCATCTCCTAACCATAGATTAAGTAATCACTACGTTTGATTCTAACTTTCAACTTGTGAGATGTCTCGGTTTCTATAAGCAGCCAGCGAAAGCACTGGGCATTATAAGACTTAACAGCTAATAAAATTGTCTCAAGGTGACGAGCGCAGTGTAGTGCCACGCAGGATTTTGCAAAACAATGTTCTGGGCAGTGCTGTTACTACAACACAACAGGCAAATGACCATTTCGTCTCGCCACTCAGTTTCATAAAAATAGAAGTAATTTTCAGTACCTACGTCTTTTCATTCATTCATCAATTCATTTAGCTCAACTCACTCAAATGATTTTGGATTAGAATGTGGCCACCTCCACTGCCCTTTCCAACAAGTACGTTATAACTACAAATTAAAAATTGAAAAAATATCCGACACAATAAAACAATTCAAGATGGTTCTTGAAATGTTTTATTGTGTCGGTTATTTTAGCCGCCAGCTAGAAAATCTGCTTTCAAATAAAAAAAAACCGCATTCAAATGGGTTCACCCGTTTAAGAGCTATGGCGCCACAGACAGACACACATAGTGGTCAAACTTATAACACCTTTTTGCGTCGGGGGTTAAAGATAGTCATTGATGGGGCTGTTTGGGACTAGATTACATTGTGAACGGTTTTCATTAAGGCAGAACTTAAGGTTATTATGGGATAAAGAAAACTATAGCAGACCTCCAGACCCCCTACCTGTTTTTCTCCACACAACTGTACCGCCATTATTTGAATTTCAAATGTACCTACGACTTAATTTGAATGTACAGTTCACAATTGACGTCACCCGTTTTTTATCAGGACAGCTCTGAATAAACATACGCATAGATTTTTTTTTACGCTTTATAGATCTATGTTTGGCCACTATCTCGCCTGATGTGAAGCGATGATGTGGCCTAAGATGGAGCACATAGATCTAGAGATAGAATGACTTATGTAGATAAACGAAACCGAGTACCTCACAGGTCAAGTTACTTTAATTTACAGGAACATAATTAAATATAAAGACAAAATAAATATTGAAGCATTGAATACTAGCTGCGCCGCGTGGTTTCACTCGCGTAGAATTCGGTTTTTATTTGCTGCCTAGGAAACTGTTCGTTTTTCCTAGATGAGAAGGACCTAACGTACCGACTTACCAAATATCATCAAAATCCGTTCAGTCGCTGTGGAGGTAAGTATTTTAAGCTATTGCATAGCTTCTATCGCGGGCCTTGAGCGTGGAGACCGAATCCAGAAATTCCGTAACGAAAATAACCTAACACCCCCCACTCCAAATGCTATGCAATAGCTTTACCGCGGCAGTCTCCGAGTGCCACACGTCTTTTTTTTTATGAAACTGAATGTTGAAAAGAGCAAGTCATTCGCCTGTTGGTAAGCGATAATAACCCAGAAGTTATACCTGTGTAGCAGTACTCTGTGTAGCACTGCATTGTGCTCATCACCCCGAGACATCAGATATTAAGTATCATGTGCCCAGTAATTTTGGTGGCTACAATGCCCTTCAAACCGGAATACAGTAATGCTTGCGCAGTACTGCTTGGCGGCAGAATGGATGGCATAGTTGTGGTACCTACCTAGACGACCTCCCGCATACGAGAGACCTATCACGAGTTAAAAGAGTTTGGTAACAAGCACCAACACACGTACAAACAGACGTTTGCATTTATAATATTAGTATGATTGCTACCTGTAGATAAATAGATCATGATAGCAGATTAAGAGGAGGGCGAAAAAATACACCAATATTAGCAGTTCAATATTTATTAACTAGTTAGTACACAGTTAATCATAATTAACTAATTATTACATAGTTAAGATTATCATAAAAGCTATTAATCACAGTAATAGTGTAGTAAGAACAAGTACATAACTATATTACGTACGTATTCTTATGTTTGTCACTCGATTAACAACTAACGGTTTTTTTTATAACTTATAGGCAAGCATTTGACACCTGGCATTTTGAAACCTGGTCGGAGTAATTTTCGACGTTTACAGTGAGTCTTAGCCGTTTTATATCCATTATGAATAATAACACTCACGAAACTTTTCAAAATCTAATTGGATTTTATACAGTTTACATTTCGGGGAGTGTGCGCAAGACATGCATCAGCTGATTCCTTCATCCCCATTCCATCTTCTGACCACCAGGAGAGGAGAGTCACTCCACCCTTACGTTGTTCACATACCACAAAGCGCTTCGTTGACTCTTCCATTATACGTACTGCTAAGGAGTGGAATTCTCTACCGGAATCCTTATTTCTTTTTAATTACAACCTGGGTCTCATTAAGACAAAAGTGAATAGGCACCTCATGGGCAAACGTGTTCCATCTTAGATCGCTTACCTTCAGGTGAGTTGTTGTCAAACGTAAGGTCATTTGACTTAGAACCATCTCTGATTCATAACATCTAAAATTTCCAAACTCAAAAACCGCAACAAAATCGGTTTAGCCATTGCGAAGATAGAGCACGGAGATAGGGAACATAGAAGTAGAAATGTAAAAACATACGAACTTCCTCTTACCTTCAACCACTCACACGCTTTTTATGGAACTGAATGATGAGACGAGCAGGGCGTTCACCTGATGGTAAGCACCATGCCTGCTCATAACAATTGCAGTTCCACCCTGAACTTTTAATACCAATAAAAGTACTGCGTAGCCCTGCATTGCGCTTATCGTCTCACATGCCCAGTGATTTTCTGGCTACAATGTCCTTCAAACCGGAACACAGTAATGCTTTCGCATTATTGCTTGGTGGCAGAATAACTGGCAAAGCTATGGTACCTATCCAGATGGCCTCCCGCATACGAGAGACCTACCACAAGTAAAATAAATATACCATACTAAATTTTATCAAAATAATCTACCTTCTCTCTTCCATCGTTTGTAACAAGAAATTACTCTATTCCCGTCAATGCCAGTTATAGCTTCCTTAGTCCTACTTACCAAATTATTCATAATTTTATTAATTTATTGATTGCATTCCAAGATACCAAGATACAGGCTCTGCCTAGTTTGGGACCCGCTGGAAATATTTCGATGTACCTACTGTTCTATGATCACTTTATATGTACGATGTATTCTTGAATTATGTACTTATATATCTGGAAATAAATGATTCTTATTCTTATGATTGTTATTCATATACCTACTTTAATTTGTCATAATATATATACGTAGATAGGTCTTAAATGATATGGCAGTTAGGTACATAATCCCTGTAAGGGCGTTTGCAATTGAGTGCAAGTTTTAAATATTCATTTTCATTATTAAAATCAATTGTCTAAATATTATTATTTGGCGTTAATATATAGTCAGTACTAATGTCAGTATAAATAATAATAATAAACATTTTTAGTCATTTCATATATTGTTTTTATTTAAAAGTATATTTTATACATTCTTTTAACAACTAACTAGCGGCTATATTCAAATGACCCCAGTAACTTATCTCGAAACATAAACAGCGACACGAGGACAGGGTAAACTATCTATTTGTCGGTGGCAGCTGTTGATACAAGAGCGGGCAACAATTGAATATGGCTGTAAATCAGGGAGGAACGTTTGACCCCTCATGTAAATTTCGGGATGACCCCCCTCACGTCTTGGGGATTCGGTCCAAGGATAGAGAGCGGGGATTAAATGTTTGCAAAATCATTACGAGCCAGTATTTCTTGAAGTATTTTTAGTTAAGTACAATTTGCATTTTATTCAATAAGTAATATACTAAGTCATAAAATAAGCACTAAACTTTGTACTAACTAAGGTGACTTAATATTAATAGCTAATCACTACATACTCGTAGTATAAAACAAAGTCGCTTTCTCTGTCCCTATATCCCTATGAATGCTCAAAACTTTAAAACTACGCAGCGGATTTTGATGCAGTTTTTTTAATAGATAGAGTGATTGAAGAGGAAGGTTTAGTATGTATAATAACATCCATTAAATACCCGAGCGAACCTGGGGCGAGTCGCTAGTAATTAATAATAAGCATAATTACTAACAAGTATAAATGTCGCAGAGATATGATAATAAAACCGGCCAAGTGCGAGTCAGACTCGCGCACGATGGGTTCCGAATCTATAAAAACGGCAAAAGAATCACGTTTGTTGTATGGGAGCCCCCTTAAATATTTTTTCTATTCTGTTTTGCGGCAACAGAAATATATCATCTGTGAAAATTTCAACTGTTTAACTATCACGGTTTATGAGATACAGCCTGGTGACAGACGGACAGACAGATAGACGGACGGACAGCGGAGTCTTAGTAATAGGGTCCCGTTTTACCCTTTGGGTACGGAACCCTAAAAACAGAGATTTGGTCAATTCCCCAAGTGATTTGATCAAATCACGGAAGGTGTTAAAATAACAACACGATTTTATTATTTCCCTAAACAACATCTAGTGATTTGATCAATTGCAATAAAATTTAGTTTCATAGGCGACAGTGGAGAAGAAAATTTTTACTTAGCCCTAATAAGTAAAATAAAACAATAGATAAGCATGAAATGTCATTTATTTAAGGTTTTCAACACAACTTTTTCTTATTCTACAGTTCATGTTCAACATGGCCGCCTCTATTTCTGATACATTGTCGCATCCTTCTACGGAGGCCAGTCTTCACTACTCCAGTAGTCAACGTTGTCCTCATTTTATTAGCTGCATCCACAATCCTTTCTCTTAAGTCTTCCACGGACGAAATTGGATTCGGCTCGCTGTATACAAGATTTTTCATATACCCCCACACATGAAAATCCATGGGGGTTAGGTCCGGACTTCTTGCTGGCCATGGCAACGGCCCACCTCGTCCTATCCATTTGTTAGGATAATTTGAGTCCAGCCAGTCTCTCACACTTCTTCTGAAATGGGCGGGGCAGCCATCGTGTTGAAACCACATGTCCCTGATCAGGTTGAGTGGCAGATCATCCAGCAAATTACTCAAGTCTCTTCTCAGGAAATTTTCGTAGCTTTCCTCATTTAAATTATCCGGGAGAAAGTAAGGTCCAATCAAATGATTGGAGATAATGCCCATCCACACATTCACGCTGAATCTTCGTTGGGACCCTTTTACTCTTTTCTTATTAGGATTCCTTTGTTCTTTTGGAGCCCAGTAGTGGGCGTTGTGATAATTAGTTATGCCATCTTTATCAAATTTGGACTCATCCGTCCACAAGATATTTCTTAAAAAATCTGGGTCTTCTACATCAGCATTTAGCATAAATCTGCAAAAGTCCAATCTCCTCGCGGGGTCTCCTTCTTCAATAACGTGTACCGGCGTGTAGTGGTATGGGTATAGGCCAGCAGTATGCACGGTAAACCACACTCTCCATTGCGAAAGTCCCAGATCACGGGCAACAATATTAGTGGAAGTAGTTGGATCCGCTCGGAAGCGTTGCACTATCTCATTGTCCCGTTCTTCGTCGTCAATTCGTGGTCTTCCCATGTCAGTATTTCGTCTCATGACAGAGCCAGTTTCTCGAAGTCTTCGATAAACTCTGTCAAAAACAGCCACATCCGGCACTCGACGACCGGGGTAACGAGTTACGTATTCGTTGCGAGCTTGCGCAGACACACAATCGCAGTATCCGTAACAAATAAGCATGTCAGCATATTCCTCAGGTGTGTAGGACGTCATCTTCAACAGTTCCGTATCACAGGTACAAATCAGAGTCCGGTAAACAAGCGCAGTAGTCAGAAATAGGAAGAAACAGTCCAGAAACACAGCCAAATCGAGAAACAGAAAAGAGCAAAACGATGTCACATCTACTATGTACGAAGCACAAAAGCAGACTGATAACCAAAACTGCCAAAACAATACCCCCTGTTGTATTCCCTACCCTATCCGGTCTCTACACATATTTTCTTTCATTCGCACCTACATAAATCGTAACTCGTCTCGCTCGCACGGTGCGCTTTGACTTGAAGAACAATAGGTGCGTGACCGTTAGAACTACTACCTGGAGCGTCCCAAATACTCTTTTTCCACGAAATGTAATACAAACCCTAGATTGTTATACCTTGTTAGATAGCTTATGAAACGTAAATATTTTAAACAACATCTGCCAAACAATTGCAATAATATTTTATTTAGATATGCCTTAGAGAAAAATAATCTTTCTATTTTTTTTTTAATTTTATTGGAGTACAATAAATGCTTCAATTTTTATCTGTGGAACACTGCTTGATGTCACTGTCATATTAAGACGTCACTTGGTCTTTAAGTCTTATTAATAGCGGCAATGAACATATTCGATTAAAAACGATACATACAGAAGAGAAGACTTTAATTAAATAAATAAATACCATAGCCCAAATAACCCTAATAGGTTATGGGCCCAGGCATATAGAGAGAGAAGAGAAACACAGAGAAGAAAAATATAGTTGCGTACTGCGTAGTTTGGTGTGCGTCTGCGTGGCGTGCTTCACAAATAAAATTCCACAATGGATCGTGCTATAATACTAAAAGGCGATAATTGGGCGGCATGGAAATTCCAGATAACGATAGTACTTAAGGCGAAGGAACTATTCGAGGTTGTCTCATCACCTTTACAGAAAGATTCGAAGAATGAAGACAAAGACAGGAAGGCACAGGAAATAATCGCCACACGCGTAGAGGAACACGTGTTAACCTATTTAATTACGTGCAGTTCGGCTTTTGAAATGTGGGAGAAGCTCATGACTATTTATGAATCAAAATCAAAGGTGGGCGTGCATTTAGTACAACAGCAGTTCTACAGTTTAAAATACGAATCTCCGATGGCGGCATTTATTGCAAAGATAGAAGACATAATACATAAATTATCTGCGTTTGGAGAGAAAGTGTCAGAGAAGATGGTGATAACCAAAGTAATCATGAGCCTTCCGGAAGAATTTAAGCATTTTGTATCAGCTTGGGAATCGGTTCCAGAGGCTGACCAGTCACTGAAACAATTGACTGCTCGGTTGTTGGTGGAAGAAGAGCGCATCCAAGGAACAGAGTCAGATAGGAAAGAGGCGTCAACCGCTTTAGCAGCAGTAAAGAAAAAAGGGCAACATCAATATGCAACAGATAAGAAGAAGACGGAAGCAGCTAAGTGTTTTTCATGCGGAAAGGTCGGACACTACAAGCGTGACTGTCGGTTAAGGAAGTGTAATTATTGTGGTAAACCGGGACACTTATATAAAGATTGTTACAATAGAAATAAAGGGGATAAATCTCAAAACATGGATAGAGCATACATAACACTAAGTGATGAATATCAGAACTTATGGATTTTAGATACAGGGGCAAGTGACCACATGTGTAATGACAGGCAATTGTTTTACAATTATACAGAGGTAAGTGAAAAATATATAATTATTGGAGATGGTAGTAAACTCACAGTGTCAGGGGTAGGTGATATTAAAGTGCAAGCATGTGTCGGTAGCAATAATTATGCCTCTACCTTAAAGAAAGTGTTACATGTTCCAGATTTGAAAGCTAATTTGTTTTCAGCACGGTGTGCCGTTGATAGAGGTTATATTATGTCTTTTAAAAAGGATAGATGTGATTTCCTTGAAAATGGTAAGATAACATGCATTGCAAATAGACATGACAACTTATTCATAATGAGTTTCAAATTTGAATGTAAAACAGTAGCATTAACTTCATTAGCTTCACTAAATGAATGGCATGAAAAATTGGCTCACCAAAACTATAAACATGTTAAAAATTTGTTAAAAATAAATAATATTAAGTACAAAGAGCAAATTGATTATCAATGTTTACCATGTTTAGAGGGAAAACAGCATAGGTTGCCATTTCAGAGAAGTGAGAATAGGGCAGCATTGCCTGGAGAGCTAATACACATGGATCTGTGCGGGCCAATGGAGAGTGAATCAATAGGGGGTTCTAGATATTTCTTATTATTGAAAGATGACTACAGCAGTTATAGGTATGTATATTTTCTAAAAAATAAGAATGAGGTAAGTACAATAATCAAAACCTTTGTTCCTAGATTTCACACAGAGACAGGTTTTAAAATAAAATGTTGTAGGTCAGATAATGGCTTAGAATTTATAAATAAAGATGTAGAGTCATACCTAAATAAAAAAGAAATTATTCATCAAAGGTCGGTGCCATACACTCCAGAACAAAATGGTAGAATTGAACGGGAAATGCGAACAATTGTGGAGGCTGCAAGAACTATGTTACAGGCAAAGGAATTACAGAAGAGTTTATGGGCTGAAGCTGTCAATACAGCTGTATACACTATAAACAGGACAGGAAATTCAACAATACCGGATCAGACACCATTTGAGCTGCTATTTAAAAGAAGGTTTGATATACATGATTTAAAAACATTTGGTACTGAAGTATCAGTACATATTCCAAAACAATTAAGACTAAAGTGGGACTCCAAGAGCAAGAGAGGTATATTTGTAGGTTATGGTATTGATAGCAAGGGATACAGAGTTTGGACACCAAATACAAAAGAAGTAAAAACTTACAGAGATGTGATATTTATAAAAGAAAATAATGAAAATAAAATAAAAGAAGAAATACAGCAGCAGCAACAGAAGGAAAATTTAGAATGTATACACATAGAGAACACAGATAGAGATGAAAGACACACAGATAAAGAAGAACAACAGACAGATAGAGAAGAACAACAGACAGATAGAGAAGAACAGACATTAATAGAAGATGAAGAACAGATGTTGACAGAAAATGAAGATCAGACACTTACAGAAGACCAAGAGGAATGTTTTTATGAATCAAGTGCATATGATCCTGAAGAAGATGAACAGACTGATGAAGAAGGTAATAAACAGGTGAGAACACGGACAAGAGTTATAAATAAACCTAAAAGATTTGGAGAAGAATATCATTTATATACAGCTATGAATGAAGAACAGATTACTTATGAGATGGCTATGAAAAGCAAAGACTCACAGAAGTGGACAGAAGCAATAGAAAAAGAGTTGCGTTCATTAGAAAATAATAATACATGGATTGTGACAGAATTGCCAAAAGGAAAGAAAGTGATAGATGGGAAATGGATTTTCAAAATTAAGAATGAGAATCAGGATAATCAAATATACAAAGCGAGGCTAGTAGCAAGAGGCTTCCAACAGGAGGATAGTTTTGATCACTCTGAGATTTATGCTCCTGTGGCAAAACTACCCACTTTAAGAATCCTGTTAGCTATTGCAAACAAGTTTGATTTAGACATAACACAGATGGATGTAAAGAGTGCTTTTCTTAACAGCGATATTGAAGAAGAAGTGTATTTGAAGATACCAGAAGGAATCCAACGATATGATGGTAAAGTGTTAAAACTAAAGAAATCATTATACGGGTTAAAGAAATCCCCAAAGAATTGGAATACAAATTTTAACAACTTTATGATACAGGAAGGGTTTGTAAGAAGCAAAGCAGACTACTGTCTATATTATACAAAGAAGGAGAAGTTATATGTAATACTTTATGTTGACGACCTGTTGATTTTTGGAGAAAATAAAAGTCATATACAAAATTTACAGAAATCACTACAAAAAAGGTTCCAAATGACAGACCTGGGAAGCTCAGATAATAAATACTTAGGTATCAACATAAATAAAAGCAAAAATCTTATAGAATTAGATCAGAAGGCATATTTGGAAGATATACTGCGAAAATATAAAATGGAGGAATGTAATCCCATATCAACACCCATGGAACAAGGATTGGTAATTGAAAAGGAAGAATCCCCAGATAAAAAGCTAGTTACACAATGTAGGGCATTAATAGGTAGCTTAATGTACGCTATGCTTGGAACAAGACCAGATCTTTGTTATCCTATAAGCTATCTAGGTCGTTATCAAACAAGTGCAAGTGTCAGTTTATGGAAAGCGTTAAAAAGGGTTTTAAGGTATGTGAAAAGAACGTTAGATTACAAATTAATATATAAAAGGAACACAGATGAACCACTAATAGGATATACTGATGCTAGTTGGGGTGGAGAAAAAGAGGATAGAAAATCAACGTCGGGCTGTATAATAAAGGTATATGGGTGCACAGTTTCATGGTATAGTTCAAAACAGCAATGCACAGCTTTATCCTCAACAGAATCTGAATATGTAGCGCTGGGAAAAGCAGTAGCAGAAGGTTGCTGGATAAGGAATTTATTAATAGAAATTGGGATTAAATGTCAAAATTTTGTGATGAATATTGATAATCAGTCTGCTATTCATGTTGCAAAGAATCCAGAACATCATAAAAGATTAAAACACATTGATTTAAAATATCATTTTGTAAGAGAAAAAGTCATGATTAATTCAATTTTTCAATTCAATTCAATTTATTTATTCATCTTTTGACATTTCATAATGTTCTTAGATATGTCATAATGTACAAAAAATAGTAATATTTAATTACAAAATAATGATTTATCGGCAAAAGCCTCGTCAATACATGTATATATAGAAATTATTAATAATTCAATTACAAAATAATGATTTATCGGCAAAAGCCTCGTCAATACAGTAAAAGCTTTTATTAATAAGATGTTTTTTTATGTAAGGCATAAGTTCATTATTGCTCATGTTTCTTTTTTCCATAGGTATTTTTATATTATATAAAAGTGAAAGACCACTCACTGACTGACTGACTGACTGACTGACTGACATATTGACAGAATTGATCTCCGACTTGCCGTTATGGTGGGGGGGAGTGTTTGGTACGGTTGTATAGAGGGTGTTTTGAAACCAACCAGAAAAATCCGAAATCACCAGAAAGTGGTTTCCGTGACGGAACTGCTCAGGGGATCTCGGAAACTATAAATCGGATGGGGGTACCGCTCGAACTAAATATGCCCCAAACCTTGGGCCAATTTTGAAAATTTGAAAAAAAAGATGGCCGCCATACAAAATAACATGGCCGCCATACAAAATAAAAATGTAAATAACTTTTGAATGGTTAGAGATAGGTATAGGGTGCTCGACCAAATGTCATAGAGGGCGACGGGGGAAATTTGAAAAAGTTGGAAAAATTTAAAAAAAAGAAAAAAAAATGGCGGCCAATTTGAAAGTTGCTCCGATCCGACTGAAATTTTGCATAGGGAGGTTTTCTGGGGCGTAGATTACGATTATGAAAAAAAAAATCGATTACGCCATTTTTCAAGATGGCTGCCATACAAATGTTTTTTTTCATGACAAAATAGGTGAAAATAATATGCAAATAACTTTTAAACGGTTACAGATAGGTATAGGGTGCTCGACCAAATATCATAGAGGACCATAGGGGAAAATTGAAAAAGTTGGAAAAATTAAAAAAAAAGAAAGAAAAATGGCAGCCATTTTGAAAGTTGCTCCGATTCGACTGAAATTTTGCATCGGTGGGTTTTTGGGGTCGTAGATTACGATTTTGAAAAAATAATTTGGATTCCGCCATTTTTCAAGATGGCCGCCATACTAAAGTTTTTTTTCCGAACAAAGAGAATAACTTTAAAACCGTAATCGATAGGGAGCTTCTATAAAAAAAAAACAACACCACCCCACGCGAGCTGCTTTAGCAGCTCGCGCACGCCACAAAATCACTTGGGTTGCGCCATTTTCCAATATGGCCGCCATACAAAAGTTTGTTTTTAGAACATAAAGGCTTAGATAACTTTAGAACCGTAATCGATAGGAAGTTTCTATAAAAAAAAATAACACCACCACCACGCGAGCTGCTTTAGCAGCTCGCGCACGCGGCGAAATACTAGTCTATTATATAAAACTGAAAGACCACTGACTGACTGACTGACATATAATTGACAGAAATAGAAGTGGTACTTGCCGATATGGTGGGGGGAAGTGTTTGGTACCGTTGGATAGAGGGTGTTTTGAAACCAACCAGAAAAATCCGAAATCTATGGAAAGGTGTCTCCGAGATGGAACTGCTCAAGGGATCTCGGAAACTATAAATCGGATGGGGGTACCGCTTGAACTAAATATGCCCCAAAACCTGGGCCATTTTTGAAAATTTGAAAAAAAAGATGGCCGCCATACAAAAAAACATGGCCGCCATACAAAATAAAAATGTAAATAACTTCTAAACGGTAAGAGATAGATATAGAGTACTCGACCAAATGTCATAGAGGACGACGGGGGAAATTTGGAAAAGTTGGAAAAATTAAAAAAAAAGAAAAAAAAATGGCGGCCATTTTGAAAGTTGCTCCGATCCGACTGAAATTTTGCATCGAGGGGTTTTCTGGGTCGAAGATTACGATTATGAAAAAATAATTTGGATTCCGCCATTTTTGAAGATGGCTGCCGTACAAAAGTTTTTTTTCCGGAAAAATAAGCCAAACAAAACTTTTGAACCGTAGTCGATAGGAAGCGTCTATAACAAAAAAGCAACACCCCCCCACGCGAGCTGCTTTAGCAGCTCGCGCACGCCACAAAATCACTTGGATTCCGCCATTTTTCATGATGGCCGCCATACAAAAGTCTTTTTTTCAGAACAACTGAACTTAAATAACTTTAGAACCGTAATCGATAGGGAGCTTTTATAAAAAAACGCAAACCCCCCCACGCGAGCTGCTTTAGCAGCTCGCGCACGCCACACAATCACTTGAAATCCAGCTTTTTTTCAAGATGGCCGCCATACAAAAGTTTGTTTTCAGAACAAAAAGGGTAAACAAAACTTTAGAACCGTAATCGATAGGAAGCTTTTAAAAAAAAACAGCAGCCACCCCCCCACGCGAGCTGCTTTAGCAGCTCGCGCACGCGGCGAAATACTAGTATATATATATATATTATATAATATATATATATATATATATATATATATATTAATTAATATAATATAAAACTGGAAGACCGTACCGTTGGATAGAGGATGTTTTGAAACCAACCAGAAAAATCCGAAATCCATGGAAAGGTGTCTCCGAGATGGAACTGCTCAAGGGATCTCGGAAACTATAAATCGGATGGGGGTACCGCTTGAACTAAATATGCCCCAAAACCTGGGCCATATTTGAAAATTTGAAAAAAAAGATGGCCGCCATACAAAAAAACATGGCCGCCATACAAAAAAACATGGCCGCCATACAAAATAAAAATGCAAATTACTTTTAAACGGTAAGAGATAGATATAGAGTTTTCGACCAAATGTCATAGAGGACAATGGGGGAAATTTGGAAAAGTTGGAAAAATTAAAAAAAAAGAAAAAAAAATGGCGGCCATTTTGAAAGTTGCTCCGATCCGACTGAAATTTTGCATCGGGGGGTTTTCTGGGTCGAAGATTACAATTATGAAAAAAAATTTTGGATTCCGCCATTTTTCAAGATGGCTGCCATACAAAAGTTTTTTTCCGGAAAAATAAGCCTTACAAAACTTTTGAACCGTAGTCGATAGGAAGCGTCTATAAAAAAAAAGCAACACCTCCCCACGCGAGCTGCTTTAGCAGCTCGCGCACGCCACAAAATCACTTGGATTCCGCCATTTTTCAAGATGGCCGCCATACAAAAGTCTTTTTTTCAGAACAACTGAACTTAAATAACTTGAGAACCGTAATCGATAGGGAGCTTTTATAAAAAAAAGCAAAACCCCCCCACGCGAGCTGCTTTAGCAGCTCGCGCACGCCACACAATCACTTGAAATCCAGCTTTTTTTCAATATGGCCGCCATACAAAAGTTTGATATCAAAACAAAAAGGGTAAACAAAACTTTAGAACCGTAATCGATAGGAAGCTTTTAAAAAAAAACAGCAGCCACCGCGAGCTGCTTTAGCAGCTCGCGCACGCGGCGAAATACTAGTTAATATAATATAAAACTGGAAGACCACTCACTGACTGACTGACTGACTGACATATTGACAGAATTGATCTCCGACTTGCCGTTATGGTGGGGGGGAGTGTTTGGTACGGTTGTATAGAGGGTGTTTTGAAACCAACCAGAAAAATCCGAAATCACCAGAAAGTGGTTTCCTCGATGGAACTGCTCAGGGGATCTCGGAAACTATAAATCGGATGGGGGTACCGCTTGAACTAAATATGCCCCAAACCTTGGGCCATTTTTGAAAATTTGAAAAAAAAGATGCCCGCCATACAAAAAAACATGGCCGCCATACAAAATAAAAATGTTAATAACTTTTGAATGGTTAGAGATAGGTATAGGGTTATCGACCAAATGTCATAGAGGGCGATGGGGGAAATTTGAAGAAGTTGGAAAAATTAAAAAAAAAGAAAAAAAAATGGCGGCCATTTTGAAAGTTGCTCCGATCCGACTGAAATTTTGCATCTGGGGGTTTTCTGGGTCGTTGATTACGATTATGAAAAAAAATTTTGGATTCCGCCATTTTTCAAGATGGCTGCCATACAAAAGTTTTTTTTCCGGAAAAATAAGCCAAACAAAACTTTTGAACCGTGGTCGATAGGAAGCGTCTATTAAAAAAAAGCAACACTCCCCACGCGAGCTGCTTTAGCAGCTCGCGCACGCCACAAAATCACTTGGATTCCGCCATTTTTCAAGATGGCCGCTATACAAAAGTAATTTTTTCAGAACAACTGAACTTAAATAACTTTAGAACCGTAATCGATAGGGAGCTTTTATTAAAAAGCAAAACACCCCCCCACGCGAGCTGCTTTAGCAGCTCGCGCACGCCACACAATCACTTGAAATCCAGCTTTATTTCAAGATGGCCGCCATACAAAAGTTTGTTTTCAGAACAAAGAGGGTAAACAAAACTTTAGAACCGTAATCGATAGGAAGCTTTTAAAAAAAAAACAGCAGCCAGCCCCCCACGCGAGCTGCTTTAGCAGCTCGCGCACGCGGCGAAATACTAGTTAATATAATATAAAACTGGAAGACCACTCACTGACTGACTGACTGACTGACATATTGACAGAATTGATCTCCCACTTGCCGTTATGGTGGGGGGGAGTGTTTGTTACGGTTGGATAGAGGATGTTTTGAAACCAACCAGAAAAATCCGAAATCCATGGAAAGGTGTCTCCGAGATGGAACTGCTCAAGGGATCTCGGAAACTATAAATCGGATGGGGGTACCGCTTGAACTAAATATGCCCCAAAACCTGGGCCATTTTTGAAAATTTGTAAAAAAAGATGGCCGCCATACAAAAAAACATGGCCGCCATACAAAATAAAAATGCAAATAACTTTTAAACGGTCAGAGATAGATAAAGAGTGCTCGACCAAATGTCATAGAAGACGATGGGGGAAATTTGGAAAAGTTGGAAAAATTTAAAAAAAAGAAAAAAAAATGGCGGCCATTTTGAAAGTTGCTCCGATCCGACTAAAATTTTGCATCGGGGGGTTTTCTGGGTCGAAGATTACAATTATGAAAAAAAATTTTGGATTCCGCCATTTTTCAAGATGGCTGCCATACAAAAGTTTTTTTTCCGGAAAAATAAGCCAAACAAAACTTTTGAACCGTAGTCGATAGGAAGCGTCTATAAAAAAAAAGCAACACCCCCCCACGCGAGCTGCTTTAGCAGCTCGCGCACGCCACAAAATCACTTGGATTTCGCCATTTTTCAAGATGGCCGCCATACAAAAGTCTTTTTTTCAGAACAACTGAACTTAAATAACTTTAGAACCGTAATCGATAGGAAGCTTTTATAAAAAAAAGCAAAACCCCCCCACGCGAGCTGCTTTAGCAGCTCGCGCACGCCACACAATCACTTGAAATCCAGCTTTTTTTCAATATGGCCGCCATACAAAAGTTTGATTTCAAAACAAAAAGGGTAAACAAAACTTTAGAACCGTAATCGATAGGAAGCTTTTAAAAAAAACAGCAGCCACCCCCCCACGCGAGCTGCTTTAGCAGCTCGCGCACGCGGCGAAATACTAGTTAATATAATATAAAACTGGAAGACCACTCACTGACTGACTGACTGACTGACTGACATATTGACAGAATTGATCTCCGACTTGCCGTTATGGTGGGGGGTAGTGTTTGGTACCGTTGGATAGAGAGTGTTTTGAAACCAACCAGAAAAATCCGAAATCCATGGAAAGGTGTCTCCGAGATGGAACTGCTCAGGGGATCTCGGAAACTATAAATCGGATGGGGGTACCGCTTGAACTAAATATGCCCTAAACCTTGGGCCAATTTTGAAAATTTGAAAAAAAAGATGGCCGCCATACAAAAAAACATGGCCGCCATACAAAATAAAAATGTTAATAACTTTTGAATGGTAAGAGAAGGGTATAGGGTGCTCGACCAAATGTCATAGAGGGCCATGGAGGAAATTTGAAAAAGTTGGAAAAATTAAAAAAAAAGAAAAAAAAATGGCGGCCATTTTGAAAGTTGCTCCGATCCGACTGAAATTTCGCATCGGGGGGTTTTCTGGGTCGTAGATTACGATTATGAAAAAAAATTTTGGATTTCGCCATTTTTCAAGATGGCTGCCATATAAAAGATTTTTTTCCGGAAAAATAAGCCAAACAAAACTTTTGAACCGTAGTCGATAGGAAGCGTCTATATAAAAAAAGCAACACCCCTCCACGCGAGCTGCTTTAGCAGCTCGCGCACGCCACAAAATTACTTGGATTCCGCCATTTTTCAAGATGGCCGCCATACAAAAGTTTGTTTTCAGAACAAAAAGGGTAAACAAAACTTTAGAACCGTAGTCGATAGGAAGCGTCTATGAAAAAAAGCAACACCCCCCCCACGCGAGCTGCTTTAGCAGCTCGCGCACGCCACAAAATCACTTGGATTTCGCCATTTTTCAAGATGGCCGCCATACAATAGTCTTGTTTTCAGAACAACTGAACTTAAATAACTTTAGAACCGTAAGCGATAGGGAGCTTTTATGAAAAAAAGCAACACCCCCCACGCGAGCTGCTTTAGCAGCTCGCGCACGCCACACAATCACATGAAATCCAGCTTATTTTCAAGATGGCCGCCATACAAAAGTTTGTTTTCAGAACAAAAAGGGTAAACAAAACTTTAGAACCGTAATCGATAGGAAGCTTTAAAAAAAAAACAGCAGCCACCCCCCCACGCGAGCTGCTTTAGCAGCTCGCGCACGCGGCGAAATACTAGTTAATATAATATAAAACTGGAAGACCACTCACTGACTGACTGACTGACTGACTGACATATTGACAGAATTGATCTCCGACTTGCCGTTATGGTGGGGGGTAGTGTTTGGTACCGTTGAATAGAGGGTGTTTTGAAACCAACCAGAAAAATCCGATATCACCAAAAACTGGTTTCCTCGATGGAACTGCTCAGGGGATCTCGGAAACTATAAATCGGATGGGGGTACCGCTTGAACTAAATATGCCCCAAACCTTGGGCCAATTTTGAAAATTTGAAAAAAAAGATGGCCGCCATACAAAAAAACATGGCCGCCATACAAAATAAAAATGTAAATAACTTTTAAACGGTAAGAGATAGGTATAGGGTGCTCGACCAAATGTCATAGAGGGCGATGGGGGAAATTTGGAAAAGTTGGAAAATTTAAAAAAAAAAGAAAAAAAATGGCGGCCATTTTGAAAGTTGCTCTGATCGGACTGAAATTTTGCATAGGGAGGTTTTCTGGGGCGTAGATTACGATAATGAAAAAAAAATTTAGATTCCGCCATTTTTCAAGATGGCTGCCATACAAATGTTTTTTTTCATGACGAAATAGGTGAAAATAATATGCAAATAACTTTTAAACGGTTACAGATAGGTATAGGGTGCTCGACCAAATATCATAGAGGACCATAGGAGAGAATTGGAAAAGTTGGAAAAATTAAAAAAAAAGAAAGAAAAATGGCGGCCTTTTTGAAAAATGCTCCGATTCGACTGAAATTTTGCATCGGGGAGTTTTTTAGGTCGTAGATTACGATTATGAAAAAATAATTTGGATTCCGCCATTTTTCAAGATGGCCGCCATACAAAAGATTTTTTTCTGAACAAAGAATAACTTTAAAACCGTAATCGATAGGGAGCTTCTATAAAAAAAAAACAACACCACCCCAAGCGAGCTGCTTTAGCAGCTCGCGCACGCCACAAAATCACTTGAATTGCGCCATTTTCCAATATGGCCGCCATACAAAAGTTTGTTTTTAGAACATAAAGGCTTAGATAACTTTAGAACCGTAATCGATAGGAAGTTTCTATAAAAAAAAAATAACACCACCACCACGCGAGCTGCTTTAGCAGCTCGCGCACGCGGCGAAATACTAGTTATATTATATAAAAGTGAAAGACCACTCACTGACTGACTGACTGACTGACTGACTGACTGACTGACATATTGACAGAATTGATCTCCGACTTGCCGTTATGGTGGGGGGGAGTGTTTGGTACGGTTGTATAGAGGGTGTTTTGAAACCAACCAGAAAAATCCGAAATCACCAGAAAGTGGTTTCCTCGATGGAACTGCTCAGGGGATCTCGGAAACTATAAATCGGATGGGGGTACCGCTTGAACTAAATATGCCCCAAACCTTGGGCCAATTTTGAAAATTTGAAAAAAAAGATGGCCGCCATAGAAAAAAACATGGCCGCCATACAAAATAAAAATGTAAATAACTTTGAAACGGTAAGAGATAGGTATAGGGTGCTCGACCAAATGTCATAGAGGGCGATGGGGGAAATTTGAAAAAGTTGAAAAAATTAAAAAAAAAGAAAAAAAAATGGCGGCCATTTTGAAAGTTGCTACGATCCGACTGAAATTTTGCATAGGGAGGTTTTCTGGGGCGTAGATTACGATTATGAAAAAAAAAAATTAATTCCGCCATTTTTCAAGATGGCTGCCATACAAATGTTTTTTTTCATGACAAAATAGGTGAAAATAATATGCAAATAACTTTTAAACGGTTACAGATAGGTATAGGGTGCTCGATCAAATATCATAGAGGACCATAGGGGAAATTTGGAAAAGTTGGAAAAATTAAAAAAAAAGAAAGAAAAATGGCGGCCATTTTGAAAAATGCTCCGATTCGACTGAAATTTTGCATGGGGGGTTTTTTAGGTCGTAGATTACGATTATGAAAAAATAATTTGGATTCCGCCATTTTTCAAGATGGCCGCCATACAAAAGATTTTTTTCCGAACAAAGAGAATAACTTTAAAACCGTAATCGATAGGGAGCTTCTATAAAAAAAAAACAACACCACCCCACGCGAGCTGCTTTAGCAGCTCGCGCACGCCACAAAATCACTTGGATTGCGCCATTTTCCAATATGGCCGCCATACAAAAGTTTGTTTTTAGAACATAAAGGCTTAGATAACTTTAGAACCGTAATCGATAGGAAGTTTCTATAAAAAAAAATAACACCACCACCACGCGAGCTGCTTTAGCAGCTCGCGCACGCGGCGAAATACTAGTTATATTATATAAAATTAAAAGACCACTCACTGACTGACTGACTGACATATAATTGACAGAAATAGAAGTGGTACTTGCCGATATGGTGGGGGGGAGTGTTTGGTACCGTTGGATAGAGGGTGTTTTGAAACCAACCAGAAAAATCCGATATCACCAAAAACTGGTTTCCTCGATGGAACTGCTCAGGGGATCTCGGAAACTATAAATCGGATGGGGGTACCGCTTGAACTAAATATGCCCCAAAACCTGGGCCATTTTTGAAAATTTGAAAAAAAAGATGGCCGCCATACAAAAAAACATGGCCGCCATACAAAATAAAAATGTAAATAACTTTTAAACGGTAAGAGATAGATATAGAGTACTCGACCAAATGTCATAGAGGACGACGGGGGAAATTTGGAAAAGTTGGAAAAATTAAAAAAAAAGAAAAAAAAATGGCGGCCATTTTGAAAGTTGCTCCGATCCGACTGAAATTATGCATCGGGGGGTTTTCTGGGTCGTAGATTACGATTATGAAAAAAAATTTTGGAGTTCGCCATTTTTCAAGATGGCTGCCAAACAAAAGTTTTTTTTCCGGAAAAATAAGCCAAACAAAACTTTTGAACCGAAGTCGATAGGAAGCGTCTATAAAAAATAAGCAACACCCCCCCACGCGAGCTGCTTTAGCAGCTCGCGCACGCCACAAAATCACTTGGATTTCGCCATTTTTCAAGATGGCCGCCATACAAAAGTCATTTTTTCAGAACAACTGAACTTAAATAACTTTAGAACCGTAATCGATAGGGAGCTTATATAAAAAAAAGCAAAACCCCCCCACGCGAGCTGCTTTAGCAGCTCGCGCACGCCACACAATCACTTGAAATCCAGCTTTTTTTCAAGATGGCCGCCATACAAAAGTTTGATTTCAAAACAAAAAGGGTAAACAAAACTTTAGAACCGTAATCGATAGGAAGCTTTAAAAAAAAACAGCAGCCACCCCCCAACGCGAGCTGCTTTAGCAGCTCGCGCACGCGGCGAAATACTAGTTATATTATATAAAACTTAAAGACCACTCACTGACAATTGACAGAAATAGAAGTGGTACTTGCCGATATGGTGGGGGGTAGTGTTTGGTACCGTTGGATAGAGGATGTTTTGAAACCAACCAGAAAAATCCGAAATCCATGGAAAGGTGTCTCCGAGATGGAACTGCTCAGGGGATCTCGGAAACTATAAATCGGATGTGGGTACCGCTTGAACTAAATATGCCCCAAAACCTGGGCCATTTTTGAAAATTTGAAAAAAAAGATGGCCGCCATACAAAAAAACATGGCCGCCATACAAAATAAAAATGTTAATAACTTTTGAACGGTTAGAGATAGGTATAGGGTGCTCGACCAAATGTCATAGAGGGCCATGGGGGAAATTTGGAAAAGTTGGAAAAATTAAAAAAAAAGAAAAAAAAATGGCGGCCATTTAGAAAGTTGCTCCGATCCGACTGAAATTTTGCATCGGGGGGTTTTCTGGGTCAAAGATTATTATTATGAAAAAAAATTTTGGATTCCGCCATTTTTCAATATGGCCGCCATACAAAAGTTTGTTTTCAGAACAAAAAGGGTAAACAAAACTTTAGAACCGTAATCGATAGGAAGCTTTTAAAAAAAAAACAGCAGCCACCCCCCCACGCGAGCTGCTTTAGCAGCTCGCGCACGCGGCGAAATACTAGTTATTATATAAAACTGAAAGGTCACTGACTGACAATTGACAGAAATAGAAGTGGTACTTGCCGATATGGTGGGGGGGAGTGTTTGGTACCGTTGGATAGAGGGTGTTTTGAAACCAAGCAGAAAAATCCGAAATCCATGGAAAGGTGTCTCCGAGATGGAACTGCTCAGGGGATCTCGGAAACTATAAATCGGATGGGGGTACCGCTTGAACTAAATATGCCCCAAAACCTGGGCCATTTTTGAAAATTTAAAAAAAAAGATGGCCGCCATACAAAAAAACATGGCCGCCATACAAAATTAAAATGTTAATAACTTTTGAATGGTTAGAGATAGGTATAGGGTGCTCGACCAAATGTCATAGAGGACGATGGGGGAAATTTGGAAAAGTTGGAAAAATTAAAAAAAAAGAAAAAAAAATGGCGGCCATTTTGAAAGTTGCTCCGATCCGACTGAAATTTTGCATCGGGGGGTTTTCTGGATCGTAGATTACGATTATGAAAAAATATTTTGGATACCGCCATTTTTCAAGATGGCTGCCATACAAAAGATTTTTTTCCGGAACAATAAGCCAAACAAAACTTTTGAACCGTAGTCGATAGGAAGCGTCTATAAAAAAAAAGCAACACCCCCCCACGCGAGCTGCTTTAGCAGCTCGCGCACGCCACAAAATCACTTGGATTTCGCCATTTTTCAAGATGGCCGCCATATAAAAGTCTTTTTTTCAGAACAACTGAACTTAAATAACTTTAGAACCGTAATCGATAGGGAGCTTTTATAAAAAAAAGCAAAACCCCCCCACGCGAGCTGCTTTAGCAGCTCGCGCACGCCACACAATCACTTGAAATCCAGCTTTTTATCAAGATGGCCGCCATACAAAAGTTTGATTTCAAAACAAAAAGGGTAAACAAAACTTTAGAACCGTAATCGATAGGAAGCTTTTAAAAAAAAACAGCAGCCACCCCCCCACGCGAGCTGCTTTAGCAGCTCGCGCACGCGGCGAAATACTAGTTAATATAATATAAAACTGGAAGACCACTCACTGACTGACTGACTGACTGACTGACATATTGACAGAATTGATCTCCGACTTGCCGTTATGGTGGGGGGGAGTGTTTGGTACGGTTGTATAGAGGGTGTTTTGAAACCAACCAGAAAAATCCGAAATCACCAGAAAGTGGTTTCCTTGATGGAACTGCTCAGGGGATCTCGGAAACTATAAATCGGATGGGGGTACCGCTTGAACTAAATATGCCCCAAACCTTGAGCCATTTTTGAAAATTTGAAAAAAAAGATGGCCGCCATACAAAAAAACATGGCCGCCATACAAAATAAAAATGAAAATATCATTTGAATGGTTAGAGATAGGTATAGGGTGCTCGACCAAATGTCATAGAGGGCGATGGGGGAAATTTGGAAAAGTTGGAAAAATTAAAAAAAAAGAAAAAAAAATGGCGGCCATTTTGAAAGTTGCTCCGATCCGACTGAAATTTTGCATCGGGGGGTTTTCTGGGTCGTACATTACGATTTAAAAAAAAAATTTTGGATTCCGCCATTTTTCAAGATGGCTGCCATACAAAAGTTTTTTTTCCGGAAAAATAAGCCAAACAAAATTTTTGAACCGTAGTCGATAGGAAGCGTCTATAAAAAAAAAGCAACACCCCCCCACGCGAGCTGCTTTAGCAGCTCGCGCACGCCACAAAATCACTTGGATTCCGCCAGTTTTCAAGATGGCCGCCATACTAAAGTCTTTTTTTCAGAACAACTGAACTTAAATAACTTTAGAACCGTAATCGATAGGGAGCTTTTATTAAAAAGCAAAACACCCCCCCACGCGAGCTGCTTTAGCAGCTCGCGCACGCCACACAATCACTTGAAATCCAGCTTTTTTTCAAAATGGCCGCCATACAAAAGTTTGTTTTCAGAATAATAAGGGTAAACAAAACTTTAGAACCGTAATCGATAGGAAGCTTTAAAAAAAAACAGCAGCCAACCCCCCACGCGAGCTGCTTTAGCAGCTCGCGCACGCGGCGAAATACTAGTCCGATCCCCTATATATAAAGCTCAATTACCACCACAAAACGAACACATTGACAGAAATTCTAAGCATGAAGGAGAAGAGGTGCGATATAGTGTTATATATATTCGTATAGAAAATCAAAATCGACCCGACAGAAAAATCGAAAATTTCCAAAAAATCAAAATGGCGGCCGACACCATGGTGGTATCTCAAAAAAAATGTATCAAAAGTGGCAATATGGGGGTCGTTTTCGAGTAAACCGTCTACGCTCATTTCGATTTTTTAACTTTTTTTTTAAAAAAAACCAAGATGGCTGCCGAATATTTCAACTCGAAAAACGGGCACCACGAGACCCTACTTTGAAAAATTAGTTTGTTCAAGCGATTTCGCGATTCTGATACGTTTTTGATACAGAAACATCAATCATGTCCTGACGTTTGTAAAAAAAAATATATCAAAAAATAAAAACAACATGGCGGACGCCGCGGGGGCCATTTTGGAAAACGATTGAAATTTGCACATTTTCAAACCTATTTTCGAGGCAGAAGCTCACATCGGAGCTGCTCGACTTGTATGAGACGGTCGTGGAAGACGGCGAGAGGTATTGCCCTTTTCAAAAATTTTCCCCATTTTTAGGCTAATTTTGGAGATTTACCCCGAAAACATGAAAAGTAGAAATAATAGTATTTTGAATAGAAATTTCACACTACCGGGTAGTTGACGTTAGTGAAAATGACATTTGAGCATTTTCATCTCTGTCGGCCGGCTACTTTGCGAGATATCGATTTTTGAAAACAGGCGCCTAACGTTAAGTATTTCTATGAAGGAGTACCGGTGGGATAACGTTTTATACGTATTCGTATAGAAAATGTCCTTTTTCTCAGCAATAAAATCGAAAATGTTAAAAAAACAAAATGGCGGCCATCATGGCGGTCGTATCTTCGAAAATGTCCATGTCACGTGACAATATGGGGTTCATTTTCGAGTAAAACGGGGGCGCCGATTACGATTTTTGAAAAAAAAATGGCATAAAATTCAAGATGGCCGCCGCAAATTACAACACAAAATTTTGAAATTGTCGGACCCTAATTTGGACGATCGGTTTGTTCGAGCGATTTTGCCGTACCCGTCTTTTTGCAGTACAAAAAATTTTTCAGTATCCTGCAGTGTATAAAAGAAATAAAATAAATAAAAAAAACAAAAATATGAACGCCCCGGGGGCGTTTCGGTAAAATATTGTGTTTTTTGCCACACTTTCAAATCGAGTTTTCAGCCATTCGTCGACGCTCTAGCGGGTCGGCGTGTATGAGTCGATCACGGGTAATTACAAGTGCTACTCGATACTAGATATAGAGTTAATACTTTTCTTTGAAAAAACATGAAAATTTCATATATTTAACCTTCGAACCCCCGTTTCACCACCTCGATCCGGCCCTGTGAATTTGTCCTTTCTCGGCGCATACGGACACCCTACCGGGAACCTCCTCTGAAAATTTCAGCTTCATGAGTTGTGTAGTTTACGAGATTTGGTTAAAATACATAGAAAACCGGCAAATGGTTACAGCTTCATACAAACTATTAAATAAACTGTGCCGTTACTATAGATAGGCATTCATTCATTTCACGTTATCTCCTAAACTATAGTTTCGATTTATATGGTTCAAAGGACAAATTTCATCTATACAAAATTTCCTTCACGATTAACGTATTTAATTTAATAAGGATTAATATGTTGTATCTAATAATTACATCGAATTAGACGGCTTTGAATTTCTTCTTTTCTTTAAACATAAATACCTTTATTCTTGCTCAAATATGTTAGATAGATATATCGTGTCGCGGACTTTTTTATAGAGCACTTTAAAACAAATAATTTGCTACACATTATAAACACGAATTTTAAGGCGTTTTGGCAGCGCACGCCGATATATATTAAATATGCTTATTTGAAATTCATAGATACGGTCATTTCGTGTTTAATTATAAATAATTTATAACTATAAATAGCATTTATTTCTCAAGGATAAACTAGCTTTTTATTACTTCAAGAATTTTGCAAATCGAACCAGTAATTTCCGAGATTTACTTAATAAATGAACGGTTTTCGAGACTATAATTATATATAGACAATTTTCGACAGTTTCTTTAACAGTCAGTTGGCCTAGCGGTTTGAAACATGGTTACGAAGGACGATATAGCCGGGTTCGAATTCACCTGAGCGATAATCTCTTTTTGGACTTTTTATAAGTGGAATTGTATAGATTGTATAGGTAGAGGTATATGTAAATATTATTATATGCAGTGTTGTGAATATTTAGATTAGGGTATGATGGGACTGACATACTCCGCTACAGTAAAAGTCCCTAAATAAAAGCAGAAATAAATATATATAGGTATGTATATATGTCAATGGATAAATACCTACCTACATGTGTACATATAGAAGACTTTTTTTATAGGATCAGTGATAGTACATACATAGATCCCGGCCCTTAAATAGGATTCCCTGCATCTAGGGAACCAGGAACTACGAGGACCAAACTTAACAATGTAAGTGTCACAAAAGGCGGTCTTATCGCTTAAAGTGATCTCTTCCAGACGTCGTGGATAGGGCGGAGTATTAATAGTTAGGAAACTGTTTTTGTTGCAAAATATTCCTTTTTAACAGACTTCAAAAAAAGAAGGTTTCAATTTGACACGTATGTTTGTATGTATGAATATTTGTGAACTAAGTTATTTAGTAACAATCTAAATTCAACCTAAAATGCTTCTATATACGGTTGTAATTGGAACAACGAAATAAATTACGGAGGGAGACTCAAGAGCCGGCGCCGGCGGACGGTATAATCATGTAGGTATTGGTAGGACCATTTCTCCGTGGTCCGACGTGGATACTTTACCTGAGCTTTAGACCTGAGCTTTTGGTTCGAGTTAAGCCCAACTCGAGTTAACTCGATTGACGTTTGTAAAGTGGTCGCGATGTTCCTACAATTAATAATGCCATCTAGCGGAGTTATAGGAAACTATCATGACCTGACCTATTCAAGAGTCAATATGAATGCATAATTGATTTTATTACAGTGAACTTTAGAAAAGTGGCGACGATTACAGAGATGGCGCCAGTTTCTTCGTATTTAGCTTTCAATCTTCATTTCTACGTAAATATGCGTAAAACTGTACAATTGCACGATTTTCTTAAATGAGTACGAAATAAGATATATTATGATATATACGTAAGTAAAAGAGATAGCTATCTTTCAGTGCTTGGCCAAAGAATATGAATTTATGGTATTCCTGAACAGAATTGACAATTAGAAATGTATAACAACAGAAATAAAACATATGTAAAAATGTAAAACAGGATTTATTTTTCAGTAAATAAATAAAAAAAATATTTCGAATTTAGCATAATTATATCTTTCATATTATAAAATACATTTTATTGTAGACATATCTAATACCAGTAACAATATTTAGCTGATCAAGAAACATTAATAAACTAAATAATATTTAAATACACTGGTCAATGAGTTATATATAAAATGTAGTTAGAACGAATGTTTGTCTAATCCGCAAGACCATTTAATAACTTTTTTGTAAAATAATAATTTCAAATCATTATATAAAATCTGATAATTCTGACATTTTACATCTGTTCCGAACACCAACACAGTGCATGATGTCATTTCAAAGTAAATACTGTGTGCGAAGCTTGTGTTTATTTTATATTTTCATCTTTTTTTTTTTTTTTTTTTTTTTTTATATGACTAGGTAATCAAACAAGCAGACGGCCCGCCTGGATGGTAAGCGGTTACCGTCGCCTATGGACACCTGCAACACTCGGGGCATTACTGGTGCGTTGCCTACCTTTAAGGACCCTTTTCACCCTTCTTTTAAAGTACCCCATGTTATAGCTCTGCGGAAAAACCTCGGGCGGTAGCCCATTCCATATTTTGCAGGTGTGCGGCAAGAAAGATCTGGAGAATCGGACAGTATGCGATTTCCATAGATCTATGGTATGTGGATGGGCTTTCGCACGATGTCGGGCAGTGCGGTAATAAAACCGTGATGGAGGAATGAGATCAAATAGTTCCTCAGAACATTCCCCATTATAGATTTTATAAAACACACTGAGTGCACCGATATCTATATCAAAACGATATGTTTTTCATGCCATGACGACCCTAAAGTCTTTACACTTCACAAAAACGTATAAATCACTTTGCAAGTTTGCTTTCGTAGAGCTTGTCGTTTCGTTCGCCTGCGTGTGACGTCATACGACTGATAACAGGGTCATATGAACATGGCATATATGTAGGTACACCTACTTAAAACTTACTTACTTGGGCATCTTAATATAATAAGATTAATACCTACCGATATGTAGACTGATAGATAGATAAACGCTTTATTGTATCGCAAACATCAAATTACGAAACATCACAGAAAATTAATATTTACAAGTATACACTTCTTTACCAAACAAAACCGACTTCAAAATATCTTCAAAGTCCTAGGTCAAATATTGATGAAACTTATATGGGACTACTTCGTAGCTATACTGATCTCAACGCAAAATGACATTTTCAAATCGGTTTATAAATGACGAAGTTCTGAGGTAACAAACATAAATAAAAAACGAAAATAACTACAATTGAATCTTCTTCTTTTGTTGAAGTTGGGTTGTCAATTTAGGTAATTGTCCTCCAGACCAGGTAGGTACCTATACCTATTTACAGAATTTGTGTTTAAGTATAACCATGGTACTATTAAGTATTCTGTAAGCATTTTTCCCGTCACGGGAATTGAACCTGCAACCTCATTGGTGTATGAGATTTGACACCACTGAGGTTGAGAACCACAAGAAATAATTAGTTAACTGTTTCGGTCGCTTGAATTCTCCAATAAAAAAATGCAGGAATAAATAAATAAATAAATGTGAAAGATATCCCTTTTTAACCGACTTCAAAAAAAGAAGGTCTTAATTGTTTCTATGTATGAATATTTGTGAACCAAGTTATTTAGTAACAACCTAAATTCAACCTTAAACGCTTCCATGTACGGTTGTAATTGGTACAACGCGGTGCCGCCCAGCGATGCAAATACAAGTAGGTACACGAGCCGGCGCGGCGGGCGCCCGCGCCGGCTGCGCGCGGCGTTACGTACCTACGTAAAGACACGTTTGCCTAAAGTGATCCAATAAAAATTAACCTAATGTGACACCAGGGTCATGACAGGAACATGACATAGGTGCCTACTGCCTAGGTATAACTACTTAAAACCTACATTAAATAAATTTGTGTAGGTAGTACCTTCTTCTAGGTATCTTAATAACGATAGACTAGCAGCCCGCCCCGGCTTCGCACGGGTATTTAAAAAATTGTTTTTACACCTTGGGCTACATTTTTTCAGTTTTAGTGTGGTTTTAGTAAGGATCCCTTTTTTTTTGAAAATATAATATAGCCAATGTCACCCGGGTAGTTAGGTTAGTGTAGCTTCCCAACAGTGAAAGAATTTTTTAAATCAGTTCAGTACTTTCGGAGCCTATTCAATGCAAACAAACAAACAAAAAATCAAATCCTTCCTCTTTATAATATGAGTTTAGATAAAAAAAATGCTTACTTACCTACTACATGTAGATAGACTCGCATCACGGGAAAATCTATTTAATGTAGTTAGGTACCTAGGTACCTCCTTATCTACTGCAAGACAATACATCAGACATTGATATATATGGTAGAATATAGAGATGGAGTTTCATACTATCCCAGTACTGGTAGGTATGCAGCGGTACGCGAGCTGAATTGAACTTTATTGGCCCGTGTCCCAGCAGTTGAAACGTGATGGGCTGATGATGAAAGGGCGGTCGTATCGCTTAAAGCGATCTCTTCCAGACATCGTGGATAGGTAATGGTCTTTAGCGTTCATGACCTATACCGAAAACATAAATAGTTAGGTAAGTAACTGTTTTGCCGCTCGATCTATTATTTCAAACAAATAGCTAGCAAGTGATGCACAATATTAGGTATTTTGACCATTTGGTATTTAAAATTTGTGTGAATCTAACTTTGGTGTAGCTAAGTAGGTATAGACATTTTAAACATTAGATATTTAGTCCGATCGGTATTTTGAACTTAGGTAGGTATTTTATTTACTATTTGCTTAGGTATTATATTATAGGATAAAACATAAGATATTTTGATTTAAGGTATTTTGAACGGAGGTGTGTTAACGTGAGGTTTTTTAATTTTAGACATTTAAATACGTACGAGTACCCGTCCAAGAGACATACCTATATTAACTAAATAAATTATTTTTCAAAAAAAACTAAACCGACTTCAAAACCACAAATAGGCACTCAAAAGTGAAAAATAAATTAATATAATTATCATAAGCGCTACCCACTCATATATTTGAAGTCGGTGCCAGCCCAGAAACAGTATAATATTGTTTTTAATTTATTTGGCGGTGTAAAGCGATCTGGATATTTAGGACGAGAATCGAATACTGAATACCCTCCTTCAACAAGTCTCTCGTTTAACCTAATATCACATCCTGTATTAAATGAATAGGTACTTATTTCCATTGGTAACGGCATCATGCGGTCACATGCGTGAACGGCTGGACCAATTTCGCCAATTCTTTTTTTCTTGTGTTTGTTATTGTCCGGAGAAGGATCTTATGAAGTAAGAGAAGAAATAATTAAGAAAGTAACGTGGAACGTTAAAATAGGTATTTAAGAAAACTTAGCAGCAGCGCCGACGAATTAACGGTGAAGCTACTTATTTAGTAACAATCTAAATTCAACCTAAAATGCTTGAAACTACGGTTGTAATTGGTACAACAAGATAATATTACGGCGGGGGGTTCAAATTGAATTTTATTGCGTCATAGCAAGAGTCGCTATTTGTTTAAATTTCTTTGCGGAGTGATGCTTATGTCCCTTAGTTTTCTGTGATAAAAACTTTATTTAGAAACCTCAAGCATTAATTATTATTACTTAGACTAATAAGAGTTTAATATAACATACGTAAGCGAACGAATGGGAATTGGGAATGAATCAAAATGATCGAAAGCGTAAAAAATATATAGCCGGAGATACTCAAACTTATAATAACCCTTATTGTCTAGGTCATAACGGTCATAATTTTTTTTACGCTTCATAGATCTGTTTGGCCACTATCTCGCCTGATGTGAAGCCATGATGTGGCCTAAGATGGAGCACATAGATCTAGAGAGAGACGGCAGTTGAGCGGCTGCTCAGACCCGTCTCCCCGATGGTTCACCGAACATCATCCCGAAACACAACTAGGTCGCTTGACGGCATGGTTTTGTTCGGTGGGTGGTATTACAACCACGGCCAGAGCCTACCACTCCAAAGTTCGTAAGCGGGTTTCATCACGATGTTTTCCTTCACCGTTTTAGAGCGAGCGTGCAAAATCTGCACTTACAAACTTACACTTACTAACCATCAGTCATTGGTGCAGGGCAAAGTCGGGATTCAAACCCAGGTTTATTTATGTCCATTGGTAGGTATGCAGCGCTTCGCGAGCTGAATTGAACTTTATTGCGTCGTCACAAGAGCCGGAGACGCTATAAAATTCAATTTAGCTCGCGTAGCGCTGCATACCTACCAGTCATATTAACCTACAGAGCGCCTCTCTTTCTATCGCGCCGCTCTTATCTCTTCTGACGCGGCACGTGTAACGACGCGCGACCCGCCGTCGCTGTCCGGCTATGTACTTGTAGCTTCGTACCTACAGTGCGGAGTGCGCTAGGCCTGTAGGTTTTGAACTAAAAGTACATGTACTTATGTACATAGGCTATGTTAGGACAAAATTATAAAGACAAAATTAACAATATAAGTGTCGCAAAGGGTGGCTCAGTGGGAGCACGTGCCACGTGGGACATTCGATCAGACGCACCCGAGTTCTACTGACTACCTTAAGTTATTGTGTGGATTTTAACGCTCGCTCTAAAAACGGTGATGGAAAACATCGTGAGGAAACCGACATGTCCATGAATTTATCACAAAAATTCAAGGAAATGTGACATTTATTTACCAATCCACACTGGGCCAGCGTGGTGGATTATGGCCCATACTCTCTGTAAGAGAGAAGGTCCGTGTCCCAGCAGTGGAAACGTGATGGGCTGATGATGAAAGGGCGGTCTTATCGCTTAAAGCTATCTCTTCCAGGTAGGTAAATGTTTAGTGTTGTATATGTTTACACTTCTTGCCTAAATACCTACTATCCTAAGTAGGATATAATAGATAGGATATCTTCTTGCAACTACTATTAATTATTCTGTGACGCAATTGACAACTGCACCTTTGTCACCATCATCAGCCTATTGCGATCCAATGCTGGACATATGCTCTTCATAAGGGGCGAGTTTACACTGCCAGTGCGAGATCGCGGCGACCACTGGACGCACATAGAGTAAATTTGTAATCACACCACCCCCAGTCCCACAATACCCAGACACGAAACTAATGCTAGCGCTTTTTTTTTCTGTGCATAAACATTTTTCCTGTCGTGGGAATCAACCCGCAACCTGCCCAGTACTGGTAGGTATGCAGCGCTACGCGAGCTGAATTGAACTTTATTGCGTCGTAGCAAAAGTCGCTAATTGATTAAATTTCTTTACGGAGTCATATCGCACCTTCATATTCTGTCATTATAATACATAAAATAGATAGATGATTTATTGTAGGTACGTAAAACATTAAACTAAAAGCATGTCCTTAGGTACATATATACATATATATATATCGTTGATTGTTTAGAGTAAAATTATGTTTTAGTTCAAAATGCGTAACTAGATGGCGCTGGCAAGCCTTAAATCACGCACAGGATATATTCGAGGCTGCGCGGGAGGTTAGCCTAGGTTTGGAATGTAAAGACCCATTTGTATACCTGATATCTTGTTTGATTTCGGGGGGTTTTTGGGACTTTTGTACATTGATTGTAAACATCAGATTACAAATTACAAGACATTACTAGGGATATGGTATCGAAACAAAAATATCGATACTGTACTCAATAAAAAGGGCGGGAAATGTGTATTCTTTGTTTGTAATTCTGTGTGTGGCCGCGCGTAAAATTAGTTTAGGGACAGTTGGCAGTCTGAGTGGGGTGATTTTTATGGATCGAATGTAGATGATGAAGAGCAGTGTTGCCAATATAACTAATTTCCCCATTTTTAGGATAATTTTGTTATAATGGCTTGCAGCTCGCTTACGCCATAAAAATCCAAGATTGTTGTATTGTTCATGAATACAAGTGTAAAAATTATGGTGACGTACCATATGTAACGAGGTATATTGTGAAAAAAAAATAACCCCCGACGCAAAAAGGAGGGTACGTTTGACTACTATGTGTCTCTCTGTGGCACCGTAGCTCTTATACGGGTGAACCGATATACATAAACATGTTTTATCTAAATCGGTTCAGCCGTTTTATACGTTTTATAGATTTTTAACCGACTTCAAAAAGGAGTACAATTCCACAGTATGAAATTTTGTTTTGTGTTTGTTACGCTATTACTCTGCCAATTATGAATTGATTTCGATGATTCTTTTTTTGATTGGTAGGTCATACTTCAGAGGTGGTCCCATATAAACTTAATCGAAATTAATTCAGCACTTTTTGAACAACATAGCAAATACAAAATATATAAGTTTAATCTTCAAGTCGGTTCTTGTTTTGTTTGTAACCGACTTTCTAAAGGTGGAGGTTTGTATTCGACTGCTTCACTTGCTTCACCCAGGGTTGACTTCCGGCGAGGGAACTCCTCAACGGTGAATAGTACAGACACAACATTTTGTAAATGGATTTAACCATAATAGCCTGTTCTAAATGGCTGATACACCCAGGATTGACTTCCGGCGAGGGAACTCCTCAACAGAGAATAGGACAGACATGACATTTGTACATGCATTGAATTGTGATAGCCCGTTTTAAACTTTGTCATGATGTGGCTGCTAGATCATAAAAGCTTGTCTTTAAAAACTTTTTAAATTAATTTAATTAAAACTTGTTTTGCAAGAAAAAACTTCTTGTACTAGGTACAAGAAGCGAGCTGCTTGAGCTGCTTTAGCGCGAGCTGCTTTAGCTCTTTGCGCTTTTTTTTTAAATTTAGCTTAAAAAAATAATTGACGCGAGCTGCTTTAGCAGCTCGCGCACGCGGCGAAATACTAGTTATTATATAAAACTGAAAGGTCACTGACATATAATTGACAGAATTAGAAGTGGTACTTGCCGTTATGATGGGGGGGAGTGTTTTGTACCGTTGGATAGAGAGTGTTTTGAAACCAACCAGAAAAATCCGATATCACCAAAAACTGGTTTCCTCGATGGAACTGCTCAAGGGATCTCGGAAACTATAAATCGGATGGGGGTACCGCTTGAACTAAATATGCCCCAAACCTTGGGCCAATTTTGAAAATTTGAAAAAAAAGATGGCCGCCATACAAAAAAACATGGCCACCATACAAAATATAAATGTAAATAACTTTTAAACGGTAAAAGATAGGTATACGGTGCTCGACCAAATGTCATAGAGGGCGATGGGGGAAATTTGAAAAAGTTGAAAAAATTAAAAAAAAAGAAACAAAAATGGCGGCCATTTTGAAAGTTGCTCCGATCCGACTGAAATTTTGCATCGGGGGGTTTTTGGGGTCGTAGATAACGATTATGAAAAAAAAAATTTGATTCCGCTATTTTTCATAATGGCTGCCATACAAACGTTTTTTTTTCATGACAAAATAGGTGAAAATAATATGCAAATAACTTTTTAACAGTTAGAGATAGGTATAGGGTGCTCGACCAAATATCATAGAGGACCATAGGGGAAATTGGGAAAAGTTGGAAAAATTAAAAAAAAAGAAAAAAAAATGGCGGCCATTTCGAAAGTTGCTCCGATCCGACTGAAATTTTGCACCGGGGGGTTTTTGGGGTCGTAGATTACGATTATGAAAAAATAATTTGGATTCCGCCATTTTTCAAGATGGCCGCCATACAAAAGATTTTTTTCCGAACAAAGAGAATAACTTTAAACCCGTAATCGATAGGGAGCTTCTATAAAAAAAAAACAACACCACCCCACGCGAGCTGCTTTAGCAGCTCGCGCACGCCACACAATCACTTGAAATCCAGCTTTTTTTCAAGATGGCCGCCATACAAAAGTTTGTTTTTTGAACATAAAGGCTTAGATAACTTTAGAACCGTAATCGATAGGAAGTTTCTATAAAAAAAAAAACACCACCACCACGCGAGCTGCTTTAGCAGCTCGCGCACGCGGCGAAATACTAGTTATTATATAAAACTGAAAGGTCACTGACTGACAATTGACAGAAATAGAAGTGGTACTTGCCGATATGGTGGGGGGGAGTGTTTAGTACGGTTGTATAGAGGGTGTTTTGAAACCAACCAGAAAAATCCGGCATCACCAAAAACTGGTTTCCTCGATGGAACTGCTCAGGGGATCTCGGAAACTATAAATCGGATGGGGGTACCGCTTGAACTAAATATGCCCCAAACCTTGGGCCGATTTTGAAAATTTGAAAAAAAAGATGGCCGCCATACAAAAAAACATGGCCGCCATACAAAATAAAAATGTTAATAACTTTTGAACGGTTAGAGATAGGTATAGGGTGCTCGACCAAATGTCATAGAGGGCCATGGGGGAAATTTGGAAAAGTTGGAAAAATTAAAAAAAAAGAAAAAAAAATGGCGGCCATTTAGAAAGTTGCTCCGATCCGACTGAAATTTTGCATCGGGGGGTTTTCTGGGTCAAAGATTATTATTATGAAAAAAAATTTTGGATTCCGCCATTTTTCAATATGGCCGCCATACAAAAGTTTGTTTTCAGAACAAAAAGGGTAAACAAAACTTTAGAACCGTAATCGATAGGAAGCTTTTAAAAAAAAAACAGCAGCCACCCCCCCACGCGAGCTGCTTTAGCAGCTCGCGCACGCGGCGAAATACTAGTTATTATATAAAACTGTAAGGTCACTGACTGACAATTGACAGAAATAGAAGTGGTACTTGCCGATATGGTGGGGGGGAGTGTTTATTACGGTTGTATAGAGGGTGTTTTGAAACCAACCAGAAAAATCCGATATCACCAAAAACTGGTTTCCTCGATGGAACTGCTCAGGGGATCTCGGAAACTATAAATCGGATGGGGGTACCGCTTGAACTAAATATGCCCCAAACCTTGGGCCGATTTTGAAAATTTGAAAAAAAAGATGGCCGCCATACAAAAAAACATGGCCGCCATACAAAATAAAAATGTTAATAACTTTTGCACGGTTAGAGATAGGTATAGGGTGCTCGACCAAATGTCATAGAGGGCGATGGGGGAAATTTGGAAAAGTTGGAAAAATTAAAAAAAAAGAAAAAAAAATGGCGGCCATTTTGAAAGTTGCTCCGATCCGACTGAAATTTTGCGTCGGGGGGTTTTCTGGGTCAAAGATTATTATTATGAAAAAAAATTTTGGATTCCGCCATTTTTCAATATGGCCGCCATACAAAAGTTTGTTTTCAGAACAAAAAGGGTAAACAAAACTTTAGAACCATAATCGATAGGAAGTTTTAAAAAAAAAAATAGCAGCCACCCCCCCACGCGAGCTGCTTTAGCAGCTCGCGCACGCGGCGAAATACTAGTTATTATATAAAACTGAAAGGTCACTGACTGACAATTGACAGAAATAGAAGTGGTACTTGCCGATATGGTGGGGGGGAGTGTTTGGTACCGTTGGATAGAGGGTGTTTTGAAACCAAGCAGAAAAATCCGAAATCCATGGAAAGGTGTCTCCGAGATGGAACTGCTCAGGGGATCTCGGAAACTATAAATCGGATGGGGGTACCGCTTGAACTAAATATGCCCCAAAACCTGGGCCATTTTTGAAAATTTGAAAAAAAAGATGGCCGCCATACAAAAAAACATGGCCGCCATACAAACTAAAAATGTAAATAACTTTTGAATGGTTAGAGATAGGTATAGGGTGCTCGACCAAATGTCATAGAGGGCGATGGGGGAAATTTGGTAAAGTTGGAAAAATTAAAAAAAAAGAAAAAAAAATGGCGGCCATTTTGAAAGTTGCTCCGATCCGACTGAAATTTTGCATCCGGGGGTTTTCTGGGTCGTAGATTACGATTATGAAAAAAAATTTTGGATTCCGCCATTTTTCAAGATGGCTGCCATACAAAAGTTTTTTTTTCGGAAAAATAAGCCAAACAAAACTTTTGAACCGTAGTCGATAGGGAGTGTCTATAAAAAAAAAAGCAACACCCCCCCACGCGAGCTGCTTTAGCAGCTCGCGCACGCCACAAAATCACTTGGATTTCGCCATTTTTCAAGATGGCCGCCATACAATAGTCTTGTTTTCAGAACAACTGAACTTAAATAACTTTAGAACCGTAAGCGATAGGGAGCTTTTATAAAAAAAAGCAACACCCCCCACGCGAGCTGCTTTAGCAGCTCGCGCACGCCACACAATCACATGAAATACAGCTTATTTTCAAGATGGCCGCCATACAAAAGTTTGTTTTCAGAACAAAAAGGGTAAACAAAACTTTAGAACCGTAATCGATAGGAAGCTTTTAAAAAAAAAACAGCAGCCACCCCCCCACGCGAGCTGCTTTAGCAGCTCGCGCACGCGGCGAAATACTAGTTATATTATATAAAAGTGGTCTACCATCACTGACAATTGACAGAAATAGAAGTGGTACTTGCCGATATGGTGGGGGGGAGTGTTTGGTACCGTTGGATAGAGGGTGTTTTGAAACCAACCAGAAAAATCCGAAATCACCAGAAAGTGGTTTCCGTGATGGAACTGCTCAGGGGATCTCGGAAACTATAAATCGGATGGGGGTACCGCTTGAACTAAATATGCCCCAAACCTTGGGCCAATTTTGAAAATTTGAAAAAAAAGATGGCCGCCATACAAAAAAACATGGCCGCCATACAAAATAAAAATGCAAATAACTTTTAAACGGTAAGAGATAGATATAGAGTGCTCGACCAAATGTCATAGAGGGCGATGGGGGAAATTTGGAAAAGTTGAAAAAATTAAAAAAAAAGAAAAAAAAATGGCGGTCATTTTGAAAGTTGCTCCGATCCGACTGAAATTTAGCATCGGGGAGTTTTCTGGGTCGTAGATCATGATTATGAAAAAAAAATTTGGATTCCGCCATTTTTCAAGATGGCTGCCATACAAAAGTTTTTTTTCTGGAAAAATAAGCCAAACAAAACTTTTGAACCGTAGTCGATAGGAAGCGTCTATAAAAAAAAGCAACACCCCCACCCACGCGAGCTGCTTTAGCAGCTCGCGCACGCCACAAAATCAATTGGGTTCCGCCATTTTTCAAGATGGCCGCCATACAAAATTCTTTTTTTCAGAACAAATGAACTTAAATAACTTTAGAACCGTAATCGATAGGGAGCTTTTATATAAAAAAAGCAAAACCCCCCCACGCGAGCTGCTTTAGCAGCTCGCGCACGCCACACAATCACATGAAATCCAGCTTTTTTTCAAGATGGCCGCCATACAAAAGTTTGATTTCAAAACAAAAAGGGTAAACCAAACTTTAGAACCGTAATCGATAGGAAGCTTTTAAAAAAAAACAGCAGCCACCCCCCCACGCGAGCTGCTTTAGCAGCTCGCGCACGCGGCGAAATACTAGTTATATTATATAAAACTGAAAGGTCACTGACTGACAATTGACAGAAATAGAAGTGGTACTTGCCGATATGGTGGGGGGGAGTGTTTAGTACGGTTGTATAGAGGGTGTTTTGAAACCAACCAGAAAAATCCGAAATCACCAGAAAGTGGTTTCCTCGATGGAACTGCTCAGGGGATCTCGGAAACTATAAATCGGATGGGGGTACCGCTTGAACTAAATATGCCCCAAACCTTGGGCCAATTTTGAAAATTTGAAAAAAAAGATGGCCGCCATACAAAAAAACATGGCCGCCATACAAAATAAAAATGTTAATAACTTTTGAACGGTTAGAGATAGGTATAGGGTGCTCGACCAAATGTCATAGAGGGCGATGGGGGAAATTTGGAAAAGTTGGAAAAATTAAAAAAAAAGAAAAAAAAATGGCGGCCATTTTGAAAGTTGCTCCGATCCGACTGAAATTTTGCATCGGGGGGTTTTCTGGGTCAAAGATTATTATTATGAAAAAAAATTTTGGATTCCGCCATTTTTCAATATGGCCGCCATACAAAAGTTTGTTTTCAGAACAAAAAGGGTAAACAAAACTTTAGAACTGTAATCGATAGGAAGCTTTTAAAAAAAAACAGCAGCCACCCCCCCACGCGAGCTGCTTTAGCAGCTCGCGCACGCGGCGAAATACTAGTTAATATAATATAAAACTGGAAGACCATCACTGACTGACTGACTGACATATTGACAGAATTGATCTCCCACTTGCCGTTATGGTGGGGGGTAGTGTTTGGTACCGTTGGATAGAGGATGTTTTGAAACCAACCAGAAAAATCCGAAATCCATGGAAAGGTGTCTCCGAGATGGAACTGCTCAGGGGATCTCGGAAACTATAAATCGGATGGGGGTAACGCTTGAACTAAATATGCCCCAAAACCTGGGCCATTTTTGAAAATTTGAAAAAAAAGATGGCCGCCATACAAAAAAACATGGCCGCCATACAAAATAAAAATGCAAATAACTTTTAAACGGTAAGAGATAGATATAGAGTGCTCGACCAAATGTCATAGAGGACGATGGGGGAAATTTGGGAAAGTTGGAAAAATTAAAAAAAAAGAAAAAAAAATGGCGGCCATTTTTAAAGTTGCTCCGATCCGACTGAAATTTTGCATCGGGGGGTTTTCTGGGTCGAAGATTACAATTATGAAAAAAAATTTTGGATTCCGCCATTTTTCAAGATGGCTGCCATACAAAAGTTTTTTTTCCGGAAAAATAAGCCAAACAAAACTTTTGAACCGTAGTCGATAGGAAGCGTCTATAAAAAAAAAGCAACACCCCCCCACGCGAGCTGCTTTAGCAGCTCGCGCACGCCACAAAATCACTTGGATTCCGCCATTTTTGAAGATGGCCGCCATACAAAAGTCTTTTTTTCAGAACAACTGAACTTAAATAACTTTAGAACCGTAATCGATAGGGAGCTTTTATAAAAAAAAGCAACACCCCCTCCAAGCGAGCTGCTTTAGCAGCTCGCGCACGCCACACAATCACATGAAATCCAGTTTTTTTTCAAGATGGCCGCCATACAAAAGTTTGATTTCAAAACAAAAAAGGTAAACAAAACTTTAGAACCGTAATCGATAGGAAGCTTTTAAAAAAAAACAGCAGCCACCCCCCCACGCGAGCTGCTTTAGCAGCTCGCGCACGCGGCGAAATACTAGTTTTAATTAATATTATATAAAACTGGAAGACCATCACTGACTGACTGACTGACTGACTGACTGACTGACTGACTGACATATTGACAGAATTGATCTCCGACTTGCCGTTATGGTGGGGGGGATTGTTTGGTACGGTTGTATAGAGGGTGTTTTGAAACCAACCAGAAAAATCCGAAATCACCAGAAAGTGGTTTCCTTGATGGAACTGCTCAGGGGATCTCGGAAACTATAAATCGGATGGGGGTACCGCTTGAACTAAATATGCCCCAAACCTTGGGCCAATTTTGAAAATTTGAAAAAAAAGATGGCCGCCATACAAAAAAACATGGCCGCCATACAAAATAAAAATGTAAATAACTTTTGAATGGTTAGAGATAGGTATAGGGTGCTCGACCAAATGTCATAGAGGGCGATGGGGGAAATTTGAAAAAGTTGGAAAAATTAAAAAAAAAGAAAAAAAAATGGCGGCCATTTTGAAAGTTGCTCCGATCCGACTGAAATTTTGCATAGGGAGGTTTTCTGCGGCGTAGATTACGATTATGAAAAAAAAATTTAGATTCCGCCATTTTTCAAGATGGCTGCCATACAAATGTTTTTTTTCATGACAAAATAGGTGAAAATAATATGCAAATAACTTTTAAACGGTTACAGATAGGTATAGGGTGCTCGACCAAATGTCATAGAGGGCGATAGGGGAAATTTGAAAAAGTTGGAAAAATTTAAAAAAAAAAAAAAAAAATGGCGGCCATTTTGAAAGTTGCTTCGATCCAACTGAAATTTTGCATAGGGAGGTTTTCTGGGGCGTAGATTACGATTATGAAAAAAAATTAGATTCCGCCATTTTTCAAGATGGCTGCCATACAAATGTTTTTTTTCATGACGAAATAGGTGAAAATAATATGCAAATAACTTTTAAACGGTTACAGATAGGTATAGGGTGCTCGACCAAATATCATAGAGGACCATAGGGGAAATTTGGAAAAGTTGGAAAAATTAAAAAAAAAGAAAGAAAAATGGCGGCCATTTTGAAAGTTGCTCCGATTCGACTGAAATTTTGCATCTGGGGGTTTTTTAGGTCGTAGATTACGATTATGAAAAAATAATTTGGATTCCGCCATTTTTCAAGATGGCCGCCATACAAAAGATTTTTTCCGAACAAAGAGAATAACTTTAAAACCGTAATCGATAGGGAGCTTCTATAAAAAAAAAACAACACCACCCCACGCGAGCTGCTTTAGCAGCTCGCGCACGCCACAAAATCACTTGGATTGCGCCATTTTCCAATATGGCCGCCATACAAAAGTTTGTTTTCAGAACAAAAAGGGTAAACAAAACTTTAGAACCGTAATCGATAGGAAGCTTTAAAAAAAAAACAGCAGCCACCCCCCCACGCGAGCTGCTTTAGCAGCTCGCGCACGCGGCGAAATACTAGTTATATTATATAAAAGTGAAAGACCATCACTGACTGACTGACTGACTGACTGACTGACTGACATATTGACAGAATTGATCTCCCACTTGCCGTTATAGTGGGGGGGAGTGTTTGGTACGGTTGTATAGAGGGTGTTTTGAAACCAACCAGAAAAATCCGATATCACCAAAAACTGGTTTCCTCGATGGAACTGCTCAGGGGATCTCGAAAACTATAAATCGGATGGGGGTACCGCTTGAACTAAATATGCCCCAAAACCTGGGCCATTTTTGAAAATTTGAAAAAAAAGATGGCCGCCATACAAAAAAACATGGCCGCCATACAAAATAAAAATGCAAATAACTTTTAAACGGTAAGAGATAGATATAGAGTGCTCGACCAAATGTCATAGAGGGCGATGGGGGAAATATGGAAAAGTTGGAAAAATTAAAAAAAAAGAAAAAAAAATGGCGGCAATTTTGAAAGTTGCTCCGATCCGACTGAAATTTTGCATCGGGGGGTTTTCTGGGTCGAAGATTACAATTATGAAAAAAAATTTTGGATTCCGCCATTTTTCAAGATGGCTGCCATACAAAAGTTTTTTTTCCGGAAAAATAAGCCAAACAAAACTTTTGAACCGTAGTCGATAGGAAGCGTCTATAAAAAAAACGCAACACCCCCCCACGCGAGCTGCTTTAGCAGCTCGCGCACGCCACAAAATCACTTGGATTCCGCCATTTTTCAAGATGGCCGCCATACAAAAGTCTTTTTTTCAGAACAACTGAACTTAAATAACTTTAGAACCGTAATCGATAGGGAGCTTTTATAAAAAACAGCAAAACGCCACACAGCAAAAAACCACGCGAGCTGCTTTAGCAGCTCGCGCACGCCACACAATCACTTGAAATCCAGCTTTTTTTCAATATGGCCGCCATACAAAAGTTTGATTTCAAAACAAAAAGGGTAAACAAAACTTTAGAACCGTAATCGATAGGAAGCTTTTAAAAAAAAACAGCAGCCACCCCCCCATGCGAGCTGCTTTAGCAGCTCGCGCACGCGGCGAAATACTAGTTAATATAATATAAAACTGGAAGACCATCACTGACTGACTGACTGACATATTGACAGAATTGATCTCCCACTTGCCGTTATGGTGGGGGGTAGTGTTTGGTACCGTTGGATAGAGGATGTTTTGAAACCAACCAGAAAAATCCGAAATCCATGGAAAGGTGTCTCCGAGATGGAACTGCTCAGGGGATCTCGGAAACTATAAATCGGATGGGGGTAACGCTTGAACTAAATATGCCCCAAAACCTGGGCCATTTTTGAAAATTTGAAAAAAAAGATGGCCGCCATACAAAAAAACATGGCCGCCATACAAAATAAAAATGCAAATAACTTTTAAACGGTAAGAGATAGATATAGAGTGCTCGACCAAATGTCATAGAGGACGATGGGGGAAATTTGGGAAAGTTGGAAAAATTAAAAAAAAAGAAAAAAAAATGGCGGCCATTTTTAAAGTTGCTCCGATCCGACTGAAATTTTGCATCGGGGGGTTTTCTGGGTCGAAGATTACAATTATGAAAAAAAATTTTGGATTCCGCCATTTTTCAAGATGGCTGCCATACAAAAGTTTTTTTTCCGGAAAAATAAGCCAAACAAAACTTTTGAACCGTAGTCGATAGGAAGCGTCTATAAAAAAAAAGCAACACCCCCCCACGCGAGCTGCTTTAGCAGCTCGCGCACGCCACAAAATCACTTGGATTCCGCCATTTTTGAAGATGGCCGCCATACAAAAGTCTTTTTTTCAGAACAACTGAACTTAAATAACTTTAGAACCGTAATCGATAGGGAGCTTTTATAAAAAAAAGCAACACCCCCTCCAAGCGAGCTGCTTTAGCAGCTCGCGCACGCCACACAATCACATGAAATCCAGTTTTTTTTCAAGATGGCCGCCATACAAAAGTTTGATTTCAAAACAAAAAAGGTAAACAAAACTTTAGAACCGTAATCGATAGGAAGCTTTTAAAAAAAAACAGCAGCCACCCCCCCACGCGAGCTGCTTTAGCAGCTCGCGCACGCGGCGAAATACTAGTTATATTATATAAAACTGAAAGACCACTCACTGACAATTGACAGAAATAGAAGTGGTACTTGCCGATATGGTGGGGGGTAGTGTTTGGTACCGTTGGATAGAGGATGTTTTGAAACCAACCAGAAAAATCCGAAATCCATGGAAAGGTGTCTCCGAGATGGAACTGCTCAAGGGATCTCGGAAACTATAAATCGGATGGGGGTACCGCTTGAACTAAATATGCCCCAAAACCTGGGCCATTTTTGAAAATTTGAAAAAAAAGATGGCCGCCATACAAAAAAACATGGCCGCCATACAAAATAAAAAGGTAAATAACTTTTGAATGGTTAGAGATAGGTATAGGGTGCTCGACCAAATGTCATAGAGGGCGATGGGGGAAATCTGAAAAAGTTGGAAAAATTAAAAAAAAAGAAAAAAAAATGGCGGCCATTTTGAAAGTTGCTCCGATCCGACTGAAATTTTGCATCCGGGGGTTTTCTGGGTCGTAGATTACGATTATGAAAAAAAATTTTGGATTCCGCCATTTTTCAAGATGGCTGTCATACAAAAGTTTTTTTTCCGGAAAAATATGCCAAACAAAACTTTTGAACCGTAGTCGATAGAAAGCGTCTATAAAAAAAAAGCAACACCCCCCCACGCGAGCTGCTTTAGCAGCTCGCGCACGCCACAAAATCACTTGGATTCCGCCATTTTTCAAGATGGCCGCCATACAAAAGTCGTTTTTTCAGAACAACTGAACTTAAATAACTTTAGAACCGTAATCGATGGAGAGCTTTTATAAAAAAACGCAAACCCCCCCACGCGAGCTGCTTTAGCAGCTCGCGCACGCCACACAATCACTTGAAATCAAGTTTTTTTTCAAGATGGCCGCCATACAAAAGTTTGCTTTCATAACAAAAAGGCTTATAAAACTTTAGAAGCGTAATCGATAGGGAGCTTTTAAAAAAAAGAGCAATCACCCCCCCACGCGAGCTGCTTTAGCAGCTCGCGCACGCGGCGAAATACTAGTTATATTATATAAAAGTGGATGGGCATTGACTGACAATTGACAGAAATAGAAGTGGTACTTGCCGATATGGTGGGGGGTAGTGTTTTGTACCGTTGGATAGAGGGTGTTTTAAAACCAACCAGAAAAATCCGAAATCACCAGAAAGTGGTTTCCGTGATGGAACTGCTCAGGGGATCTCGGAAACTATAAATCGGATGGGGGTACCGCTTGAACTAAATATGCCCCAAACCTTGGGCCGATTTTGAAAATTTGAAAAAAAAGATGGCCGCCATACAAAAAAACATGGCCGCCATACAAAATAAAAATGTAAATAACTTTTGAATGGTTAGAGATAGGTATAGGGTGCTCAACCAAATGTCATAGAGGGCGATGGGGGAAATTTGAAAAAGTTGGAAAAATTAAAAAAAAAGAAAAAAAAATGGCGGCCATTTTGAAAGTTGCTCCGATCCGACTGAAATTTTGCATAGGGGGGTTTTCTGGGTCGTAGATTACGATTCTGAAAAAAATTTTTGGATTCCGCCATTTTTCAAGATGGCTGCCATACAAACGTTTTTTTTTCATGACAAAATAGGTGAAAATAATATGCAACTAACTTTTAAACGGTTACAGATAGGTAAAGGGTGCTCGACCAAATATCAAAGAGGACCATAAGGGAAATTTGGAAAAGTTGGAAAAATTAAAAAAAAAGAAAGAAAAATGGCGGCCATTTTGAAAAATGCTCCGATTCGACTGAAATTTTGCATCGGGGGGTATTTTAGGTCGTAGATTACGATAATGAAAAAATAATTTGGATTCCGCCATGTTTCAAGATGGCCGCCATACAAAAGATTTTTTTCCGAACAAAGAGAATAACTTTAAAATCGTAATCGATAGGGAGTTTCTATAAAAAAAAAACAACACCACCCCACGCGAGCTGCTTAAGCAGCTCGCGCACGCCACAAAATCACTTGGATTGCGCCATTTTCCAATATGGCCGCCATACAAAAGTTTGTTTTTAGAACACAAAGGCTTAGATAACTTTAGAACCGTAATCGATAGGAAGTTTCTATAAAAAAAAAATAACACCACCACCACGCGAGCTGCTTTAGCAGCTCGCGCACGCGGCGAAATACTAGTATAATATAAAACTGGAAGACCATCACTGACTGACTGACTGACATATTGACAGAATTGATCTCCCACTTGCCGTTATGGTGGGGGGTAGTGTTTGGTACCGTTGGATAGAGGATGTTTTGAAACCAACCAGAAAAATCCGAAATCCATGGAAAGGTGTCTCCGAGATGGAACTGCTCAAGGGATCTCGGAAACTATAAATCGGATGGGGGTACCGCTTGAACTAAATATGCCCCAAAACCTGGGCCATTTTTGAAAATTTGAAAAAAAAGATGGCCGCCATACAAAAAAACATGGCCGCCATACAAAATAAAAAGGTAAATAACTTTTGAATGGTTAGAGATAGGTATAGGGTGCTCGACCAAATGTCATAGAGGGCGATGGGGGAAATCTGAAAAAGTTGGAAAAATTAAAAAAAAAGAAAAAAAAATGGCGGCCATTTTGAAAGTTGCTCCGATCCGACTGAAATTTTGCATCCGGGGGTTTTCTGGGTCGTAGATTACGATTATGAAAAAAAATTTTGGATTCCGCCATTTTTCAAGATGGCTGTCATACAAAAGTTTTTTTTCCGGAAAAATATGCCAAACAAAACTTTTGAACCGTAGTCGATAGAAAGCGTCTATAAAAAAAAAGCAACACCCCCCCACGCGAGCTGCTTTAGCAGCTCGCGCACGCCACAAAATCACTTGGATTCCGCCATTTTTCAAGATGGCCGCCATACAAAAGTCGTTTTTTCAGAACAACTGAACTTAAATAACTTTAGAACCGTAATCGATGGAGAGCTTTTATAAAAAAACGCAAACCCCCCCACGCGAGCTGCTTTAGCAGCTCGCGCACGCCACACAATCACTTGAAATCAAGTTTTTTTTCAAGATGGCCGCCATACAAAAGTTTGCTTTCATAACAAAAAGGCTTATAAAACTTTAGAAGCGTAATCGATAGGGAGCTTTTAAAAAAAAGAGCAATCACCCCCCCACGCGAGCTGCTTTAGCAGCTCGCGCACGCGGCGAAATACTAGTTATTATATTATATAAAAGTGGATGGGCATTGACTGACAATTGACAGAAATAGAAGTGGTACTTGCCGATATGGTGGGGGGTAGTGTTTTGTACCGTTGGATAGAGGGTGTTTTAAAACCAACCAGAAAAATCCGAAATCACCAGAAAGTGGTTTCCGTGATGGAACTGCTCAGGGGATCTCGGAAACTATAAATCGGATGGGGGTACCGCTTGAACTAAATATGCCCCAAACCTTGGGCCGATTTTGAAAATTTGAAAAAAAAGATGGCCGCCATACAAAAAAACATGGCCGCCATACAAAATAAAAATGTAAATAACTTTTGAATGGTTAGAGATAGGTATAGGGTGCTCAACCAAATGTCATAGAGGGCGATGGGGGAAATTTGAAAAAGTTGGAAAAATTAAAAAAAAAGAAAAAAAAATGGCGGCCATTTTGAAAGTTGCTCCGATCCGACTGAAATTTTGCATAGGGGGGTTTTCTGGGTCGTAGATTACGATTCTGAAAAAAATTTTTGGATTCCGCCATTTTTCAAGATGGCTGCCATACAAACGTTTTTTTTTCATGACAAAATAGGTGAAAATAATATGCAACTAACTTTTAAACGGTTACAGATAGGTAAAGGGTGCTCGACCAAATATCAAAGAGGACCATAAGGGAAATTTGGAAAAGTTGGAAAAATTAAAAAAAAAGAAAGAAAAATGGCGGCCATTTTGAAAAATGCTCCGATTCGACTGAAATTTTGCATCGGGGGGTATTTTAGGTCGTAGATTACGATAATGAAAAAATAATTTGGATTCCGCCATGTTTCAAGATGGCCGCCATACAAAAGATTTTTTTCCGAACAAAGAGCATAACTTTAAAACCGTAATCGATAGGGAGCTTCTATAAAAAAAAAAACAACACCACCCCACGCGAGCTGCTTTAGCAGCTCGCGCACGCCACAAAATCACTTGGATTGCGCCATTTTCCAATATGGCCGCCATACAAAAGTTTGTTTTTAGAACATAAAGGCTTAGATAACTTTAGAACCGTAATCGATAGGAAGTTTCTATAAAAAAAAAATAACACCACCACCACGCGAGCTGCTTTAGCAGCTCGCGCACGCGGCGAAATACTAGTTTTATTATAAAGTTTAACACATATAAAGGTATAGCTTTTAGCAATTTTCGATAATCTTGTCCGTGGCAGGACCAAATTGTCTTTATTTCTAGTATCTATGTGATGGACATCTTTATGTGTGGTCATTTTGTCCATGTTTTGCCTAACATACAGTATGCTCTGGTATATGAACTCCCCAACCATTGTCATAATATTTAGCTCTTTAAATTTTTCTCTGCATGAATCTCTACTTTTTAGGCCCAAAATGTACCTGATCGCACGCTTTTGTAGTATAAAGACTCTGTCTGATTCGGCTGCTGTACCCCAAAACACTACACCGTAAGTCATCAGAGAATGAAAGTATGCGTAATATGTGTCTTTCGCAGCTTTCATTCCTCCTAGTTCTTTAATTTTTTTTATAGCATATGTGGCGCCGCTAAGTTTTTTACATAGGTTGTCGATGTGGACAGCCCATGTAAGTTTGGTATCGATCCAGACTCCGAGAAACTTTATACGGTCCGAGCACGCCAAGGAAAACTCATCTAGGGTGTTTTGAATGCAATCAGGTATCCTTGGACGAGGCCCTAAGGCGAACTGCATTATACGGGTTTTGTCCACATTCAAAAGCATATTGTTTACAGAAAACCATTTTTTAACGTCAGGTATAACATTTTTAAGTTTTGTGCTAATGCCTTCATTGTATTTGTCCTTTATAATTAAGCTAGTGTCATCAGCAAATAAAACAATGTCAATATCATTAAAAACTACTGAAATGTCATTTACATAAATTAAAAATAATAAGGGTCCTAGAATGGAACCCTGCGGAACACCAAGAACTAAGTTGCTAGTATTTGATCGGCTTCCATTTAGTTCCGTCACTTGTGATCTATTAGATAAATATGACTTTAATATGTCGATTTCCTTATTTCTAACACCATAATGTTTTAGTTTTGCAAGTAAAATTTCATGAGACACACAGTCGAATGCCTTGGAAAGGTCACAAAATACGCCATAAGTCTTTAATGACCCCTCCAAACCTGAGAATATATCCTCAATCAGTCTCATTATTGCGTGTTTGGTTGATTTTCCTTTTTGGAAACCAAACTGACGATTGTTGAAGTACTTATTTTCAATCATAAAACTCATTAGTTCATTTGTAATATACTTTTCATAAATTTTACTTAGACTAGGCAATATGGAAACTGGGCGATAATTGTTGCATGACGTAATGTCACCTTTTTTATGCAATGGAACTACCTTAGCGACTTTCATGTTGTCCGGAAAAGATCCTATGGCAATACACTCATTAATTGTGTTCATCATAGGCACAGCTAGTTCATGTCTAAGTTTTTTTATTAGCCATGGAGTAATGTACCAAATGTCATTTGACTTTTTGGGCTTCATCTTAATTATTATGGATAATACCTCTCCTATAGTTATAGGTTTCAAAATAAATTTATTACCTGAGGTACATGTATACATTTTTAAATAGCTCAATGCCTTATCTGTAGCGCAGTGTAGATTGCTTGTCAGTTCTTGTCCTATATTTAAAAAATAATTATTAAAATAGTTACATATTTCATTCTTATCATAAATAAATTCATTATTACTAACATTTAAAATTTTATCACATACATTATCACATGCTTTGTTTATTTTACCTGTTTCTTCCTTAATAATTTGCCATGCACATTTGACTTTATTTACTGAATTTTCTATTCTTCGAGCTAGGTAATTTCTCTTTGCATGTACACAGACTTTCTTAAATATTTTGCTATATCTATTAACTTTAGCTTTAAGTGAAGGATCATTGGTCTCATTTTTTAATGCATATAAATTAAATAGTGTCTTTCTAGAAATAAGTATGCCTTTAGTGGCCCAGTCACAGAATGTTACAGAGGTCTTGTGTCCTATTTCTACTACTGGTACATGCGTATTCAGATTTTCTATAAGACGACTAAAGTACGTTTCAAAATTTTTATAACAATCAGGATTCTGCAGATCTAAGCACATGTCATTTTTAAGATTATTTAGTTTAGCGTCATTTACTTTTCTAGCTCTTAGTTTAAAAGGTTCAACGTATTCTGCATTTAATCGTACACTAATACTTTGCGCGTGGTGATCTGATGTGACACCAGGTAGCACTCTTATGTTTTTAGTTGTACACGAATCAGTAAAAATATTGTCAATACATGATTTACAATTTAGAGTCACCCTAGTGTAATCATATATTTGTTGTTTAAGTAAAAAGCTGTCAAGTACATCTGAAAGGATATGTGTTACACCTTTAACTAGTGGAAAGTTTATATTGAAGTCTCCACACAATATTATTGTTTTATTGTTTTTTCGAGTCACTTTGTCCAAACACAGTTCAAGATTAGATATAAATGCCTTCAAATCCGCAGAAGGTGATCTGTAAACTACTATTATGATTGCATCATTGAGTTCTATGCAGCATATTTCGAAGATTTTATCCACTGACATCTGATTTATGTCCTCTCTACGTTTAAATTTTATTTGTTGTTTAATAATAATCAGGCATCCACCACCTTGCAGAGTCTTTCTGCAAAAAACTGATGCTGTAACATATCCTTCAATATTAAATATGGTCAAATTATTGTCATTTAGCCAGGTTTCAGTAAGACACATTACATCAATATTTTCTTCCATTAAAAATAGGCCGAGCATATGTTCTTTTTTAGATACGCTTTGGACATTTTGGTGGCAAATTGTCATTTCTTGCAATTTCTGATTTGATCTTTTTGAAAATTTTGTGATAGAGACATCACATCTGGTGGAGATAAGCTGCCTTCGTCCGTCACAATTTTTAGGGATTTCGGAGTGTTGCTCATTTTGATGTTCAGGCAACAAACTCCTATATCTAGAGCTACTCGCTCTCTATTTTTCACCAAATTTTTGTATCCTACGTCCTCTGGTGGGTTTACGTCCACAATTTGTATATTGTCATTTAATGCAGTTATAATAAATAATTTACTATTAATATTCATAATTTTCTGGTTAATATTATCATTTCGTTTGTAAGAAATTGTTGATACGATGAGTTTCTTATTGGATTTCTTAAATGTCTTAGCTAATATGTCAACTCTAGATAAGTATCCATTTACATCATTCTTAATAGTGTTGTAATCTCCTAATAGTAGTATTAGAGTGTTTTCATTTTTTAGACTATTTGGTGTTATTTTTTCATTGATTATTGCCCCATAACCAGCATCGGGTTTACATATGTTTATTAGGTTGTATGTTTCAGGTAATTTGTTTTTTATCTTGTGTATCATATACCTTCCATAGTTATCAGATAATAATAGCACATTTTCAGCATTAGTAACCTTTGTCATCTGGCCTTGATCCATATGTACTTTTGTTTTTTGTTTGGTTTCTTCTGCAAAACTTGGTACCTGAGGTGTGATATTATTGCTGTTCCTTTGCATGTTGGAAATTTTTATATTAATAATATCATTTAACTTATTTAGTTGCTTCTCTAAAAACTGCACTTTTTCCTGTGTTACTTCTCGTTTCTGGAGATCTTTCTTATACTGTGTAATCATATTCATGAATTGGTCCGTTTCTTTTTGCAGCGCTTTGATTCTGTCTTCTCTTTGTGATAATTCATTTTTCAATAATTTATTTTTTATAGTTAGTCGGGCTATGTTGTTGCCAAGAATTTTTATATTCTTTTTGATTTTTCTTGTTTTCCTAACACTTCTTTTCAAATGGATATTTTTAACTGTCACAGGTTGATGCAAGTTTAGTAAGAGTGCGCTGTACTTAGATTCTAACTGTAAATTCTGTTGCATGCTTAATTTTAACTGCTCCTTTAAGACAGTTAATTTACTTAATTCGTCGCATGCTTTGTATTCTTCCATCAGCTTTACGTTATCACTTAATAAAATTGCGTTTTGTTCTTCTAGTAATGTATATTTACCTTCATCTTCACACAGCTTTTTTTTCAGAACTTGAACCTCTTTGCACATACTTTCGAATTCTTTGGCATTTGCGTCCTGTTCTTCAATTAATGTTTTATTTAATTTTTCTTTATCTTCCAATTTTTTGTTCAATGTATTAATAACTTTACCATAATTTTTTATTATCGTATCTTTATCTTGTTCATCTCTATCCAGAACAATTTTTTTTGACCGAGATCTAGTAGTTATAGAACTCATCTTTGTAGGGATTAAGAACCTTAATGATTTGTAATCGATTATTGATGTTTTTGAAAATTAAAATTGTAATATTAAAATATATTAACACTAAAGAACAATTAGCTGATCTATGTACAAAAGTTGTAAGCAAGACTGTACTTGAAACTTTATGTCAAGGTTAAATTTACAGAAATGAAAAAGTATAAATGTATGCATCAAAAGATATTGTTAGAATATAAAACTACATAATTAAGAACAAATAGATTTTGTAATACTTGTATGTGTAATGTGTACCTAATGTATAAGGTGTTAAGATTATGTTGTATGAATGAAAAGAAGTTTTCTAAGTTTGTTTTTTCATTTAAAGGTAGCAGTGTGCCTAATATTTAAGATTGTTAGTAGGTATCATTAAAATTCATATAGAAGTGTCCTAATTTTGATTTTTGTTATGTAAAAGGTAGCGGGCCTTATAGTTAAGATTGAAGTAATATATAAGAGTAACAGTATGGGTTTTTGTTGTTAAATTAGATGTACTTTTGTAATCAAAATTAGAAAGCAATGTTCCAGGTTTTTAAAGTTATAATGTAAATTTTTAGCATTCATTGAGGAAGGGTATTGGAGTACAATAAATGCTTCAATTTTTATCTGTGGAACACTGCTTGATGTCACTGTCATATTAAGACGTCACTTGGTCTTTAAGTCTTATTAATAGCGGCAATGAACATATTCGATTAAAAACGATACATACAGAAGAGAAGACTTTAATTAAATAAATAAATACCATAGCCCAAATAACCCTAATAAATTTCTTAACTTTCACTTGTGTACTACGGTCTACTCAATAAACTTATGTACTATTTTAATGATTGACGTCCTAAAGCATCTTATTACACATTTAAAAACGTAATAATAATAATAATCAGACATAGAGAATAACCAAAATTAAATTTTGTAGCCTAAAAATCGGCAATTTTCAATAAAAAAATTAAAAGTCGAATATCTCGAAAAGGGTTAAGTTTAGGGTAGGGTTTTTCATAATGAAATTAGTCAGAAATGATGGGTACTCCACGCTCTCAACGGATCTAGCTCGACTTTTCCTGTAACCCTGTATATAAAAAGCGCGGAGTTTTTGAGCCTATTTAATAAATATCTTTTGACTATTGACATATGCACATTAAAACTATACTTACCACCTCATATTTTGTCCACAACATTGGAGCAGCCACTTATATTATCTACCTTCTTTTTAAAATGGCGATCGATATAAAAATTGCAAGTCCAAGGCCAGTAAATCAGAATCGGTTCGAAAGCTGGGACATGCGTCTCAATAAAGCGCTGCGATATGCGATAGCCGTCCTAGTGGCGCGATGTTTTATTTTCATCCCCCTGTGTAAAGTGAAATCGTCTAGGTGTTCTATCTTGGCTATTCTAGGATATTTTATTACTGAGATTTTAAAGTAACTTTAAAATTGGAATGGCTGCAACTGCTTAAAGTCACTTGAAATGATTTAATGCTAAGTAAAAAAGAAAAAAGTTTAAGTTATAGTTTATGTATCAACTGTAAAATACGATATTTGAGCACGCGAAACAAACTACGGATTCCTCCGTAAGCATAATAAAGTTATTAACGAACACCACTTGTTTGAAAACCACCAATGTGATCAGCACCAAAGTTATTCCAGGAACAGCAGAGAAACAATTGCATAGTCAATAAATTGTTTTGTATTTTAGTATATGTGTACTAAAATATAAAACAATTTATTGACTAATATAATAATAATATAATAATAGAAGAAATAACACAAACATTTGCACGATATGCACTGCTCTAGTAGTCCGCAAACATCAGCTTTTCCATCAGATCGCCCTGTTATTTCGTTAAGTATACAGCTACTATGCGCTCTTACGCTTATAGTTGATTTTATCAAATCCATTGCATTTCAAATCACAATGGCAGAGAGTTCAATACGCCCTTGGCCTGCAATATTTACTAAATATTATTGATAATAAATGGCAATTTTTGTCCTTTTCTCCAGGTTAACTAGATCTCAAATTTGCATTTAGAAACCATTCGGGAACTCTGCTGCACGGTGGCGATCTACACGGCGTGTTTGCCTTATAGTTTTGTTTATTATTGATAGTAGGTATTATTTAACAATGTCAAATGACTAATAAAATGAAACTAAATATTTTTTAAACATACAACTACTATTCTTCGCAACCAAAAACTCGTTGATCAAACACCTGTTGACAAACAAATATTCCGTCAAGAATATTTTGTTTACCAGCTCCGTTTTATCTTTAAACGGAATCGCGCAGATTCTATCTGATGCTTAATTAATGTGACGTATTAAACAAGCCGAGACTACACTTGGTTGGGCAAACGCCAGATTGTACTTTTTGCTCCACACTACAGGCTAGTCTGTGGTTCGAGACAACAAACAGTATGGAATCTTAATCGCTTTCTATAGATACACGCAGCTGTCGAGAAGTTTCATTGAAGTCAAATGTTGTGGAGATAAAGCTAGTTATAAAGGCGTAGCAGTAGCTGTTTTCCTTTTTTCCCTCATAGTAACTTGTTCACTCTCTCCCGGTAAGAAAAGTTCTGTGGCGGAACGTAGAATACTGATGATGATGATGATGATGATGATGATGATGGCGGAATAGTATGAAAAATCGGAACAGATACAGTGTCAGAATCAGAAACTTACTTATAAACCACTGAAACTCAATTTACTTAATTAGTGCTTTCAATAAATAATTACAAAACCAAAGTACTATCATCAGTCCATTACATTCCCACTGCTGGGATAAGAGGTGGTAATACATTAGTAAGCGCGACGCGACGTTGCGGAAATTCATCTCAAATCTGAAACGCAATGAAAATATCTAGTCTATCTGAATATTCAGCAAAAATACCCTGGATATTTTAATTGCTTTTTAGATAAAATAAATACAAATACTTACGCCCACAGTGGTACGTAAATTATAGGTACGTAAGTAAAATTACGATATTGATTAAGTTCACCTACTGCATTCACTGCGTCTGCGGTCAGATAGTCTACGTAGCTTTGAGTATGTATCCTGCATTCTCTAGAATGTGACACCGAGCTCGATGCGCACAAATCACTACCTACTTTGCGTCTTAGCTTTATATCGATCTTAGCATCGATCTATATTTAAAGTGATTATAGCTGTCGCTGTCGTTTTTGTTCATTGTGTCGTCTATTCTAGAAACTTCACGGGTAATGTAGAACGGAGCGCCCGCTAATTGCGTGACTTTAACTTTTTGTATGCTCGTATTGTTATGAGAACTCTTTTGAGCTTCGTTGCGGTGAGAGGAGTTTGTTCATATTTTTCTGCTATTTATGTTATGAAATTAAGGGTTTCTGGTTTTAAACAACAGTGGTTTGTTTTGTTTTAAGGGTCTGGGCTTAGCAGTATAGAAATTAAGTAAAATGCGTAGGCAGCTTACTATCATAATTAAAATATACTATAATAAAATATGCGAGAGGCCGTCTGGGTGGGTACCACCGCTTTGCCAGTTATTCAGCCGCCAAGCAGTAGTGCGCAAGCAATACTGTGTTTCGGTTTGAAGTTCATTGTAGCTAGCGAAATTACTAGGCATTATGAGACTTAACAGCTAATTGTATCAGGGAGACGAGCGCAGTGCAGCACCGCGCAGGATTTTGCAAAACAAAGTTCTGAGTGGTGCTGTTATTGTTATGGGCTGGCGTATTGCTTACCATCAGGCGAATAGGGAATTTAAGTGGCGGCTTCGCTTCCCTGTAGCGTCGCGTCGGTAGACCACACCTTCGGGCCAGAAGTCCGGACTAAGGAACATCGTCGTAAGTGCTGCTGGAATCCTCAGCTAGTACTAGGTAATTGTTGCTGGAATCCTTAGCTACTACTAGCCGATACCTGCTACTACATCCACGTCGAATTAGGTTTATATGTCGTTGTTCCACAAAAAACTGTTCGTTTTTCCGAAATGAAAGTATACTGTCATATTCCAGGACATAAAGTATGTACCTAAGTACCAAATTATCTTTCAGAAGTTCTTATCAAGAATCTTTCCAGTCATTGTAATAATATTAAGTCATTTATTTCAGGCAAGCATTACACGAGTTAAAAAGTATTAGAGGCCTATAAAATATTATATACCTTACAGGCTAATATTATAGATACGAAATATAAAAAACACCATATTACGATTTGGGAATAGTTATCTGCACTGGAACACTATTTTTTCAGGCCCAAACTATGTTAGATATGTGGTAACAATCTCACACACACACGCATTTATAATTTTAGTAGAGTTAGTAGAATAGAATAGAATTTCAAGTTTGACGCCGCGCCATGCAATCAGTTAATTGAAACATAAAATATAATTAATTTTTAGAAAAAAACAAAAATCGACTTCAATGTATCTTCGAAGTCCAAAGTCACATTTCGATGAAATTTATATGGGACCACTTCATAGCTATACTGAACCCAACGCAAAAATAATTTTCCAAATCGGTTCACAAATGACGGAGTTCTGAGGTAACAAACATAAAAAAAAAAATACAACCGAACAGAGAACCTCCTCCTTTTTTGAAGTCGGCTAAAAACAGAAAAATTTACTTCATTTCCAAATCATTGTGCACAAAAATCCAATGGATGCACTAAAAATAGTGTGAAATTAAATTGAAGACGGCAAAGGGCACACAATGGAACTCTACCTCTGTACTCTGAGGCCGTAGAGCGTTTGAATGCGAACATAATCTACACAGAGTTTATAATGCCTCCGCACAATATACCCCTATTTATAAGGCGTTTTCTACTCTGAGAGGGTCTAATTCAAATTCAGATTTACTAACGTAGTCTAAAATATGGCTTTTCATATGTAAAGCGACGGTTGTCACATAGACGCTTCGAATATTACCATAGCTCTGTCACCTAATGAATAAATATTTAGTACCATATTACGTGTAGGACACTCAACTGTTATTCTTGTAAATGAGATTGTGATTGGTTTTCAAGCTACATCCAATGTTTAAACTTTATTAATGTATGTGTATTAAGAGCTAGTGTGGCTCAGTTGGAGAATGTGCGACTTTTGGTCAGACGCACCCGAGTTCGAATCGTGCTGGCCTTTTTTAAGTTATGTGCGGATTTAACACTCGCTCTAAAAACGGTGAAGGAAAACATCGTGAGGAAAAAGGCATGTACAAGAATTTGTCACAAAAATTCAAGGACATGTGACATCCACCAACCCGCACTGGGCCAGCGTGGTCTCTATAGAAGAAGACCCGTGTCCCAGCAGTGGAAACGTGATGAGCAGATGATGAATGTATGTTTGCCTTATGTGAGTATAGTTTATCAACGACATAATTAGTTTTTTCCCAAATCTGTTTAAAAACAGCACATTCACCTGTTTCAACCTACATTGCAAAATTATTTTTTTTATATTCTTATCAATAATTCAAATATTTCATATCTTGCCAGCCTTAAAAAGCTATAATAGCCTTAATATTTCATATCTTGCTAGCCTTGTCAGCCTTAAAAAGACATTTAAGAAAAAACTGAACGTACGTAAGCATTTCAAAACTTGTGCCCAAGATTGTCTCGGCCTTAGAACGCCTCAGCGGAAACTTGTGCCGTTTTCAACGCAATAAATGGTGCGAGTTCGCATGCACCACGAAAAAGAACCAATTCCGTTCCTATTCCCGTATATTATATTGTTCCCGATTCAGATTTCGATTAAAAAGTTGAGCAAAGTTTTACTTGCAGGTTTACAAGGTCTTGCATTTGTAGAATTAGATTTTATTTGGCAACGCGTCTTTCTTGGGAAGCTTCTAATAATCATAACGCTTGTTTTGATTATGTGGTCTTTTATATTTCGATTTCCTATATCCTAAGATTATCACAGTAATAGTTAGTTTTCTTTGGTATCCAATACACAGTAATAGTTAGTTTTCTTTGGTTAGACAATGGAGCTTACGCATTCCCCAGCAAAATAAGATTCCAAAAATGCATCATAAATTTTCAAACGTCGCACACGTACTACACCATCGCAACAAATATGTTAACCAACTACTAATAAATATGCAGTACGTAAGTTTTTTAAATTCACGCAAATTAGATAACAATTATCTAAATGATCATTACAGACATTTATTTTGTGATGACTTAGTATTTTTCGATTCAGTTTGTTCCAAATGAAAGAAGTAAACAGCAAAATAGGCGAAGCTGTTCAAAACGAACTAAAGTAAGTGCCGCTTCGCTGCATACTATGTGCAATCACAGCGCACTCCAAACATTGGAGATTCTTTAAAACAGTTCTCCACACCAATCCCTCACTGTTTGCACAGATTATTTAACTGCGCAGTACGTAAGTTTGTGAGTTTTGTGCAAATCGGATAAAGCACTCCATTGGAGTTATAGGGTCGCTTTCGGCTTGGAAAACACGCATCGTAATTCGATTTTGTTTTTTCTAGGATCAATAAGGAACTTTTGTTTTTGTCAATGCTACGTTTAACAAAAACGTATGTAGTCAGTCTCAAAACGTGCGCCGTAACAGTGGGCACTAGTTAGTTATCATATTTCTGACTGCTGAATCCTTTCGCCTGGATTTATTATTTCTTAAGACTTTATACGGTTTTCTTCAGAACCGAAGATATCCTTCTCAACACTACCCTATAACACTAAGTAAAGAAGCTGAATTTATCGATATAAAACGAGACGGCCACTACCGGTATAAACACTACCTACTTTTCGTTCTACATATACTTAACTCTTAGTTTATCATTTATAACTAGTAAATGCCTTACTTTGTTTGAATCTAAAACACTGTATTCCGTAGTGCTGTTTGTAAAACTATCTACGAACTTACAAATCGCAATTCGAACTGCGATGTACGAAAGAATAACAAAACTTTGGTTTTGACGCGCAACTAGTACCGCGCATTTCACAAGAAAAATTGATTAATTCAGAGGATACCAAGAAAGGCTATCAATTTAGAGAAGTAATAAATAATACAGGACGTGGAGGTTGTACCACATGCCCATCACATCATCATCATCAGCCTATTGCAGTCTACTTCTGGACATAGGCCTCTCAACTTCAGGCCACTGAGCACGATCCCGGGCTACTCTCACCCAGCGGCTGCAGCCACCCTGCGAAAATCGTCGCTCCACCAAGCCAGAGCCAGAGCCAGTCTTACACTACGTTTGCCAGTTCGCGGTCTCAACTCTAAAACACGTCTACCCCTGCGGTTATCGGTTCTGCGGCTACTATGGCCAGCCCATCGCCACTTCAGCAGACTAATCCTGTGGCCTATCACTTAGCTAATTGTTACACTACTGATACGCTTTTATTGTTAGTTTTTTAATTATCTGTGTGTTTCAATTAAGAGTTATTTCGTTTCATTTTTAATTTCATAGTTATCATTTTGTATTATATATATCATTTTATATTTTATATTACTATCTATTATTAGGTATTTTATGTTATTTATTCCGCAATTTAGATTTAAATTTTAATATTATTGTAATAAATAAATAAAATAACGCCCCACGATCACATACATAGATCCTGACCCCTAACTAGGATTCCCCGTATCTAGGGCACCAGGGACTATGAGGACCATGGTCCCACAACACCCAGACGCGAAACAAATGCTTACGCTCTCGAACCCGCAACCTCAGTGGTGTATGAGATTTGAGCCAACCTGCCCAACCACTGCACAACAGAGGCTGTCTAATGGTAATGTATTAAAAATTTGGTCTCAGTAATTTTATTTCATTCATTTCATATCTAAAATAATCAGCTGTTTGTAAATGTTATTTGTCAGACTCTGTGGTGTAGTGGTTGGGAAGGTTGGGTCAAATCTCATACCACCACCGAGGCTGCGGTTTCGATTCCCGTGCCGGAACAAATGTTTGTTCACGTTTCGTGTTTGGGTGTTGTGGAACCATGATCCTCGTAGTTCCTGGATCCCTAGATACAGGGAATCTTAGTTAGGTGCCAGGATCTATGTATGTGAACGTTGGGCGTATTGTTTTTATTAAGTCTGGGTATTTCTATATTTAGTAATGGTAATTCTATATTTACGCGTGGTACAATATCACTTCAACTCAAGACACTATTTTATAGGTTTCCAGCTGCTGCTCGAGACTGTTTGCGCGTGGGATTAGTTATATCGCGATCTCTCGGGAACCACGTGTTAAACAGGGATGAAAATTATCCTATTTCATTCTCCGGGCTATAGACTATCTGGTACGGTTCAGTGGTTTAGTCGTGAAAAGGTAATAAACAGACAGTTACTCTTATTAGTGCATATACAATTATTAGTGCGGATTATTCAAATAACAACCAGACTTATACCTTCGTCGGTATTTTTTTTGAGCTACAACATGGAGACCTTTAAAAGGGGAATTAATAAAGTCCTTAAGGGTCGGCAACGCATCAGCAATGCCTCTGGTGCTGCAGATGCCCATAGGCGACTGTAACCGCTTACCATCAGGCAGGCCGTCTGCTTGTTTGCCGACATATTAAATAAATAAAAAAACTCCAAATCCTAGTGTAGAAATGTTTACGTAAAAAGTTTTTTGTTTTAATTTTATTTATTAATATTTGAAAGGATAAACTGAAGTAAAGTTCTCTCTGTTTAAAAGAAGGCATGCGATGATAGAAGTATATATGCCTGATTCGTTTTAAATCTTTATCCTATAACAAAGTCTTTTATTTTAATTTTAACATTAGCGGAAGCGGAAGTGAATGAGGTGGGAAAAGGTAAATAATATTTCGGCATCGGTTTCGCGTAATTCTTGGCTGCTCAATGCTCTCTGTTCAAGCTTTTCTGGGAATAAACAAGCTTCTGGTTAATTAAAGTGAGGAAACGGTTTTGAAAATTAAATAGGCTTCAACAAATTGATGTTAAACGATAAGGGTGTGGGATACAGCTTTGTGCCGCTGACGATACTTTGAGGCGCCCGGTTCGGTCACTTCCGCTGTTTAATTTTGTGACGACTCAAAGAAAATAGCCTAGCATTTGTGAGTACCTACATAAATTAAGAATCAAGGATTCATAACAAAATTCACGCGTGGTAGGTCTCTCGTATGCGGGATATCGTCTGGGTAGGTACTACAGTAGGTAGGCTTTGCCAGTTATTCTGCCACCAAGCAGTAGTGCGCAAGCATTACTGTGTTCCGGATTGAAGGGCGTTGTAGACAGCGAAATTACTGGGCATATCTCGGGGTGATGAGCGCAATGCAGTGCTACGCCGTACTTTTTATGGTATTGAAAGTTCTGGGTGATACTGCATTTACTATGGGCAGGCGTGGCGCTTACCATCAGGCAAATGACACGCTCGTCTAATCATTCGGTTCCATAAAAAAATAAATTATATTACTCCTTACAACCTACAAAAAAAACTACTTTATTATATTACGATATTGATCGTAATAAAATAGCGACGCAGTTTTTTTTCTCAAAATGTCCGGTCTCGGTTAGAATTTCGCATAACAATGCTCTGGGTGTTGTTAACTGTTAACGTCTTTATTATTGGTTAATGGGCATACGTTTGACGATATCTCGTCTGATGGAAAGAGATGAGATGCCTATTCACTCTAGACTTAAAGAGACACAAGTTGTATCTGTTTGAGAACAAAGACGCTGGCAGAGCGTTCCACTCCTTAGCAGTTCGCAAGATAAAGGAATCTGCGAAATTCTTAGTACGGATAGGTGGGATATTAATGACGTACGGGTGAAACGACTCTCCCCGCCTTGAAGTCCTTAGGTGGAAGGGAGAAGAAGGAATCAGGTCGTGCAATTCCTGGGCACACCCGAAGTGCAGTCGATAAAAAAGCGACAGTCACCCAACTTTCCGTCTGTGTTCGAGACTTGTCAGGTTCTTCTCCACCAGTGTTGCTTACCATCATAAATGCCTTGCTCGTCTCGTCACTCAATTACATAAAAAGTAAAAGGTTAAGTTCTTGATTCTGCAATTTAACAAACACTGTGCTCGAAATACGTACATTAATATGCGATAATGATTTTGTAATCAAATAATAACACGTTATACGCATAAGCACGTTTTGTAACGTTAACGAAAAGGTGTGAAACGACACCATAAATAAGTCACTTGTTACCATGAGCAACAGACAAGATTTACCTCTACATCCACGTATCATATAGGACATCTCATCATTCGTACATCGTCTAAAAACGATATCCAGTATACGTTGCCGATAAAAAATGTTCATTTTACACTCGAAAGCGTATCGAATATAAAATTATTCCGCTATCTCCTACGCTGAACTCCCGATTTCACATGTCGTAAAATTTTTACTCTCAAGATTTTTATCGTCTCCCGTGAGTCTAAAATAAGCTGAAATATCGCTTATACTTACCTGACGTGATGCGATGTTATCATTGTATGCAGCTTGGAGATACGAGACACCTGTTCCGATCTTATTTGTGTATATCCTGGAGCGGGAATAGACAGACTGTGTCGTCCGACAGCGTGTGTCTGTCATCTATGTTTCCAATATATTTTGCTAACAAAACGAAGAACCCGTTTGTCTCTATATTGTCTCAGTAGTGATTTGTTTCTGGTCTCAGTTAAATTTAGATTTGGAATTTGTTCTTGCGATTGCAGTTTGCATTTTGTTTAATGTGATCGGAAAAATTATAGACAGGAGCTGAAATATTGCGTGCTACATCGTCCTTTCTAATCACGTCAGTCGACTTTACGGACAAACCATAATCGGAGTTCCCAAGTTCGAATTTCTTCCTCAATTGCCTCTTTCAGCTTTTATATGCCCGTACCATAGATTCGAAACCATCAAAAACCAAGGAAATATGGCAGGCCATTTTTGGCCATAACTTTCAAAATCCCGAAACTCAACTCATAAAACGCATTTCCACGTTACTCTTCGAGTCGTAAAATGCAGGTTCGTAAAACCGATACGACGTATAATCATGAATCCGTCTGCGTTTCGACGCAGTACAGAACTACAGACCAGTAAAAACCTATGTAATATAATAAATGGTTAATTTATTCGGGCACGCTATCACGCGCACCAACATGAACTTTGGCAGTTCAAGCCATATATTTTAATCTATTGATTAGTAAATGGGCCGACCAGCCTGATAAACGATCGAAAAACTATCCAAAAACCATTATCTGCTAACTATACGACTCAGATTCGTATTAAATTAGGGAAACCCCAGCTTCACTCGCACGCAGTTTTTCATTAAGCCAACACAAAAAACTTTTATCAAACACCATGTATCAAACCCCTGTTTCCTTAATTTCCAACCACTAAATAATAGTAGCAACAATGTTTTTTTTAATAGTACGTACTTATCTCAGTCTTCAGATATTTGTGCTTTTGAGATATTCGTGGCAGTAACAGCCCATATTAGAGGAATTGAAGACAAATCAGCAATAGGTACCTCCCAAAAGTTACTTATAAATGGGCGTCGAAACTTTGTTTGAACATTTTAGCATCTACTCGCCTATCATCTCAATTTGTAATCCGAATGGCTTCCATATAGCTGCAAGTTTTGTTGTCATCCTTCATAGGTAGATATAACCAACGATAGTATATTACCAGCTTAGCAATCATTTAAGTAAATGATGGCACCATATTTCAAAGGTTGTTGCTTCAACTGCCGCCCTAAGATGGGATGTAAGTGCAGCAAAACATAAAGAATTAAGACTAAAGGGACGGGATATGTGATAGACACTTATTTAACTTGAGAATAACGCATATAATTCAAACCAACCAATAATCTCCAAAGTCATCCTTACTGGCTTTAAAAGTCAGCTTTTGATGACGAAAGAGGTACGGAAATAATTAGAGCCGTTTTATCCGACCAGATCGCATTCAGTCTCATAATGAATGAAGCGTCAGCTCAGTCACCGGCGGAATGACGTCATGACCTCATGCAATGATTCTGCTGATATAAAGACAGGTACTACCTATAGGCATAGTGAGGCTGTAAATTTTTGCCTTCTACCCTTTTCAGGGCACGACTATTAGTTTAAACGGTGTGATGTTGGTATTAACAGATATGACAGGATTAATGGATAGGTAAGGTTTTGCAAATCTATATATGACCACCATCTTGCCGGATGTCATATGTTATGTTATATGAAATGGCCGAAGGTGGAGCACATAGACAGAGGAAGACGGCAGTTGAGCGATAGCCCAGACTCGTGTTCCCAGTGTTTCACGGAACATCATCAAATACAACAAGATCGCTTGACGGCATTGCTTTGTTCGTTGTTTTTTTTGATTATTATTTATACAGACTATTTTTTGACTAATTTTGCTATTACAACCGTGGCCTGAGCCAACCACTATATAGCACGTAAACGAGCTTCCTCACGATGTGTGCCGTTTAAGAGCGAACAAAGCCAGGACAACACATTGACTAAGCAATGGGACCACGAGGATTAATCATCATCGATCGACTTCAGCATTTCAAGTGTCAATGTCCAGTAAGTATGCAGTTCTTATATCCTAGTTATTATGCTCTGTGACCCAATGATACTGTCGATATTTTCTGCAGGTTCAGTATAATGTTTTAACGAAATTTATCAGTTTTTTTTATATCTATTATATAATTTAAATAATTTAACAATACAGCACTTTTTGTCATTATTATTCAGTGCTTTAAATATTTGACAAATTTCAAAAAGAAACGTTAGTCATCTTTTTACTTTAACTTAAACAACTTTTACTGGTAACATCCAAACTAAGCTCCAAGGATCATTTAAAAAGATATTTCAGCTAAATCATAACCGATTTGTTTCTTCAAAGAAGTCGAAATAGGATTTACGGTCACGCCAACGCAACGCTATCCACACTCAAGTTTACATTCTAGCTCAACGCTCTACAAAATGTAACTGAATTTAATAACAATAAATTATATTAATGCCTCAACGCTGTCTGCAGCTCACGTCGCGACCACAGCATCCCATAATACCTACCAATGTACCGTATCTTCCATAAATCCAATACACAGCAATTCGATAAATGGCAACAACCGGCCACCGCCAGGGATTTCCAAAAACAAAACGCTATAAATATCAGACAAACCGCAACGGATAGAATCGAATATGAGCGGAGTAAAAAGAGTGAAAAAAATATTAAAATTTTTGAGCGCTCGCAATCCCAGCTATCGATATCAAAGCACGTCCAATCAAATCGAGACGTGACAATGATTCAGAAGCCTTTTCGATTCTGTGAATAGCCCGCTAACTTATTGGCAGTCCTTTATTTGCTGATTGCTGTTTGACACCTGAGCGGGAGCGGATTCGGTTGGTATTTTTATTTAATTAACTTTTGCTGTTGGTTGCGTTTGTGGAGGGACGGGAAACGAAACACAATGCTGACTAATTTACGCGCGGTTTCAGACGCTTTTCAGTTTAACTTTTTATGGCTTACGTTGCTTTTTAAACTCGTTTTAATTATGATTATTTTAATTGCTTTACGTTTTAATTACTTTTTCATGATAAGGATTTTATTTAAATAGTTATATTTTAGAAAATTCTTCCTTAATTGATCCTTATACTTTATTGCAAGGTATACATTTTACAAAAAAAAACCGACTTCAATGTATCTTCGAAGTTCAAGGTTAAATATCGATGAAATTTATTTGGGACCACTTCGTAGCTATACTGAGCTCAACGCAAAAATAAGTTTTGAAATCGGTTTATAAATAAGTATTTTGTTGAAAAATATTTTTTTCAAGACAAGCTCTTAACAAATTCGTAATCGCAGATTAAAATGAGCCCAAACACTAATAGTTTACGATTATCCGTCAAGGAGTTCCATGATGCCCACTTTCCGTCTCCATCATCAGATCAGCTGGCTGTCACCATAATATTGCATTGTCAGTAGACTTTGACAAGTATGCAAAATTTAAACTCCGTAGGATAAGAGGAAGTGGTTTTAATTCAGCTTGCAAGAGTCCACCCGGACAAACATACATCCATTGCAAGTTAAATGAAAACTTGTAATGACGGAGTTCTGAGGAAACAAACATAAAAAACCAAAGAAAAAAATACAATCGAATTGAGAACCTCCTCCTTTTTTTGTAAATATAAAATACATAAAATGATTGCGTATTAAATCAATGTAACCATGGTTTTTTAATTAATTAGGTATCGTAAAAGCCGTTCGCTTGATGGTCAGCGCCTGTCCTTAACTACCGCAGTGCCTTGCTTTTGTAGCCTTCAGTCTGCTGATATCAAATCTGAAATATCTACCTGACTATTAGCTGCACCCCACGGCTTCACCCGTGTGGACAATTATGAGGGATTATGACGTCACCCTTTAGACGGTTAAATAACGGAAGAAGAAATTCGACATTCGAGTTGGTATCCACCGTAGCTCAAATGGTACAGCGTTCCGCGCTGAGGGAAAATTGGGTTGCGGGTTCGAGTGGTCAGCCGGTGGTCGAATTTTTTCTATCCGAAAAACCTTCTATGAGGGATAATCCTATCCTATGTCCTATTCCGTGATCTAAAGTACGAGTACCTTATTAAAGTATCTACTTACAAAATTTAATCAAAATCGGTTTAGTATCTACCATCACAAACCAAAAATTAATAAGTAAATTAAAATTCATTACAAATATAAAAACACCAGGTTCCGGACAATTAGGATGTCCTTCTTCCGCGAGTTTACGCTTTGGATTCGCGGCACACTGACTGACGCGGCACAGCGACTGAATAGATTGGTTTTACCAAAAAAATTAGTACTCATGAGTAGTATAAGTAGATATTGCAAGCGACAGTACTATTTATTAAAAAAAAAAACCTTTACCGTGTTTGCGAAATCATTTCGCCGTAACACGCTCTTTCTAACCAGGGCCCCAATGCTATGACAAGTTGGCGATTCCTTGCTTCGAAATCACGTCGATACCTTCATTAGTAAACGACATTTCTATGACGCATTCATATATTCATACAAATGACGCGTCATAGAGAATACAATTTCGCAGATGTCGTTTATTAATAAAGGAATCGACGTTTCCTCGAAGCAAAGAATCGCCAAGTTGACATAGTGAATTAGGGCCCAGATTTGACAGCTGGTTTAACAGCTGACTAAACATTTAAATTGAAAGAAACTGCACTGAACGAAAACAGTGTCCAACTCAACCCTCCTCGAAAGAGATAACGCGATAATAATTCTTCGTGAAATGTCACCAAAGTTCATAACTGATAAAAGTTGAGTCTCTTTTCCTTAATTTTAATAGAGATTTAATTTTAGAGAGTGTCTAAGTCCTGCCGATAGCGTAACTAGTCGACACTCGGATCGTTGGTACACTCGTTATCCCCAACAAACTGCCCTCGTTCGTAAAGGCTTACTATTTTGCTGACACAAATAAGTACGCTATAATGTGACATGTTTACCTATGTGGTGGAGTATTTTTGTACTAAGTGAAATTGTGTGTAATCTATGGAAAGTAGAACGCTGGTCACTATAGGTTGGTTTCATTGATACCTACCTATTTCGCCATAATCACGCCCCGCGCTTTCATGCGAGGACAGTTTTTGGAATAAAATCTTATTTCCTATTCAAGGATCTAACCTCCTTTTCAAGATGGTAACAATTTTTTTTTTTGATTGTTTGGTCAAATAGACCATGTCACCTTCATAGAGGCTTTCACATAAAAAACTTATCTACGCTTAATATGTAATTTAACAATTTTGTATAACTTCTTGACTTTTCTAGATAAAGGGGCAGCCAAAATATACTAATCATAATTAATTAAAATATACTAATCAAAACTGTTTTCTAACAGAAACATACTAAAAACAGAATAACCTAAAACAAACATTCAGTAATGCCAAGAACAAAAATCTTGACTTGTAGCGAGAGCTTTATGATGACTTCGTGCCAGAATTGCGCCTTATAAGTTTAAAAAAGAAAGCGTATTTATGAAGTTTCTAACTTTAACTGAATTTATCTACAGCAACTAAAGGTGCGATCATAGTCAATTCTATTATAGTTCCCATACTTACCATCGCGCGCCATGCAAGTTTGTAATTGAAAAAGTTCACTTCGTTCTCATCGACGCCTTTTATTTGGTTTTCAATTTGTTTCGCCGATACAAATACACGCCGTGTGTGTACGGTACTTTACTGAAATTTTACTAAAACTCTATTTTGTTATTTGCAAATATTACTTCCAATATGCAATGAAGATTCTATTTTAACTTCATACTGTTTTACTAAGTGATATACCCGAGCTTAATTCTGTTAGGGTCAAGGGTCACATAACTTAAGATAAAAACGCGTACATGGATGAACTAGCGTAGACTATTAATAAATTACGAGTTAAAAACTTAATTAAGTAGGTTTTTACCCGATACTCATCACAAAACCTAGCAATTGTTAAATTTTTAGTATTAAGTTGAAAAATAACATTCTAATGAAGCTTAACTCGTAGACATATTTGTTCAGCAAACTACCTGAAGAATCATAAAAGTTCTAGTTTTTAACATTTTCTCGATACATTTCTGTCGCACCAAAACATTTCTAGGTAACGAATTGCTAGCTATTCCAATACATCTCCGTTATAAAAAAGCGGACAGTGATACGGACACGTTAGATAGAATAATAAAAGTGTTTTATTGTACAGTTTTACGGGTCTAATGGCTTAAAAATGAACAATATGATATCGGGCACCATCGTCCGGTTCCGGACGGGAAGCCTTGTTCGGGGCATGTCCGGAATGTATACTGACGTGGCAGGTGGTTTCACTGTGGACATACTGTGCAACGTTATGACAAATATATTGTTTAGAGTGATTGTAGGTAAAATCACTTAAGAACCCACATCCAGATGAATGTATTTTTTTAATCATCTTCCCACAATAGTTCACTAGTTTCTAGGTAATGTAGATCTAGGCTGCATTTATCGTTTTGTAGTTCAATGATAATTTTTAAAATAAAGTAGATATTATAATATAATTGTCTATTATATATCTACTAAATCTTCTAATGCTCGAGGTTTCCATAATGTCCAAATAACAGCCTTAACACAATAGTGATTTGCGAACACTTTTCCCTTGCCAACGTATGCATACGCAGGGAAAGCAAAGCCGTGTATAGCAGAGAAATGGAGAAAAGGGTATTCCCCATTTCTCTGGCGTATAGGGTATCATGCCTATGTAAATTACTGAATTATTTTCTTAAGTTAAATTACCTGTCATCTAATATAGGCTCAAACGTTGACACAGTTATAAATACGTCCTCGCCTGCTACCACACCTATGTATATATGAAACCTCCACAGCAATTCAATTAAAAAACCAATAAAAGTTAGCACATTTACAAACACTATTTCCACTCGATATTAATATCGCGTTTATACCATGTAATTAAGACTTGCAAAGGGTTGATTTACATTACAAGTTCTTGCAGTATTTTACCCATCCTTCCTTCTACCAGGAAACTGAACCCTATTATAAAACGTTCATGTTTGATATTTCTTTGGTTAGGTTGTGCTAAATACGGCGTTCTGCCAGTGTTGGAGTAAATTGAGTCATTAGTAAGGTAACGCAAGAGGTGAGAATACGTCAAAAGGTGCAAACGATAAATGCAATTTCCTTCAAGACGGCGGCGGCCATAAATACCTAGAAGTGCATTTAACGTACTCTGCGACAGGATAAGGTATAGGGCTTCGTTCAAAGGTTGGTGATGTAATATAAAGTTGGTCGTAGTTGACATTTAATAAGCACCTCTGCTGGCTAAGTCTTGACACTTGTTGACGTTTAATGCGGCATAATCATCTTCATCAGCCCATCACGTTCCCTCTGTTGGGACACGGGGCCTTCTCTCATAGAGAGTATGGGCCATAATTCACCACGCTGGCCCATTGCGGGTTGGTGGATATCACATGTCCCAGAATTTTTGTAATTAATTTTTGGACATTTCGGTTGCTTCACGATGTTTTCCTTCATCGTTTTTGGAGCTAGTGCAAACGATCCGCACATGACATAAGCAAGTTAGAGGTGCGAGGCCTGCGAGATTCGAACTCGGGTACGTTGGATCGAAAGTCGCACGTTCTCCTACTGAGCCACACTCGCTCTTAATGCTGCATAATACACTCGAGAGCAATGAATCCGGGTCACTTAAAGAATCCTAAAAATCTCGGAAACTAAAAATGCTAGGTTAATGCAATAAATTGTATTTAATAAACAATGTAATACTCCTTAAATGAAGGTATTAAAACTTCTTAGTTATTGTAAAGTTATATCATAAAAAAATCAAATTTGAAAAAGGGCCACTTTCGAAGATGGAACTACGAAATTACAGCATTTGGTTTTGCTTTTGTTTGTAATCTGTCATTTATGTGGGTACATAAACCATGTTGATAGTGCTCTATATTCATTATTCAAGCTGAAATTATGTCGCTTACGCCTGAAGAATGCACCAGAATACTTACAATGCTGGAAACCGGCCGGAGTCAGCGCGATACAGCCAGGACTGTCGGTGTGTCGCTGTCAACAGTACAAAGAGTTCTCCGACGTTACGAAGAAACTGGTTCTAACCTACGCAGACCAGGAACGGGCAGAACCAGGTGTACCACAGCACGAGAAGACCGATACTTGGTAAACACCATGCTTCGAAATCGCTTTCTCACAGGAACTGAACTCACCAATCAGTTTCGACGCCTCGGAGGAAGTAACCCAAGTGCATGGACACTAAGACGTCGGCTTGCTGAATCTAACTTAAAACCCCTTAGACCTGCAAACGGCCCTAAACTGGAGCGTGGGCATCGTATTTCGAGACTAAGATATGCCCAGAGCTAAGTAAATTGGAGTATTGAAGATTGGTCAAAAGTTATGTTCTCCGACGAATCAAAATTTATGCTCTACAAGCACGATGGAAGACACAGAGTGTATCGAAGACCAGGGGAAAGATTCAAGCAAGCATGCATCGAAGAAAAAGTAGCCTACGGTGGTGGGTCTGTACTTGTGTGGGCCGGAATTTCTTCTGAAAGTCGCACAGAGCTGGTGATCATAGAAAACGGCTCTTTAACTAGCGTAAGATATGTGGAAGAAATCCTCAATGATCACGTTGGTCCATTTATGGTCAATTTAGGTGAGGATGCTATATTTATGCATGACAATGCCCGACCTCATACAGGTAGGATTGTGAATGACTACCTTCAAGAGATGAACATTACTCGTATGGAGTGGCCAGCGCGCAGCCCGGATATCAACCCGATCGAGCATGCTTGGGACGAGCTAGGCAGATGCGTAAAACAACGAAACCCTCCCCCAATCACGCTTCGTGAGCTCAAAATTGCTCTCACAGAGGAATGGGAGAATATTCCCCAAAATCGTATAAGGAACTTGGTGTACAGCATGCCAAACCGCGTAAACGCAGTAATGGAAGCACGAGGAGGCAATACGAAGTATTAAAATTCAAGAAAATCGTAATAAAGTTCAAAAATTTCATGTTTCCTATTTTTGTTTTAAGGAGAGATCAGCAGTTTTTTTCTTTATGTAATTTTGTGTTAATAAAATGTATGGTGACTCATATTTTTTTTACTTTCATTTAAGGAGTATTACATTGTCTATTAAATACAATTTATTGCATTAACCTATCATTTTTAGTTTCCGAGATTTTTAACATTCTTTAAGTGACCCGGATTCATTGCTCTCGAGTGTATTATACCTAAATACGTTATTGAAATAATCCTAGAAACATAAACTTCATAGTATTGTAATGAACATGGCGACAGAGAGAATCTATATCTATACATAGAAATAGAAAGACAGAAGCACCAAATTCAAATTCAATATCAATTCGGAGCTCTCGATTACCCTTAAAGACATTTATCATACCCAAACATTATTACATTTAATTAAACTTTAAAACAAGTATCTGTGATATCGGGAACAGGCTCCGATGTGTTTGAACCCAAGGACCAAATTATTTGTAAGGATTTGGAACTTGGTCTGAGTTGGAAGTTACTAGATCCTTATCTTGGAGGCTTTAAGGGCTAATACATTAGTCGCCGGCCGCGAAGCGACCATCGCATTTGGTAGATTGGAATCAGAAAATGAAGTTTTTAACATTTCGGAAGTGTAGATTTTTCGACTTTACTTTTTTTACCTTTACGTTTTGGCTAGCCGAGCAGATGTACTTCCTAAAGGACCACGAAAGCATATTCCAGGAACTGGATTTTCTTTTGCATTCCTTACCACTCAAGAGCTTGCTTATGTAAACAGCAATAGAATTTGCATTAATATTAATGAAAAGTGTGCATAACACATTATAGGGATTAATAATAAGGGACAGGTAAACCGACATATTCATATTGACTTGTTTGATTTATTCTGCTGCTAAGCAGTAGTGCGCAAGCATTACTGTGTTCCGGTTTGAAAGGTAGTCAACAAAATTACTGGGCATATGAGACATAATATCTCATATCTCGGGGTAATGAGCGCAATGCTTCTTATGGTATTAAAAGTTCTTGGTGGCACTGCAATTGTTATGGGCAGGCGTTACGCTTAGCATGAGATGAACGGCTTGCTCGTATCAGTTCCAAAAAAAAACATACACCGACAACTAGACAATCAGGTATCACATTTGTTTCAAAATTTGAAATACAACTAAAATGCAAATCACGTTCAAAGCTGCGTCTATACAGCTTCCGAACAGCCGCCATGAAAAAAATTGTCCACAATATCCAGCCCATCTGCAACAATAACATCTAACCATTCGAAACCGAAAAGGTAGCAGTCAGCATTCGCGAAAACGCAACTTGCATCGCCAGAGCGGAACGCTTCCGACCAAAGGGGGACCAATTCTAGCGCATTAGACATTATGTCTATGATAAAGTTATCTCCATCTTTCATAAAACAAAATTCAAAAGCTCTTTTCATCACAGACGCACTTATGAATTTAGATTTCATAGACGTACTTATGAACATAGGCTTCACAGACGCACTTATGAACCTCAATTTATCATAACGACTCTACCAACATATGGGTAAAAGAACCACTACTGAGAAGATACGACAAGAAAATGAGAGGCTTTTTAAGAAAAAATAATTTCTTGGTTTCCACTTTCATGCTACGATATCATATTCGAATTCAATTCAGAGGAAAACACGGATACTACTTATATTCGAAAATATCGATATCTATCGGAGACATAATCTCTACTGCAGTAGAATTGGGGCCTAGGATTCGTTTTATTCCAGCAGCGTTGCCGAACTTAATTGCTCTATTGGTAATTAAGTAACGTTTCAACACCACAATGTAACTATAAAACAGTGATTTAGCTTAACGAACGTTCTATTCGACGTATGAATCTCTTGCAGCATCCGCGGCTATCTACTGCAACCACATGAGAGTGTGTTTTATGTACTCCATAATAGTTCAACCTAAACAAAATTGTCTGGATCGGTCTCTGGTTTGACCGGGACGTTGAAGCAGCATTAAGTGACTCTATTCTTCCACATCGTGTAGATCAGGGTTCAGTTTTTAAAAAATTAATCACGTTGTATATATACGCTTAGTTATTATTCAAAAGCTTTGTGAGTTCAACGAACTAACTATAATAGTAGATTGTCGAACATGGAGGTAGGACGACCAATTTAAGACGAGACTGTATGCTGAACGTAGGCGCTTTTATGTGTGTGTGCGTTGAATAAATGGTTTGTACGAAACTTTACTACTGTTTCCCAAATTACACTGTCATACCGTGACCGTTAAACACTGTGATACAATTTTAATTTACAATCATAGGAACTGTCGACTACCCTAACCTCAGGCCTACATAATGCTCTATTACATTAATTTGATCCGTACATTACTAAATCAGAATTGCGTTTAGTGGTAGTTTTGATTTGCGCTAAAGAGCAAATTAATTTGCAATTTAGCTGGATTTCCACTGAGTGCTTTGATAATTTGCAGTTGTAAAATAGGCATTCCATTTTCAGCGTTCCACTTGTAACTGTTAGCAACTAAACTTATATAAATTAAATTGAATCATGACCGCAACCGAGGCCGGATTCAGAGAGATATTTTGGAGGGGCATCTAATAAATCTTTAGGAGTTTGAGCGTAGGCTTTAGATGTAGAATTTCTTATATATTCTCAGGTAGCGGGCTTTACTGGTCTCGACCTTTCCGTGTAATACCTCTATAGTATTACAACAGCTGATCGGAAAATCGGAACTGTAGCAATACCAAGACTTATTACTTCCACTATGTGCATACCTGTACGCGCGCCTATAAATTGTTTTTGTGAATATGCTACAAGACATTTCTCACCGAGTTTTGACAGTAGACTAAATGGATTAGTATGAAATTCATTAAGGATTATGGTCTAAATGAGATGCAGATGAGGCCCTCGGGCGGTCGATTTTGGCTGGCCACTCACTCACAAACGAAATAAAAAATCCGGAAAACGAATAGTTCTTTAGGGTATAGCTATACAACTAGTTCTACGGACGGAGGCGCGGATTATCAAATTTTTTTTTAGCCTGTTTTGTCTCACTGCTGGACAAAGGCCTCCCTACCTTCCTTCCATTCCTTACGGTTCTGGAATATTGCTTGCCATTATTCCAATATGAGTCCAGTTCATCCGGCCATCACCCCACACAACGCTACCCGACGACGCGACAAGCCCAGAAAGAGATGGCGGATAATCAACTAATGAATTAATGAGACTTTTATCATGCCTGACCTGAACGATCTGTCAGAAAGTACCTACCTATTTGAGCTCGGTACAGTTAATCATTCAGGTAACAAATCAGAGTTTATAAATTAAACGTCGTCACAGCACGTTGAAATAAATTTGTCTCAGTCACTTGCAGATTGAGAAATTGGAATTACAACGATTAGTTTTACAGCGAAACAACACGATTTGTCTACGCAAGACAATCTGATTGGTTACACGGTCGTTTTAACTCAAACCTATTTATAAGCAAGTGAACTGCAATAGTCCGCGTCACAGGTTTGCGCCACAGACGCGGCGCGGCGTTGCGTCATATTTATAGCAAAATAAATTGCAAAACAATTGGTGGATAATAAAGATAAAAAAAGTTGAGGTAAACGATAGAAGGATTTTAATTTCAGAACTAGCTTTTATTTTTGCTTTGAGTGCCGATTTAAAATAGCCGCGTATTAATGAGCGCAATAAAAGTCTTTAGAGGTCACTTCTATTAAAAAGCTTCCTAAATTATTTGTTACAATATCAAGTTACCACTCTAACAACTTAAAGGTTTAAAAATATACACGTCACATTAGGCAATGGACTTATGTCACACCTCTCATTCTAATTTATGTCATACAGATGTCATGCTAAACTTATGACACGTTGCTTCCGCCACAACCAGCTAACGATGCTTGTAAATGTTCCCATAAATCATGAAACATCAAAACGTCTAACACTGAGATAATTCAATGACTAAACACGATATTCGTTACTTCGAATTAGTTGTTTACATTATAAGTTGATTACGGGAACAGGCCGTTAAATTAGTTTATGACCACTTGGCATTTTGTTTCTTTATCTAATGGGTATATGATATAAGATTTTCTAATAAAATGTTAAGTTATCCATCAACCAGCACTAACCCGTATTCAAGAACATTACTTATCTAAGTGAAACACTGTACCGCTTATTGCAACCACGGTTGCATAAACGAACATTTTACTTACCCTACTGCCACCAAATTTGCTATGGAGAACATGAGTCGTTTAAACAATTCTCACTACTATTGCATCGTATAAGGCCATAATAAAAGTGTATAAAACTCGCACTCAGTTGCAAACGCCTTACAGAGTTTATGTACTTACCTACCATACAATATTTAAGACCTATGACATAATATGTGATAAATGAATGTATATGAATGCAATCAATAAATGAATTATGAGTTAATGAGAAGGTGAGCCTTTTATTTGATAGATAATAATACTTACACAACACTTTGCTGAGTAAATACAGCGCACAATCCATGACTGCTTGTTCTATGTTGTTAATGGTTGACGCATGACACTTTAACGACTTTGACAAAAGGTTGACGATGATAGCGCAGCATATTCCTACGGATTTCAATTTGAGTTTATCTGTTTTCCAAATACTTACTGCAAATCGTGAAATCAAAGCGTGAAAACAACGTAAAATCGTTTCTAAAATTCGTTTTGAAAATCTCGTACCAATTTGTTGTAGTAAGCCATTGATATATATATTACACTAGATCTGTTTAGCTCAATGTAGTAAGCACAACAAAGTACAGATGTTGACCCATCCTGTCTTAAAATAATTATAATAAAAAACACTTTCGTTCATTTAGGAGACTACCTGTACAGTAATATGGGTGAGGCTTCTGGCCTGTAGGGGTAGTATACCAGAGATACAGGGAAGGAGCGAAATTTTTGAGCCCTGTGAAGTAGTGGTTTATTACATTTTACATTATATTTTTGTATGGATGTAAGTCTGTAAGGTAATATTCTATGGGCCTCTGTTAATTTTACTTTAAAGTACTTTAATATTGCCTAAAATAAAGAGTTCAATAATAATAATATGCACTTATCGGGGGCTGTCTTTGATTGTATCTTCTAATGATGCACTTAGAGACAGTCCCCGATAAGTGTTGCCCATTACACATCGAAATTAAATGATCTAAAAGGCCTCTACGTGTTGGACTCACGTCCCCGCGCAAGCCTTCCAAAGGACCGGGTGTATAACCCGTGAGAAAGAGCGAAATAATAATAAAATGATACACTTAGAGACAGTCCCCAATAAGTGTTGCCCATTATACATATCTAAATTAAATGCTCTAAGAAGCCTCTACGTGTTGAACTCATATCCCCGCGCAAGCCTTCCAAATTACCGGGTGGTATAACCCGTGAGAAAGAGCGACTTAATAATATGTGAGTATGATTTTGTCTACTTGGCATAATTTTCGAAATGTCATTAAGTAAATGTGGTCAAGACATAATTGATATTTTATTTAAGTAAATACGCCCAACATTCATAGATCCTGGCATATCTTATTTTTTGTCGTTGAATGACGAGACCAGCTGGTCGTTTGCCTGATGGTAAGCAATACGCCAGCCCATAACAATAACAGCACCACCCAGAACTTTGTTTTGCGAAATCCTGCGCGGCGCTGCACTGCACTTGTCACCCTGTGTCAATTAGCTGTTGAGTCATAAATCCTGGCCCCTAACTAGGACTCCCTGTATCTAGGGAACCGGGGACTACGAGGACTATGGCCCCACAACACCCAGACATTGAACAAATGCTATTTTTTTACCGTTCGCAAACATTTGTTTCGGTGCGGGAATCGAACCCGCAACCTCAGCGATGAGGTTTGAGCCAACCCGCCCAACCAACACCACAGAGGCTATCGAATTTATCGAACATTATAATGGTAATCTAATTATTGTTATTTTACGTTAGATGCTAATTCTGGCTTCGCAGTAACTACAGTAGCAGTTCTAACGTACTATAAGCGTCACAACTTGCGTCTTCACGCATATGTTTCGAATCAGAATAAACGGACCTTGTTACGATCATAGCTAAATAATGAACCGTTTGTGCCAACTGTGATGCATTAAAATCTTGTGCAACTAGAAATCGTATTCATACCTGATCTACGAATACCTAATAAATATGTGTACTTGACCTTCTGATTCCAGAAACCTTTTGTTTACCTTTTGAAAATATATACCTTGCACACTAGAATTTCACATATTCAATTTGCACATTAGAAGTCACACTAGAATTTGGATAAAAAATGCAATATTTACTATATATCTATACTTTTTTAGATCATGGTGCATGCAAACTTTCAACTGTATGAAACATAGAGCATCTAGACAAATAATTCATGTTTTAACAAAAAATACTGACTTCAATTCTGATGTATCTTCGAAATCCAAGGTCGAATATCGATGAAAATATACCTTGAAGCTATACTGAACCCAATGCAAAAATTTCCCAATCAGTTTATAAATGAGTTGTAACAAACACTAAACATTAAATTTACTGTTAAGGGCTGGCGTATTGCTACCACCAGGCAAACGACCAGCTCGTCTCGTCATTCAGTTACATAAAAAAAACATAGTAAAATAAAATACAATAGAGTTGAGAACCTCCTCCTTTTTTGGAAATCAGCTAAAACATATAGGTATGCTAATTATCCTGTTTCTAAACTTATTGCAGTTCTATTGTTTGTATACTTACATAATTAAAATAAAAAAGACGTGGCACTCGGAGACTGCCGCGGTAAAGCTATTGCATAGCTTTCGGAGTGGGGGGTGTTAGGTTATTTTCGTTACAGAATTTCTGGATTCGGTCTCCACGCTCATGGCCCGCGATAGAAGCTATGCAATAGCTTAAAATTTAAATCTTTACAAACCTTGAATGTATTTAAAGTACAGCTGTTTTTATTTTTTACATTATTAATAATTAAATATTGGTTCTTGTACATCCAATATTTATTGACATAGAATATATCATAATAATACTATTGACGCCCAGCGATCACATGTAGAGTTGTCAGCTTCTGTGGTGTAGTGGTTGTGCAGGTTGGCTCAAATATCATACACCACTGAGGTTGCCGGTTCGATTTCCGCGACGGGACAAATGTTTGTGCACCGAAAAAACAGCGCAAGCATTTGTTTCGTGTCTCGGTGTTGTGAGGCCATGGTCCTTGTAGTTCCTGGTTCCCTATGTACAGGGAATTCTAGATAGGGGCCAGGATCTAGTATCTATGTGATCGTTGAATACTCACTACATTCTAAGCTAGATAATTTAAGCAAAACCAATCTATTACTAATAGGTTCCAGCCGGTGGTCGTATTTTTTCTTTCCGAAAATTCTTGTTTGAGTTTTTTTGTTTGGCGTTCGTAATGCTTCATATAAATATAATAAGAAATAGTAGGTAGTTTATAAGCTCATTTATTAACCGACTTCAAAAAAGGAGAAGGTTCTCTGTTCGATTGTTTTTTTTATCTTTTTTTTTGTTACCTCAGGACTCCTTAATTTATGAATCGATTTGGAAAATTATATTTGCGTTGGGTTCCGTAAAGCTACAGAGTGATCTCATATAAATTTCATCGATATTTGACCTTGGACTTCAAAGATACATTGAAGTCGGTTTTTGTTTTATCTAAAAATTAATTTTTATCTTTGACTTTACGGACCGTTGCATAAGCCTTTCATAACTCGATAGTGCTGTATCCCTCGTTCTTTTCCTGCAAGTTTGATACAAAAGATTCTAACAAGACACTCGTGTCCAGACGAACTAGTTCCGAGTCGTTACCGTGTTCTTGTCTCCTCACAGGCGCCATTCTTGTACCTGAGCAACTGAAAAACTCAAGCGAAAAAAATTGCTACGCAACTTTTAAGAGGTTTTATACATATTTATAGTCTTTATAGATAATATATATATATATATATATATATATACATATATAATTTATGAATCGATTTGGAAAATTATATTTGCGTTGGGTTCCGTAAAGCTACAGAGTGATCTCATATATATATTTATATATATTATATTATTGTGTGACGAGACGAGCAGGTCGTTCGCCTGATGGTAAGCAACACACTTCCCCATAACAGTTTCAGCACCACCCATAACTTTGTTTTGCAAAATCCTCCTAGGATATCCCTTAAGTCTCATAGACAGTCTTTGTGGTGTAGTGATCGGGCAGATTAGCCCAAATCGAATACACCACTGAGGTTCGGGTTCGATTCCAGCGAAGGGACAAATGTTTGTACACAAAAACAATGTGCAAGCATTTGTTTCGTGTCTGGGTGTTGTGAGACCATGGTCCTCATTGTTCCTAGTTCTCTAGATACATGGAATCCAAGATAGGATTTATCTGTGCGATCGTTGGGCGTATTTATTTCTTTATTTAATGTCCATCAGTAATTTCGCTGGCTTTCATCTACTTTGACGGCAAATAGTAAGTGACCTACATCTTGATTACTTTGTACACAACGCATGCATTCTATAAATATAAAAATAAATCAGGTAAGTGCATCTTCTTTGAGACCGCATCGTGACGACCGCGAGTACTGACTCCGTGCCTTCAATATTGCACCTACGTGCCCAAGATGCAAAACCGCTCGCCAAAGATAGACTTATGTTACCTACGACATGTCATCATCATAAATAATGTAGATATAACGTCCCGAGACTCTGAATAATGCAACGTTGACGGCCACTTTATTAAATTTGTCCTTTTATACCGCAGTCGGCTAGAGATTTAATTTAGAGGATTAAAATTCACCGAATTCAAATGAGCGCAGTTTCAATTGGAATTGGAAAGTGTGTAGTTTTAGTTTTATTTATAAACTTTTCACCAAATAAAAAAATATGTTTAGCCATCAAGATTACCCAAAAGTTTATTTTGTATGTAATGACTTGACTCAAATAACGAACCGCCATTAGAATTACAATCTAGCCTAATAAGACTAGAAAGTAATTTAAATTTGAATTAAAAAGTAAGAAAATAAAAGCTACAAAAAAATTATAAATCAAAAAAATAAAAATACCGAAAGAACCTTTGAAAGAGTGGCACTTAGTTATGAAACCGCTGTTTATTTCAAAACCGATAGGTATGTGACTAAGGTTTGATTCCAAGCACGGTACAATTGAAGCGGATTTCAGAAGACGGTATTTCCAACGCAGTACGCTGATTTCAAAGAATTACCTACATAACAAATATAAACAAATAATTAATAAGTCATAAATATCATAAGACATAACATTTAAACAGCTTGGCAGATTTTTGTTAAATACAGTTCTCATTGAAACAATCAACGACATTGAAATTGATCCATTTGGGAGCTACGAAGCTTCAGACAAACACACCGACGGACATACTCAAACTTATTATAACACCCTTCTTTTTGAAACGGGGGTTAAAAACCGGAAGTATCGCTGCGGTTTGCAGCTGCAGTCTGCTGCTTCAATCTGCAGTTGCCACCGTTCTTATAATCATACCTTTATTCCTTCATTATTTATTTATTTTATTTTGTTTGGGGGGCTAACAGCTGTTGTTACAAAACATTTTGACAAATTAATATAAGAAGAGCCAATTAAAAGCCTCCGCAAGTAACAATTAAATAGAAATGAAGAATTTTTACAATTAAATGAACATAGAAATAAGAAGTGCGAGATGGCACCATGCAATGCCATTTACAATTTAGAACGATTAGGTAGTGATGACGTTAGGGCTGTATTCACTGCAGCCAGACTGCTTGTGAATAGATCGATATTGGAATGCTCAGACTTCGAAAGCTAATTAAATGCTACAGAAGAACGTAAAACATAAGTTCCTCCGGTAGGTGGTGCGGGCAAAGGGTACATGCAATAGGTTTTTAGGTCTGGAGTGTCGAGGTGGAACATTCAAAGATATTTTAACAATAAGGTCTGGACAGTCAATTATACTTTTAGCAACTGAGTCTTGCGTCCTCAGTTCCACTTAGTGGTTGTGTATTAGTAGTTTCAACTTAGTTTTAACTACACTTTTTTTTTTGCAGATAAACTCTAACTTAGACAATAAGTACATAATACAAAAGTGCTAAAATCGAACTTAGCTATTAATTTAACCCAGCAATACTGGAATTAAGAAAGTTGGGAGCGCCACTAACGAATGCATCGGGAAGTTTTCCGCTGACCTGCTTCTCACAAATCCTAAGATAAAGCAGAATAGGTACTCGAACTCCTTAACTAAAGATGCATCATTTATTAAATTCCTGGTTAAAAAGCTTTCACATCTTATTAAATTTCATTTAATAAAAAAAAATCTTAAATGATGGATAATAAAAAGAATAAGGATGAAGGATATAGGAGAATTAGCAAATTTTACAATGATTTAGGAAACCTTGATGAAATCCATTTCTCTTTTATGGAACCGATTGATGAGACGAGCAAGTCGTTCGCCTGATAGTAAGCGCTAGGCTTGTCCATAACAATTGCAGTAGAAGCCAGAACTTTTATATCCACCATAAAAAGCACTGCGCAGGACTGCATTGCGCTCATCACCCCGAGACATCAGATATTAAGTCAATTTCGCTGGCTACAAAGCCATTCAAACCAGAACACAGTAATGCTTGCGCACTACTGCTTGGCATCAGCATAACTGGCAAAGCTGTGGCACCTACCCAGACGGCCTTCAAAGAGTTCAAGTCACGCCTAAATTTTAAAATATTTGATTACAATATTTACAATACATATATCTGCTGCATTTAAATATATGTTATTAATTAGAATAAAATATTACTGTTAATAAATAATTATTCAGTTAATGTATTGAGGTCCACGCCATCTAGCGAGATATTGCGGAACCGCGATTAGGCGCAATGAAAATAAATAAGGGACAAGCGGAGTCACGGCGCTTTAGAACCATGTCGAAATGCAGTTTGGTTGGAAAATATTTTACCACTTTTTAATAAATTCATAATAATTTAAGTACCTATTAATAGTAGAGTTGTATAAAACTAGAGTAAGGTAGAGTGAAGTTTTCTGTCAGAATTTGGTTTAAGTTTCGTTTTTTGCTTTAAAATTCAGAAGATGGGAAGCGGAACTTAATTTTGTAGTACAGTAACTAAAAGAAAACGTATAATTATAGTGGACTACTATTATTTTATTTAAATTGGCTATGATTTCACAAAGTAATATAACCTCTCCTTATTCTCTCTAATCCTGAATAATCTAGCTAGAGGTTAAACACTTTATATAGATAGGTACCTAAATACCTATTCGTAATCAAAACAGACGCCAACCAAAATTGTTTTCCCAAAAGACCAACATTTAAATTATCATTACGTTTAAAACGCAAACCGTTAATGAGCCGAAAGGACGCCACATGGACACCACAAATAGCTGATTGAGCTCGTTTGAATCGGCCCGCATATCGTTGGGAGACCGCACGGACTCTCAAGGGCCATCAAGGATTGAAAGGACGATGAGATGCCCGCAAAGGACCGGAGCGGTTTAACGCGTGCCGAGGAATTTTAATATCTATGGCGAAAGGTGAGTTTATGTTGAAGTTTATTGAAGCTACACATATAACTAGGTTCATCATTACCCAGGTCAGCTTTACATTAGTGCGATTTATTGAAATTAATGTAAATTGAGTACCTAAAGCTAATGTGAGTAATTGAAAATTAACGTAATATGTACTTTTTAACCGACTTTAAAAAAGGAGGAGGTTCTGTATTCGATTGTATTTTTTTAATGTTTTTCAAATCAAATCTAATCAAATCATGCTATTTGGCAGAATACATGGACATACGTACTTAGTTCTTAAAATAGTCACAGGCACAGTATTCAGTCTGCAAGTAGACATGCAAATATTTCAATGTCAAATTAGAATTAAACTTGAAATTATTACAAAAACATTAAATATACAATTTTTTTACATTTATCATTTATTCTTTTATACTATAAAAACAATTACTTATAAGCCAGTTTTTATGTTTGTTACCTCAGAACTCCGTCATTTATGAACCGATTTGGAAAATTATTGTTGGGTTCAATATAACTACGAAGTGGTCCCATATAAATTTCATCGATATTTGACCTCGGATTTTGAAGATACATTGAAGTCGGTTTTTTTTTATAAAATGTATACTTGTGTAAAAAAGTTCTCAACCCGTAAAATTCGCATCAGTACCAGTATTTTCAATTTAGAAGTAAGCCAATAAACAGCCGCAGATAAATGTTTTAGCACCCTATGATCACATATTTAATATCATGGTCTCTAATGAAGATTCCTTATATCTAGGAAACAAGGAACTTCGAGGCCCATGGTCCCACAGCACACAGACACAAATAAAAATGTGTGTTATTTGTGCTTTTCTTCGATGACGAAACATTAATGCAGGTAAGGTCAAAAATCGACCCGCACCGATTTGATACATAGATAGATAGAAAACACGGAACCTTGCACCTTGCACCGAAGGAATTACATTATGAACATACTTTTTAATGATAAGTACAATAGGCGGTCTTAACGCTAAGCTGCGTTTCTTGGTGCTATCTTCTCTAGCGGGCGTATTGCCGAAGCACTGGTATTGTCAGATTTCTTTTCTGCACCCGGGCTTAAGTTTGAATATAGGAAAGAAATGGGTAAACATACCATTTTTTCAAAGTCATGTTGACTAAGTTACAATTTTTAACATATATTTCATTATATTTAATTTTATTTTCATTGTCTTTATGACGCTTAAAAGCGCACTTTTGTGCTTATTTAATATTTGATATTTGACTTTCGTTTTCAACAAGAAGGTTATCTCACCAACAGACCAGATGGACAAGGAAGTTCAAAGAAGGATTACAATGCATGGAAAAAATACTGGAGCCTAAAGGAAGCTATGAAAGATAAACACTTGCACATCAAAGTCAAATCAAAAATATTTGAGTCATGTATCTTACCTATATTGACTTATGGTTGCCAGACATGCGCACTTACAAAATTACAATAAGGAAAATCTATGACATGTCAACACTCAATGGAAAGAAGTATGCTGGGCATAAAGAGAAAAGATAAAATTAGAAACACATACATCAGGAACACAACCCATGTCACTGAAATATCAAATAAAATAAAAAATCTAAAATGGAGTTGGACCGGTCACATGATAAGAGGCCCAGATAAGTGGTGTAAAATGGTTACTATATGGCATCCTAGAAGCGCAAAGAGAAAGAGGGGCAGGCAGCACAAACGATGGGATGACGAAATTGTTGAGATGGCGGATAAACAGAAATGGAAGAGGATGGGGGAGGCCTTTGCCAAATGGCAAACAGACAATGATGTTGTCAAAAATGAAAACACATAGTGAAATAATTAGTATAAGCTTTTAAGGTAAATATATAATTGTAAATGTACCTATAATGTCTGAATAAAGGGCTATATTATTATTATTACTATTTGACTTTCGTGGGATCTCTTTCAGACAACAGTATGCTATAGCGATAATACACTCGAGAGCAATGAATCCGGGTCACTTAAATAATCCTAAAAATCTCGGAAACTAAAAATGCTAGGTTAATGCAATAAATTGTATTTAATAGACAATGTAATACTCCTTAAATGAAGGTATTAAAACTTCTTAGTTATTGTAAAGTTATATCATAAAAAAATCAAATTTGAAAAAGGGCCACTTTCGAAGATGGAACTACGAAATTACAGCATTTGGTTTTGCTTTTGTTTGTAATCTGTCATTTATGTGGGTACATAAACCATGTTGATAGTGCTCTATATTCATTATTCAAGCTGAAATTATGTCGCTTACGCCTGAAGAATGCACCAGAATACTTACAATGCTGGAAACCGGCCGGAGTCAGCGCGATACAGCCAGGACTGTCGGTGTGTCGCTGTCAACAGTACAAAGAGTTCTCCGACGTTACGAAGAAACTGGTTCTAACCTACGCAGACCAGGAACGGGCAGAACCAGGTGTACCACAGCACGAGAAGACCGATACTTGGTGAACACCATGCTTCGAAATCGCTTTCTCACAGGAACTGAACTCACCAATCAGTTTCGACGCCTCGGAGGAAGTAACCCAAGTGCATGGACAGTAAGACGTCGGCTTGCTGAATCTAACTTAAAACCCCTTAGACCTGCAAACGGCCCTAAACTGGAGCGTGGGCATCGTATTTCGAGACTAAGATATGCCCAGAGCCACGTAAATTGGAGTATTGAAGATTGGTCAAAAGTTATGTTCTCCGACGAATCAAAATTTATGCTCTACAAGCACGATGGAAGACACAGAGTGTATCGAAGACCAGGGGAAAGATTCAAGCAAGCATGCATCGAAGAAAAAGTAGCCTACGGTGGTGGGTCTGTACTTGTGTGGGCCGGAATTTCTTCTGAAAGTCGCACAGAGCTGGTGACCATAGAAAACGGCTCTTTAACTAGCGTAAGATATGTGGAAGAAATCCTCAATGATCACGTTGGTCCATTTATGGTCAATTTAGGTGAGGATGCTATATTTATGCATGACAATGCCCGACCTCATACAGGTAGGATTGTGAATGACTACCTTCAAGAGATGAACATTACTCGTATGGAGTGGCCAGCGCGCAGCCCGGATATCAACCCGATCGAGCATGCTTGGGACGAGCTAGGCAGATGCGTAAAACAACGAAACCCTCCCCCAATCACGCTTCGTGAGCTCAAAATTGCTCTCACAGAGGAATGGGAGAATATTCCCCAAAATCGTATAAGGAACTTGGTGTACAGCATGCCAAACCGCGTAAACGCAGTAATGGAAGCACGAGGAGGCAATACGAAGTATTAAAATTCAAGAAAATCGTAATAAAGTTCAAAAATTTCATGTTTCCTATTTTTGTTTTAAGGAGAGATCAGCAGTTTTTTTCTTTATGTAATTTTGTGTTAATAAAATGTATGGTGACTCATATTTTTTTTACTTTCATTTAAGGAGTATTACATTGTCTATTAAATACAATTTATTGCATTAACCTATCATTTTTAGTTTCCGAGATTTTTAACATTCTTTAAGTGACCCGGATTCATTGCTCTCGAGTGTATTTTATAGACGATAGTTTGCAGAAATAAGATTTGGTATATTATTATGAGATATACTCGTAAACGTATTATGCCCAACCTCTGCACCTCAGAAGCTGTCAACAGTGACGTCGTTTTATACTAACGTATGTAGATATTTAATTCCTAAGTCTACTACCTACTCTCGCAATTACGACGTCTTCGTATGCGAGAAGCCGTCTGGGTAGGTAGTTAGGTACCACCGCTAGTTATTCTGCCGCCAAGCAGGAGTGCCCAAGCATTAATGTGTTCTGGTTTGAAGGGCATTGTAGCCAGCAAAATTACTGGGCATATGAAACTTAAGATGTGATGTCTCGGGGTGATGAGCGCAATGCAGTGCTATGTACATTGTATAGTTTTAAGGCACTGTAATTTCTTAAGGCGAACGCCAAGCTTGCCCAAAAAATTGCAGTGCCCAGACTAATGACCTGCTCGTCGCTTTGTTCACTTGCATAAAAAAATATAGGAGACTTTAGAGTGGTGCTTTTCATTTGTTTAGTCGGATCGGAATAAATATCGGCGTTGTTGTTTTAATCCCTGACGCAAAAAGGAGGGTGCTATAAGTTTGATCACTATGAGTGTCTGTCTGTGTGTTTGTCTGTGGCACCGTAGCTCTTAAACGGGTGAACCGATTTAGATGTGGTTTTTTTTTTATTAAAAGCAGGTTTTTATAGGTGGTTCTTAGAATTGTTTTATCAAAATCTTTTTAAATTTTAGTTAACTGATACAATATAGGTAATGAGCTACTTTTCAACCCAAAGAAACCCATAAATTTACTTCCAACCATCATTCGGCGCCTACTCAAATAAGAAAAGCACTTTAGTACGATTGTATGCCTAATTTATTTTCTTGGTGGACAAGAAAGGATCACCAGCAAAAAGATTAAATACCATATGTTAAATCATGTACATAGGGCTGTAGTAAAAGGTGGCACAAAGACTGATACTGTAGCATGTATAGCTGTGGAGCTATACATGCTACATACAGTATCAGACTTTGTGCGCTATACAGCCTTTGCCTTTTAAAATCTTTTTCACTAGTGACGTGTCGTCGCGAACAGCTGAGCTTTGTAAGTCAAAGAACATTCGAGTGCCATCGAGCTGTGAACGGGTCGGCCGTGTCGGCACAGGCCACTTGCACACGGAGCGGGCCTCGACCGGCGACCGCTCGATGTGAAGATGGGTGAACGTTTTAAACGTGCTACATGCGATGATTATAAAACTGACAGTTTTTATTGCAACTTTAGTTTGGTTTGACATTTTAAAAGACAATTCAATTTTATTGAAACACACAGATAATTAAAAAACACAAACAAAAACAAATTAAAAATACTAATAACTAATCTAATATACCACTACTTTAGTTTTGGTCTATTTAGTTGCATTTTTAATCAACTAAGTAACATTTGAAATGATCTGCTCTTTTAAGCAAAATTCGCCGCGGTCTTCAATTGGATGGGTGACCTTTTATGTGGTATTAACATGTGAGCACTACCGTGCTTCAGAGGGCACGTTAAGCCGTCGGTCCCGGTTGTTCTAGGACAACCGTTGATTGTTAGGTCAAGTAGGAGGCCTTCGGGTGGCCTCTAACTCCGAAGTATTTTATGCTTTGAACCTCACACAAACCCACACATGAAAAAATTATGAAACCGTACGCAAATATTTAGAACTGAATTCGTGCAATCAAACCCACAAGACAGTATAATTATAGATACGTAATAGAACTAAAAAAAATACATTTATTTGGATAGATAGGTTATGAAATATGAACCCTGACCCAGGCTACTAGTGGTTAGAGCATACACAGTTTCAACTAGTTAAGAAGTATGGAGTCAATACTTTTTTTTGTTTTAATTATTTATTGAAACAAAAATCTCTTAAAATAACTTAAGTACCTATAACGTTATCAAATTTTTAAGTTATAGCCAAAAACAAAATAGTTAAACAAATTTAATAAGTATATACTGGAAAGTAACAATTTTGGAGTATAATCTTGTGACTCGAAGTTTGTGTTAATAAATTATTTATGATACATATTTTATTTTACTGGTTATGAACAGGAGATTGTGACATAGCCAAAGTCAAAATCAAAATCAAAATATTTTTTTTTCTCATTTTTGGCATCACAGACGCACTTATGAACCTCAAATTATCACAATGACTCAACCACCGTATCGGAAAAAGAGCCTCAGAAGATACGGCAAGAAACTGAGGGGATTTTTATTAGAGATTTTTTTTTAATTTTTTGGGTTTCTACAATGTTATGTTTCTTACGTACCAGTTGGCTGCTCTGCAGAATTGGAATGTTCCAAGCATCTTTGTCATCTATGTAATTACGAACAGTATAGTACAAAATGAGTAACACTGATATCATTCTTGATGCTCTCACGTTAAATCTGATGATCATAACTCATCTTAACATTAGAACTTCATAATAATAAACTACAATAATGTATTATTATTAATGTACTGTGTTTAGTACTGTAGTACTAAAAGCACTGAAATTTTCAATTATCGTTGATTTAATTGCACCATCATAAATCACTACACGCTTCAGTTTATTCAATCTATTTAGATTCTCATAAATATCATCTATTTTAGCTCTTCGGTGTATATATATTTATGTTTAGTGCATAAATGAAAGCTGGAGCGAATCTAGTTGAGCTTAGACTGACACGTTGCTCTGACCGAGAGCATTTTGAAGATGAATTTGTAACGCGGGACCACCAAATTTTGTAACAAATCAAAAAGCGAATGCTCCATCGGGCATCATTAGATGTAGGTACGTTGTTGTTGTAAGATATTGCTCGAAATCTAATTTTATTTTATTTAACAGCACTACACACTACTTTTAATATGTAAGGCAAGAATGAAGAAAGGCAGAGGAATAGTATTACTTTGACACCGATCCCGATCGCATTAAGTTAAAATTAGACATCGAATTGAGCACGTCAAGTTGACTTGCTTTGCTTCGCGACTTGCGCTATCAAGAAAAATATAATGTTTTTTCTTTTTCACTAATCGGGGGAGGCCTTTGCCCAGCAGTGGGACAATATAGGCTAGTTTGAAAAAAACTAATGATATTTTCTAAGCCTACGTAACAATTACGTTATATTTATGAGAAAATTGTGATGAAATGAAAAATTATATACTTATATTGTGAAAGTTTAAAAATGTCGTGAAGAAAACTGTGTGTGTTGCATGAAAAAAAGCTGTGTAGAAAAATGAGTGTAAAACGAAAGTAAAAAAAGAAGTCGATATAGAAAAACGTGCGTAGGTAATACCTACCATGAAAGTTTAAAACATGCAGTAGGAAAGTAGAAAATTACTTGAATAAAGATATCTGAAGGAAAAAGAAGTCGGTATAGAAAAACGTGCGTAGTTACATATTACATGAAAGTTTAACAAGTATACATTTTATCAAATAGCAACCGACTTCAATTCTGATGTATCTTCGAAGTCCAAAGTCAAATATCAATGAAATTTATATGGGATCACTTCGTAGCTCTACTGAACCCAACGCAAAAAGAAAATAAGTTCCAAATAAGTTTATAAATGACGGAGTTGTGATAAAAAAATACAATTGAATTGAAAATCCCCTCCTTTTTTGACGTCGGTTAAAAAATTGGAGTAGAAAAGTAGAAAATTACTTGAATAAAGAAAGCTGCAGGAACTAGGGTAACATGGAGTAAAACATTCCGAGAGCATATTGTGTTGACGGACCCCACCGGGGAGCAATGATAATCTTATATTTTGTACCGGTTCTGGTGGGCAAATTAAGGACTTAAGGGGGGGGGGCTAACTTACAAGCACATATTAAATCTATTATTATTTGAAAGGCGTCCATGACAGTGACGGTGCACAGCTAAACCTCGTTTGGAGCAAAAATTCCTTGAGTAACTTAGGAGAGCACTAAGTAAGGGGTAAAGACGAGGAGAAACAATTGTTAATGCATATTTATATTGATCATCTAAGTAAGCGTATGAAGTCACGGGCAAGAGCTAGTATATTACGTAGAAGAGAAAAACGAAATCTCTAGAACATTATTTCGTAAACTATGACAAAAAACCGTATTTCATTTTATAAAAAGAATCGCTTTCATTTCTGATGTATTTTCGAAGTCCAAGGTCGAATATCGATGAAATTTATATGGGACCTTGTAGCTCTATACTGAACCCAAGGCAAAATCTGCAAATCGGTCTATAAATGCCGGAGTTTTGAGGTAATAAACATAAAAAACACAATCGAATTGAGAACCTCCTCTTTTTGAAAGTCGGTTTAAAAGTACTTGTACCTAATCATCGAGTTGTTTTTTTCAATCATGGATTTCGTGGCAGGGTCCCCCAATGCCCCTTTCCTGGTTACGCTTATGTCCGTTCAGATTTCCCTGGTGTTATGAATATTCAAGTGCACATGGATTAGGAAAAAGCATCGGGATAGAACATGAGATTGTTTAATAATTTATTTACTTTGGTCCGTCAATTTTGTTTGTGATACGCGAGGATGCCTAGCTTTCCATGGGGATGGAAAATGACCCAAGCTCATTAAAAAAAAAATGTATTTTGGGAGCCTATCTACATAGAATTAAAATACGATTTTAAGCCTAGAAATAACACCTAAAATAGGAAATTAGAACTTTTGTATGAACTCTTCAAAAGTGAAACGACTCTCCCGCTCTACTTTATTCATATCCTTCCACAAGTGAACCAAGCTTTACATGAAGAAATGCCGTAGGTATCTACGATATAATAATCAAAATCAAAACTAAAACTCATTATAGACTTGGGCAAAAAATTCACTTTTAGGCTCTTATGTAGTTCTCAGCGGTAGCGATGAGAGGAGCGGTGGCACGCCAAGTACAAAAATTAAAATTTACACCAGACTTTTGCAGACAGCATTAAATCATAGAAAGGTGAATGCAGCTGAATAAGGTTCACATGAAACAATAATGGCCAATACGCCAATCTCCGCTGGCAATTAAGACTCGCTGCACACGTCGCAACGAATGGTGCTCTTCAATCAACTAATCAATCTACAATCGGAACGGCCGCCACTTGCCGGCGACAGCTCAACGAATTTATCGTGAATCGACGGTAATTTTCAAATTTTCGAGCCTGTTGATCGTAAGCGACGCTACGTATTTGCAACTGCGGAAATCGAGGATTTGGATTGTAACGTAAATTGTAAGGCTTTGTCTACTATACTTTAACTATTTTAACAGTCTTTGATTTTGAATTGTATGAGAAAAATGATAAAATATTTTTCTTATTCGTATAGGTTCGAAGTAAGGAAACGCAATGAAAATATCTAGTGTAATTCCGCTGAATATAAATAGTTAGTTGAATAATATTATATGAATGGGGGTAGATAGTAAATTTAAATTGAATTAAAAATTAAAATATTTATTTAATAAAAATTTTCACCACTATTTTTTTTATAATAATAAACAATACAGGGCAATATATTGTATATAAAAGATAACACATATAATTTATAAAATGAATTTAGTAAATAATGTAATACCTATTAATAAATAAAGTCTTAAATTGACCCTAACAACAACCCTTCCTGTACGACACGTGTTTCGCTATCTACGAGGCATCATCGGGTGTCGACTCGCCGAACGCTAGAACGAGAGAAGTTCGTCTAGATATTTTCATTGCGTTTCAGATTTGAGACAAATTTCCGCAACATCACGCCTGATTCCAGTAGATTTCGAAGTAAGGTTTATCGGTATACTCCGAATATACTTGAGCGAGAAAATAGTCGATTGCGAGCACTTCCTCATCAACAGTAGGACAATTGCCCTAGGCGGAAAGGTATGATTTCACGCACGGTGATAACTGCAGATTACAGAGTTGGATCGTGTATTTCTATGAAATCGGCGCTCCACGTAGTTAGTCTTTTGAAATACATATTAATAAATACATGGTATAGCTTCGGTCTGCTATTGCAGTCTGCAGTTGTCGTCCTGCTCGGGAAGAATGTTCGAAAACAATGTTATTTACCATATGTATTAGTATACCTACCTAACAGTGTTTGTCCAGCAATAGAGTTTGCTTGAAACATTCTGAAAGGGTTTCCTAATTAACTCCAAATTCATTTTATTTTTATTATCATTTATTTGCTGTTTAATATTGTAACTATAGCACCGGTAGTACTAACAACCTTTTACGAGATGGTAGCGGCTGGTAGCGAAGCGGCGCGGCAAGCAGCCGCCGGCTCCGCGCCTACCACACTAACTGGGCTAAAAACGCGTCGCTTACCAACTAAAATCGTGAAAATCGCAAACAATGTGCAGTGGCGACGGCGTCAATAAACGCGGTCTTAAACATAATTGATATGCTTTTTACATTAGTTTACTTACATTAGTTTCAATAAGCTAATTGCATCCGTTACATTAAAGAAAATATACATTTCTTTTCAAACAACAACTTCTAAATATATCTGTTTAATCCATCTAACAGTAATCATTTTTTTTTTCAGAAATAAAATGTGTTCCTTCTAAATATTTAATTCAACTGTCACAAAGAAAATCAAAATTAATGGTCGCATGACTCTGTGACGATAAACAAATCCAAACATTCAAATTATTAATACTTTTAAAACGATTCAATTAATATTTAAAAAAGCCTGGACATAAAATGGTTCCCGTTTTAAATCTGTGCCAGAAATCGTGTTATTAACAGCACTCGAGCAATCAAAACTATGTTAAGGCTGCGCTCATCGGTTCTCGGTTCCAGTCATTACGAGCCGTCCTCGTGCTCTGACTAAGCCCGGTAAGGTGCGCCCTGATTAAGTCGAGCAGACGCTGGCTCGTCCGCTTGCCAAAACCACTTGAGCCAGCACTATGACGCCTCTATACGTACATGCTATATTCAACTTGGAACGATGTTTACTTCTGACGATTTAACTTTTTAATCTTTGTACTCATTACGTTCGAATCTTGATCTAGATTAATGCTTCTAATTTTGAACTCCGTAATTTCTGGCTAGAAAGTTGCTGCAAATTCTGTTTTATTTAATAAAATACTACGCGTTACAATTACTAACAGATTTATTGCATTTCCTCTATCAAAGTGTTCGTAAATATACATTCAGTATTCAGCACAGCATTTTATCGTCCCTCACAATGATAGCAAAACAAAATTCTCTAAATAAATCGCAGTCCCGACGTTCCGACGAGCACGTATCTTCGGGTTTCCGCTTCCAAAGACATGGGTGATTTACCTGTAAACAATAAAAAAGGGCGTTAATTTACAGCGCTGGAGAGCCGCCAAACATTTCAACTAGCCATCTCAGTTGTTGCAAAATGAACTAAACAAGTGGACGTTTAGACGTCCGATGTTCCTGATAACTGAGTATCGAGAGATGGGCTTAGGTAAGGACCGGCGATATAAAACTCATTTATATCCCGTCAACGTGACGCGTGGACGCGTGAGGCGTGGTGCCGCGTTTTCCAATAGGTTCCTTACATCCCCGCGCTCGTTTATCAAACGCCTGAGACATAATGAGACGCACCGCGACGCACGAACCAAAATATTTAAAATTTATTCTTAGTAAAATATCCCATTAATCTCGCTAATAAAATTAGGGTAAGGAAAATAGGATGATATAAGACGACGTTACTTTCCATTAACTAAATATTGTTTGAATTAATCTTGAAAAGATAGAATTATTGGATCAATGTTTTTTCCTGTCGTCTTTGAAGGGAAAATGTAAAAATCGTAATATCATGAGGTATTCGAACACAATCTTATATATCTAGTATAACAAGATTAGTTTCAAGGACAAAAATAGACCGTATTTTTAGCAGATTACAAGATATTTTGTACAAGCGCTGACACGTCTAGGACCGATCGGAAAAATAAACAACGGTAAATTAGGCGACAATTATGAGACAATAACGTTTCGTTGCGTGAAAATAAAATTTTATAACAAAGAATTCCATTAAATCACTAGCAATAATTAGTGACACGCGTACCACAATACGCGCGTAATAATTTCTCCGCAGAAATACCTATATGTGTTTGGAAGCGGCAGTTTTAGTTCGAGCGTTAACGCGGTCACATGACTAGCCGGCCAGATGGACAGATTGTGACGCATTTGAGAAAATAAATTAAAATAAACCATAACAATGTACGTGCCGCGGCGCTTTAATTTCGAGATTTAGAAAAATATGTGTCAGTGAAATATAATGACATCAGTCTTTTTAATGGCCTGTAAAGATTTGGAGTAGGTATCTGGCATGTCTGATGTTTGCTATAGCGTTACATTTTTAAATCAAACAAATAGTCTATTATATATTCTTAGAATGACTGAACAGGGTCTGATGATACTGATGAAATTAAAGAGTAGATTTATGAATATTATAATCAGTTGCTTAAGCTTTTCAATATAAAAATGGCCAAAGAGTTTGTTAACAAGGAAGGTTCAAATACTATTGCATATTGTATTGAACATCCACTCCCTGCATTGGACGACATTTTATTAAATCCTGTTTCAAATAAGAGAGATTAAAAATATATATTATTTGCAGTTACTTATTTGTTATCTTATCTTGCATTTATGAGACTTAATATCTGATGTCTCGGGGTGACGAGCGCATTGCAGTGCCTCGTAGTACTTTTCATGGTACTAAAAGTTCTGTGCGGCACTACATTTGTCATGGGTAACCGTGGTGCTTACTACCAGGCGGACGACTTGCTCGTATTGTTGCTCAGAACAAAAAAAAATTCAATCCTTAATTACGAGTATTTTAGTACTTATCTAGAACATCATTTACCTAATCGTCAAATCGAACATAAGAATAAGACATATTTTTACAAAGAAATAAAAAAATATACTTAACATACAATATAATTTGTTTTTCTCAATGCGAAATAAAATTTTGTAGTTACAAATGTACTCGTATTATTTCTCGAGTGAACAGGTACTATCTTGGCAAGGGTGCTACATCGTCGACTATATTGTCGCTTACCATCAGGTGAGATAGTAGTCAAACGCAAGCAAATAATGAATAAAAAAAACTATTTTCCGCGAAGGAACTGCCACATTCTCAGACAGTTATTGTAGTAGATAAAGTTGTTACGCACACTTCATAATTATGTTAATGGAAACTTGGCGTTTCTATGCCTTTGAACTGATAACAAATTGCCACATCATTGGTTAGTGAGGATGGCTGTCACGTCATCGTGACAACATAATCACGTGACGTTATGACGCGCATCGACGAAGAGTGCGTGTGCGCATGACGCCGTCATGACGAGCGTTGACGCCAGACTTTATAATTTGCGTAATAAATTGTACCTACTATTGACACATTTTCCATTACGTGATAATTAAGAAAAAAGGTCATTATTATCATTCGCTGAACTCGACTTTATTAATAATTTCTCCATTATGAGTGCGGCAAAATTGTGATCAAAAGAACTAAACCGTTTGAGTTAGTGTGGGGCTAATGCTAGTGAATTAGTGTAATGTAGCAATTGCTACCCATAAAGAACACATGAACAAAGTGTCTTAATAGAGACAAAAAGAAAATTGTTAACGGACACATTCTTAGTATTATTATATGTATCAGTTTAGGTAAGATTAATTTAAATAACTTATTAGCCTATTTATATGGCTAGATTGTAATAAAAAGGGTGCTGCGTATGATGCTACACAGAATAAAGAAAAAAAATTAAAGCTGTAAAATTGTGTTATATGTAGGTATATAATAATTTGAATTATATTGTGAACTTAAAACAAAACAAATGCATGGTAAATAACCCGTTTCTAAATCAAATTCTGATGTTAATTATGTTTAAAATATTTCAATGGCGATGGTTTTTCTCCAGGCCTGAATCACCTTTACGATTGCTGGACGACGTGATTCTACGCGCGTATTCTCAGGATAAGCGAACATGAAATGGCATTATGTCAAATGTCAAATGACTGACACTAAACTTTGTACAAAAAAAGACATAAAAAGACAAAAATCGCAGGACAAGGGTCGCTCAATGTTAGGCGACATTTTGACATCTCTAACGACACGTGTCTCGCAACATTTTGTCTCCAATGAATACACGGATTATCCTCATGGAACCTTTCCCGCCCGTTCCGCGGCGAACGCAACGCGTTGTCTGATCCAATGGATCTATTTTAAACCGTCCAGTCGTCTCTGCAATACAATAATCACGCTATCGCTATAACTGTTTGTTTAATTGAGGAACAAATCACAGTCGACACTCGACGGAGATTTTAGGCTTACATTGTATGACGCAAAAACTTAAACAATCTATTTTAATCATTGTTTGTGTCTTGTGTCTCTTTAAACTATTCTATCGCAATGTATATCTTAATGCGGTCGATTATTGCATGTTGATTTAAAAGACTAGTGTGACACATATATTTTATTTTACATCAACCTGCCGTAGTATCAATCAAGATTGGATACACCGTCTTCAAAGGATTTCATTTCTTTGTTATTCCCATGATTAATAGCTTTTTTCCTGAAAACGGATCGGTTATAGATACAGATAGGTACTACGGAAGTTAATCAATACTAGATAATACCAACGATCCGGTACGATAGACCGATAGACCTCAAATATAATCGAATAGTAATCAAAAAGCAATACAAATTTTAATAAATTCAATACAAACAAAGAAACAAACAGCGATATTAAAAAATAACGCACCGAATTGGGTCTCAAAATAAACGTTCGAAATAAAAAAGATAACACATAGAGCCGCCGTCAACAGAATACAATTCTCGCAAATCGACCATAAACAAAAATATAACAAGTGGTATGAGGTGCAAGTAATACAACGGCACACCCGAACACCGATAACATTTTGGGAGCAAGCAACACGCTGCGCGGAAAAGCGGGAAAGTAACCTCAGTTTACACAGCAACTACTATTTAATCTGGGGCCCTGCTTTTTGCGCAGGATTGCTCGATTAATGAAACAACGAAAATATTCATTGGCAATCAAACAGGCGGCCGGCACTTGCCCAAATATTGATACAATGAATATGTGCGAATAAAAAGATAAAAGCCCTAAATTATCGAGTTCGCAGTTCCAGCAAATATGGCGTCAAGTTTACGTGTTTGTTTTCTGTCGAATCTCTTATTGTACCTATCTACACGTGCGAACATCGCGCGACAGTTGAGAGACTGATCTTACGACCAGCATAGCATTTTAGTTGTATTGATAAACATACTAAAGCTTAAGGAACGCAAAACGTAGAAGATACATGAACTTAATATTTCGTGATGACGGTAGTATTTATAGATCTTCCTGCCGGCTGAATATTGGTAGAAAATTGTTAAAATGCGAAATGTCATCCCCATAAGTGAATACGACATAATTAGGTACCACAATTACCTGATAGGCAAGCATTTGACCGGAGTCTCACCTGGGCCCTAATTCACTATGACAACTTGGCGATTCCTTGCTTCAAGGAAACGTCGATTCCTTCATCAATAAACGACATCTGCGAGATTTGTAATCTCTATGGCGCGTCATGAATATATTAATGCGTCAAAGAGATGTCGTTTATTAATGAAGGAATCGACGTGATTTCGAAGCAAGGAATCGACGTGATTACGCCAAGTTGTCATAGTGAATTGGGGCCCTAATGAAAAGTGTTGAACGTGGTCGTTGGTGGATCATTCTTCTCTATGAGATACAGATTCACTCTGGACTTGAAGACACCGAGTTTATAAGAATCGAGAAACAGAGACGCTGGTGAGGTGTTCCATTCCCTAGCTGTTCGCATTATGGAAGTTTCCGGACCGTCATGTCTAATGTGTCGCATTACTTCTTTCCTTACATGAGCACTAAAAAGTTTTCTTTAGTAACTGTTATTGTTTAGTCTGGAATTGGAACAATCGAGATAGTTTAGATTCTCCGCAAAATAAATCTATAAGAGACTGGTGCCAAATTTAACTGCGTTGTGTATTAAAAATGAAAAGGAAACTCTTCCAATATTTTAAGATAGACGTATCTAAACGCTTGGGAATGATTTACTAAAGTAATGAATAAATTTGAATATTTCAACATTTGAACATTTTGCTCATTTGAACATTTCGTCTATTCCGCGGAATCTAATGAGCTACTAAAAAAAGTTAAGAGGGGATAAAACCTAGTAAGAGAAATCAGCAGCTATAGGTGCGTCGTACAATTATAGGTAGTCGATGACAAAAATAAAGTAAATAAAGTAGCATAGAATAAGTTATTACCTATTCAAACCTATTCATACAATAATTGGAATTACTAATACATAATTATTGTAGCTTTCAGATTTATATAAACTTTACTGAAAAATATTGTTGGAATGCAATGGAATCAGGCGTGACGTTGCGGAAATTCATCTCAAAACTGAAACGTAATGAAAATATATAGTGTAATCCCGCTGAATATTATGTAGGTTGTTGTTAGTTCCTAACAACAACACTCTTTGTACGATACGTGTTTCGCCGTCTGCACGAGGCATCATCAGGTGTCGACTCGCCGAACGCTGGAACGAGAGTAAACTAACAACAACCTACATAATATTCAGCGGGATTACACTATATATTTTCATTGCGTTTCATATTGTTGGAAATTTTTCAAATAACATTCTTCAGTAAATTTCAATGTTTTGAAATTATCACTAAAAAAATTTTATATTTTATGGATTTATTGTTATTTAATTAATAAACGCATATTTATACGCATATTTGTAAAACAAATTATAACAATATCAGGAATATGTTGCGTTAAATTATAAAAATATTTAAGTAGATCCGTTTCTTATAAATAAATTATAATAAGCGAGTTATTTGAAAAGTAAAAAAGAAAATATTTATTTATAAAAATTCTAGAAAAGAGTAGCAAATACGAGCAAATATTTATATCAGATATTTTGTCTCATTATATATTATCACAGCAATTTAATGCCAATAAATCAGTGAATATAAATTACAAACAATTTTGTCACACTTCTATATAATAGTGTATGCGAAATAAAACTTGTCATCAAAAATCGTTACAGTAATGTTATTATGCCCACACAATAGTAGAGTATATTGACCTCTATTAACATCTGAACTTTACGACTCTGTTGCAATAAGTTCGCTCAACATTATCTTCAAGTTGTAGCAGTTTTATTGTAAAAGTTCACTGCGATAAGGTTCTCCGTTGTTTATATATTTACGATCTCGTAGATACGAACATAATCTGTTCTGGCAGAGTAACAAAAAGAGATTGGATTTTAATCCTGCTGGAATATCTGCGCGATTCACAAGAATGGGAGCTAATATTGCTGAAAATACATATTTGATGTTTCTACCAAAGCATCGCTGATTGATACAAGAATTGGATGCTCCACACCGAATGGTTATTAGACATCTGTTGCATCTTTCAACGTTCTACCAACTTCGTGGCATGTATGTAGAATTGTAGATAACGCAATTGGAAACAGAAAATTTGAAAATTCTGCTTTAAAAAAAAATTGTAAATGCTGTAGTGCAGCGCCGCGCAGGACTTTGCAAAACAAAGTTCTGGGTGGTGCTGTTATTGTTATGGGCTGGCGTGTTGCTTACCATCAGGCAAACGACCAGCTCGTCTCATCATTCAGTTACTTAAAACAAAACAAAACATAAAAAACATTGATATTATATAGACGGCTGTCAATAAAAGATATCCTAATATATTAGCCACTAAATGTAGCTATAAAATATAAATATTTTATGTTTCAAAACTATTGGCACCTCATAAAACATAAAAATATAACTCAATCAGCGCCATTTGAGTTGAATATCCGTTAGAATTTCGGTGGAGTTTGTATCTGGTAATTTTTATTCATATTTTTTCTTTACCATTTTACTGACGTTTCTTATTATTAGAACAATTCTCTTTATGGTTACCCTTTAGTGACCGCTGTTAATTTTATATTTACGAGCTATTTGTATTAAAGGATTGGAAGGCCAGCGGCAAAACATGTGTTGGATCACGCGACTATAACACTAGCTTTTCATTAGCGTCATGTTATGGAATAAAACTTATAATGACCAATCTATCGCAGTTAAACTAAACACAATTTCTCTTTTAGTTATCCATTAAAATTCATTTGAAAATTTAAATCCTACATATCCCAGTAAACCTACTAATATTATGAATGCAAAAGTCTGTGCGTGTTTGTTACCACTTAACTTCAAAATGACAGCACAGATTTTGATGTAATTTGGTAAGTAGATAATGTATATTCTGGAATAGTTACATTTTATCCCGGAAAAACAAGTACTTCGTTAGAGAACAACTACAAAACCAAATTCTACTCTGCTTCTTCTGCGGATAAAGTTGCAAGTAACAGCAAGTGAAATTATTATTTTCCTACTAAAGGACCTGCTAGAAATCTACATCTCCATATTTTAATTATTACCTATACCGTGACTTGGGTCCGAATCAATGAGTTTGAAACGTTAGAATGAACACGGTCAGAAAGATTTCCATCAATTTTACCACACGCCTCAAGTTGCCTCGTCGTTTAAAGTAACGCATAAGTACAACCTGTTCTAACCGTCATCATTTCCTCTTTTACCGTCCCCTGCTGAAAGACCCATTTCACAGGCGCAAACGTAACAGGGCATCTACCCCCGGGGAACTGAGAAGCCGCTGGTGGCTGCTCTGATAGGTGTCTCTCAGCGGCTCTATATTGGTTAGGTTGTCGGACCCCTCTTGAGGTCTCCTCTAGGGCGTTGATGGTTGCCCTGTTCCTGTTCCTACTCGTCTTTCTGTTGCAGAAATGTTCTAGTCTATTGTTGGACGTGATGATGATGATGTATTCCCGGCCGATTTCGGCCACGGCGACTGCATTCATCTCCTCATTGATTGCGTTCGTGTGCTCGCATGTGACTTACATAGCCAATCTTCTTTGTAAAGATCCTCGAGCATTGCGGGCATGTGAGCACACTGTTAACATATGCATAATTAATTGCCGCAGGTGGTCGGGCATTTAGTGTATCACGCTTAATGTCCAAGTCGCAGCGCCTCTGAGTTTCAAATTCATAGACTGGCTTTAACCAGAGCCTTCCACTCCGTCCGTTTGGCGGCCTTCTGCTCCCACTGCACGGGTTGTTGACTGTTGGACGTATGCTTCTCATAGAGTAGGCAGCTGAGCCTGATCTTCAGGTTAAGGAATTGCTCCCAGTTGCTTTGCACAGATTATATTTCTGAGAGTGTATGACTCTAATAATTTCCTTGATCTGTGTTGAACTTTGAATCGTTTCTCTCTGTCCCTCTATCCCTCACTAATGTATATCCATCTCTCTCTGTCTCCGTCTGTCTGTCTGTTTCTCTCTCAATCTAACTAAATCCTAACCTAATTCGAATCATTGCTACACCTTCGAAGTCTAATTTCAAACCAAAACGCGGCAAGTTTAAATCTCTATTCACTAAGCCGAATTAACAAGTACCTTTTTCATAATAGACCAATTAAAGTTGTGTTAACACCAGTTTTAGTCCGTTCAACGTGTAAACCGCTTATGAAAAACGAGCACAGAACATGCACACATTTGTTTTAAGTGAACTTCTATTGATATTATACAGGGGGTTGGTATATTTAGTCCCTGACATTGATATACATAATGAGAAAATAAATCGCTCGTTAAAGTCTGTGTTTGTATAATTTCGAGTTTCTTTTGTGTCTAGCTTACAGTGACATTGGTTAGTATGTTTTTAATTTATTAAATAGGACAACGAAGCAAGTAAGGTTGTCAGGTAATCGCCACGCCTATGACTGCCGCGGTACCACCTAAAGTTAATTGCTGAGTCCTGCGGCACTATACTGTACTCTTTAGGTCTCTTGTTCATGGCACAATTTCTTTACGATACGGCGCGTTTTTCGCGACGTATGCATCATGAAAAAACAACTAAATTCATACAACACTAATGAACGTGGTCTACACAAGGCCGAATTAACAGTAGATTTTTGTGGCAATAAAACCAATATATAGGTACCTGGTTTTCTTATTTAGAATCTTAGATTTTTTCTAAGTATGCAATAATGCATTAACTTTATCACTCAAACAGCCCCGTGATTCAGAACCTCGCGATAACGAATACCGAATCGATTCGACTGGATATCGGTCTCGTGTCGTAGGTTCCTTTTCGACCTATTCCGCCCCAAGAATTCGATACGGTTTTGGCTATATTATTGGTAACGATTACATGTTGCATTAACGGATTTGTTGTTGACGAAATTTGTTTTGTGTGCAATATTTTAAATCGTACGATATCAAACTGAATCGATCGACAACAACTCGTGAAGTTCTACATCGGTATTTTTAAAATAAATGTATTTGCAGGTATTGTAAAAATAAATAGCCTATTTAGTAATTTCTTGTAGATATTTTTATTAACTTAAAAATACCGACTTTTGTATACAAATGTACAGGTACTCGTAAATGCAAGCTTTCCCATCAGAGAATATTTCATAGTCTGGGCAGTTTCATACACAACCTAGCATTTTGTTCTCAGCGATATTAAAAAGAGCGTGCGGTCTCGACCGTCCCTTCATACTGCTTGAAGGTAAACTTTGCGACCGCTTTGAAAGACTGGGGCTTAATCTTAAGGAACATTTTAAATTCCGTCCAGGAACTCAGCAGACGTAGTCCAATCCAGGACGAAAGCTAGTTTTTACGAGAGACTTACTAACAACAAAAGTCTGAAGGTTTTTTCTTTTACACTAGTCTTAGAGGTCTAATATCAATTTTTTTAGATCCTGACCCTTTGCTACGATTCCCTGTATGGAACCCTGTATAGACCAATATATATATATATATATATATATTATATATTATTTCCAAAAATATATATGTATTTGTAAACTAAGTATTTATTCAATAATAATAAATATTATTACATATATATATATAATTAAATTGCCAATAAAATCATGGTTGACGCATAATTCTACAATATTTAAAGATTGATAGCAGCAGTTGCGTATATAAGTACATTTTGCATTCATGTAATATAAATTTCCCGCGACAAACATCAGGCACCTATGTTATGTCGTAATAATAATGTGGTAACACAATTGATGTGCAATAATGATAATTCAGATATGAATCGAATAAAAACATCGTTGTTCATTACATTCCATGTCAACGCCTACTTGTAAACGCCATAAAGTCACGCGCGTTTAATGCTATTAAGGTTTCTGTTGAGGCAGGTCTTTTAGTTGCCGGTGAAGTGACGCGAAACGACCCAAAATTAAAATAGCACAACCTTATTACCTTAGCAATTCGACGTACTTCAGTTGTTTTAGTGCAGTACAAACCCACTATTGCTCGAACTCATATTGCAACAGTGTTAAATCATAAAACGTTCGTAAATATTGCACACACGTCTCCAAGCTATTTTACAAAGTTCTCTCGTAAAATTTGCCGTATGGGAACTTAATTTTAACTGGTATGTGATTTATGAACAATTAAAAGTGATGGAAGAACACTTGAGTTAAGGATATTGGCGTTTCTATGAACTGAATCATTCATACATTCACACGGTTCGCGTGTTTGAGTGAGCTTTTAACCCCGTCCAACTCTTTTGTAAGGATCGTAAAATTATTTGAACGTTTTAGAAGTTTCTTGATAAATTTGCATTGCTTAGTCCATAATTGCGTGCTCTGAAAATGCTGAGGATTTATGTAGTCTATAAGAAATGTTTTCCTATAACTAATAGAAACCGATACTAAATATTTATGTGTAATATGAACCGTAAGTACTGGCCAGGTATGAATCCTTGACCCTTGACATTTGATTTACACGTGCTCCAGAACTAGCAACAAAATGTAGTGTAGCAGCTGAATATAAAACATTTATACATCCCGTACAGAATTTTTCCACTGTGGTAGAGATATGAGGGAGCAGCCACGCATGAGGGATAAGCCATAAAGTTTGTGAGAGTCAGGAAAAATTCCCGAAACTAGCGCCAGCGTGTGGAGCAAAATTCATAACGTGCTTAGCAGCTCGCCTCACCTGTCTCGTTAAACTTCGGAATTTTTAAATTAAATTCTCCGATACCCGCCGACTCGACAAAGTTGCGAATTCTTAAAATTCGGTATCGTAATTAATCTTTCGGTTTAATAAACAGACAAAGGCGGACAAAGAAAGTAGAGTGGTTTATTCCTTATTAATGTTGAAGATGAGGCTAAATCTTGTAATTAATGCAGGTGCTCACGCTCAGCAAACTTACCGAGAGAATCTTCGGCAATTATCGGAAACCCACTTTCTGTTAGGCGAGAAATTATTATGCTGTATTAATTCCGTTAAAAGCTTTTTAGGGGGTTTTAACGACCTTCAAGAGTGTAATTGTTCAAGTGAATATCGGCTTATAACTTTGGGGGCGCTTGCTGCGGCCACTGCTAAAGGCATTTCGGTGTCGCCGTGGGCAAATTAGATTTTTTATTCGTTGTTCGGCGATAAAATTTAAATTGTAACTCTGTTTTTGAAATGGAAATGGTGAAGTTCTGAAGCAGGTAGAAGTTTTTATGGGTCAGATGATTTTCCTGTTCTTTGTAGGTTTTATAAAGTTTTCAACAGACTCCATGAAGAGTAGTGAAAATTGTGCGACGTGAATAACTAACAGTCAGCCGAAAGCGCGTCGCCCCGTTCTCATGGTGAAAGTTTTGACAATCAGTTCGAGCTGCGACTGTGTGTGCTTTACGGCAGCGGCAGTTACAGCCGTCTGCAGCTACGTCAGCAAGGTACGACACTAAACGCACTTCTACAGTATGTTATTGATTTTCACCGCCCGGTGGGCGTGGCCAAATCTGTGCGAAAGGGATCACGCGATTGCCTCCTCATTAAATCAGAAGAGGAGCCTCAATTTTGCTCCGTACAGTTTCTAATTAAGGACGTACCCATTAAACCAACTATTTAAAAATAGGCGAGCCTCTTGTGAAAAACATTTTCGCAAGAATTATGGATGTCAAAGTTGCAACGTCATAAGATAGAGTTTACCGCTCGGAATCTTTAATAATGTACGTCAGAGTTGCGTTGGTGTAATTTTATACTTTTATAATGGGCCTATTAAAACGGAGATCTCCAAACTTAAAAACTTTGAAATACCTATGAGTACCTAGGTGCTTACACTTAAATAAACAGCGCTCAATTTCACACACCTATATATTCTGACTTTTAACTCTAACTAGAATTCTCTGTAAGTATCTATGGAGTAAGAAACTGGTTCCTCATTGTTACCACAACCCTCGGGCATAGAGCAAGACACTTTTGTCCACTTTTTTCAGTGCACAAATATATGTTCTGGCTCGGGAATCGAAGAATACACATTTTTATCAATGTATTCAATTTACCAAAGAAAAAACACGTTGTTCTGTAATTATGTGCGAGTTATAGTTGAATTATAGTTATAGTTGAGTTATAGTTGACAGCTTCTGTGGTGTAGTGGTTGGGCAGGTTGGCTCAAATCTCATACATCACTGAGTTTGCGGGTTCGATTCCCGCGACGGGACAAATGTTTGTGCACAGAAAAAAAGCGCAAGCATTTGTTTCGTGTCTGGGTGTTGTAGGACCATGGTCCTCATAGTTCCTGGTTTCCTAGATACAGGGAATCCTAGTTAGGGGCCAGGGTCTATGTATGTGATCGTTGGGCGTTATTTATTATTTATTTATTGTTATTATTAATTATTTTCTACCTCATTTTCGGCACAGAATAGATATTCGGTGCTCTCTACATTTTAGCAATCTGTCTTCATTCATCACCTCGCTTTTACCTATATTTGAACGTATCTTCCTTTTAATTCTTGCTAACGTTTTAAAAATCTAATTTACAGATACCAACATCAATGTCTTATCTGGAGACGTCCTAAAGAAGATAAGGAGTTTCTCACTTAATTAATTAAAAAGCTGGCAATTTTTAACTCCTACGAATTGTGATCAATGCTATTGACCGACTTCGACAGTTTTATGTGCACTTCAAACTAACACACTTACACAAACAAACTCGTATTAGTATGGTTTTTTTCATAGAGATGTAGAGCTATTCTGCTTGTTATTTGTGACATGACTCACCACTGCTACTACGAGTCAAGAGCAGAATATAGGAAGCACGGTTGCAATTGGGTGGTAAAAAGTATGAACGGTTTTTACAATAAATGTTGCATTACTTTAACGGCAAATTAGTATGTACATATTTTTGGTAAAACAAGCTAATGTGCCGTGAGTTAGAGAGGCTAGTAAACGCTATCGAGTGATTTCATAGTCTTTGGTTTATTCTGCAACCAGCTTTTAGTAGTTCAAAGCCAACGAAATTTCCCACAAAATAACAATATTTATTACATTTACCGAATCAAAATGCTACATTATGCAGATTCGAACGGATTCTAAAATATTGTTATTCGCGACACGAGCGACGCCACGTCACGCCTCCGTCCCCGAAACCCTGACCCCATGAACTCGAGAAATGTCAATGTAGACGGGGAGCCACGGAACGATCTAATTACCGAAGGAATTAAACTTTCCAGTTAAATATTTTGAAACTAATATTGTGAAGCTTAATTTAAGTTGAGTAATAAGTAACATCATAAAGTAAATAGGTATTTAATAAAACGGTTAGGACTCACGTAGTTTGTCGAATTACTCGACCTAGGTTTCGAGCATATCCGATGCTCTTCATCAGGGGCGAGTTTACGCTGCAAGATCGCGGCGACCACTGGCGGTGTCATAAAGTAATGTATTTTTAATACAGCGAAGAACTGTGAAGATTGTATCACGAAATACTTTGTTAAAGTAATGTTTCATGTCACTAATTATAATTAGGGTTTGATTTACTTTAAAGTTTGTTTGATTTGCATTCGTTGAAGTCACGAGCAGACATGACAAATGCAATGATGTACATTTCCTGAAATCAAATATCTAAAGTTAATTAGTACATGAACGTGCACGTTATTCTCATCAAAGTTCCTTTTCTTTCTAATTTATTTATGATTTTGTCGCTGAAAGATCACACATCGTCTCCTAAAGAAAACAGAGGTACAGAAAACAGGTACTATCTTGGCAAGCGTGCTACATCGTCAACCGCATCGTCGCTTACCATCAGGTGAGATTGTGATCAAACGTAAGCCAATAACGTATAAAAAAAAAACAGAGTATTGTCGTATGCTCATCTTGTTGCTGAGGATCGTAACCTCTTTCCACTATTCTTTCTTTCAATATAATGCGACCTTCTTAGCATCGAAGACGAAATTATCGAATGTGGTGTGAATGTAGACCAGCGAGATACGTTTTTTTTTTTAATTTAACTGATTGACGAGACGAGCTGGTCGTTTGCCTGATGGTAAGCAATACGCCAGCCCATAACAATAACAGCACCACCCAGAACTTTGTTTTGCAAAATCCTGCGCGGCACTGCACTGCGCTCGTCACCCTAAGACAATTAGCTGCTATTAGCTGGCTACAATGCCCTTCAAACCGGAACACAGTAATGCTTGCGCACTACTGCGACTACTACTACTGCTTGCTTACGTCCTCGAAAGTTCGCATCACAAGAATTCAAAATTGTATAAAACTCAGTTACTCGCAGTCTACGGTTACAAGACAATTCCTCAGGATTCCGGCGTTCCTCAATCTTCACCCCTTATCGTTAAGCTTTATTTATATCCGGCATCGAATGTGTGCCGTGCCTCAAATTATATCACCCCAGTCTTCAGGAATTTCCAGTTTAAGGAGGTGGAAAGGTCTAATTGAAAAATATAATTTACAGTTTATTACCTTGAGCAGAACGACTTGGTTATAATTCTTCCTGAATTGCACTGAAGCCAGGTGTAATAAAACGAAAGATTTTAATGAATTTGAAATTACGCTCTGTCAATCGAGATAAACATAATTTTCAAACAAACAATAACTAGAAGTTATTGTTCTTGACTTTTAGCGACTCTATTCAGTGCCGTCAGTAGGTACCAATTTTTTTGCTATACCTAGTACATGTATGATAAAACTGTAAGTGAGCCGTGGCTGTATATTGTTGATATTTTTGGATTTTAAACCCAATGTTTTTTTAAGTTTTTGTCTTTGTTTGCCTATAAAGTCGAAAATTACTTAACGGATTTTGATGAGGAGTTTGGTAGTTCAACATTAATAATAATGACGCCAAAAGATCACATATATAGATCCTCGTCTCTAACTAGGATTCGCTGTATCTAGAGAACAAGTAACTACGAGAACCATGATCACACAACACCAAAAAAATACACCGAACACATACTTCCACTTTTTTCTGTAAACAAGAATTTTGCCTTGTAGCAGGAATCGAAACCGCAACCTAACTAATGTATGAGTTATGAACTGATGTGCCCAACCACTACACCACAGAAGCTGTCACTATTTTACAACGTGATGCCACAATGGTGACAATGAACACACGGGAAGAGCGACTGGTCAGAAATCATAAAAAATTGTTTAAAATTAAATTTTAAAAACGAAAATATATTTGAGCCGTCCGTAGTACGCGTCATTATATACTGGAGAGGTCTTGCTAGAATGGTTGTGGGAAAAAGACGACAATGGGCTTTTTATTTGATCACAAGGACAAAGTCACGGAAAAAGCTAGTTCGTATAAATTATGAAAGAAATTGGCTTGTGAATTTTATTGCTCTAATACATCACAATGTCATTCCGTTGTTTTACAAAATGTTCACCAACACATTTTTGAAAGTTTTGCATGACTATTTCTGCTGTTTCAAATATTTCAATGTGAACAGGCGTAGTTGACACACAATTATCACACATTATGCGTCTCCGACGATGTCAGGATAGTCGGTCCGATTTTTTAAAGACAAAATAGGTCACAAAATAAGTGTCAAAACACACCGATTTTGTGACCGACTTTATTTAGGAAGTGTGCGTTGCCGGTGTCTCTCTGAACTTCGACAGTTCTTTATTTCGACAAGACACTTACTTCGAAAAAATATAGTTCGACAAGTTATTGGCGAAGCGCGAAAGTAAATTTAATGTTAGTGTTGTCGAAGTATTTTCTAATACTTTGAACATTAGTTCAAAAGTAATTATTATTTCATTAGTTTAGCTTGTCGAATTATGTTCAGTCGAAACAATAACTTGTCGAACTATATTTTTTCGAAGTAAGTGTTGTGTCGAAATAAAGATCTATCGAAATTCAGAAGGAAGTTGCAATTTGAAACTCCGTTTGTTTCATTTTCAACGACATAAAAATCAGTTACTGATTGTCTGACGTGGGCGGGCAGCCTATATCGGACACAGGGCTTACCAACACTCTCACAAATGCTTGTGTGTATGTATTTAATCGGCATCGGTGCGTTTCACATCAGTCATATTAATAGCAGAGCTGTACCGTTGTATGGAATTAGCTGACATTTCATTGCATTGCATCGCCCCGCATGCCCTAAATGCTCCGCTGTCCTGCGTGTACCGCTAAAATAGGGCTGTCAAACGTCCCGGTGCACCATAAGCCGATTGGTGAGTCATTTGTCCCGGTTTGACAATGAATCTATACATCAGCAGAAATCTAAAGTATAGTGTTATGGTTTAAGTAGTTAGTAATTGTACGTCTCTTGTTGATACAATTTGAACGGTTTGCAATTGAATATATAATGGAATATAAAAAAAATTATAACTTATGGCGGATCCACAGTCATGGGCACGAGGTCAGTGAACACCAAGTGTACCAAATTTCTGTAAACGGATAAGTTTCTGTTAGCTTATGTTCGCGAACGGTTCACGAGCAGTTCACGTGCATGCTCTTGCTGCTATACAGTGCAGTTGTATGTTCGCGAACGTATCTATACTACGTTTTTACTCACTCAAGTACTCACGAACATGTGCACGACGGACGTGACTATCACAACATGTACGCAAACCGCTCGTGAACAAGTCCACACTATATGTTCTTATGATGCACGTAAACCGCACGGTTCGTGCCCGTGCGCAGGTATGGAACGTCTTAAAATTATTAGGAGTCCTCATAATTTTTAAGACACTTTGAAAGGCCATATATTTGTTAGAAGTGGCATTTTAGATATTAAGCCATTTACCTTTTCTAATCTTCCCGGTGAGCGTCACAACACTAAAATCAGACCGACACGACAGCGACATTAGCTGCAAAAATCACTAAATCAACGAGCATTTAAATACTAACAGGAGACACATTTATACGATAATCTTTATGTGAGATTTATGCGCTAGAACAGCGGTATCGCACAGTTGGGATTGCGCTGTGTAATTTTGTTAAACTCTGTCTCAACCTCAAACAGACTTGTGAGAATAGACGTAATGTTTGAAATGTTAGTTTCTATGCAAACTACACGTGTATTGTATTACTCCTATATCATAACATCAAAGATTGTAGTCAAACCCTTATGCCGGCGTTCTTTATTTCATCTTTTTTAAACCATAGTCGTAACAATGCAATATTTTGCTTAACGAGTGATCGATAATTCTGTTATCGAATTCAATAATTAAACTACGAGGAAAATAAATTAGAAAACTTTCTCCAAAATAGAAAGGTGAAATTCTAAATCATAATTAAAACTACCGAGAAATCGAACTTCCGAAGTAAAAACTGCGAAGAATAAGAGGTGGCCATTGATTACCGAACCTTTACAATTTTCAATTACGGTTCATTCGAACAATGGCAATTTGAAACTTGAAAAAGTAAAAAGGCGGCCTAACTCAGCACAATCAAGTCTCTCAAGTGCAGAAACATAAATGAGACCATTAATTATCCGAGGCCGGTTATTCTTCGTCCTCCCCTCTCAACCTCCTTTTATATTTTTCTCTTTCCCGTTAATTTGTCGAAAGTTAATTGAAGGGATATTTCAGAACGTAAATAGCTGGAGTTGAAACAATCCTGCTGTGAGTTTTGGAGCAGCATAACAAGATGATCTCAAATTATGCCTCACCCCCATCTCTGTTCGCGACGTCGAGTTCCGAGTCTGAGAAAGAAATTTTTAATTTCTTTTCGCCAGTTTTTCCTTACTTATCGTATTAGAATGATCTTGGATTGTGATAACGCTGATAGCTGGATTAAAGGATTTGCTGAAATAACAATGATTAGATGACAACTTCTTTCATGGATGCCTGTTAACTGTTTCATGAAAAGAAACTTTTGTTTGAATAAGGAAATCAGCATGAAATCAGGCCTATTCATATAATTGTATATTTTATATTATAAGTATATTATTGACTATTCAATGAGAGCACGCGCGACTGCGTAGTGAGACGAGCAAGTCGTTAGTAGTCGTCAGGCCTGATGGTAAGCGCCACCACATACGCCTGCCCATACGATTGCAGTGCCACCCAAAACATTTAAAAGCATTAAAACTCTACGTATCACTGCATTGCGCTTATCACCCCGATCAGATATTATGTCAAATCGTATTAAAATCATTTTCCAATCGCATTGAGTAATCCCAACAGGCCATTAAAAAACGAGAAGCTTTACTTTTCAGTACCACTTTTTGCCAGAACCTTTCGCCTTTGGTTACCTCAGGCACAGAGTAAATGATAGTACCCTCAGGCTAGGTACACGCGTGGCAACCAACGATTAATTAATCCCTAGAAGCTTTACTCGCACATTTTTCACAGCTAAAAGGGTCGCGTCGCCTAGTCAAGCGAATAACTGAGGATCGACGGCCCGGCCGACTCGCTGCATTGTTTGGTAAACAATGGCCGACCTCTGCGGAGTCATTAACCCACCTCAGATGTCAGCGCTGAGCGAGAATTCTTCGCGTCAGGTTTTAAGTTTGAATATGCAGGTTTGCTCACCTATTGACACTAAGGATGTAGTACAAGGGTCTGCATGTACGTAGGTCGGGTTTATCCCAATTTGGTGCAACCAGTTTGCCACACAAACAAAACGTTAACATCCCAGTTTGTCACAGTTCTAAATATTTTGAATAACTTTGTCCCAATTTGGTACACGTTGCTCTGACATTACAAGATGACATTCTTAGTTCTTGTTTCAATTTGTCCGTTGATCCGGATCCTAGTCCCATTTTTGTCGTTTGCAGATTTAGGTACTAGCTAATACACGTGAATCCGTCCACGTAGAATTAGGTTTGTTGTACCTCTATAGGAATATCCGGGAATGAAATGTATGATAAATGTTTCGAATATGACCTAAAATTATACCTATCAAAATCCATTCAGTCGTTATGGAGTTAAGTAGTAAAACACACACACACCCTCACCCTCACACACACACACTTTCACATATTGTAATATTAGTAGGACATAGTAGGGCAACTATAGTAGGATATAATGTTTGGCCGCTAAATGGCCTGTTGTTGTTTCTTCCTTCCTTCCTAAGTCGGGCACTCTTGTCAGAGTGGTCGTGGTATAAAAGATGGTGTATGCGTTGATTCTTCAGCGTCGTGGTTTTCTTTAGCGAGGGTTACTGCTATCGCAATGCTTCTCCATTTCTGGCGGTTGGTAGCATTGCGAGTACACTGGACTATGATGTTTGAGACATTTCATTAGTCGAAACTTTGTTTTTTTGGTTATTCTCCTGTCCTTCCAAATTTTTTCCAGCCTCTCTACTGCGGATTTAGTGATGGCATAGCGTCGTCTGATTTCGTCTTCACATCCTCCTGTGTTGGAGATAGTAGAACCGAGGTAGATGTAGCTTTGTACTACTTCACAGTTTGCCACACTTTGTAAATCTATTCTATTGTGTTCAGCCCGAACTACTATCATCATTTTCGTCTTGTCTCAGTGGATAGCAAGTCCAAATTGAAGACGGTTGTTTCCAGATGAGCCAAAAGATCTTTCGTATTTTCTTTATTCTGTGTAAAAAGAGTAGTATCGTCAACATATCGCAGATTACTTATCCACCAACCACCAACTGAAACACCCTTGTTCCATCCCTCCAGGACAATCCGCATTATGTGCTCCGTATAACAGTTGAATAATAGCGGCGACAGGCTACACCCTTGACGAACACCGGACTCGGTTTTAAACTTATCAGATAGGACATCATCCATACGAACTGTTACTGATCCGTCCTCAAAAAGTCGCCTAGCAAGTAATGTGAGGTGATCTGGGACACCCATTGCCGAAAGGACCTTCCAGTGTCTATCCCAAATGACCGTGTCAAATGCTTTGCAAAAATCTCCAAAGCAAATGAACAGAGACGTGTTGAGTTATCTAGCTTTTTCTATTATTTTTCGCAATATGAGGACCTGTTCGCGCGTACCCCTTCCTTTTACAAATCCAGCTTGTTCAGGCGCAATCTGTCGTGAAAGACATGCCTGAAGCCTAGTGTTGATGCATCACCTTGCCAGCATGTGATATGAGAGTCTGTAGTTGTTGCATTTCTTCGTTGACCCTTTCTTGTGCAGAGGTATAAATACGGATATTAAGCTACCTACTTAAAAAGTTTGAATTTCTGATACTTGGTAAAGTTCTAACTTTAATTTTAATTTGCGTATTCTAATAAGCAATTTTTTATAAAAAAAAACATGCGTTCTTATTGAGTCACCAGAGGCCAAAGAATGAAAACTGGGACGATTTGGACGCTTTCCGGAGTGACTGGCCTGAGATCACAATGGCGAGAGATTCATGGAAGGAGATGGAGGAGACCTTTGTTCAGTAGTTGAATCCAATAGATTAAAAAAATATGTGTCACCAGCGCCAACACCAATGAAAAACACGAGAAATGCTTTTTTCATATTTGAAAGTAAGTGTGTAACTCCCTAGAGACAAGTAGTTTCAAATTGCAAACGACACTCTTGAGAGTAGAAAGGTTGACATGGTCGAATGGTTCTAAGAAAGTAAATTTCTAGTCATAATTATTAATAGATACCTACTAAAGTTTCATTAGAAACCATATTACTTTCAACTACATGAATATACTCTTTCTAGTATTCTATTATATTTAGGTACTAGGTAGGTTTATCGTATACGAGAGGCGGTCTGGGTTGGTATCACCGCTTTGTCAGTTTTTATGCCCTCAAGCAGTAGTGCACTAGAATTATTACACTTCTTATTACTGTGGCCACTGCGTATTATAACTTTGAGCAAGACTCCGTTAACCATATTAGTTAAATTTCAAAAATATACTAACAAAAACATAGTAATAGAGTCAACACTTCACAGCTTTTTGCTCCTGTCTGCACATTTAATTGCAAATTAAACCTGAGATTGCACAAAACCATAGCTTTAAACAAGACTCCGGAAGTAATATAAATCAATTATTTTAAATACCTACTCTCTCACGAGTGAACGCCTGAGTCCCAGCAGTGAGAACATAAGGGGCTGATGATGATGAATTATTTTAAAATAATTTCACTTATAACGATAATACTTTCTGCTAGACTCACACTTCCACTGTAACACTTCACAGTTTTCTGCTCCTGACTGCATATTTAATTGCAAATCAAACCTGACGAATGCACAGACTTCCCCGTTCCCGATGCTGTGACACGTGACTTTGCAGTCACGTGAAACGTAAACCATTAGGTTTGTGGTTTATAACGTGTGCCACAGTGACTAAGATTGTGCCATCCTCGCTCAGTAGTACGTCAGAGTACGGCAGTACGTCGAAAACTTTATCGCCAGATCGCGCGGCTGATATAGGCGTCAAATTTTATTATTGTATGAATAGATACGTACATAACTATTAATTTTTTCGTTAAAAAAATGCATTTTCTGGATGAATAATGAATCTTTGAGCCTTTTTAATTTTGGAACTATGATACAAACACACAAACCACAGACTAAAATGAAAATTGATCTTAATCTAGTCACAGTCATTTCAATCAGTCGTCAATAAAATTCAAATTAAATTTCATGATTTTTTTGATTTTTTTAAATTAATAATGTTTTTATTCATTTAGAAATGTTGGTACAAAAAAACTTAATATTAGAGCACTCGGTAACTTATTGTAAGGTTTATAAATAGGGTAGGAATAATAATTAAGCTATTGAAGGTCCACTAGTTCCCGCATTAGGATTCCCTGTGTCGGGACACTAGTCTAAATAAATGTGAGCTAAAACAAGGCAGTTAGGTTCAGATATATCTTTCAACTTAGGAATAGCTATTTAAGTTTTTTGACTGTCCTGGTCCCTAAAACTACTAGTAAGTGCGTATAATACGAGTATCGTATCTACATGACTACCTTGTTCTATGCGTTGAAATTCAAACTCAAATAATTAATTTTTAAAAAAAATCTAAAACTGACTTCAATGTATCTTCGAAGTCCAAGATCAAATTTCGATGAAATTTATATGGGATCACTTCGTAGCTATAATGAACCCAACGCAAAAAGAATTTTGCAAACCGGTTCTCAAATGACGGGGTTATGAAGTACATTTAAAAAAAAATTCAATGGAGAACCTTCTCCTTTTTGAAGTCGGTTAAAATATTCTAACATTCATTGCATCTAGACGCTCCATATATGCAAAATCTCAGCACCTTACATTCTGTTCCCAAATAAACTGAACAGTTGCGTTCGTAAGTATTCTTGTATCGATACACATTCGTGTTTAAGTGCCATAATGACACGATATATTTAGATGTTTAGATTCAGTGTTCCGTGACGAGCAGCCCTTGGCTATAACTTGTCTATTTCATACGAACTTTTTAACAAAAGTGTTATTTTTGATGTGAGTACATTAACTAAAGTGTTTGTTTACTACGGCAAATCGATTTAAAATAGTATAGTGTTAAATAAAATAAGACTTTCAAATGGGGACATCTAGTAATGACTGAGATTTATTTAACTTAATTTTATTATTATGTTTTGTCTTTAAAATATTATTATTAGAGAGGTATTTACTATTCAAAGCTCTACTATAAAGGTTCGTTTGAAAGCTTCATAATATTAGTTTCACATTATTTCTCGTCATCGTATGTATGATGTATTAGTTCAAAATATTCTAGGAATTAATTTTCATAACAATATATCCTATCTAACTATTGCTTTGATGATCCATTTCGTACATTTGCGATAGCATCAATCTGTAATGGATTCGGCGAAATATTATGTTTCTACAGCGGTTTACTAATATTATTCGAATGCAGCTGACAGCTGATCAATGATATACAATTAAAAAAAACACTTTTAATAGAGTTCTAGTGACCTAAAAGTAGAGTAAACAAATTATCTTTCTATTGTTAGCCAATATTATTGGTCTATCACATCACATCACACTAATCCTAATAATATTTTTAACGTGAAAGTTTTTAAGAATGTATGGATGTATGTTTGTTACTCTTTCACGTAAGACTACCGAACCGATTTTGATGAAATTTGGTATGTAGGTACTTTAGGACTTGGAATAGCACATAGGCTACTTTTAACCCCGGGAAACCGCGGGTGGAACCGCGGGGCGCAGCTAGTATTACAAATGCAAAAGTTTGTATTTTAGTGTGTTAGTGTGTTTGTTCTCCCTTCACGCCGCAACGGCTAAACGGAATTGAGTGAAATTTGGAATGGAGATATCTTACTCCGTGGGGCGCAGTTAGTATGAGAAAAATGTTTCATAAGCCTAGCGCAAGAGATACCTACTAGAAATCGAATGCAGTTAGTTGAAACATCGAATGCTTAAACACTCGGTAGTGCAGCATCTAAGATATTATGATAGAAGTGCTACGTAGTGAGCGCAATCCAGTGCCACGCAGTGCTTTTTATGGTTTAAAAAGTTCTGGGTGGCACTGCAATTGTAATGAGCAGGCGTGGCGCTTACCATCAGGCGAACAACTTGCTCGTCTCATCACTCACCACAATAAGAAAAGATTGTCTTAGTCATTGACTAGACATGTGCCCGAATGATGGTAGTTTTACCGACGCGGCGCTGGCGGCGTAACTACAAAATTACCATCCGCCGGCGTCCGTCAGCGTCGGCGCGTAATCGGCTTAACCCGGGTGTCTCATGCCAAAAAGTACATTAAAATAACATTATTAACTAAGAGCTATTATAGCTTATGGCTGAGTAAATTCAAATAAAAATCAAATTATTTGTTTTAAAAAATAATGAAAAGCTTATTGACTCATGCATGACCGACGGAGAATCGTAAATTTGTAAAGAAGAACACCATCCGAAGAATACCTTCGTTGTGGCTGTTAACAGATGAATTTTACTATAGGGTGTAGGCATGTTCTATTTAGCTTTATAGTATGCGCTACGCCTGCCCATGAACCACCGCCGTTCAGAACAAAGTCATCAATCAGGTCAAGGACAATCCTCATCAGCAGCTTTCAGGTCATTCATGTGATGGTAATGGTGAACAATAAAATACTCGTTCTGTAGATTAGAGTCTGATATTTTAAAACCATCTTAATTCTAAAGAGTAGACTAGACCAACAATGTCCGCGGGAGCTGGTGCGAACAATAAGTAAATCGGTGTCACGTCACCCGGTGTCCGCCGGATGACGTAACGTGGATGGCCACATCCACTCTATAACAATTATAATACCCTGACCTACCACATTGACATTGCGTCATATTTGTTTACGTCTTCATTTAATTTACTGCACGTTTAATTAATACCTACATGTCCCCGGAGCTAAAACCAGCTACAGACAAAACAGCTATCTGCTGCGAGCGAGCCGGTGTTTCAATGCCTTGGCTACCATACACGATTTGGATGTTTTTAACACGTCTGTTGGAAATTTAAAACGTCTACTTACCGATGATTTTTTGAATCAAAGTGTTGATTGAAAAAGCCATCGGTAAGTAGACCACAGATTGTAAAATAGTTATTTTGTATTGTTCTGTTTATCTTTAGTTGCATGCTTTTTGTTTTGTTTTCCGTCCATGTTGTAAATAATCTGTCGCCTATATGTGGAAACTTGTAAATGTCCTTTCGTACAATATTTAAGTATCCTAGTTATTAGACCTAGATGTAAGTTTTCCTAAAATTGTAAAATAAAATAAAAAAAATAAAAAATAAATATACCTTGTAACTAAATTACATTGTAGCTACATGACAGCCTTCTGAGTTGAATAGGCTTTCAGATATTGCGATCCATGTTCCCACATTTTGCATTAAATCCTCATATACCCTACGCTATTCTAGTTAGAGGTCAGAACTATAAATGGGATCGTTAGGCGTTGTTATTGTGATTTGTTGCATTGGTATCATCACTATGTCACGCGGTCGGCCCCATCCGCAATATTAGCGATACCTGACCTACCACAATATCGTGTACAATTTAATCACGGCCAGACATAAATAGACGAGTATAGTTATGTAATCTACTTCTTTTTTCCAATTTCTTAGAAGCTGACAAATTATGCTAAGATGTCGGTCATACTCATTTCATTCCGATACGTGATCTACTGTTGTAACCATACCTCTGTTTAATGATGTCACGCGTACGGCCCTGTCAATCATATTTTAAAATACTCATGCCAATATTAATACCTATACAACATTTTGTGGGGCGGCTGATAACTTTAAAATACAATAATACGGGTGCTCGTCAGTATACCAAAGCCTTACAAAGCAATACCTAGCTTAACAATGAGGAGATTGATGTCACGTCGGGTGTGCGCCGGATGACGTCACTCGTACTGCCCCATGAATTAACCTACTCAAATACTTATTCCATAAACAATGCACAATTAATTGTTTGATATTGAATGCATTAGCACATGCTAGGCGAAAATTTTAAGATTTCAAATAATTAGGAAGAAAAATCCTTGCTCGTGCAATATCATTTTTTGATCAATGTGAACATTGACGACAGATGACGTAGAATCGTCTCCGTAAGACTATATAAGAAGAATAAAAGAATAAACTTGATTGTTCGAGCAGTTGAGGGACGAGCAATATAGTTTTTCTTCTTCCTAATTATTTAAAATCTTAATGCACAATTATATTAAACTATTCAATTTATGAGCTAAACATTGCAATTCCTCAAGTTTCTCTAGTCAGTACCGATGTCCTGCGCAGCGGACAATGAGGAGATTGGTGTCACGCCACGTGTCACGCGGACTGCCACATCCGCCGACGCCGATACCTGACCCGCTCTGACATGAAACGGAATACGGATGCATGGTTTTAATTATTTTCGTACATTTACTCTTAATTGAAAATGGTATGATGATGCCAATCCTGCCGATATAATGTGACGTGTGGTCACCGGCTCATAAGATAAAATTCATATTTAAAACTATATTCGCACTTTTTAAATTTAATGAAAATGAATTTCAGTGGTCATCAGACTATACTTTTGTTTAACAGTAGGAACGCCATAGATCTGGAGAGAACTAAAGTAACGACAGCTCATAGAATTAGTCAGCTGAAGTGGAAGTGGGCCGGCCATATTAGCCTCAGAACTGATAAAATCACTGGGGTAGGGTTCTTGAGTGGAGACCATGGATTGGAAAGCGTACTAAAAGTCGCTCTCGGGCTACGTGGAGCGAAAATCTTCGCAGGGTGGCTAGTAGCAGATGGAAGAGAGTAGCCGGGGATGGTGCTCAGTGGCATGCAGTTGAAGAGGCCTATGTCCAGCTGTGGACTGCGAAAGGACGATGATGATTGGACCAGCTGGCCCATTTGAGAGTCACGGTCACATTATTTACGAAATAAAAAAAAACCACAGGAAAGCAAACCAATAAAGAAACCGCGCGGTAAAAAACCAACAAAAACATAAACAATACATTTTACTTTCGTAGACATAATTCTCAGTTCCCCAACAAAAGTGAATTCACGGAAACCACAAAGAAATAAAAAGAATTTTTATTAGTACTTTTGTCTGCGTGGTGGCGATATCGTTAATCCCCAACTCTTACATCCACACTGTACTTTTACGCTCCTTTAAATTACGACTTTATTTTTACAACTTTTTAAAGCTGTACCACCTTTATAGTAGAGCTTAGTGTTACTATTAACAGCGCACAACATTGATAATAAAGACTCAACTAATAGTTACGTCTCCGGTAGTCTCTTATGTAGAGTCTGCCAAGAAATCTCATAATTTCATATAAGCCCTAAAGCTGAAGTTATTGAGGTAGAGACGCGTGTTTTACGGTCGAACTTCAATATGTAGTTTGTGGCTTACATTCTTTGCAGAAATGCATTGAATTGTGGAATTGCGTGGTTTGTAGAGAACGTGAACATGTGCGATAGCTATTGACGTTTGTATTCTTTGCCAATAAAATCTGACACACTGAACTAAATATGTTTCTTTATAAACTCGACGGCAATGTTTTTACCTTGATATAACCGAAGCGAGTCACTTTCTTTGCGCAAATAATGCGAATGTTTGTTTGTTTGTCTGTTTCTTACTCAATCACGTCGTGGTGAATTTGGATGAAACTTAGCATAATTATACATAAGTTTTCAACACAACACACTTTTGTTTCCAATAAAACTTATAGTTAAAGAATCCGTAATAGATAAAAAAAGTAATCTAAATACCACGTTTTTATTGATATAGAATGCATTGTCATCGAGTTGTGAGATACCCAAAAAGTTTCAGCCGGATAAATAATCAGGAAGTGCTAGAAATTTAAGTTGCAAGATTCCATTTGGAACGACAGACAGACAGACAAACAAACAAAAAAGTGACAATAAAAACGTGGTAATAAAAACTGCCATGATCACTAACGACAGAATTAAGTTTAGAAACGGGATATTTACCAAGTTTTTTGACGCTTGCAACACCATCGAAATATGGGGTTGCATGGTAAATATCCTGTTTTTAAACTTCATTAAAACTTATATTTTCTTAGACAATAGGCCTAGTCGTGTTTCGGGATGATGTTCGGTAAACCATCGGGAAGACGGGTCTGAGCAGCCGCTTAACTGCCGTCTCTCTCTAGATCTATGTGCTTCATCTTAGGCCACATCATCGCTACACATCAGGCGAGATAGTGGCCGAACATGGATCTATTAAGAGTAAAAAAAAAACAAACAAACCTAATTCCACGCGGACAAAGTCGCGGGTATCGACTAGTTTGTTTATATTTATGGGTTAAAGTCTCAAGGTTAAGGAATATAACTCCGTCTGCCTTGATGTAATCAAACTAAGCATATGAATGTTACGACTGACTCTGGTTGTAAAAGGAAACTTAAGTTTAGCAGGCTGTGTTACGTTCAACAGAAGTCCTTAACCTCCCACCAGGAAACAAAATGTGTGAATTACTCCTGAATGTTTATGATACCTCTGAAATTTCTTATAAAACACCTAAATTGTTAACATTTTCTTAAACATTTGCCTAAAAAAAGCTGATATTACCCAGCTAATCTTGACTTTAACAATCATTCTTAGTAACATGTAACATCTACCTACATAATAGTATATCCGAACAAAAAGATCGTTTCGCAGAACCTTCGAATAAGGTCGTTCATTACATGGACAATGTACGCGGCAGTGCAATGCATACGACGACGTTGCGTCATATTATGTGCACTGTTGGTTGCTGTTTGTTATGGCACAAACCGCTTTGTTATACGCAAAAATAAACTAGTATTTAGTTTATTTTTGCGTATAACAAAGCGGTTTACTACTTCTGTGAGATTTTAAATTAGGAAGGGATCGAACTAGCGTCTTCGGAATACCGTACCGACGCCTCAACGAAATTTCTTCTTTCCTTCTTATATCGACTTACGGGGACGTTTCTACGTCATCTGTCGTCAATGTTCATTGAGTACAACTATGGTACTTGACGTACTTGTACTGTGCTATGTTTTGAAATTGGTTGAAGATATAAAATTTTAAATTGGATGAAGTAAATCATGGATTTTTGTTCGAGAGCGAGTGCGACTCAGTAGACTTTCGATCCGACGCACCCGAGCTCGAATCCCGCTGGCCCCGCACCATTGACTTTCTAAAGTTATGTGCGGATTTAACGCTTGCTCTAAAAACGGTGAAGAAAAACATCGTGAGGAAACCAGCGAGTCCAGGAATTAATCACAAAAATTCAAAAACATGTGACTCCACCATCATGTACTGGACCATCGTGGCGGATTATGGACCATACTTCTATCTATGAGAGTAGACCCGCAGTGGGAACGTTATGGGCGATTAATGATGGGGTTTAGTTCATCAATAAGCGAGTGTCGCCGAGAGGTAACTCGTTCGCGTTAGGATCTGTCGCACCCGACATGGAATCCCGACTCGGACCTGCTATAAGCCGACATTGATTAGTGAAAAACTCATTGCCCAAGGTGCATATAAAGACAGACATAATAGCGCAGTAAGCAGCAAATTAAGTCAATTTAAAGGCTGCAAAGCCTAGTTTCAGCTTAGTTTAATTAGATATAACTTGGCAAGTACCAAAATTATCTCCAAAACACAGTCTCAACATTATACTCCAGATATCATGAAGGATACCATACAACTCTCGTATGACTTGTATGTAGCGTACGAGGACAGGCTTTGTGCAACTTGGCAGCGCCGCAGCTCCGGACAATTTGGGCTCCGGCCACCTAACCAGTTATTGGATTGTCATAATTTAACATGCCGTGTACCTATTGGCTTTACTGCCACTACTGGATAAGCTTGATAGTTCACACGCCAAATGTACATAGTAGTTGTGCTGGTTTTTGAAGGAACCTTTGAAAGCTGCAGTTTTTGACACCAACTGTGTCCCTAAAATGATTAATATATCCTTTGTTGAGTAGATATACTCTGGGGGAAAGTATGAAGTGACAAGTTGGCAACGACACAGACAACTACAATTCAGCTTTAAACAAAAAAACAGAGGTACGAGATCATGTGAAGAACACCCAGGTACGCATAAATAACTTTAAGTATTTATAATGCGTGTGTGTACGGCTTGTGTTTGACATTTCCTGAATAAACTGAACAAAACAACTTGAACGCACTGTTACAGCACTTTAAATCATAAAGTATTCAGAATCAGTGAAAATATTTCTTACAACACATTTCAACGATCAACAGCTATCAGAAAGGGCCAGTTACAACAATGCTATACAGCATTACTTTATTGAAAGTGCTGTTAACACAGCACTTTAAGTCATGAAGTATTCAGAATCAGTGCAAATATTTCTTAGACCACAGCTCAACAATCGATAGCTATTAGAAAGGGACAGTTACAACAATGGTATACAGCATTGCTGTATTGAAAGTGCTGTTACAGCACTTTAATCATGAAGTATTCAGAATTAGTGCCAATATTTCTTACACCACAGCTCAACAATCGATAGCTATTAGAAAGGGACAGTTACAACAATGGTATACAGCATTGCTGTATTGGAAGTGCTGTTACAGCACTTTAATCATGAAGTATTCAGAATCAGTGCCAATATTTCTTACACCACAGCTCAACAATCAATAGCTATTAGAAAGGGACAGTAACAACAATGCTATACAGCATTGCTGTATTGAAAGTGCTGTTACAGCACTTTAATCATGAAGTATTCAGAATCAGTGCCAATATTTCTTACACCACAGCTCAACAATTAATCCTATTAGAAAGGGACAGTTACAATAATGCTATACAGCATTGCTGTATTGAAAGTGCTGTTACAGCACTTTAATCATGAAGTATTCAGAATCAGTGCCAATATTTCTTACACCAGATCTCAGCGATCCATAGCTATTAGAAAAGGGACAGTCACAGGCACCGCCATTCTCTATTATCGCCAGTAGCCGTGGGAAATGCTGGTACCTGCATTATAATACGACTAGATAGCTACAATACTGACCGGCGGCGTATAAAAAGATGTGACAATACACTCTGCATGGAAAACCACTAAGCTGATGTTGAATTCCGTTCACACGCTGCAACGTTCTCATGCCAAATGCGACGAACAAACGCGTTTAGTGTACGCTGTCATCAAACTGGCCCGTAATTTAGTGTATTTAGTGTTTTATTTGGCTGGATATTGTACGGCGTACGGTAATTTTAGGCTGTAATGTATAATTATTAAATGGTCTGGTTAGGGCGTGTGGTGCGTTAGTGAAAGTATGTCTAAACAGATGGTTTCAATGTAAAATGAATTGGAAGCAGGGAAATAGTATAATTTGTCATTAATTTAGATCTGGCGATTCATGTATGATCACGGTTTCCTATATGAGGCGGAAAGATAGGTCTCGTATGCGGGAGGCTATCCGCTTTGCTATTATTCTGTCGCTAAGCAGTAGTGCGCACGCATCTCAGTATAACTAGCGCAACGCAGTGCTACGAAGGATTTTGTATAACAATGTTCTGGGTGGTGCTGCTACTGTTATAGACAGGCATATTGCTTTCAATAAGGTGAAAACTTGCTCGTCTCGTTCATTCAATTACATAAAAAAATACCAACAAACAGTCTGAAGAAACTGTCCTTGGAACTTTTGAGTCCGTCAGTTTCTTTGGTAGATGCGAAACGACTGCATGCGCTAAAATTATTCTTTCAGACATTGATAAAGCTTCAAAAAGAGTAAAACATCAATAGATTCTATAGCTTCATAAAAATGTATTAGAGCCGCTCCTGATTTCACGAAAGGCTACGCTTCGTCTCGATTTTATTCAGACTGAAATATAGGGGATCCCATCCTAATAGCAAAGAGATTCAGAAGGCAATACTTCGTATGGAGCCTCATCATTTGTTTCCATTTAAAGTCGTGACATGCAAACGAGACTTCAACGAGTTTAACCCGGCGAAAAGGTCAACACCGAACAAATACATGTACGCACAATACTCTAGTAGTCATTTGCAACACAAAACGACTGCCGCCGTTAACAAGAAGGTAGAACCACGTTTATTGGTTTGTTTTCTTGACTGTTTTCTCACACGTTTTTTGGAGTGGTAGGCTCTGGCCGTGGTTGTAATACCACCCACCGAACAAAGCCATGCCGTCAAGCGACCTAGTCGTGTTTCGGGATGATGTTCGGTGAACCATCGGGGAGACGGGTCTGAGCAGCCGCTCAACTGCCGTCTCTCTGTAGATCTATGTACTCCATCTTAGGCCACATCATCGCTTCACATCAGGCGAGATAGTGGCCAAACATTGATCTAATAAGTGTAAAAAAGTAGGTATAATTTTTAATAATGTGAGCTAAAATATCGACAATCGCAACAATGGTAAGTTTCATCCTACTTTCTAGTAGTTCCTGGTTCCCTAGAAATATCCTAGTTAGGTCAGGAACTATGTTTGTGATCGTTGGACGTATTTAATATTATTTACTATTAGCATTTTATTAATCTATAACAAAGAAATAAATTAGTTAAGATTTAGATATTTATTTACTTAAATATTATAATGTCAATGTTTGTGAGGATTGACAACTCTGTTACTCAATCAAGCAAAAACAACAGAGCGAATTTAAATTAAATTTTGTAAGAAGATACCTGAAGATACATAAAAAAGCTTTTTATCCCTGAAATAAGATTTTTGTTGAAAAATATTACTTTCAATACAAGCTCTTAACAAATTTGTAATTGGAACCGTAAGCAGGTGAAAATGAGCCAAAACACGCAGTTACGATTATCCGTAAAGGAGTTCCATTGCTCACCTTCCGTCTTCATCATTAGATCAGCTGGCTATCACCAGCATATTGCATTGTCATTGGACTTCGACTAGTATGCAAAATTTCATCTCCTTAGGAAGAGAGGAAGTGTTTCTGATTCAACTTGCAAGCATTGACTCAAAAATTTGCAGTTGAATAAAAGCTTGTAATAAAAAAGGTCCGCGCATAACGCAGTTATCAATAAAAAATAGCTCATCAATCAATAAAAAATATTGGTATCGTTTTTACAAATGCACATTTTATAGAAGACTAGCTGCGCTCCGCGGTTTCACCCGCAGTGTCCCGTGACAAAAAGTAGCCTATGCGTTAATGAAGGGTAAAAAGCATACTATACTGTAGTAATTATATTGAAGACAAAGATGCTTAGAACATTCCATTTCTGCAAAGTAGCCAACTGGTACATAAGAAACATTGTAGAAAACCAAAAAATTGTAACAAAATCTCTAAAAAAATGCCCCTCAGTTTCATGCCGTATCTTCTGAGTAGTGGTTCTTTTTCCGATACGGTAGTAGAGTCATTGTAATAATTGACGTTCATAAGTGCATCTGTGTTGCCAAAACTGATTAAAGAGATTTTGATTTTGAGGGTATAGGGTATAGTATAAGCTATGTTTCATGACAACTACAACCTGGGAGTCTTCAAATCGAGAGTGAACAGATATCTTCTAGGCGAGCGCATCTTAGACACATCATCGCTTACCATCTGATGAGATAGTGGTCAAAGGCAAGCATATAACCAGTAAAAAAACTAAATAATAAAATTATCCTGCAATCAAATTGAACTCAAACTCAATACAGTAAGCACAATACTATTTAAGGTATAGCGTAAAACGTAGTGCATAGGAAGAATATAAAGGGATTTAGAGTGTAGCTTTCCCAATATAACTAGATATATATATATAAGAAGAAAAAAAATCTCCGTTCAAAATTTCATCAAAATCTGTTCAACCATTGCGGCGTGAAAAGGGAACAAACGCACTAACACTAACATGTTAGTGTGATAATGTGATGTAGGTCAAGGTAATTTCTATAATATGCACACGTGTAGCATAAATTTAGCCTTCTTTGGAGTCATTTCAACATGAGCACATGTCGCTCTTTCAGTGACAGCCGAAAATCTCTTATCTAAACTACAAGAGCGTTTGTCGTGTTTGTTTACCGCAGACATGTCAACAAGATGCAAGGTGTGAAAGCGTTTAGCGTATTCATAGGTTGCAGTTAAGTAATCTCTCACGGCCGTGAGTCCGAGACTAACCATGTGCGAATGGGCACAATTAACGTACAGATAATGTTTCTACATGGACTTGTATGCGCACATAAAGAAATAAAGCATATGTACTTAGCAAAAAACGAATATGGCTCAGTGGGAGGTGTTAGTTTTGATCTGAGTTATGATCTAACACTTGCTCTAAAAACGGTGAAGGTAAACATCGTGAAGAAACCGGTATGTCCAAGAATTCATTACAATAATTCAAGGATATTTGGCATCCACCAACCCGCATTGGCAGCGTGGCGGATTATGGCCCATACTCTCTCTATGAGAGAAGGCCCGTGTCCCAGCAGTGGGAACATAATGGGCTGATGATGATGACTTAACGAAAATCATGATTTCTCTCTCTATCTTGGTCAAGGCGAAAAGTTTACACTTCCAAAAAGTTTTAATATCGTGATGTCTCTACATAATTATGCAGGGGCATTTTCAGTTGTGGCCTGGTCTAAATAATATATAAGTCGTTAAAGAAAGTCTACTCATTCTATTAGTATACTTAACTCCGATATGTAAATAAATATATGCCTTATACTCTGATATTAAATGTAATTAAAAAATAGTTTTCTATTTTTGAAACATTTAATGCCTGACTTACTGACTAAATAATAAATTTGACACTTGTTTCCATTGTGTTTAAACACAAACGGAAAGACATTTCGGGACGAAATTCTATAATAAAATATTTGTTATTCCATAATTTAAAACAAGACCATAATGATTGTTTATACTACTAGGGTTGTTGATAAAATATATTAAAATAAGACGAGAAAACCTGTCGCTCATTAATTTTAATTTATGAAGCACATTTATTTTAATTTACATTAACGAATTGAAATTGGAAACGTTGCACCTACGTTGTATGTAATACCAAGGCACAGAGCACAGTAAGCCAGTGCACCATTAAGAGCTCGATGCTCTCGCCATTAATTTAATAGGGTTTTCTTTCCCGCGACGGCTATTAAACGACACCGGCAGGCCTGCTACTAATTCGACCCTGGGGATCTTTGGAATTACTTATGCAACTTAGAACAGTGTGGATTTATACACGAAAGATGTTTGGAATCTCAACTTTGTACTTTTATGTATGACTCGATGCTGTTATTAGCGACATAGGCCAAATTAAACGACACCGGTAGGTCAGCTACTAATTCTAAGATAGCCTCCGTGGTGAAGTGGTCGGGCAGGTTGGCTCAAATTTCATACAACACCGAGGTTGCGGATTCGATTCAACAAATGTTGGATCATAGTACTCATAGTTCCTGTTTATCTAGATTTAGGGAATCCATATTAGGGGCCAGGATCTATGTATTTGATATTTGGGCGTTATCATTATTATAATTCCACCGCGGACTATTTAATTTTTTTAACAGCTTTACTATGGATACAAGTATAGCTTAAAAACAGGTGGTGAAAAATATGCTCAGCTGAAAATATGTAGCTAGTTTTTATAATCTCAGCTACAATAATAGTAGGTACATACATATAGGTAGGTAGTAGCACAAGCGTGAAATATATTTTTGTCCAAGATTTCTTTTAGTCTGCTACACCATATTACTACGCTGCATTTATCATCTAGACCCGATGTCTGATCCTAAATACCGCAATCTCATACTGCTACCCTAATTTCAGAAAACAATCACTTTTCAGCGAGCGTTTGTCCATCGAACACCTGTTTCTGACTTACAACGCTCAAAATTAAAACAGAAACAAAATGAAAGCACTAACTTTAGCAAAAATGATAAGCCATTTTACTCTGTTGTATTTTAAACACTGGCAAACAAAAGTGTCGCTCTTAGATGAAATTCCAAGTTTGTGCTAAAGTGTTTATGCAAATGAAATAAGTTGTCGCCTGGCTCTTGATTGCAAAGGAAACTTGAAATAGTTTTGTTTTAAGGCCGAAACGCAATTGCGTTGTTGTTGCTCGTTGCTCGACTCCGCTCAGTGTTGGACAGGTGCATAATAACGAAACGTTTACAAGAAAGTTTGCGTTGGTGTAAATGTGGCACTGACACGTTTTATTTACTTATGCATCTCCTTTCATTAAAGCATCTTACTTCTTAGACTCGATGTAAGCTGTATATATTTTCGAGTATATTTCGCTTTGCCAGTTATTCTGCCGGCAAGCAGTAGGGCGCAAGCATTACTGTTTTGTTTTGAAGGGCATTGTAGGCAGCGAAATTTGTAGCTATACATTATCTTAAGCGCTCGCTTATGAATTGGTAAATTACGGTTGTTTTTATGTTTAAATACAATGTTGACCTAAATAAAATCATTACCGCAGCTTTCCCAAGTCAAATTTTAAAATTATCATTATTAAAAACTACATATCCATATTTTTATTTACAATATTTGTCTCTAAAATATCTGGAAAATATAATTTTGTTTAACATTATGGCGTGAAACGGCGCCAAGCCCGCCCAGTGCGGCTGGTGTGGACGTGCGCTATAATTTTATTTTCCACATAACATATTTAATGTTTCACAAACATAACGTATTTATTATTTATTTTGTTCGTTTATTTAAATACGACCGTTCAGGCCAATGAAAAACGTAGCTAGTACCTTCACTTCCTCGTACATGAATATAAAGTGCGAAATAAATATGAAACTTTTCTTGGCTCTGTTATTGTGCAAACTTGTGGAAAAGTTTTCCATTTATTATTTAAATGAAACTTTTTAACAAAACGCCTTACTTTGTCAACAGTGCCGCAAAAGTATTGATTGAACACGGCGCGTTTTCAGCGATGTCATTGGTTAAGATAAGACTCGACGTCACCTCAGCCAATGATATTACTAGGAACAAAAGACAATTGACAGCCTCTGTGGTGTAGTGGTTGGGCAGGTTGGCTCATACTTCAAACCCCAGTTAAACCACTGAGGTTGCAGGTACAATTCCCGCGACGAGTCAAATGTTTGTGCACAAAAAAAATCAAAAAGCACAAGCATTTGTTTATGTCTGGTTGTTGTGGGATCATGGTCCCTGGTTCCCTTAATACAGCGGGAACCCTAAATACGAGCCTGGCTTTATATCTGATCGTTGGGATCGTTGGGCGTATTTATATTTATTTGTTTTTTTAATTAGATCCAAGTTTCGCCGTTTTTCGTATAGTTTTTTTGTGGCACTATATAGGTATATAGGTAGGTAGTAGATTCTATTACAAGGCAGCAAAATAATATTTTTACGGTGAGGGCGCTATTTTGAATCCAGAGAATAGTAAAGGAGTCTTATTAAATAAAAAATAGAGTAGAGTCTCGCAGCGCAGTGAAGGATTCAATATAGTCGCGTGAGGATACGGCCGAATGATAGATTCTACTTTTCATCTCTACTGTGAGAAAATGAAATAAAGAAACGTAGTTTGCACGCATATACACATGTAGATAAATTGATACACATGTAGATAAATTAATCACTACGTTGTCCAACTAACCATGTCACTAACATTTTGTATATTTTCGTTCGATCTCTTTGGTTGCGGAATTCTAAAGAACAATATTCATGTCCCTCATTCAAATCTTATTACTGCCCTTATGAAAGTCTTTTGGAGAAAAAACTTACTTTGCTCGCATTTATTGAACCAATCATCGTTTTTCGAATAGACTTACCTCAATAATTCAATTTACCCATTCTGATATTGTTTTGAAAGTCCAAGGTGGGTATAGGTACTCATTTGTCCAAGAAAACTCCCGAATGAATCAGCATTCTAATCCATTTATGCAAAGCCAGTGTAAATCCATCGAATAGAAAACACATAAAAAGTATTCTCTCCGTTCTTCTGATTTGTAATGAAATTAAAACTTGGGCTGGAGGCGCAGTGTAACAGTATGGGCTATGCATACAAGCATACATTTCTTAATGTTCCCTACGCACACATATCATACGTAAACGTATCGATATTTTCTGTCAAAACAATATTGTTAGTGGGTGAATGAGCATGTTTAGTGCTTAGAAATGAATACAACAATAATAATTATTAGTGATTCTATACATTATTATTAGAATCTGTATTATAATATTTTGTAAAGAATGACAACGTCGGAACTCGAAAGGATTGAGATATATTGACAGCTACAATCGTATGACTTTTTGAAGACATCTCAATTAACCAAAATCTGATCTGAATAATTTAAATCAAATCATACTCAGTCATAGCTCAGTTATACTCGTAGCTACAACGTTATATAAATTAAAATATCAGAACAATGAGAGATCTATCAAATAAATGCTACGCTGATGATAGGTGAACGACCTGCAACGGAATCCTTTAACACCGATCTCGATTGCTTTCAATTTCAAATTTGGAAGGCTTTAGCATCCTTCAACTGCGATATCGAACATTTTAGTGATCATGATTGGGATAGGGACTTTAAGTTAAAAAGTTAGACAATTCCACAGACAAACAACGATCTTTGAAAGCGATCGGGATTGGTGTTCGAGTTAGACGATTGCTGCTCGTCTCAATACTTAGCTAGTTAGGTACATAAAATTAAAAATATTAATGTATATATATGTATACCTGGCAGATATAGACAAGATGTAGGTACAAATCAAAAGAGGACACAAGGACTTCACGACCAAAATTATTAGGGCACCATCCAACACAAACACTACACATCACTTCCTCAGTAATAGCACAGAATACTAAAGGAACAGAAGCATCACTCCGCAAAGAAATTTAAACAAATAGCGACTCTTGCTATGACGCAATAAAATTCAATTCAGCTAGCGTAGCGCTGCATACCTACCAGTCATATTAACCTACAGACAGTGGCGTAGCTAGGTAACTAAAGGCCCTGGGGCAAAAAATAAACAAGGGCCCTAACTAAACTATTTACAATCGTTCGTTCTACTCCAGTTCGTACTCCAGATTCGTCATCAGAAACTTGCGGGGAACTCACCGCAAATTTCGAACAAAAATGTTCGAGACTTGTTTGGAATACCCCTGTATTTTTTCAAACATAATCATAATCATTTTATTTCAAATAATAATACAAATGCATTACTTTATTCTAAGTTTGGGTACATTAACACATAAACAAATTAGTGTGCAATATATCGCACCTTCCGTGCTACAAAGTCACAACAGCTCAGTTTTGAATTTTACAGGAGAGGACTTTGAAGATTTTTTTCGCATTTATTGCCTTATTACTGGATGTCTAATTGTAGTAGGTTTAAAATCTTTATAAAATTGATGCTTTATTGTGTTTTCTATAGTTTCATGTCAAAAGTTTAATTCAAATTACTAAAATTATTCCAGCAAAACGCAAAACAAAAAAGTGTCCTGAATTGTGACTTTGTTGCACCAGGAATTATTTAGTTTAAATTGTTGTAAACAAGTTGCCATTATTAAAGTCGCGTTCCTGGAATCTGGTTTATTTATATTCTGAATTTGGGAGAAACTTTCACTAGTTCAATTTATAGTTTGTAAGTCACGAGTCCGAGTGGCCCCCTGAGCTTGGGGGCACTGCCCCGTCTAGCCCTCCGGTAGCTACGCCACTGCCTACAGCGCGCACGCGACAAAGGCAAAGAAACACTGACACTTACATCATTATCTCAACACTAACTCTTTTCTATCTCACTCTTTCTATTCTTAAGCTATGTCTTTCGAAAAGCGAGAGATGCCTTACTGTTTGTATACAGTACCAATGGGAAAGTTAGAGCCTCCACTTCTTAGGAGGATTAAGGGGTGATCAGATCGACTTCTGCATTATCAATTTACAATATTCTGTCTCCCTTTGTCTTAGAGATGAACATCGATAGTAATACGCATAGTATCCTACAATTCTCGCTTAGTTATATCTACGATATTGACTCTATTTTCGATTTTACATTAAACAAAATCAATTTTTCTATGACATTACAATAGACCAAATGTACTTTGCTTAAATGTAATTTTACTCGTGGTAGCTGTCGTATGGGGGAAGCCGTCTGGGTCGGTACCACCGCTTTGGCACTGGCAGTTATTATGCCGCCAAGCAGTAGTGCGTAAGCATTACTGCATTCCGAAGGGCATTGTAGTTAGCGAAATTACTTGGCTTAAGACTTAATATCTAATATTTTGGGGGTGAACAGCGCAATACATTGCTACGCAGTACTTTTTCCGATACCAAATAATTGTTCTGGGCAGCACTGTCGTGGCGCTTGCCATTAGGCGAACGACTTGCTCGTCTCATTGCTTAGTTGAATAAAAATATAAATAAACTGGTAGTGTCACGTGTTAACGAGATCCAATTCTCAGCTTTCTATTTCAATCATTTATTACCAACCCTAGACACACATCCCATAAAAATTCTGTAGTTAAGCAAAATCCCAAGCGCCTATTAAAATTCCCTGATCTCAAGTTACCCCCACACACTTAAAGGACAATTCCGTTTAATACAGTCTCAACGAGACAAGTCTTGTTGGAAACGTGACAACAGAGGGGTTTCCTCTCGACGGCGAGGGGTGGGGGTGAAGTGGGGTACAGGAAAGACCTTTTGAATTATAGCCGCGGTCTGCCCTCGCCACTTATCTCTGCATAATGACATTGGATCGGGTTACATTGTTCAGATATTAACGTCTGGAATTTCAGAAAATGTTGATAATTGACACTAAGATATATATATATATATATATAAGATATATATTCTATTCGCCCACGATCACATAGATATTCACATCCTGGGCCTTAACTAGGAATCCTGTATCTAGAGAACCAGGAACTACGAGGACTATAGTCCCACAACACCCAGACATGAAACAAATAGTTGCGCTTTTATTAACCGACTTCAAAAAGGAGGAGGTTTACAATTCGACGGTATGTTTTTTTTTTTTTTTTGTGTTTGTTACGCGATTACTCCGCCAATTATGCATTGATTTCGATGATTCTTTTTTTGATTGGTAGGTAATACTTCAAAGGTGGTCCCATATAAATTTTATCGAAATTCATTCAGTAGTTTTTGAAAAAAATAGCAAAAACAAAAAAATATAAGTTTAATCTTCAAGTCGGTTCTTGTTTTTTTCGTAACCAACTTTCTAAAGGTGGAGGTTTGTATTTGACTGCTTCACCTGCTTCACCCACGCTTGACTTCCAGCAGGGAACTCCTCAACGGTGAATAGTACAGACACAACATTTCGTAAATGGATTTAACCATAATAGCCTGTTCTAAATTCCATCATGACATGGCAGATACACCCAGGATTGACTTCCGGCGAGGGAACTCCTCAACAGAGAATAGGACAGACATGAAATTTTTTTGCACATGCATTTAATTGTGATAGCCCGTTCTAAACTTCGTCATGTTGTGGCTTCTAGATCATAAAAGCTTGTCTTTAAAATCTTTTTGAATTAATTTAATTAAAACTTGTTTTTCACTAAAAAGGTTAAAATAAATTATTTTTCAAAAAAAACTATACCGACTTCAAAACCACAAATGGCACTCAAAAGTAAAAAATAAATTAATATAATTATCATAAGCGCTACCCACTCATATATTTGAAGTCGGTGCCAGCCAAGTCTAAAAGGTAGTAGATAGATACTACCTACAAGTAGTACTTACTATATACATAGTATTTATCTGCTACCTATTAGACTTGGCTGGCACCGACTTCAAATATATGAGTGGGTAGCGCTTATGATAATTATATTAATTTATTTTTTACTTTTGAGTGCCATTTGTGGTTTTGAAGTCGGTTTAGTTTTTTTTGAAAAATAATTTATTTTACTGTGCATATTTGTCCCGTCACGGGGATCGAACCCGCAACCCCGTTGGAGTATGAAATTTCAGCCAACCTATCCAACCACTACACCACAGAGGCTGTCCGTTTATATATTTTTGTTTATTATTTTTAAGTGAGAAGAGCGCGAAGTAAGGTCATCCGGAATGCGATTTGTGCGGGTGCTGGGACAAGGGCCTTTTTTTATGGTACTAAATGATGCGACGAGTAAGTCGTTCGCCTGATGGTAAGCGCCACGCCTGCCTATAACAATTGCAATGCCTCCTAGAACTTTTAATTGCATAAAAGCAGTACGTAGCACTGGATTGCGCTCATTACCCCGAGACATCAGATATTAAGTCTCATATGCCCAGTAATTTCACTGGCTACAATGCCCTTCAAACCAGAACATAGTAATGCTTGCGCACTACTGCTTGGCGGCAGAATGACTGGCAAAGCTGTGGTACCTACCCAAACAGCCTTCTCAGAGAAAGCAAGATTTTGCATAGCAATGTTCTAGGTCTATTATATGCATCTATTATGGACAGGAGTGTTACATACCACTAAGTGAACGAACTGCTCGTCTCGTCACTCAATAACATAAAAAATACACATCACAAATACACTCCGTCTCCGAGGAAAGTGATAATAAGTGTGAATATAAACTTATTTACTTTGAGTGTCTCCATTTAAACTTTCTATTTCTTTTAACAGAGTTAACATAATTAAGAAGTGTTGATGCTCATCTCTCAAAAGTAATTCTACAGGATGAGTCAATGTTACTAGAAAATTACTTCTTAAACGCCTTTATAACATAAAAAAGAATAAACATTCGTGGTTAATAAAGTATTTTGAACTAATCTCTCGACTTGTGTAAGGGCCGCCAAGCAATAGAAAAACATAAGTGTTATATATAAAATAACTAGCTGCGCCCTGCGGTTTCACTCGCTGCTTCCAGGGATAAAAAGGTAGCCTGTGTTAATCCAGGGTATAAGCTATCTCCATACTAAATGTCATGCCAATCCGTTTAGCTGTTGCAACGTGAAAGAGTAACAAACATCTATACATCCATATATACAAACTTCGCGTTTAATATTAGTAAGGATAAGGGTATTCTGTACCTTAATACCTACATATGTATACATACCTCTTGAAAATATTAATAGACCCAATTTCATTACTTTATTTCAATCAACATACACATATAACTATATACTTAGATATACTCATACAGGTAGGTCATAGGTACTATTTGTAAAATCATTTAATTATTGAAATATATTTTATACCTACTACTACCTACTGAGCGAGTGTGGCTCAGTGGGAGATCGTGCGGCATTCGATCCAACGCACCAGAGTTCGAATCCCGCTGGCCGCACCACTGACTTTCTTAATTTATGTGCGGATTTAACACTAGCTCTAAAAACGGTGAAGGAAAACATCGTGAGGAAACCGGTATGTCCAAAAATTTATCACAATAATTCAAGGACATGTGACATCCACCAACCCGCACTGGGCCAGCGTGGTGGATTATGGCCCATACTCTCTATGAGAGAAGGCCCGTGTCCCAGCAATGGGAGCGTGATGGGTTAGTAGGTATATGATGATGATGATATACCTACTAATCAAGTAGGTATATACTACTGTAGCTATGTAAACAAATTATGTACTGTTACTTAATGTAGCTTCTACATACTACTACTTCATAAGTAAATGAATCGTTATTTTTATCCAATACACATCACATCACCTTAATAGGTTTTATAATTTATTGGTGACAAAACATCCGTTATTTTCGTTATTTTTATTAGTTGTTTCTAAAAGCAAGTTTAATTATTTGTTTTTAATAAATCCTACAAAATTAAATTTTAATTCATCATTAAAATAAAAAATGCTCTACATATATTTCATATTATTTTTATTGGTAGGAACATAATATATAGCGGTTTTTTATTTAAATATCACAGCGGTCTCCGAAACTATTATTAGCGTGTAGGTAGGTGTTAAAAGTGACAGCTAAACGCTTTTACTAAAAGAAAATATATGTTTGAACTTCATTCCTTCTCGTGACGGGAGAATATTTAGAGGTTGGTCATGTGATAAATAAATATAGCAACACAGAAGCCGGTAGATATTTACACGTGCCGCCACCACTTGTCACTTAGTATTTTTTTATGAACTAAAATATTAATATTAATTTTGAGCTCAAAACAACGCGTCAAGTCAAACTCTATGAAGTAAAATGGCAAAACAGCTTTTAAATTTTCCAATAAAAGACGTTGTGTTTAATTATACAATGCAATGCGAAAACTCTTTAGAATCAAGTTGTAAGTTACAAGACTCAAAAAACTATAACAGTGTACATTTTTGAGAAATTTGTGGATGACCAACTTCGAAATTAAGAGAAATAGAGAAAAAATGGTTAACGTAGCCAATTGATGATTATCAAAAATTTTACTGCTTTAGTACCTACTAGATATTTTTATATAATACTAGCTGACCCGGCAAACGTTGTTTTGCTATATAAATAAAAAAAAAACACTTAGGGGTATGAAAAATAGATAGTAGCCGATTCTCAGACCTACCTAATATGCATATAAAATTTATTAAAAATCAGTAAAGCCGTTTCGGAGGAGTAAGGTAAATAACATTGTGACACGAGATTTTTTATATATATGATGATTTTAGCCGGAAATTATCTCAGTTGATTTAGCAAACATACTCTCCGTATGCACTAAATGGTAGAGCTGTTGGAACTAATCTTGCAATGTACCATTATTTAGCAAAAATCTTAGCGTGGAGGCTCTCTACGTAAAGATTTGGAGAGCGATCTCTCCCAACAACTTTTGAGACACGTTTTTGGTTGTCTATTAAATTAATGAATAAATAATAAGTGAGGTTTTTTATGCGAGCTTTTCACTATATGCAGCGATATAATTGTATCTCCACTCCCTACAATCCAGAAACATGTCATAAAGTAACCCAACATCATAAATACTGCGAAATTGTAATTTTCGAACGAATCACTTAGTTCAAGCAGACGGACTACCTAGATATTATATCAACCAGTATCCTGAGTCAGTATTTTGTCTCCTTACTTACGTAGCGTGAAATTATTCTTCGCACCTTCATTAGGGCTACCAAGTTCGCAAAAATAATTTTATCTTTCTCTCTATGAGTATCCTATATACGTTTCCCTTGAAAGCATTATATAGCTCTAATGGCTGCGGTGGCTACGCAACTCTAGCCGATACCCGCCACTGTGCGCGTAGAATTAAGTTTGTATGAGTTCCATATGGAATTGTAAACATGTGTAGCAAAAAACTAATTTCAATGTATTGCATTCGAATTCACTCGATATTACAAATTATTTTGTCTTTTAAAAGGAACAAGTGCAACATCTGCAGCCAGGTTTTCCTACCAAGTTGGCAGCCCTCACGCCCCCTGTTTCCCGTCCTTGTCCTTATAGCTGAGCTGTCGTCACGCGTGCTGGTTTTTCAACTTCAGTGCTTCCGAACTATGGTAGCAAGAAGACAGAAGCTTAACTTTGAAAACTCACTTTTTCTTAAAATAGAATAGCATTTGACAGTGACGTCATTTGGATTAAGATTGCCTAGATAGATAGAGAGAGATACAGATTCTCCCTAGACTTGAAGACGCCCAGAGAAACAAGGCACGTGACCTGTTTGTCTGGGGCTAGGGGATATCTCTCACGTTCGAAATCTGGCTTGTGGGCGAGATGTCCACTTTTTTAATTGCTATAGGTAGATCTATACGGGATTTTGATCAAGCTTCTCGTTTGGGTATAGAGGTAGGTACATTAGACAATATATTAAAATGGCTTTTATATTTCGTAAAAAAAGGCTATTTTCACTTTCGTATAAAAATAAATTTCTATGTTTGCCATGATTGTGTATGAAGATTTAGTTTATTATATGATTTTTTTTCGCATGATTTTATTGACACGCCACGCTTAGTTTTCAGAGAATTATGAGTTTCTCCAGGGCTTGACCTTTACTACTTTCTATATTTCCACATACCGCATACAGAACTACACAGCAGAATCCAGAAGTCGCGTCCCCCTTCGCAACAGTTTACAAGACGCTCCCAACACAAACGACCGGATTATACCTAACGAGACAAGTGCTCCGAAGTTTACCTTGTTATGCTAACAGCGTTGATTTGTTCCTTGTTTTGTTTACAAAAATCAGAAGGTACGAAATGTCGAGGGCACGGAGAAATTATTTTACAAGGGCACCTACCTACGCATGTTAGTAAGGAAATAATTCTGTCAACCAGCTTTGTCTAGCAAAATCAGTAAAATCCATTGCAGTGCTCTGTGACTTTATTCCGCCCATTATAATTTAAAAAATAAATTTATATTTTTAATCTACCTTTTTAGCGTTATTTCAGCTTGAATGGCACCGTCAAAATTACTTTTAGATGTTTAGTTGGTAAATAATAAGTAAGTCCTAATTATTTTTATGCAACTCAGCAAAGAGACGTACGAGTCGTTGATTGCCTATATCAATTGCAGGGTCAGAACGTATTCGAATAATCTCGATACATCAGAATCATCAGATATAAAATCTGTCTGGTAGTTTTGCTAGTAGTACTAATGCTTGCATACTGCTGCTTGCAGAACAACTGTGCAAAGTGGTTGTACCAACTCAGACCTACTACCTACTACTACGTCTAGGCGATGCAAGTAAATTGAAACTGGAGACATTGCATCGTGTAAAAGGGGCATATAAGCATGTTTATCAACTCGAAAGAGATATCCGTGCTTTTGTGATGTTAATTTGCTTAGAGAGACTATCGAGGCCGACTGTACAAAATACAATGAGCATTTTATTCTTTGAGAAACTGGAATTTGGCGCCATTGCCAACATATGAAACTTTTAATCAGCACTTAGTGGCACCCCGCAATGCGAGGCGTGTGCGTGCGGAAAAATCGGTCGTCGAGTGTCTATTCTCATTTTGTTCCCATTTTTTGTGCTGGGTAAAACAAATTCAATTCTACATTTGTGAAGTAAATGTGTGAAACAAAGTTAAAATGCTGTGACAAATTGGTTTGAACTTTGGTAGAGAATATTTCTTTTTTTGAGTTTCGAATTTCATCAGGTAAGAAAAAGGGTTTAAGTTTTAAAATTTTTAGTTATTTCCAACAGAGAAGATCTTTCTTTTTTCCTTATCGATAATTTTAATTCTTTTGTAATTAAAATAGTATGCTTTGGTACTGAGACTGAACGTTATATTCTTGAAAATTGTCGCTGTCAGGGAACGTTCGGGCAGCCTTTATATTAATTTCGGAGGTTACATCAATGTCTGTGCGACAAACTATGTAGGTATCTACTAAATTAGGTCTGATATTCCTGTAGCTGAGCTGCAATCTTGCCACTTAGCGTGAGGGTAGTTGTGCTTAAAATCAATTTATTATTAATTTAATTACCTACTGATTCTATCCCACAGGCGTGTGGAACTGGCAATTAGGCGACACCACATTACATAATCGTCGAAATCATTAACTTAGTCTAGAACATTGAATTAGTTATTGCAGTACTAATCATCATCATCAGCAACGTCTTAAAAATGTAGAAACAGCTAGACATCGATCGTTCATTATCAATGAACTGCGAGTATATGCAAGTATACTGCGAGTATATGTGAGCGAGTGTGGCTCAGTGGGAGAACGTGCAACTTTCGATCCGACGCACGCGACTTTGAATCTCGATGGCCGCGCACCACTGACTTTCTTAAGTTATGTGCGGATCTAACACTCGATCTAAAAACGGTGAAGGCAAACATCGTGAGGAAACCTGCATGTCTAAGAATTCATCACAAAACTTCAAGGACATGTGACATCCACCAACCCGCATTGGGCCAGCGTGGTGGACTATGGCCCATACTCTTTATATGAAAAAAGACTTGTGTCCCAGCAGTAGGAACGTAATGGGCTGATGATGAGTATATGCTACTTTAGTATCTATACTATATATATATCGCTTTATTTCGTAAGTATCTTGCGTGATGTCAAAAGACGATGTGGCCGAAGATGGAGCATAAGCACGCAGATATCTAGAGGAAGACGGTAGTTGAACAAGTCATCAGACCCGTGTCTTGTGGTTAACTGAACATAATTCTGCAATACGAATAGACACTTGAAGCATATGACGAATTCTCGCATACTAGAAATTAAAGAAGTCAATGAGACAAATACATTTTCTGGAGTGCTGTGAACTAACCCAAATGAAGCACGCTCGTTGGTAAGATGCCTCCACTCTTTTTGGAAACTTTTTGATTTTAGTGAGTGTCGTAATAACAGTGACAGTATGGAAGCACTATACAAACATAAATGTCAAGCACAACTAAATCAAATACCATTTCGCAAACAGAGCTTCAAAAACGCCTACCAACTGATTAGCGGGTAGGGTCTTCGCCAACTGGCACGGTCGACACGCGCGCCCGCCAAGCGCCCGCCTCAGCACGCCTCAATACGCTGATTGTCCAATTAAATCCATTCATACATATGTCCGTCGGCGCTAAAACCACACGCTAAGAGCCTTTCCAGGCTTAATACGCCCATTTGTACAGCTGAACTTTTAAAAGCGTTAAAGTTTACTAGCGTCGTGCTTCTACAGTTAGGAGAATCGAGTCAGTCACCAGACGCTCGATTTCGCTTCGGAGAAATAAGCGCTTATAATAGTGGCTATTGATTTAGCCTACATCTTTAACGCTGTGTGAAGTTATTGCTTGCAAGACTTGGGTGACTTATTGCTTCGAATTTGAACACTTGCAGCAGAGTTTTATGACCTTTTCGCAAACCATAAGTAAGCTTCAACTCCTTTGTACTGATGCATCATCTAAAGACAAACAGCTGCTAAAATTATGTTTTATAGATGTACGGCTCGTAAGGGGGCAGAAATGATGACGACCCGAATATTTTAAGACGATTTACCTATACGCTCTTTGGAATTACATGTGTTCTGCATGTGCATGATGTGAATTTCCCAGAAAATTTTAATGGTGAGACCGGTACACCACAACGTTAATATCACTGAGCTTTGCCGTGAAGATGCATAATAAACCTGTAACCTCATTAAAATATAGCGGTTTCTATTCAACAGGTTTGTACCATTGCAATTTTAGTATTGCGATATATTATGCACATACATCGCTGCTAAAGATCGGCGCAGTTTCGATATCAAATAATTTTAGTTGACCGTCTACGTAGGGTTTTGGGAAACGACCGAAGATCCGCCTGACGGAGGATTGGTAACACGTGACGCAACACCAAACAGTCGAAGACAGATATTAAGGAAGTCATCATCATTAACTGTCTCTGGAACAAGTCCAAGGACCGTTGGGTGCCTCTTCGACATAGTGTGATGATATACTTAAGAGCAGATACGAGCGTAAGATCTGCCACTCATATTCAGTCTTGTAACGCCAATAACTGTGGTACCAATCAATAGCTAAGTGCCTGCAGCCTTACAGTTAAATCTTAAAGGTAGCTTTACAGATAACTCTTAAAAGCAGACATTCACTGACACATTATTCCACAATCTGGACATGTCCACTGAACAATGAACATAGGCTTTCGTTGAATGATAGAGGCAATAACATAACTGAGTATATTAACAGTCTTTCCAAGTAGGTACTTTGACAGGGGAATGATCGAAAAGAAAGGTTAACCGGAAATTATGTGACACTATAGAAATTGAACCCTGGAATAACGAAGTAAAAACAATGTATCATATACAGACACGGATATTCAAGAGAATAAGTTCAGCAAACTACAGATGTAATGGCCCTATTATATACATTTTAGTAAGTGGTCAGTCAGTACCCTTCCAGTTTACAAACTGACAACATTTTGTAGCTGATCGAAGATACGTTCTTAACATTCAAAACAGTACTACCGTATACTTCTTGTCATGTCAGTCATGAATCTCAACCACTTTAACTATGGTTGGCTACTTCAGCCGTTCAGCGGTTGTTTGAGGAACTAAACAACACGGTACTTTTTGATGTTTTGTCTATTGTTAAAACATATTGATCAAAATATTTAAAAATGCATACGAACAAACAAGCTTTTCATTTGTTTTCGTCCAGTCCAACTGAGCAGTCTCATTTACATTATCTTATATCTTATCCTCGTACTAAGTACTACTACAGGTACTAGACTACCTTGTAGAATGTAGATAGATACATAGTATTCTAAAAGCAAAACAAAAACAACACGTCTCCGCAGTTCTGCCGAAAAATGTACTCCTATTGGACTCATTCAAAGTGGGACAGACAAAAAAAGCTCCAGACTTCAGTTGTTTTAGCAGACGCTTTGTTTTACAAATATATTTTCGGATAGAGTTATTTATACGGCGGCTGTCGCGTAAAATAGTTTAAATTATTCAGATATGCCGTTATGACGTGACAAGCCCATTAGCAAAGCGAGGCAGAATGCATTTCAATTAATAGTAAGCGACACGATAAATTTATTGCTATAATAAGCAATAATAGACTGTGTTTGTCGCGGTTGTGCGGAACCTTCATTTCTACGTACCTACGTAAAGTACTGTAGTTAATTAACGATAAAGATTTTTATGTTATTGCTCTTACATGTTTACAGTAGGCCTATTTGAGTAACGAATTTTAGAAATTAAATAGTCTGATGTTAGTAGAAAGGTCATGTTATAAAACTTCATGAAAATTTAAAATCACGCGATTTAACGTTTTCGTCACATAATATAAGTGAAGTCATACAACCTACATGCATGCAAAATGTAGTTTCATTTCACAGCTTCTTTACCTACGCTACCTTTTCTAGACGAAGTACTTGAATGAATACTTTAAGCGATTTATAGTAGGTAGGTACTATTCCGTAAAAAGAGAACTTTTGTTACTCGAGAGTCTGATAAACAAATGGCAAAACTTTTACACAAATAAAGTACTCCGTGTGTATCTTTTGTGACCTTTCGAGGGCTTTAGATGCTGAAACTTGGGCTTTCATTACAAGAAGAATCTGTAAAGTTGGAAGAATAAATTGTACTGAAAATTGTCTTCAACGTGATGACTCGAGAATTCAAAACACATTTTGTTGTAGGATTTGCTGAGACTATTTTAGCTTTGTGGCCGTGTGCCATATTCTATGTATCCTATTGCGAAAACCCGAAAGTTCAAATTGCATGTCAAATTTAGTTCCAACTGTCACCACCTGAGGTCACAAGAGTCTCAATGAACACGGACAAAATTCAAATTAATCGTGCCCATTATTATTCGAGCAGCACTGTAGCTAAATGTCATTTGTGTTCATTCACATTCTTGTCAAGTCGCAATGTATCACCGCGGTCACCACTAGTATGGGTTACCGTTTATGTGGTAATTACATCTGAACACTACCGTACTTCGGAAGACACCAGTTTCGTATTAGTCATCAATCCTGTTTATTGTCTTATGACAACAGACCTTAGGCCAAGTTGGAGGGCTTGGACCGGTCTACCTCCTACACGGGGGTTGGCCACCCGCACACGAGAAGTGACAAGAGTCGCAATTTTTTTTTCACTGACGTTCTGAAGAATTGGCCCTAACCAATCGGCATCACGAGTGCGAATTCCTTACGATAACGCGTATGGCGCGGAATTCAATGGGTTACTCTCTTAGATCCAACCATCTTGCAATATAAAAACAAATGAAGCTCAGCGAGTACTCACACAAAATTGAATTCACAGGCAATATCAGCTCACTACCATAGAGTAAAAGGGCGCGCGAACTCAACATAATGCTTACACGTCCTCAAGGCAGTAAAAGAACCATTTACATTTTTCACCGTGCTAATTTTATTTGACTCGGCCTGAATATATTATGCCCTATTATTACACGCCCGCCCTCTCGCCGTTTAAAGCTAACAATGAAATTTTTTCCTCCTTAAATTGTTAACATTAAATTGTGGAGAAATGCTAAAAATCTGATATCATTCCGTGTTATAGCTCATTATGATAAAATTTAATTTTCTCGCGTTTTAATTTTGGACGTGATTTGGTGCTAATTGATGTTGTTACTCTGTTAACGTAATGGTCTTCTTTATCCTTAGTTGCCTGTTGTTATTTTTTTTTAAATAATCGAAAATTTACAACAAGCTAATGGGATTCCAACGTTTACTGGAGAGTGAAATATTGTCCTACTACTTATTAGTAGGTACTAGCTGTGGTCCTCTGTTGGAACTCATTTCATAATAATATGGTATCACTGCTATCCATAAAGTGATACATTAATAACAATGAAAATCTGGTCAATAATAGGTACTAAAACTACTAATTTCTCATTTCCAACAAATATTGATACAATTAATACAATCTAATATTAATATTATTAATACAATCTGGGTGTGTTCAAATCAAGAGTGAACAAGTACTTACTGGGTAAGCGTGCTACATCTTCGACCACATCGTCGCTTCCCATCGGGTGTGATCGTGGTCAAATGCTGACACAGACAGATGTAAAAAAAAAACAGAAACTTTTCTAAGTAGGCAATTAATCGATGTAATCGATGTTTATCATCGTTTCCGAATCAATCGATTCAATCAGAATCGATTGACGCTGATTGATCGCTTGCCTCGGTCTACTTGCGCCAGTAATCGCAGGTTTAGTACAGTGACACTATGAAATGTACCTATACCTAACTTAAAAGCACGCGGACTCCAATATTGTTTCGTTTGAAATTGTAATTAGGTCCGCAAACGAGTTTGTAGTAAAACCTTTGCCGTTGCGACACTTTTAATGTAGTTTACCTTCCATATCTCTATTTGTGTTATTATTGCGGAGTAAAAACATACAGGCAGGTTCCGCGTTTCGTACGTGTTCCTTCAATAGTATATAGAAATGAAAATTTTCTTCACAAAGTAGCAGGTGGTATCGATACTCAATCAAGTAAATCGATACTCGAACATATAATGGTAATTTGTTTTGATATTAAAAGCCCATCTCTCGAAGTATCATCTTGCTGAATACAACAAACTTCTCAAGAATCATAAGTATTAGGATACGACTTGGCAAGTAAGACGGAAGCATACAATAGTGAGCCAAAACTTTAGCCTAACATTTTCACTAAAAGAGATTATTCTCTGCGAAGTATAACATTAATAATTCATAAAATCTAACTAACGACTTAATTTCATTAAGTATTTTAACTTACGTCTCTTCCATAAAGACATCGGGAGAAACTGACTCAAAGAACTTCTTGTGCAATTTATTGCATAATTCTACCTGAAACAAGATGAAAATGTATTAGTGCAATTCTAAGAGATAAAGCGAATTAGGTAAGGATTTATATTATAGGATTTAAAGCAGTTCCTTAGTTCTAGAACGCGCTGATTTGTGACTCATGAACAAAATTTCCGTCAAGTATGTTGGCAATAAGACATTAGCTGGGCGGGATGAAAGTGTGCTGCAGCACTATTGCATCACCTCAACCACCCCATCTGTTAACAACTGGCAACGCCACGATCGCATATCAGAAGTGTAGTGTGTGTATGTGAAGTGAGGGTTTGTGTGTGTGTGTATAAGCTAACATAATTGACGAAATTTTATATTCAAGTAGCGATTGTTTAAATTGAACGATTTTAATGAGCTTTTACGATTATCAAGTCACATTAGTGGCTCCGCCGACGTCAGACTTTTTGTAGGTCCGATTTTTTCACCGTCATTTGTTACCTATTTTGTGACCGACTTTTTGTAGGACGTGTGCGTTGCAATATGAAACTCGGAATGTTTAGTTTTCGCCGACAAAAAAAGTCGGTGACCGATTGTCTGACGTGGGCGGGCAGCCTTATATGACACTGTATGTTCAATGACGGTGAATGAACAATATTTGTTGTATACCTTTGTATTTTTTTATGTTGGTATTTTGTTGCTTGTAAATCAGCATAATTTGTGGCGTTGGAGATGTCAATAATTAGTCAACAAATATTAATCCAAAATTATTCAGTTACAGAAAAAACACATGGTATAGTTATAACGATTCCCTTGCACATACCATAAATTAGTAATAAAAACTTACCTACTTATAAGTACCATGCAATTTTTGTTAAAAGAGAGTTTCAAGAGTATGAGTAAGAGAATACAATTTAAAAAAAAAGGAAGGGACTAGCAGACGACAAGAAAATGACTGTTTTCCTATAATCAAAGCTACAAGTTGATACATATTCTACATGCTTACAACTTCCTCATAATTAAACTAATTTAATGATATCGCAATCATCTCGAAACATCTGTTACATTCTAAGAGATATTTAAATATTTTAGATGTAATTCGATTCTAATGATCGATGATATTAGTTTTAATAGATATTTCAAAATGATCGCGATGTCAGTAGTTAATTACATAATAGACAATATGAAGAAGTACGAATAAAGAAAGATTTGCACTAGCAAAAGAAATTATAACTCTGAATTTACAGTATAACTATTTCCCTATTATGCAGTCAATCTTAAGACAAAATTAAACTTGTAACTTGTAATTGGCTTAATTATCCTAAACATAATTTAATTATCATATGCATGTATTGTTTTCCTAAAATAAATAAATAAATAAACTTTGTTAATCGCGCAGCATTCAAGCAAACCTTTTAGCCAATACAAGTAAGGCAATGAGAACGTGGACGATTTCATTAAAGTATTGCGCTTTAATATTAAATTAGAGCATAGGGCCTATTATTAGAGCCGGCAATGAAGGCAGACTGGAATCCAGAAACGTAAGAGCTGGAAACTGAACTGTCCCAATAATAGCATGCTTCGATCGGTTCAAGTATAGCCGGCGACCCGGTTAGCCCGTCTACCTGTCCAAATGCAACATTAATGGAGGCACCGTGTCATTTGTTCTTAAATATAAAACCGCCTGGCTACCTGCTGCCTGGCTGGCCCACTCTAGCACTGACAACTCCGGATTTATACCAACCAGCTTGAGCTCCACTTTAGCGTATTCGTTAGTGCGAATAATTGATGATTTTTAAACTAAACTTACACTGCGAAAACGAGGCGAAGTTTATACATTTGAGCGGAATAATTCTAGCATTAATATGGTAGCTTTATACTAATGTGACACGGGAAGCGTGCAGTGCAGGGTCGGCGATAGCGAGTAAAGCCTCCTGCGAGTTATCGCCGCGGCCACGCGCGCTCGCCAAACACTGCGAGCCCGTACACTTCCGAGAAAATATGGAATTTTATTACTATTCCGTTTTCACTCGAACAGTTGCACCTTACACTGGATTGTGCTGAGCACGTCGTGGAGGCAATGTACTGGAAAAAGCAATACTTCGGAGGTTTTATGCCGTCGTTTCGTGCATAAGGAAATTCTATTACAAAAATAGTTAATCCCGTACTTTCCCTCGGCGTTTTAACATAAAACTATACGGTACAGAATCGATACTTAACTCGGCAAATAGTCGTATAGAGTCCACGCGTAATGCGTGTACTTATAGCGCATAAAACTTAATCTTTAGGGTTCTCGCAAGACGCGCAGAATTAATATTCTAGTAACACCAGTGTCGACTTAAATAATTGCCGGGGGGTAAACGACACCATCTATTTATAATTTTACGGCCATGTCCGTACTCCGGACGTCCAGACCTCTACAACCTACATGTTTAATTGCGATGCTCGCACGACACAGGCTGATAGATGTCAACTACTTAAACTTAATGGAAACGAAGCTTAGCGAAATGTAATGATATCTCGCAAGCTTTTAACGAGATAAAATGCGGAATATTTTCCGGCGACGTTAACGTTTCTCTCTATAAAACACTCAAACTATCTTAGTTATAAACTGCGTATAATTTCCTCCGTGAGCTAGAGATTCAAAAAGAGCGCTAAGAAAAATAAACAGCACTTGTATCTCAACGCAGCCATCTCATCTAGAGCACGGCGACGAGCTCACGTTTCTTAAGAAGTTGCTCCCACAATATAAACAACGTCTGCGGTGTTTACCTTAAGTCTCAATCGGCCGCAGACCGACTGCGGGATTTTAACAACTTCACAACACATCCAGTGTTTAGTATATCGGTACGTAAACCGATAAATGAGTCAATTATTACCACTTAGCTAGAAGACGCGACCGCGGAAAGATATAGGGCAGGCGATCGCATTTGTTGGAATTGGGTCGCATCGTTTTATCTCATTCATCACTGCATGAAATTATGAAATAAGGAGCTTTAGCGTCAGCTCGGTTTCTATTGTGCGGTTGCTCTTCTAAAGCGGTCGTTGAAATATTTGCTCTCTATTTTTAGTGACGGTATATTGTTCACTTTTGGAGTGGACCGCAAAAGTCTGCCATGAAATGTGTAAGAATGCGATAACATTTCGTTATGGTTATTACTAGCACTTTTTACGACTGACTGAAGGTATACCCGCACATATATGTAGTGTAGTAATCAGCACCGTGATATGATGTTCGAACTAGTTTTTGCCGATGCCAACATTCATAAAAGTGACCATATCGGTGTTTAACCTGTAAATATATCACGGAAAATAGCAGTGTTTCTCTAAGATATGCCTAGCACTTTCTTTTTATCCTATAACATTACGCTCTCCATATTGTTCAATTCATCGACTAAGAATCAAGCCCAAATTGTTTAATGTTCCTTAAATATCTACTTTACCTATGCGGATCAAGTCTATATTTCCAAAGTGCTGTCCCGTCCTGAGCCATTCTTGCCGCATTGTTGCGTCACTGTACTTATTTCGTGACTATTGACAGTAAAAAGATTCGCCGAGTCTCAAAGGAGACATTTTCATTATTGAAAGTAGATGGCAGCGTAAGTAGTGATTCCGTTCGCGTTATTAAAGTGGAAAGTCGTCAATGTAGTAGAATGGCACTATAGGAAGCCGCAAATTGTTCTGCAACTCAGTATTGCAATGTTATAACTGTTCACTGTCCTATTTTAATGGACAGGTGAAAGGACGGTACAACGTAGAGGAAATGTTTTATATATGAGGATGCTACTTTCAAGGTGGTCAGGTCAAGATCGTGAAGCATAGACGTCATCTGAACCATAGTCAAATGTAACAGACACTAGAGAATCTAGTTTTAAGAGATGCTAAAATTTAACACTATTATCATATTGATGGCAGAATAACTAAGAGAATTAGCAATTAGAAATATAAGTATAATACCTACAGGTTCCTTCGATTTTACCATGTTTAAAATACAGTGAATAGTCGACTACGAATCTAGATGTAGCGTGAACGACTAAATAAATATTTGAAACCTGCACAAACATTTGTTTTGTTTGTCAGTACCTAGATATACATACCTTCGTAATTAATATACCTACATAAAGACTGCCTAAAGACTTCTGCTGGAAATGGTGGTATATTATATAGATGCTGTAACTAAGGAATAATGTTAATTACTTAAGTGTTCTTTGCAATTTTGATTTAAAAAAAGTTGGAGAAATGCTATATAACTGTCTACACAAGAAATCTCGATGTCATAACTAAGCAGACCTCTTTAAAAAATGTTATTGTTATCTAAAATTGTATAAAGCAAACGAGATAAGTCTGAGACGGGGTTACGCGTTTACATGTGTGCTTATCAGATCGTCACAACACAGCATTTGTGTGCGTGAGGAACGAAACTAAGCAGGTCAATGTACTAGGTTGATAAAATATTAGGTATGTTCCTCTGACAGTGATCGATTGTTGAGAAGATTTTAAGTAAAGTAAACAGCTAAATAATGGTGAACTCTGAAATCTGGGAACACCTGATTGTCGCACGCTTGACGGATGGAGAGGTGTCCAAACAATGCGTGAAGCATATCTTAAGAGGTCAGGTTTACAAATTTTCCTTTAGGCCAAAGAAGCAATTGTTAACTTGTTAGTTATTTCATTAATTGTTGAAACATGATATCTACTTAAGTGTATGTTCGTGCCAGAAATATAGCCTATAAAAAACTTACAACCGATTATACATGCGTATCCATTATGAATACTCCAAATGAGCAAGAACATAATTTGATGTAAGCATTTCAAACTGCCTATCAATGTCGAAATACCACTTTAAATTGATGCTAGAATCGATTAGACTTGTCATTTTTGACTAGAAATTTTAAACAAAAAGTCACTTACTGATTATACTAATTTTGACTCTTGAGCCTATCTAGTCCTCCGTGTCACAAGTTTAATGGTTTGTTTACTACTTAAATTTAATTAGACTTGTCAGCATATCGTATCTTTCAGATTTACAAAGTTGCAGTAACTACGTTTAAGGTCATACTAGAAAACGCTTGTCACATAACTGATAACAAGAATGGACACTCTTGAGTTCATGCATTACTAATGTAGTGCCTAATGTAAGCTAGGGCCAAGATACGGAGCTTCTAGTTCTAAGCCAATGATCGTGTAGTGGTCAGATTAACAAAGCCTAGAAATGTTTCGAAGGTTATGACCTAAATAAACAAAGGACGGGGTTACATGTTGATCCTAGGCTTGCAAATAAAAACAAACCGTCTTTTGGCAACATATAAAGACTTACTCACTTCGTACACTCTTGTTTACATACCATATTATAGACGGGCATGAAATTCGTATTCCCTTGTGTAAATTATATTTTTTTGAGAATAGCGGTGATACTGTTTAATCCATAGACTTTACCAATTATCAAAATTTCCTCATAATGCGTAAACAGTGACAAAACAGCAATCAAACTAACGGATTTATAACTTTAGTTAGAAAGCAAGGATTATCAAGATAAAGCACCTACAACTTTTAGACTTCACGATGATGGTAATGATCAGCTAAAATGTGTCGTACGAATTAGTACCCTCGTTTATTTTTACAACATAATCAGCGTCAGTTCGTGTTAATATAAATTAGTCTAATGAACATAAAATATCCGTTTATAAGAATGGCTGGCATTATAATAATGTCCAATGAGAAACCAGCAATCTCCCTCTGCATTCGTCGACTAATATAAATCTTTTTATTTATAAAATGGAGCTGTCTGGTTATCTCAAAGGGAGATTTAGAATACTTTTGGGAAACAACAAAACATGACACATTCTTCCACAATTCTGCCCTACATGTTTAGAGAGCGTAAGGTGAGATATTTCTTTTTCGTATGTAAGTACATATATTTTATTACATTTTAGAGGGTTCATCCAGGAGTGCATGGACATAATAAAAAACGTATATAAACGTGACAGACTTTTACTTCCACTGAGAGTTTGACTTCCACTGACTTTCTTAAGTTAAGTGCGTATTTAACCCTCGCTCTAAAAACAGTAAAAATCGTGAGGAAACCGATATGTCCAAGAATTAATCACAAAAATTCAAGGACATGTAACATCCACCAACCCGCACTGGGCCAGCGTGGAGAATTATGGCCCATACTCTCTCTAACGAGGGAAGGCCTGAGTCCCAGCAGTGGGAACTTATAGGGGTGATGATGATGAAACGTGAAATAAGAAGTCAAAACTCTGAAGTCAAAGTTTGCAAACATGCAATTGAGCGCAGCATTTTAGGTTTCAAGCGAACGGGCACAGATCTGAAACACTGATGCGCTTCCGAACCCAAATCGCAGATTTAGTGATGAAAGTCACTCAACAAAGTTGGATTGGGCTGGTTACTGTATCATGCCGGTATCTTTGGTACGGGCCAAGTTTACCATGGAACCTAAAACGGTACGGCAGACGACAGACTATTGGAAGAAATGGGTGGAGGCTTTTGCCATAATAATAAAAAAAAATACAGGTCTAACGCAAAACAATCACGTAGATAACCCCTTAACATAAATTAAGAATAAAAAGTTCAATCTGCTTTTTCTTACCTATACCTAAACCTACATGTGATCCTATCACTTTATAATTATATATATGCATATATATATATATATATATATATATATATATATATTGTTATATTATATAATTATATTTATTGTGATATTGTATATATTTTTCTATTGTTATACAATTTATTATATTTATTTTGATGTCATTTATTTAGTATACTTTTGCTCAAAACGTAGCTGCACACCCACTATATTTCTTTCACGACCTGGAAGACTGGTAGATAATGCTAAATAGCATTAAGTCATTCCTTGTACCATTTTTGTGCAAAACTATTAAATAAATAAATAAATAAGATTACCTGAACCTAGACAACATTACATACAACTTTACTATGACCATGATCAACTCCGACACAGGTCATTAGGTACTTGTATCTTCTATCTGTTTACATATTTAGATGTATTCTTTCGCTAGTTTAGTACTATTTAAAATTATTTCTCCGAGATAATTTAAGGTCGTAAATCATCCTACAACCATTATAAGAAAGCCTACACTGGCAGTACGGATTTAAGTGGCACATGCTGCCACACGATCAAAGACAGTCAAAAACTACTAAGATCCCAAAATAACTTGTCAGAGTCATATTTTCAACACGTGACGTTATTATTTAATACTTAATGACCAAACACTGACACATGTGTTAATGAAATGAAGAAGCCCACTAAAGTTGATTGATTTGGGACCCTAATTATCTTTTTTCAGTTAAAAAAAAGTTAGCTACCCAAAAATAAATAAGTTAACTGATGAATTAATAATTTAAAGTCACAACATATTGTGACTGTTGAAATGAAACTATGAGATGAGTCCCTAATAATAATTTATCATTATTTTCTTTCGTTTTGAGGCACAGCCAGGTTGACAGGTTAAATGGTGAATGTACGCTTTATATAGAGCATATTCTGCATAATTTTATCTGAGTCTGCATAGCATGACCGATGAAGCTAAACTTCATTTCAAAACGTGCTATTTTGTACGTTATTGGTCTACTTCTTAAAAGGTTACCTGAAAGGCTGCTTTAAGCGACATCATGCTATTATATTTAAGTATAAGTTTATTTCCGATTTAATTTATTGTGATGCGCAATAAAAAGAAAAAGATTTACGTCAAGTCATATATTTTTGCCAACCTAAGTTTGAAGGGGTTAGCGCAAATTGTATAAAATTATCATTTTTGAATACAAGCCCTTTGTCTAAGTCGTGGATATGACGGGCGGCCTTCTTATGTCCATTATAATTCAGTAGTTTGGTAGCCATAAGCTATTTGTCTGCCTGCATATTGTAGCCTGTAACATCCTGACCGTGGTGATGATACATTAGATTATATATATAAATAAATAAATAAATAAATAAATATGTTTTGGATTTGCTGTTATTTGATAATAATTGGTACTGGCAGGTTAGCGAAAATCTTTGTTGCTATAGGTTCGGAAGTTCGGCGCTAGAAGTCACTGGTAAAAATCCCGTCCAGTGTCGTATTGAGTTGAGTACTTAAATTAATGATTTATATTCAGTGATGGTGATGCCTGAATAATATACCTTAAGTTTTAATATACAAGAGTGTAATTTCAATAGTAAATCACATAGCTGTACTAGCTAGCCACCGCCGCACCGTGCAAAACGGAACACGTATGTGACGGATTGTAGGGACAATTTATGCGCTAATATATTAACAATAGCGGTATCTGGCATGGTAATGCCACAAGGTAAAGGTTGAAGACAGTATCGAAGCTTACAATGAACCGTATCTTACAATTTTACCTATACTGTTTTGTTGGTGCCTCTCTTTCTTTCTTATTTTGGATTCTAAATCCTTCATGTTTAAGGTCGATTTCGTGATAGAACTGTTTAGTTATATAGGTAGTGGTAGGTAGAGAAAACGTGATACTTAGTGTATTTTGTATAACTAATAAACCACATTGCTGGACAGTAGGTACAGCCGCAAATGGAATTCCAAAACCATGGATGATAGTTATAAATGACAAATTAAGAAAAAAACATTTTGCATTTAAATCACAACTCCTTTTTAGCGGAGTAATTTGCATGCTTTATTGTAGCTGTTTTACAATAATACACGCACATAGTGAATTTCAAATAATTGCCAGAAAACCATATCGCTCTATATTTTCCGAGAAAGTCCTTGCCTTTAACGGCATACCCAAGTTGAAGAAAGCTGCATAGCTAACCCAGCACGATACCACAGTGAAAAGTCGCAACTTTGTACGGGTGTCGATCGTTGCTTCATTGAAGCACCTTGTGACTTGTCTCACTTACCATGTTACCATGTCACAGCTACAATGTTGCTTGAGCGAGAACTGAAAACGTTGAAATACACAATAAATCCTTGCACGCCGACAACGTTATGAGCGAGTTGTAAAACCGAACGTTCGCTTGATTTTTAAGAGTGTATCACGTACGAGGACTTGCAACGTCTCTCGCGTCTCATTTTGTCGAGGCTCGAGCTAAGTGAGACAAATATTGCAGCCAAATATAAGTGTACGGGGATCTTGTAATAAATCACTAACAACAACGTTTGAATTTAACAGTCCCTATTGCTACCCTAAATAACTCTAATCTTTCTTTTCGTATCATTCAATTCGCTTCTATATGAGACTAAGCTACCGTGATTGTTAAAAAGAATATATAGTCAGTGATAAGGTAAATAGATAAATATACAGATAATAATAATAATTTATATACGTATATAATAGATTGAAAAAGATCTTTTTTTTTACACTTAATATATCCATGTTTGGCCACTATCTCGCCTGATGTGAAGTGATGATGTGACCTAAGATGAAACACATAGATCTAGAGAGAGACGGCAGTTGAGCGGCTGCTCAGCCCCGTCTCCCCGATGGTTCACCGAACATGATCCCGAAACATGACTAGGTCGTTTGACGGCATGGCTTTGTTCGGTGGATGGTATTACAACCACGGCCAGAGCCTACCACTCCAAAGCGCGTAAGCGGGTTTCATCACGATGTTTTCCTTCACCGTTTGAGAGCGAGCGTGCAAAATCTGCACTTAACTATAAGTCATTGGTGCAGGGCCGAGTCGGGATTCGAACCCAGGTGCGTCGGATCGAAAAGCGCACGAGTCCCCGCTGAGCCACACTCGCTCTAAATATATAATATATCGCCGTGAATAACAGGCTGAGGTTTTTCTTTATCGCCTGTAGTAGTCTTTTGTGGTTCGCGAAGGTACTAGGTCGAAAGAGCGCTCCCACAGGCGAGCTACCCAAACTAGGTCGCGGCTCCGCTGGACTTTATGTCGTTTAATTCGTTAGATCCTCAGCCGACCGAGCGCCACGTCTCGCACGTCCCGTCATCTGTTCAGAAGTTTTTGCGTGATTGGGTAACAAACATCCATCCATCCTCACAAACTTTCGCATTTACAATATTAGTAGGATCCTATGTCTGCTTACACATCTAAAATATTATATTTTATTATATTATATTTACACATCTAAAATGATTTAAATACAATACAATACACAATACTTTATTGTTCACCAAACAAAAATAATCAGTAGGTACATAAAAAATAGTAAATAGTAAATCTCAAAATCAAAATTTACTTAAAATAACATGCAATGCCGATAACAGATAAAAAAACTATATCTTTATATCTTTTGACTTTTGGAAGGCTAGGGTTGCCCCCAAACAGAGGCAACGGGTTAGCACGCTAAAGTGGCAGTGGGCTGGTCATATTTGCCGCAAAACCGATAACCACTGGGGTAAAAGTGATCTAGAGTGGAGATCGTGAATCGGCAAACGTAGTCTAGGACGCCATGCGACTAGTTGGAGTGACGATATACGCAGGGTTGCTGGTAGTGACTAGAGAAGAAAAGCCAAAGTTCAGGCTTAGTGGCGTGCTATGGGAGAGGCCTCTATATCCAGCAGTGAACTGATATAGGCTGATGATGATGATGATGAGAGATAGCCACATAGAACTAGGGACCTTTTTGATCTGGAACGGGGGACGTTTAAGATAAGCTTGAGAAATTACTGGCAGCCCTAGATAGAAAGCAGCTGAAGTACCCACAAAGGTGCGAGTGGGTGATGTATCTCGGATCGTCGGAAGGTAAAGAGTGTGCGTTTTATAAGCGGTATTTAATATTCTAAGATGAAGCGATGTTATATTTAAGATTATATGTGTGCCTTATCGGTTTACCGAGAGTTCAGAAGGTCAGTTTATACAGCCATAAATAAAAAACAAATAACTTTGAGCGGTCATATAAGGTTAATAGCAAAACGACATATCGCAGTTATGACATTAGTAATGTTTTTTATTGAATAGCTAGTATGGTCAGTAGTAATTCGTGCGGCTTTCGATCCGACACATTGAAGTTCGAATCCCGCTTAGCCCTGCACTTTTTAACAGTAGAAACGGTAAAGAAATAATTGTGAAGAAACCACCATCAAAACTTTAAAATAAAATTATAAATTTTACAATTATGTTTCAAATATATACAACACAATTAATTATTAAAATTAGACTATTCATCATCATATTCAGTAACTAGGCTCTACATCTTGCAAACAGTAGCACTGTCATGTCCTGAGGCAATTTATTATACAGGGTGTGGCAAAATTTTGGGACCTACATGGTAGGCACCTTTCCCTATGCAGTGAGGTAGTTTTGTTCTTAGGAAACATCGTTTGAATTTTGGAGAAAATAAATATTGTGTAATTTCTCAAAAAAACAACATGCGCTTAATCGACCCTATTTCCCATCAGGAATGTTTCCCCCAAAGTAACCCATTGAGAAATTTCGTGATATGTAGGATAACGAAATTTCTACAAAAAAAGTTTCGTCAGAGCTTGTAAAAATCTATATATTAGCTAAGGTTAATCACCTCTACAAATACAACTCATATTTTGAAGCATCACTAAACGATAGCTCATGACACCACCTTTAGCACGTGACGACAGCTTGGTGCTAACACTTCACTAGAATTTACACATTACATATATCATATAAGTATAAGCTATCAAGCACATAATATATATATATATATATATATATATATATATAATATATTATGTGTAGCTATGTATGTTAGGGTGGAATCTTGCAAGTTTAATTAGACAAATAAATAAATAAATTCGATTACATACATAAATCCTGGCTCCTAACTAGGAGTCCCTGTATCTTCAACCAGGAACTACGTGGACCATGGTCCCACCACACCTGGACACGAAACAATTGCTTGCGCTTTTTTTCTGTGCGCAAACATTTGTGCCTTTGCGGGAATCGAACCCGCAACCTCGGTGGTGTATTAGGTAGATTTGAACCAACCTGCCAAACCAATACACCACAGAGGTTGTGTATTTGTAGATAATGTTGATGAAAACTATTTACTTTTAACCAAACTTGGTTTCAAATTAGTAAATCCAAAGTCTTCTTTTTTCTCGTGTGGGTGTGAGATCAACTCTATTATTGGTGTTATATATAGGTGGATTTTTGAGACGGGGCAGTATTGGCAGGTACCTTAACCATTATAGTTGCAGGGAAACGTTCCAAGGAGACCATCCATAACTCTTTGAGATATTCTGAACTGCATTCACAGATTTTGGAAAAAATGTACAGTCAGCGAAAAAAACGCTAAATTACCAAAAATATTTTTTATGCCAATCGATCCTGTTTCTTGTAGGGATCAAAAAGTCTATGGGACTATTTAAGATATGAGTACTAGAAATGGTATAAATCTCCAAAAAGTTTCCCCATACATTTTGTACGGAAAAACGATTAATCAACTCGAAATATCATTCTTTGTTGCCAATCAATCCTATTTCTAATTGTGATCAAAAGACTCTTTGAGGCCAACTGAAGTAATTATATGTATCCGCGCTCATCTATTCTTTTAATAAATTAGGAAATGAAATGCAAAGATCTATGTTACTTCGATATCAGAATCTGTCACACTCTGAATCGTGTCTTTCCAATCAGAATGGCTCCAACATTTGATACTTTCCCGAAGACGAGAAGTGTTAACGGAAATAAATGAACTGTTGCTAGCTGAAGGCTATCTAGAACTCTGCATCACGCAGACCATTCCCAACCTTATGAGCTATCGTTTAAAGTGCAAGTTTGTATGATTGCTAGTGATAAGTAAACAGGTCTGGTCGCTCTGGGCACTGCATTCTATTGCAGTCGCCCAGAGAGACATTTGACACGTCCTCGCTTGACAATAATATGCGTAGTTGTAATGTAAGCCGTTATGACGTACATACGAGACCAAGTGAGTATTTAGGTAGGTACTGAGTACGACTTAGGGATGATGATAGTCGCGATGTTGAAAACATAATTGTGATGATTAGTTGTCAAAAAAGTTACGTCATGACAAGGAGTTGTTACATTTGAATTCGCAAAATATTAGGTATCATCAGGGTCATTTTTAGGGCTCGATACCCAAAGGGTAAAACGGGACCCTAATAGACTCCGCTGTCCATCCGTTTTGCCGTTTTTATAGATAATTGTACGGAACTTACGTACGCGAGTCCAACTCGAACATGGCCGGTTATTAAATACTAGAAAGCTCTCAGACCATACTTCTAAAAATAAAATTTAACAACTTTTGTTTTACTTCATCACCATCATCAAACATCATCTTTAAATTCGGCAATGCAAACTAAAAATTTATCACACTAATGTTACAAATGCAAAAGTTTGTATGTAGGTACCTAAGTGTGTTTGTTCCCTTTTCACGCTCCAACGACTGAACAGATTTGAGTGAAATTTGGAATAGAGATAGCGGTTTAGCTGTTTGAGGGCGCATCTAGTAATTTATATAACCAATGGTTAAAAAATAAAGGGGGACGAACAAGGTCCACTACGTGACACGATAGAAAAGTCATATAAAGATGCCGACTAAACGTCAGTTCAAAATAAAATCCTTAAAATTAGAGATAGACAACACATGGCCATTTGTTTTGAGGACATGCTCTAATAGCGGAAGAAATGGATTAGTTTGTCGTTGCTAACATTCAATTTAATGTTAATAGTTCAAAGTTTTATTATTTTGTAGAACTAATAAAATAAATTGTGCCGTGATGCGATCATAAAATTAAATAAATTTATTGATCGATGATAAAATAAAAATTTACGTCACGATATATAAAATAATTTAAATTGCCTGTCTAGTCTGGTAAACATCTAATTTTAAATGTTTTTTTGCGATTCTTAAACATCTAGGTTCCATTGCATCGCAATGTTTTCCTTCACATTGAATCGCATAATTTTAACTCGCACTTGGCTATTATAGTGAATTATAGCCCATACTCTCTGTGAAAAAGACACGTGTTCCAGCAGTGGGAATGTAATGGGCTAATGACGACGAAAGACACCTGATGTATGTAAGTAATAGCACAGAATACTAAGGAACAGAAGCGTCACTCCGCAAAGAAATTTAAACAAATAGCGACTCTTGCTATGACGCAATAAAACTCAATTCAGCTCGCGTAGCGCTGCATACCTACCAGTCATATTAACCTACAGAGCGCCTCTCTTTCTATCGCATAGCTTTTATCTCTCCTGACGCGGCACGTGTAACGACGCGCACCCGCCGACGGACGGTGTCCGGCTATGTACTTGTAGCTTCGTACCTACAGTGCGGAGTGCGCTAGGCCTGGTAATAGTTAGTATTCTTTGCCTGATGAATGATGATGAAAGATAAATTTTGATGCGAATATATGCGTACCTACCTAAATATCTTTACTGCCCTTTGTAATCATAATGTTTTATGAATTCACATAACTCTGTCGCGATTTGTATAGCCTATAATAACCCGATTTTACAAACCATCAAATCCGTTTAAAATCCGCGTCGCTTCGTTTATTAATTGTACAGATGAGTTACCACCCCCTTCCTCCCTTATCTCCCCGTTTTCTCCCTTTCAGCCCTCTAGTGGCAGTAACTTGCTTATCGCCACGGAAACTAGATCCCTAACTGTGATCGGAAAACATCCTACGAATTTCCGCTGCGTCTAATGCAAGTTCAGATATGCAGACCGACCGTTTATATGGCTGTGATTTTTGATCAGATGTTTTATTAGATATACAGCCAAGATTTGCTTACCAATTCCATTTTCAAATGAAATATGTTTGATGAGTCTTGCCCTAATATACGAGTACGTTTTTATTGTTTTGAAGCTTAGAGCAGAGCAGACCATAAAGTCGGAGAGCAGAATTTAGTAAACGCGGATCAACGCAAAAACCTAGCGTTTTATATTCTTATAATCCTGTAATTTGTACCGAATCTTGATTGATAATGAAGTTGGGTTATAATTAATCTCCTTATTCGTGCTGAAAATTAACAGTTCTGCAGAAAACTCTGTTTTCTCCGACGTTATAAGCGTCAAAATCTAAGCCTTATCTCAATCTATAAATTCTGAGGCGTAAATGATCCGAGATTTATTAATTAGTAATAGTGAGGGCATCCCGTCGGGTCAGATTGACAGTGCAGCGTCGCGCCGAAGAAGAGGTGCGACAGGCTTGAGAGGGGGCTTCCGCAGACACCGGAGATTGCGCCCGTGCCTCCTGCGCAAGCTGTCTAACTCAATCATCTGCGTGAAAATATCGAATAGAACTTGCTCCCGGCGACACTTTTAACTATACGAGAGCGAATTCGTCAATTCTCCATCGTAGTTACAGAAACGAAATAAAAAATCATATTTGTGCCGCCGCCGGCAAACGACGACAACTGAGTTACGTTCTGTTCCCGTCACATTTCGTGTGTGACGACGAATTTCCTGTTGAACGAAAATGTCTTAAATTCATTAACTCGTGTGACTACGTCTATAGAGTTGCTCAGTCAATGCTGGGAACATATCATTAAAATAGCAGGTAATTACAACAATACATTTTCTAAAGCTTCGATGTTAATTTCGGGCGTGAGTGGATAATATTCGCATATTATTTACAGTTCGAATTCATACCAGCGATCTTCATTTGTTTCAGCGCACTGTGACATTCAGCATACAACGTAACGTAATAACGTACTCACTGATGCTCGTCTCTACTTTACTTACACGTGGATGATCTCGATCGGCACGCATCGCTACAGTCCAACTAATAGAAAAACTACCGCAGCGGAGCCGACTCGCTCGGCTGGCAGTCCTTTTTCTTGACGGCGAGATGTCAAAAACAAGCATGCGTGAGACCTGACATCAATCAATGTGGGTTGACGTTATTTTTAGTCGGCCTCCGTCGCCGACCGCAGCGAGTATTTACAGTCTTGTGGGACCATGGAATCATGCCACTAATTGAACTTAATGGTTATGTGCGTGACAAACGTAAAAATTCAGTCTCCTATCTTTCTCTCACATTAAACACGGTAAAGAACCGAAGTTATCCCTGTACTACTTTGAAATAAGAACATGAGGTTGCTGATTAATTATCTATTGCTCGGTTTTGTTTTTCTTTTTTATTCAGTATTTACTGGAACTGTCTCAAAAAGATACATGACAAATTTCAAATTATTCCTATCACTGTTTCGGAAAAACATGTCCTAGTTTTATTTGGATGTGTTGGTATGTTTACCATCACAGATCACCGGTTACCATGTATTTTGCATGACAGAACGGTTATAGTCAGGAAGTGTCGTAGATTTATCACTTTCTCAAAGGCGAGCTAAATACCATCACAATACAAACGACGAACATTAACATACATCATGTCAATAAACAAATTATTCCGTGGAATAATGAGGTGACTAAAGACGGGAGCTGAAATAATCCGCAATTCGCTAACATCACCTCTTGTGGCAACACTAAATGACAACACTACTACATGTATATTTTTAGAATATACAACCGCTATTTTTAAAAGTCGTTTATAAATGTTATGACCAATATATAAGAGCGTTATTGGTTACATGGACATTTTTATCTTTACAAGTTTATAGGAAGATGTTTAGTTTTATGGTTTTTAAAGTAAAGTCGTTAAAGGTTAGATGAGAATTACGAGCTTTGAGTATATAAATAGAAGAATGTAGTACAGGAATGACACAATCGTCGAAGATCTTCATAGTTTCGGTGCTTATCCTTTCTGCAGAGACGGCGTACAATATTTCTGTGGCCTGGAACGTAGCCAAAATTTGATTTTAATGACAGTTTATACATGCATATATCGGGTCTCTTAATATTTTCTCCCTAAGTATTTCTCATATTTAATGTACGACTTACAGTATGTGTATAGTTTGTGGCTAATAAAATTGCAATGAGGTATTAATTATGAGATTTTTATTTTCAATTTATGGCAATTCTAAATGTTTGCTACGGTTTTGTAATTGTTGCAATTAAATATTTACTTTACGGGTTTGTTTCCTATCCCATCATAAATACTCGTATTTAATGCAATTAAAATAGCTATGAAAACGTCGACGCAGTATTTATAAATAAGTTCACTAATGCACCTCGACAGACAGTTGCTAAATTTCAATGTGCCCTATTTCAAACTAACTTCGGCTTCCACGGACACCAGGAATAGAACTGAATGGTATATGAGTCTCCATCGAGCCTGGACACCCGCTACTGATGATTAAACACACGTGTAACAAAATGACGAAACGTTTGTGTGAATTAGAAAGGCATAATTACATCCGACAACTGAGAAGCTCGTGGCAGCTGTCATTTGTCTTATTTATTAAAATGTAATGTGAAAATATTTCGAGCGAATAAAGATGAGAGAAACAGAGTTACCGTAATACACGAGTGGATCACTTTCATCGAATTCAGTAATGCAACGATTCAGTTCGATTGATTTCTGAAAGTGTCCGACCGTCGCGTCGCGTCGGTTCCACGTGGGAGGTTGGCAATGCATTACCTATCTTTGTGCCCGGCGGCGGCGGCACCAAGGCTTCCGAATATCTCGTGAGTGCAAACTGCAGCCGTATATATTCCCCGAGCTTCGGAAACACCCTAAATCCGACGTACATTGTGGACCATATTACTCTGCGCACTTACGTTTGTGCCCGCTATGGATTCCTCAGCCAAATTTTTGAATTATTCCCCTATACGAAGTGAACGCAGTTTATGATCGTGCATCCTGCTTCCAGAAAACGCTTTAGCTAACGGACAATATTGCCATCCATTTGGCTTGAAAACTTACTTCTAGATTATCCGGTATTGTAAGTCATAGTACAAATACAGCCCTTTATTTAAAAATTGTATACATCCTACCCGAAACCTAAAAACTGAAACAATATAGAGTCATGCGGAAACTACAAACCTACCATCGTATCGTAGAGTTCACTCTTTTTACCCAAGGCGATAAACCACATTCGAACTACCGTCTATTTGTGCGGATTTAAAAGCTTCCAAAAAAGTCGACATGCAAGCAATAAGTGCTGCAGCATACGTTTTATAGCTAAGTATGTTCGTGACAACATGCTTGCGGACGTAATTGCGATTCTAGGCGTTGTGACATCGTTCCTCGTCTTTATAGGGCAATTACCGTCGTTATCTGGCATTGATATTGCATCTAATTTATTCATTCTCCCATATACATTTGAATAAATACAAGTCAGCTGCATTGACCTCTTAGATACATTTTGTTTGTTAAATTTTTAGCTTTTTATACAGTTCTATTAACATGACCCAAGCGTTATTCCTACTTGTCTGACTTTTAAAATGAACGTGATTCTGGCAAGTCCGTGACGAATGCAACGTTTTTAATTAAGTGAGACGTCTTTCATCAAAGCTATAGAAGTCGGTCGCGAGATGCCGCGAGCCTGTCTCGATAGAAATTAAATCGCGAAGGAGTTGATTATGTCTGAATATTTGAAACGAAACGCGGCGGGGATAAACGAAATGCAAATTCGTGGACATTTCCTGTGGAAACCGATTTTGACGTTACGCAGTCGAGCACCTACTCTCTCCACCGGCCGCCGGTCGCCCTGATGCGTCCCATTCATGTTGTATGCTTCCAACTTCGTTAAAGTACTTTGAGACTTAGCCTTTTGGCTTTAGGTTGAAAGTTTTTTCAAATAGATAGGTTATCCACAAAATTCGGAATGGAACTTGCATATGTAATGGACGCAAAATGAAGATTACTTCAATAATGCACTCGCTTGGCATTCGAGTAGGTGCTGATAAAGCTATGCTAATATTAGTTGAACAACTAGTGGGAACGTATTTACACAAAAGCTTGTGGCGTATTCAATGATTAAGTAACGCTTACAAAATAACATTTAAAACCCCGACGCAAAAAGAGGAGTGTTATAAGTTTGACGCCTATGTCTGTTTGTGTGGGTGTGTATATATGTGTGTGGCTACGTAGCTTCCAAATGGACGGACAAAAATTTTTGGACGAAAATTGTAATTAGAATATTAGCAGAATGCCAATTTTTCTTCAATTCACTATATAGTTTCGATCCGGTCAACTCTCATTTCAATTTAGCGGAATTGTCCTTCACATTGTCATTCCTATCTTTGTGTCAAAAGCTTTGTGTGTCAAATTATTCATATCTATCCACCTCAGATAAAATATCACTCAAAGACATCCACTTCGAAAACCAGCTCATCGATTAGTCAACTTCTGCTATAACTAAAGATTCTATAAGTTGTTTTAAATTGATAATGGCGACGTTAATGTCCTCGTAATTTAAATCCACATGTGTGGCCCATGAACTAGATTACCTATGGCCATAAACTTAGTGATAATGTAGCACTTTCATTCATAATTCTGTTAACACCATAGATTCATAATTTTAAAGCCACCATCATCAATTTAATGGCCCACCAACTAGTTCAACAAGTGCGGTGCATGGCAAGAGTTACGGCACGTTTGGCAGTGAGGAGATAAAGTTTGTATGCATTTTCTCTAAGTAATATTATTTCTAGTAGAACTGATATACTGTGAGGCCTTTGAAGGTCTTTTTTGTACATTTTGGATCAAATTCGCGTGCATGAGGCGTGCAATGTTTCTTGCAAAGCACTGTGCATATTATGGCGGCTAACAAATTAAAAAACGTTTAGGTTTAAAATGTTAAAGTTTATTAGGTTTCAGTTTATCCCCGTATTTTAGAAGTTGTACCTTACCTTAGTCATACGTAATTATTACTTTGAAATCGCTTTTTCTTCCAAACCTACCAAATAGGTATATAAATCGTTTTGTCTGATATTTTTATATCAAGAGATGAGACGAGCAGGTCGTCCACCTGATGGTAAAGTAACACCCCGTCCTTAATACGTTGGAGCACGCAGAACTTTGCACGGCACTGCACTGCGTTAGTCATCGCAATGGCTTATTTGCCCAGAAATTGATTAAAACATTTTTATAAAAAATACTTAAAAAAAAAAATCTATTGACAAATAATCTTAAATAGAAAACTCAGTCTATTTTAGATTAGATTAGATTAGATAACTCTTTATTGTTTCACCACCAGAAAACATAATAACGAAAAGTACAATAACAAACTTAAAAACTAAAGTGTTACAATGGTGTTGTTTTATATAGGTAACAGTTAGAAAATCTGCATAACAACCCTTCATTAGTGAAAATAAACAGTGGTTTATAACCGTTCTCCACTCCCAAAAATATGTGAATGTAAAACATTCTAATATATATACAGTGCAACCTCGATATAACAAATCGGAGGGGAACAAGAAAATATTCGTAATATCAAGTAATTCGTTGAACTGAGGTTTGTTATGTTGAGGTTAGATTGGTCTAAAATTCGTTATAAAGAGGTAAAAGAATAGTTTTATTCACCTCAATATTACGTACTTATCTTGTTATAGCGAACAACTTCTACTAAGAAATGATAACACATTTTCATCAAATTACTATATGTATTTGCTATGTATTTAAAAACAATTAGGTAGATAATAAATTTTTCTTACATTAATAATCAAAAACAATTAACAATGTGGTTATTAACAACTTTATATAAAGGTTTTGGGTTGGCAAAATTCGTTAATTAGAGGTATGAATACCTTTTCTTGATAGTTGAAAATTCGTTATAAAGAGGTTGTACGCAAAGAATGTTCGCAATGTAAAGGTATATTTTATATTGACTCTTATGGACAATTCAAGGGGATTACGAAGAATTTGTTAAATCGAGGAAGTCGTTATATTGAGGTACGTTATATTAAGGTTGCACTGTATATATATTAGATATATAAGTATAAGTAGGTAAAACACGGTTTATAAAATGTGGCGACATTTGCTATAAACTGTTTGACAAGTGTAACGTTATCTTACCTGATTTTTTTACGCACCGTGATTTCGACGCAAACATGACAAGTATTATCTAAAGCTGGCCAAGTGCAAGTCGTGAGCAATAGTACGTGTTCCGGAGCCATGGTAGCAAATCTATATGATAATGTAAAATTATCATTATTAACAAAATGTCAAACTAGAAAAAGATGCTCTATTAAGAAAAAATAAATAGATACAATAGCAGCAGAGCTAAAGTGTTTATGACAGAACGCGCGTACGGGGCCAGCCCCCGTACCCACAGGTCCCTCAAGCGCCAATCGTATATCGTGTTGAGCTCAGATTGAGGTGTAGATTCATTGCGACAATGTCTTGTGATGCCTTGTGATCCCATGAAAGTTTATCACAACTTGTAGTTATCGTATTTCAGTGTAAATTAGTGAGATTAAATAGAATTGCCTGAATCGACAATAATTAGACCGCATTTCATTAGCCGCAGTGAAGCTATACCTTAATTTGAGTTCAACACGATATACGATTGGCGCTTGAGGGACTTATGGGTTACCTCCTAGTTCTCACAAACAGCACGAGACATGACTTTAAGCACTTTCATACGAAATTTTTAAGTAACTTGGAGGCCGTGACTCTCTTTTTCCCCAAGGGAAGGAACCACAGAATATCTACGGTACCCCAAAAACACGGAAAGAAAACATTTTGCCTTATCAAAATGATAGAACACCTCTTGTTAGCTTTAGTTACGTAGTAACTGGTATGTTTTCTGTGACGAAACGTTTATCATGCGGTGAGAGCTGGTGTATACATATTCTTGTGAGAGTTTTTATGGGAAATGGCGGCTTATCTTTTTTTTGTGTTGCGTTCAGTGGTTTGGTGCCAAGGACTAGCAAAAGATTGGGTAAAACGGATATCCAATTTTATCAAGATATCTACGAGTTTAGTAGGTTTTCATGTCTATGACTATTTTTATTATATTTTTATTTTATCTACCAAAAGTACCAAAACTAAATATTATTACTATTGAATTTTTTTTGGTGAATAACTACGCCAGCGTCAATACAAGTCAAAACGCAAAAGATATTTATTAAATAGGCACAAAAATGCACTTTTATACAAATAAATTAAAATACGTTAAAAAAATTTAACTTAAAAAAATCATGACTTTGAGAAAAAGAAGGTAAGCATGTCTCCCCGTTTCCCTCCCATACTCAAATTGAAGTCCGGGCGCAGAAAAGAAATGGGAAAACTGACTCTACCAGTGCTTCGGACATACGCCCGCTAAAGAAGATAGCACCAAGAAACTCTACGGGGATGTCTCTTTTTTAATCTATTAAAAAATTCATTATTTAAAATGATAATATAAAAATTATTATTATTTATTAGATAGTTATGTCATGGTACTAAAATGTAGATATACTTATTTTTGTTAATTGTACCTTCAACACTTTGAAATAAGGGCTAATATAATTGGTGCTGTTCCAAAGGTAAACCTATCTATTTTTTATAAACAGCTAAAGATTTTTTAACACGTTTGATTTTATATGGATTAGACGATTAAAGTTATGTTTTCTTTCGTGCATTCAAGCTAGATGAAAGGTACCTATATTTAGGAAGGCATAAGTCTCTTATCGTTCTACTCGAGATACTGTATAATACCTATTATCGATATTTTTAATTTTATCGTATCTATTTCTACGCATTTACGAAAACGTAACTCACACTGTCCGAGTATGAATCATTCTTAATATCTCCTAGGCCCAGAATTAAGATGACGAATGAAGACATTTAGGATCTTACCCACATACATGCGCGGTACTGTCAGCAAAACAGGTGTTCGGTATTCCAATTAATGTTATTAGCTTTTTTAAAAAGGAACAAAGAAGTATTCATTCATTCATTCAAGACTCGATTAATTTTATTATGTAAAGCAAAAAATCCTTCCTTCCCCTATTTCCCAAACTCCGTAACCTATACTTTTATTTTGTAAAAATACCTACATGGTATCCGAATTTAAAAACATCGAAGAATAGATCAAATTGTACATTTAATAATCGACGAAAGAACTAAAAATCTTGGGAAAACTCATGGAAACATTAGAAACCAGAAAATAACATGACACTGGCAAATGCACAAGTGTGACGCCAAATCCTCCAACGAGGAAAAAATATATAGTATTTTTAAGTGGCGCCATAATTATGATGCAAGTCAAAAAAGACAAATCTTGTAAATATCTCAATTATTATTCTCACCGTGATAAGTGTACACTGTACAAAGTGCACCGTCATATTTTTTTTACACCCGTTTAGACGCAGAGTCACTAACTCGTAGACAAAGTCCTAGTCACGTTAATAGTTTCAATTTACCAATATTTTTAAAGACTTTAAAAAGGCGCGTTTATTTTGTTGAGTCATAACTTTTAACCTTTTGACCGCCAAGGTTGGGTATACTTGACATACGAAAAAGTGCTTTTCACGCCAAGATCGGCTTGGGCCGGCTAAAACGTATGGAAAATTGTGTAACTTGGCGTGGAAGGCACAGCTTTACTTCTATAGTGTGGCGCGCTCAAAAGTTTAATTATGTTCAACAATTTTATTACTGGACTGTATCCTGTATGTTTTTATGTACCTACCCAATTTCTATAGTTTTTTATTTAATTTTGAATCGTTTCTTGTAAAGAACAATTCTTGCACATAATCGTGTTGTCTTACTTAGTCCAACAATGAATTATAAAAAAGTCATTGTTACAAATATAGGATATGCATATGTACCCAACTTCAACTTATACTATTGGGCATTATGGGACTTAACAGCTAATTGTCTCAGGGTGACGAGCGTAGTGCAGCGCCGCGCAGGATTTTGCAAAACAAGGTTATGGGTGGTGCTATTACTGTTATGGGCAGGCGTATTGCTTACCATCATGCGAACGATCAGATTGTCTCGTCACTCAGTTACATAAAAAAGAATAAAAAATACATAGTATAGGTACCTACCTAAGTATGTGGCAGATATAATTTTCGTTCACGTCAAATAATCAAACTCTTGAGCCGCGATATTATCAGGGCCGGGGCTACCTGAGACTTTAATTAGCTCTGATAAAGTAACTTATGAAACTGCCCGACCGGTCGGGCTTATGATGTTAAGGCTGCCACCTAGCTTCTGTTTTAAACAAGTGGATTCTGTATTAGACATCTAATATTAGATAGCTATAGCTCTGCTTAGGTTAATCAGCTTAGGTTTTTGCTTAGCGCTACTTAATATTAGAAGGAACCATTTGATATATGACTTTTGGAAAAAACAGAAGCACTATTCATTTGTTATTAGATAAAAAACACTTGTGAAAAACATAAGCCAAGGCTTGATCATGTCTTTTGTTTTCCTTGAATCTTAGCCATTTGTTTATATAAACAATTACATCGCTCGATACTTTTCAAATTCTAATCATTTGGTTCAGCCTTCTTAATTGTTAACAGTATGGAGATGGATTACCATTGGTAAATGATTAAGATCAAATATTTAGATACTTGGCAACCCTAGTGATAGCCAACGGTTGTGGCGGGCGTCACGTCCAGAAATTATCTCTCATTACTGTGGAAACTTCAATGAAAGAGACCCTTGTTTGAATGTGGGCCACTTCTTTGCCAAGTTTAATTTAAAACGATAATAATTCTTGATGTGTATCAGCATTGGCATGTGGTTTTGGTATATTGCTAATTACGAAATGCTTTTGTTACCCTACGCAAGAAATACAACAATTTATGAAATTATATAGACTGTTTTATATTAACCGATTAGAATATCAACCGTAGATCTTAGAAGTTCAATATAAAACACTCCACACACCACACCATAGCACACTATGACCAAATAATACTAACTATTACCAGGCCTAGCGCACTCCGCACTGTAGGTACGAAGCTGCAAGTACATAGCCGGACATCGACGGCGTGTCGCGCGTCGTTACACGTGCCGCGTCAGAAGAGATAAGAGCTATGCGATAGAAAGAGAGGCGCTCTGTAGGTTAATGACTGGTAGGTATGCAGCGCTACGCGAGCTGAATTGAATTTTATTGTGTCATAGCAAGAGTTGCTATTTGTTTAAATTTCGTTGCGGAGTGATGCTTCTGTCCCTTAGTTTTCTGTGCTATTACCTACTTAAAATGCAAAATACTCGGTCAAGTGCGGACCATTTCTAGAACGGTGTGGTGAGCTTTGTATCATAGACAACGGTAGAAAGAATATTTATTTTCCTATGTCGCATCGGGCGGCGTCGATACGTTTACTTGTCATTGTAGGCTACGGTATAATAGGCGGAATGTTTTATATGTACCTAATAGGCTTTTTAATAGCTACATGCGAGTGCCAGTTATACCAGTCGGTTTAGAATCGCAAGGTATATTTTTAAAATAACCGGGCTAATGGCAAAACCCCATAGCCGATTTAGCCGCTTCATTTCAAATGATTCATAATGTTGCCATTATTACAAATATCTTCAATATACAACAAATATAGCACAAATGAATTTGACACGTTATATGCCTCATTTGTGTTTTTAAATTTAGAACAGTAAGTTTTTTAAATCAACATCAATATTGTGAACGATTAAAATAATGCCATACATAATAATTAATTTAATAAATTAACCATTATATGGCTTGTTCCTACTGCAAGCTATATAATGCTCAGATGGTATATGGCATACTACTACTTGTCTTTATACTGTGGTATGGTGTTGTTTTCAATATTCAATTTTTATTGTAATCCTTATAAACATTCTCAGTTTAAATTCATAATTTGGAACGGTTAATAAAACAAAGGATTTAATTTTGTTAAGTAGCATTTTTAAAGAATGTTGTTGTTGCTGGCTGTACTCACAAAACGCGATAAGCGTTCCTTTCCTGCAGTGGAAGAATGCTCACATTTGTTAATTTAGTCATTACCGGCTCGCCTCGTAGTTTTGGCTAACCCTAACCGAATTGTGCCAGTCGTATCTTCTTCTGGACGGAGAGGTAATGAGAGGTGGATGCCCTATTGTGATGACCATCCTTTTTAAGCGCAAATATGACTATTATTATAGCATGATGGGCCAGATAACAAGATTTGGACACTAGAACCAATTACCGGCCTGTTTTGTGTTTTTGCCGTTAACTGCTTTCATCATTCTATGATGCTATTTAATTTTCTTTATCGCCATGTTTTTTTATACGTGTAGTGGTTATACATTACAGGATACATAAAGGATTTTGCAAAACAAAGTTCTGGGTGGTGCTGTTATTGTTATGTGCTGGCGTATTGCTTACCATCAGACTAACGACCAGCTCGTCTCGTCATTCAGAAACTTTAAAAGAAACATTTTACGAAGTAGCCTCGATCGAGGCTTTTATCTTAGAAATAAACTATTTTATTTCGATCCCGAAAACAAATGAAATGACATAGTGAATTGAAAACGCAAATATGCTAAATCCTATAGAATTGTGACATCGTCGAATTTTATTATAGTGCCTACCTTCAGCAATCTATTCCTACAGCCACTATTAAATAAAACTGCCTATTCGCCCAAGAAAACGACATTTTAAGGTTTAGTTATACCTACATTAATTTAGCATGCATAGACGTAGAACAATAGCCTATTAAGGTCTTGGCTAACGCTCCCTGCCTTATCAAAAATGAATGAGCCGAGTAAACGAGCTGTTTCTACGGAGCCGGTTGTCGTCATCATTTACCTTTCAAATACAAACTGCTTAATAGCGGTCAATTTGAACTCTACGTTAATGCTTATTTTATGAAGCGGTATTTGATAGCGCTTGTACACATAACGCGGTTGTACGCACTGGTTGTTACGAAATCATCGGTAGTCGTCAATGGTGGTTGACAAAGCCTCTCGGTCAACGACAAAATCTACTTGAAATAAGAGCTTAAAGGTAAACTCAACCATGTATTAGTAGTATCAATTTATATAAAAAACCGGCCAAGTGCGAGTCTAACTCACGCACCAGGGTTCTATTATTTTGCTAACATTGTTCAACGAAAAGATAAGTCAGATTGAAGGTATTAACTTTTTATTTGAAAAAATGTTTTTACATACATAGATATACGTCAATTCTCCAACTGCAAATGTAAGTTGGTAATCGCAAAAAATTATGTTTTTTATGTGATGTAATAACGAATTGACGATTTTCGGATGTTTCCCTTAACTTCTTACCAAATTGCTTGCTTCTTACCAAATTTCATGATTATAGGTCTACGGAAAGTATTCCACAGGTTTCGAATTACATATTTGCGCGTAACAAAATATACGGCATAAATGGCCGTATTTTTTCATTGCGTTGGTTTAGAATCTTGATTTTTGATTCAGACCTAAGAATTTTATATTAATTTCAACTTAATACCTCCACCCGTACCTAAGAAAAAGCGTCTTCACAGAGAGATAGACAGAACGACAGACAGACAGCGAAGTGATCCTATAAGGGTTCCCTTTTTAACCGACTTCAAAAAAGGAGGAGGTTCTCTGTTCGATTGTATTTTTTTTTATGTTTGTTACCTCAAAACTCCGTCATTTATGAACCGATTTGAAAAAATCTTTTTCCGTCGGGTTCAGTATAGCTACGAAGTGGTCCCATATAAATTTCATCGATATGTGACCTTGGACTTCGAAGATACATTGAAGTCGGTTTTTGTTTTTTTCTAAAAATTAATTATCTTTTTGAGGTACGGAACCCAAAAATGACAGATTTAAGGAGAGAAATGTACCGGACAGTTAGTAAGCATAACTCGTATGAGAATGAGACTCGGTTCTACTGTATAGTGATTGCTGCCAACTCAGTTTTAACTAAAACCCAAGCAACAAACTTTAAACGATGGCTCAAATAAATGGTTCGACCCTTCCTTTCTGAGTTTCTGTTCAAACAATACAAGTTATCGTAATATACCAACATACGGGGAAATGAACAAGTCTAACTTCTTATCATTCCAAACATTTTAAAATTGGGCCGTCATGTGTATAGGCAAACATTGTTATTTAATATGATCAATATCTGTTTAGGCAAATGGAGCTTAATTTTTGATTAGTTATATACGTAAGTAGTTAGTACCTACTATTACTACATTACCTATCAATAAATGTTATTGTTTTAAATGTTTATTTAGTACTTATGTACCTACTGCACTACGCGCTACTACTGTGCTACTGTATGTTGCACACCCAAATAGGGTAGATTGTATAGGAACTAATTTATATTTATGTAACACCCATCAAACCTACAATCTGGTAACATTAATATTTCATTTCATTTCATTTCGTTTCGTTTCGTTTCGTTTCGTTTCGTTTCATTTCATTTCATTTACTCTCTCTATGTCAGCCTCTGTGGTATAGTGAATAGGCAGGTTGGCTCAAATCTCATATTCCACTGAGGTTACAGGTTCGATTCTCATGACGCAAATGTATGTGCACAGAAAAAAAAGCGCAAACATTTGTTTCGTGTCTGGGTGTTGTGGGACCAGGTTCCTCGTAGTTCCTGGTTCCCTAGATACAGGGAATCCTATTTAGGAGCCGGAATCTATGTTTGTGATCGTTTGGCGTGTTTCTTTTACGTGTGCCAGTCTATTTATTTTATGTGTGCCAGTGGAGGTTTCCCAGCAGTGGGCATATGGTAATAAAAAAACCTAAAAAAGCTCAAAACTTCTTTAAAATTAAAACTTAACTTACTTAACTTCTTTCTTCAATTTTGGCATCACAACGTCAATTTATTACAATGACTCTACCATCGTATCGGAACAATCATCTTGATCAGTAAAATGTAGCTCATAATGTCGATATCAATAAAATAGATGTAATAATAGAAAAAAACTACGTCGCGAACAGCGTGATAAAAAAGAAAGATTAGCCACCCCACATGTTTCTTTTTTGCGGATATAAAAGATAAGGCCTACCTTTTTACCATAAAATATGTTTACGAATCACATTGGGTATGTGATTCGAGATGGTCCCATCGAACTCGGTAAATTTAGCGCGGGGCATGGCCGCAGTAGGGGAATCAATAAATTTAAACCAGATTGCTCGGCCGGCTGTATCTTACCTACATAAATCTAAGGAAGTAGAAATCTAAGAGGAACCAATATGTAGACGTTTTATTGAAACAAATGCAAATCAAGTGCAACTTGCCTTTATTTAGATGTATGGGATCTATTTGAGATTTAAATTAGTGGTCAGTTTCATCATCATCATCATCATCACGTTTCCACTGCTGGGGCACAGGCATTCTCTCATAGAGTATAGGCCGTAATCCACCACGCTGGCCCAGTGCGGGTTGGTAGATGTGACAGATCTTTGAATTTGGGGATTAATTCTGGACATGCCGGTTTCCTCACGATGTCTTGCTTTACCGTTTTTAGAGCGAGTGTAAAATTCGCACATAACTGAAGAAAGTTAGTGGTGCGAGTCCAGCGGGATTCGAACTCGGTTGCGTCGGATCGAAAGTCGCACGTTCTCTAATTGAGCCACACTCGCTCTAGTTGTCAGTTTAGGTCGTGGCTGTACGTTATACCTAGTCTTCATCAGCCCATTACATTTCTTATTAAAGCAAGCGAAATGCAGGATTGCACTTTATTACGGAACTATAATAAGATTTTTAATAGCTTAGCAGCATTTGAGACATCTCGAAAGTATGCATGAAAATCTATTCATTTTGGTTTTTCATAGTTTTCCTAGAAAACTAAAAGTTTTTTAAAATATAGCAAGTTATTTTTAACGTTATAAATGACCTGATACCGCTTTAAATTTTTCTCTCTACATTGATACTATAAATAATTATTATCTGTGCTGTTATCCATAGTTTTGGCTATGCACTGTATTTTTTCAGTAATAATTATAGATGTCCCAATACTTCAGACTCTGCCTTAAAAAATCCTATATTACGCTATGACTCTATGACAGGGTTTTAAATTCGCACATATCTGAAGAATGGTTTTGGCAGATTGTTACGGGGCCAAGCGGGATTCGAACTCTGATGCGTTGATCATAAGTCGCACGAGCTCCCGCTAAGCTACACTTGCTCTAAACTACATAGACATTAATAACCCAAAATATTAATTATTTCTTTGTTTACTTTGGGTTTCGAGAGGTTATCTACCCTCATAACAAAAAACATGTTATACTTAGGATTATTTTGTCGAAAGGGATTTTGTTTTTGTCGAAGACTGGAAGAGGGAGGAACATAACATATCGTATCTATATCAAAGTGGAACCGTTAGCCGTTGTTTTTAGTGTACTCAAAAATTTGTCAATTTAATTTTTTGTTAAACTAAAAGATATTAAATACTATGTACATGCCGGGTATCGGTTGAGAAGGTATTTGTTGGTTATTTTTTGTTTATTTGCTGGAATATTAAATTTGTTTGTGAACCTTTCCAAAGTGAATTTTTCGACAAGTTTTCTGATGAAAATCTCGCTAATTTTATAAATGCGAAATTCTGCGTGTGTTTTTGTTACCACATTATTCCATAAAGATTAAAGAATTTTGATAAAATTTAGATATATTAGGTCCTGCAATAGGACATAGGATACTTTTAATCCCGAAAAAACGAATTTCTCCTTAGGAAACAACTATGTATAAAGTTCTACTTGGACTGAGTCGCGATAGTCTTTTATAATTATTATCAATTGTTAATATTTTATTACATGTATATACCTACGTGAGTTTGCAAATTGCTACTATAAGAATAATCTATACTATTTGTTAGCGTTATTAAATACTTTACGGTCACATTAAGGATATCTCATAGCCATAAGAACCTGTTTAAATTCCCATTAAATGAAACTACCCACTATATTTTGAACCATAGCTGTTGGTACTAGACTTTACTAGTCTAGGTATATAAATAAAAAGTAAATGCTGTTCGTTGGTAAACGTATCACTTGAGAACGACAGGTTAGATTTTTTTTTAATGTGCGTAATAGTCCGCATTATGTTTTATAGAAAGATAAGTTGCAGAAGTTGCCCGTAAATTTGGGAAATTTGTACAGAACTGAACGTGCTTTCTCGCGCAGGCGAAACCGTGAAGCGTAGCTAGTTAAAAATAAAATACAGTTTTGTTTGCTTAGTGCTTACCTACTAATAAATGAACTTCCATAACGTCTACGAAAGGTAATTGTTAGAGAGTTAATTAAAAATCACTACATAGTATAAAACAAAGTCGCTTTCTCTGTCCCTATATCCCTATGTATGCTTAAATCTTTTAAATTACGCAACGGATTTTGATGCGGTTTTTTTAATATTGTGTTTGTTTAATAGTATGATTGAAGAGGAAGGTTTATATATGTATATAATAACCTTGCGAAGCCGGGGTGGGTCGCTAGTACTTTATAAATGTATGGGGTTTTTACTCTACTAGGTACTTCCTATAATAACGTGTGTGTTACTATTAATTATCCATAAATAGGCATATGCCTATACAGGATTATGCATACCTATATAAATGCTAATGTCTCCTACTTCCTTAAATAAAATACTGATTGTATTTGATAGAGTAGACGACACGGTAACATAGGCACATATTAATAAATAGTTCCTGCGTAACGTAAGTGGTTACGGCGAGCGCGTAAATGCGTAGTGTGTATGAAGAAATGACATATAGTAAAAAAAAAAGTGTATGAAACACTCGCCACTACAATGTCGCTCTGTACCTACTTTTTTTCTTTTCACACAAAATAATTATGTGTTTACGCGATCGCGGTAGCAAAACTCAGAGACCAATGCCGTATGTCGTACAATTTGCTGAGTTACCAAAGAACAAATTATCTGACAGTTTTCACCTTTGCAACTAACACTTTGAAACAAATTTACACTTTGCATGTCGTTATGACAAAGAACGCTGCTTTTTCAATTTTAACGATGTACCTAATTACGCAAGTGACGAGCTGAGTTTGAGCTCGCATTCTGGCCAAGTGCGAGTTAAATCCGAGCGTAAGTAGATGTAACATACACTGCGGAAACTAGCCGTCGACGTCGGCGTCACCACGAGTGGCTGCGAGCATTTTGTTACACATAATCGGATTAGGCGAGCGAGTGTCGTCTACGGGCGATGGCGTATGCGACTCGCGCACCACTCGCATATAAATACGAGTCTCGACCCTTACTTCGGATTTAAACAAGCCCCCGCTGGATGCTCCGTATAATCAGCTTGAAAACTAGCGCATTCAAAGTCGCATCAAAAAGCTAAATATACTATTTTATCATCTGAATTCACATAAAATATTCGGATGGTAAAATGACTTATGGCGCGTTCGACGTGCATACTTTTCCGTCGAGTTATATGCGTAAATATAGGTGCACGTCGTCGGTAAGGCCAAACTCGCAGACTTCCATTACACGGATCAGTTGGCTTGCGCTCAGGTTCACCGAGTTAAGCCCTTCCGTAGCCCTCCAAGATTACTCCGGCGGTTTCTTGGCAATTACCACAAGCGTTCAATCGCTGCAAAATCTAACTAAGCACAAACTAGATATAACTAAGATAGAAATTACATAAAAAAATGTGCAGTAAACACTAAAATATACCACATACAACAATACAGTGAGAAGAATCGTGCTCTTAACGTAATCATGCATAGCGTGACATCGACCGTTAGACGCAGTTCTACGAGTGCTAGTAAGCTGGATCTAGCTGGATGGTCGCAAGCGGCTATCTACGTGTGAGATGTGCTTCCGGTGGTTCCCGGGAAAGATCTATTTATGCTTTATGTTCCGCACTGTTACTGTTCGTGTCAGAAGCTGTGTCAACAGGGCATGGGCGGTACAATCGACAAAATATTTCTCTCCGGAATCACGTCGGGCATACTGTGTATAAATGGAGTGCCTCACTTACCAAACTTCAGAAGATGGCAACTAAGGTGCTCCACCACAATTACCGCTTGCGTAACCCTGGGAAAAATATTTTTCTCCGTGAATCTAACGTGTAAGTAATTCTTATAACAGTGGTTGGTCTTATAATTAGGGGCTCATCAATATACTCCGTGACTGCTTTGGGTGTGATGCCTTAAAGCTAACATGCTGGTTCACGAACATGTTCGTGAGGAACAATACTGGCTTGTAATAATTTACACTAATAGAGTGGTTTTTCGGTGGTTGTTTAAAAACAAAATTGGACATAAAATATCTACTGTACAAAGTCGAAACAAAACGTTCTAGAGCCGCTACCCGGCGCTTATACAGAAATCTATGTTAACTAAACAAATGACTATAGTTTATAAGTACACATGTTCTACCACACAATTGCAGCAATTGGAAACTAATACTCGATGTGGCTCGCAATTTGCGTTCATAGACTGAGACAACAGTGAAGACAAATAAGAAATACTCAAGTATATGCTAAGCTAACAGTAAATAATAAGAAGTGAATAATATTATAATTTTCTTTGAAATATTACCATTACATTAAATTTATTAGTAGAGTAGTTAATACCTGTAAAAGATTATGTTTATTAATATATATAAACCTGAAAAGGTTGACCTTAATACTAGACACAACGCATTTTTATAACCGATGCGATCTCTACTGTTATTGGTATTTACCTACTCCGATATTTAATTAGTTATTTCCTTGCATACTGGAAGAGACCGCTTTACCCGAAAAGTTTGCCCTTTGTAGTTTAATTGTCTATTTTATTTCACGACGGGTAAAATGAATCATTTTCTTTTGTTGTGGTATTTTTTGTAATGGCAATTTATATGCAGAAATTAACTTCATACGATTTTAACAAGTTCTGATTTTATAGGTTTAGTAGGTATGTATTTAGTATTATATTCTATCAATACAAAGTAGGTATATATTCCTGTACAGAAGTCGCCTCGAATTTAAGGGAAATCGTTTGTAATCTAACGAATTACTCAATAACAGATACTGTGCTCTAGATTCATTTCTAAACAGATAAGGCCTGACAATATGTAAACAGAATTTATGGGCACTTGGATAACCTTGATAAATATGAAAACAAATGAGCGTTTGTTCTCGTAGTCACATTGTTTATAAGATTTCAGTAGGTATGTAATAGCAATTGCTGTTAAATCACACTAAAATTATAAATGCAAAAGTTTGTATGTTTGTTTTGTGTGTTTGTTCCCTCTTCACGTTGTTACGGCTGAACAGATTTAAGTACAATTCCGAATAGATATAGCTTATATACCCTGGATTAACATATAGGCTACTTTTTATCCCGGGAAACCGCGGATAAGCTGTGAGGCGCATATAATATAAATATTTTATGTACTCGTTGTTATAGCTAGCAAATGACAGATATTTTTATACCGTACACAAAACACTTCTTTAAAAGCACGAACGAACGCACGAAAATCATTATAATTACCTATAGTAACTATGTTTATGTACTTTAGTAATTATTATTGTGTCTCGCCTCTACACATTAGACTCGCACGCGCAATGCAAACGTTGATGGTCGGTGGATTAAGCGCATCAAACCAAATAGTCCCGGTCACCGTCGAAAGCGACCAGGTATCCAAACAGAGTAGGTAGACCTACCAGAAAAGCACATTGTGAAGCCAACAAACAAGCATTGTGAAGCCGGGTGCGGTGTCCGGCGGCGGAGGTCGCCGCTCATTGAGCGCTCGCCAATTGAGATAATGGCTTCAAATGCAGATGATTACTGACCCATTCATTGGAAACTAGCTGTTAGTAGCTTGCCGCACGATTTATAGCATTACACCAGGCACTTGTATTAAATTAACTTAACGCAAACCACGCGTGCCTCCCGAAGTGTTTACCTGAACGCGGCGTATGGACAGTAGCAAATTCACGTACTATTTAACTTCATACGCTGTAACGTTTTAGAGGCGGAGCGGAAATAGAAATGGAATATTGTGGAACGTTTCAAAGTTACTAATAACAATGATTTTGCACGGCGCGATGCATTTGCCGACTCGCGGTTTACCGACGCTTCAAACATAACGAATTGAGTATTGTTATACGAAATATGCTAGCACTGTGAATGTCAATTTACGCGCAATTAGAGAGATCTTTGAGAACTTTTTTTGTGTTATAATTTGAAGCGATCATGTTAATTATACGTAATAATTGTTTTCTATGTGATAAAATCCAATGTAAAAATAAGAGAGCGCGTGGTTTTTGATTTACGCGGTTCGCTTCGCCGTACAAGTGATTTACGATGTCACTAGGATATTGGTACCTACAGCTATTTTCGACACAGTTCGACTATCTTCACACTTTAATTATAGATGCACAATATAACGAAATAATATTTCAGCTATGCGGCTCGCCTTGAAATAAATATTGTTCTAGTTTGCGTCCGACTGATGGTATTCTCAACGTTTGAAGTGTTTTAAATAACATATTGGTCACGAATAAAAATGTCACAATATGAGATCACGCATTTTTCTTAAATGTGAACACGACAATAAGGTTAATAAATATTTCAACGCTTTTTTATTATTGCTTTCCCGAATTGATAGTAAATAGTTTGATAGCTTCGGATCTTATCATAAAAATAGTCAGTATCTATTTGTATTTTGATTAATCCCCTACGCATCGGAATTCAACTCAACGCATGTATTTCTGGCAATCATTCGTGACATGAAATTTCAGTAAGTTGGACAAGAGCAAGTAGACGTGGCGCCCCTGAAGAGTTCTGTACCTTGATTCACTCGTATTGACTGTGATCAACACATGGACACTAAAGTAATTCAATTTTAGGCCGAACCACTATCCAGGGATTGGCAGGGAAAGGAAATGCGCGTCCTGATCCATTTTAGTTATCGAATCTTTGGATCAGATAGACTTGCACGTGCCGCACGATATAAAAAGCCGGCGATGACTAATGTCTTCACGTGAACTTTTAAACAGTCCGATTGCTTTTTCTCGTCCGGAAACGTCCATCACTGACGGAGCTTCAATAAAATTGAATCCAATGAAATAGCCCGATTGGCACGAATCGCCGCGGTTAGAAATGTCAGCGAAGAGTGAATGGACTCAGCTTTTTGTTTATTTATTTCTGCATACGTCCGCATGCGTGTGCCAACAGAGCAAAGAGATTAGAAAATATTCAAAACAATGAAGTCATTAGTCATTGCTATATCCAGAAAATAATGCCACCTACTTTACGTACAGTAATGCGTGTCGAGCCTTTTTCATGTCGCCTTCGATTATGTTGTGGATAATAAACATACCCCAACATAAAACTAAGCAATTCTCAGACACATTCGGAATATTTCATTTACAAGTTAATAAAGTCGACAATCGCCTGTTATGACTCGTACATAAACGCAGTTGACGACTGACGTTTTTATGAAGCGACGAAAAATATCATTTAGCTAGTTTTCAACATCGCACCATAGTTCATTCAACTTTTTAAATTGAAATGAAATCAATCAGTTTTCATGTTAGATCTAAACCGCGCTCGTTTTATGTGCATAGTTAAATGTATTTTACTCGATGAAATTTGGAATTCGACGAAGAACTTTGCTATTTCTGGTCTTTATAACCGATTCGACCGATTGATTCGAGCGGTAATCTAAGGGTAATGAGTTCACAAAGCTTCCGTCAAATTATCTCTTTTAATTAGGGCTGTGCATAATGAGTGGATTCTGCCACTGCACTGTTAAAAAAAAATATAATTTACATGCTTAGGGAACATTTTGGGCCAAACTAAAAGCTGTGTTATTTTAATAAAATCAAACATTACTGAGAGTTCACACGGACTTTCGAGATTTTCTTATAAAAATGGATAGTTAAGTATTTTGTTGTTTCGATTTAACTCAATCACTTTGTATTTACTTCTATCACTGGTTAGCTTCTGAAGATACTCATTCGTGGAGTTATCATTAAAATCCTGGATTTGGCGTTTCAATGTTTTGGTGATATTATTAAGCTCTTTTTTGTCTGCAGGACACCTAGATTGATGCCAGATTTTTCGTTGTTTTCTTTTTTCAGCTATAAGTTGTTTAATACGTATGGGGTATATATTACCTTTGGTTTTTTTATTAATTTCAGGTGTATTTTTCCAGGCTGCTTGTTGAATATTTTCTATGAATATCTCAAGAGCTATGTTTAGGTTTTCCGGTGTTTTAAGTGGTACTTTGAGATCTATATCACTATCTAAATCTATTTTAAAGCTCTCCCAATCTGTAAACCTATTAACAAGAGTTGGAGGTTTATCATTATCTAAGACTTTTTCACTTATTTCGAGATATATTGCAGAGTGATCTGAGTTCATATCATAACTATGATAAGTTTTCATGTAGCTTGAAGATAAGTTCTTAATTACAAAGAAGTCTAAGAGATCCGGGATTTTATTGGGATCTGTTGGCCAGTAAGTAGGCATTCCAGTAGATGTAGCATCACATTTCATCTCTCTTATGGCACTTAATAATTCTTTGCCTTTGTTTGTGGTGAGTCTAGAGCCCCAATACGTATTTTTGGCATTAAAGTCACCTCCTAATACAAACTTATTACCAAGGCGCTTTAGGAAACTCATATACTGATCTTTTTTTATCATATACCGAGGTGGGCAGTATATTGCTGATATTGTAAGAGGATAGCTTTTAGTTTTAAGACTTATCGCCACTGCTTGTATTTCTTTCTCTTCGTATTTAGTATATTCATAGTGACTAAGGTTTTCTTTTACAATGACGGCACTACCACCTCTTGCAGTGTTGTCTGGATGTAAGGCATGGTACACTTTGTATCCTTTGAAATGTATATACGATTGTTTTGTGAAGTGCGTTTCAGATATTAAGCACACATCCACATTTTCTATGTCTAGGATTACTTGCAATTCATGTTGGTGTTTTTGTAACCCATTTGAGTTCCAAGCCATGATTTTTAAAATAGTATTCATTTTAGCTGCTTAGTTTTAGCTGTTTTGGTGCTATTTTCAATTTTTTTTAGTCTTTCGTCGAATGACAACATGAGCTTAAGGATGTCATCTAGCTTTTTGTCTGTGTTTACAATGGTAAGTGACTCCTGAGCCTGAGGCACTTTTGTTGTATCTCTTGCTGTAGCTTGAGCGTATGAGATGTTTTTATTAGCAGAGCCAGTCTTAGTTAGGCATGGCTTATTTTGGCTAGGACCATTATGCTTTTCTTTTGATATTTTGTTTTGACTTACCACTGGAGTTTTGCTTATATGTCTGTTCCGAAGTAGTTGGATTTCTTTCGCCACAGCACATCCCCTGTAGTTAGCTGGATGAGGAGCTCCGCAGTGGATGCATTTCGGTTTCTCTTCCCTGGGTTTTTGGCAGTCTTTTGTAAAATGTTTACCAGTGCATTTTACGCACCTTGGTTCTTTTTGGCAATATTTTTGCGTATGACCGTAACCCTGGCATCTCTTGCACTGAGGGACCAGTTTGGTGGTCTTTAGTGGCTGCATTTCTACAGTACATCCCATGATGGTTTTGATTTTGAATACTTTGTTTATATCCTCATCGTTGGAAAATGTGAGCATAAACATATTTAGTGGCTCCTTAGTTTTCCAGCTCAATTTGTTGACCGCTTCTATTATCTTGAACCCTTTCTTTGTAAGGTCTTCAACAACTCTTTCTGGTTTACACGTAGAGTGTAGTTTTTTTGCCATAACTCTTATCGGCCTCTCTAGCTTATTTTCATAAGAGTGCCAGAGGCAGTTGTTATGAGTGAGGGCCTTTGTTAAAACTCTGTAAGATTCATCATTAGTGGCATTAATCTTAACAGTATCACCACTCATCATTTTAATTTTGAATGTTTCTTCTGGATGGTTTTGTAACAAAAAGTCAAAGAAACTTTGGTAGTCTTTGATGCCATCCACTATTATAGGTGGCGGCAGTGGAGTTTTTACACTTTTTTCTTTCGCTATCTCTTCATTGCTCGTGTTGACTGGAGTGGGTGAGGTGTTCAACTTTCTTTTTTTCCTAGTCTTTGCCCGTATCCACTCTGTTTCTTGAGCAAGATTTTCCTCATCTGTACTATACTCAACTCTCGGAGCAGAGGTCTCCATGGTGGTGGGTGTAGGTATTACCGAGCTATTTTCTGCGTAGCATTTTAACTGCTCTTGGAGTATCTCTATTTGACTCTTTAAGTCATTTACGAGACTTTTGAGTTTTTCACGCTCTGCTCGTTCATCGCTATAGTGTTTGTACAGAAGATGTTCTGTCTCCGTTGTCAAGGTGATTTTACCTTTACTAGGTGAACACATAATTAAAGCTAAGTACTACTTCGCCTTAACAATATAATTCGCCGTCACACGTAACCTTGCGCAATGATAACTGGGTCATCGCGGTCCGGCCGTCTCGACGGCTTTGTTGTGATTTGTAAGCACTTTACACTGTTGGCACCGACGCGCGGTCGCGAGCGACACCACTGCTTTCAGCGAAAATCGAACAAGCACTTGATTACTCCCTTTGGAAGGCAACTAAGAACCTAAAAAGACCAATTATCCAAATACCACCTATTAAAGATAACAACGGAAAATGGGCAGTGAATAACGAGCAGAAAGCTAAAAGGTTTGCAGAACACTTAGCAAACATCTTTCAGCCAAATCAAAGTAGCACAAATGAAACCTTTTCTTTGGATGATATCAACCTCCATGATGAGCAGGAAGATGATAATATAAAACTAGCAACACCTAGAGAAATTGCACGTGAAATTAAATACAGTATAAACCCACGAAAAGCTCCTGGGTATGACCTAGTATCAGGAGAAATACTCCAAAATCTTCCAAGAAAAGGGATAGTAAAACTAACAACTCTTATTAATGCTGCACTAAGATTAAAATATGTACCAGACTTATGGAAAGTTGCTGAGGTAATAATGATAGCAAAGCCAGGAAAACCGCCTCATGAAACAACTTCGTACAGGCCAATCTCCTTGCTACCCATAATGTCTAAACTATTTGAAAAGATATTGCTTAAAAGACTAAAACCAATTATTGACAGCACAAACCTCATTCCAGAGCACCAATTCGGTTTTCGGGAGAAGCACTCAACCATAGATCAAGTACACCGAATAACAAGTATTATAGAAACAACTTTAGAAAATAAGCAAGTATGCTCTACTATATTCCTAGATGTAGCACAAGCTTTTGATAAGGTGTGGCATGAAGGCCTAGTTCACAAGCTAAGAATGCACCTACCGAAAAAATTTGCTAATATTCTGGAATCTTATATTTCAAACCGATTATTTAGAGTAAAACAAGAAGATGCCTACTCAAAATTGAAAGTAATAAAAGCTGGAGTACCACAAGGAAGTGTATTAGGTCCGGTCCTGTACCTACTATACACCTGTGATATTCCTGAATTAGAAGATAACACCATCGCAACCTTTGCTGACGACACTGCTATAATGGCTGTAGCAAACACCCATAGAGAAGCAGCAGAAAAGGTTCAAAAGGCTGTTAACAAAGTTTATGACTGGACGAAAAAATGGAAAATTAAACTAAATGAATCCAAATCAATCCACATAGACTTCAGCAACAAGATACAACAATATTGCCCAGTCTACATTAACAGCAAACAAATCCCGTATGAAAATACAGCGAAGTACCTAGGAATGACACTTGATGCAAAGCTCCGCTGGAAAGCGCACGTCAAGAAGAAAAAAGAAGAATTAGATTTACGCTTTAAAAGAATGTATTGGCTGCTTGGAAGGCACTCCACGCTGTCAACATACAACAAATTGATACTATACAAACAAGTCCTAATGCCAGTTTGGACTTATGGTATACAGCTGTGGGGCTGCACCAAACAGAGCAATATATTAATCATACAACGCTTCCAGAATAAAGTATTAAGGGAAATTGTGAACGCACCCTGGTACATTAGAAACGACGATCTCCATCGGGATCTTAAAGTAGAGTTCGTCGATAAAGTTATTAAAAAATATGCCGAAGCCCACGAACATAGGCTTCATCATCATGTGAACGTCGAGGCAATCCAGCTCCTCGACCACACGGATATAGTGAGAAGACTTAAAAGAACAAAACCGTTTGAGTTAGTGTAATGTCTAGTGATAGTGAATTAGTGTAATGTAGTACGAGTGCTACCCATACAGACCACAAGAACAAAGTGTCTTCCCCTTAATATAGACAATAAGAAAAGTGTTAATGGACACATTCTTAGTAGTAGTTTATCTATCAGTTTAAGTTAAATGTAAATTGCTTATTAGCCTAATTAATTGGCTAGATTGTAATAAAAATGGGGATCATAATGACTATGAAACCATATGAAGGAAAAAAAAAAAAAAAAAAAAAAAAAAAAACTTTGTATTTCCCGCCAAAAAGTCCTTTACGCAAATATTTTCAGATACGTATTTCTTAGATCTAGTTAAACTGATATGTCATTCTAAGTCATATTGGTACAGGGTATTGCATAAGGTCAATGACGCAACACTACAAGTAGGTATCAGTTTCTAAGTGGATTAGTGCAGCGGGCTATCGCAGGGCATTCAGACGGTGCGTGTGCGCAAAGGTCGCGTGTGCAATCATCCGCTAGCGCAACCAGCGCAGCCGTCACTCACCGCCCGGTGGGACGAACGACGCAAATACAATCTGATTGAAGATTGACGGTTTTTTGCCTATCTGTCGCTATTATCTGCCCGCTAAGCTCTGACGCGGTTCTACCATGTCTATAGCTCGAAGATTTATGTATATGTGATTTGAAAAACGTTACGAATTGTGCTGTCAGTAACCACATAACAAAATACATGTTACACGTGTGTTCGTTCCAAAAATAACATCGCCTAAAGGCCCGTATTTTAAAGAACCACAAATTTAGACATTTTTGGCATCCACTAACCTGGCCCCAACTTGGGGGCAGGGAAGCCTCGCTGGGCCAGAAATAAGTAAATAAATATAAATGACGCCCAACGATCACATACATAGATCCTGTCCCCTAACTAGGATTCCTTGTATCTAGGGAACCAGGAAACTATGAGGACCATGGTCCCACAACACCCAGACATGAAACAAATACTTGCGCTTTTTTTTCTGTGCACTAACATTTGTCCCGTCGCGGGAATCGAACCCGCAACCTCAGTGGTGTATGAGATTTGAGCCAACCTGCCCAACCACTGCACCAAAGAGGCTGTCATGTTCAGAAAGGTTGTTTATATACTATCTCTCTGTCTCTCTCTCTCTCTCTCTCTCTACTGACAAGGCCTAAGTGGGGAACGTCAAGGCTATGATGATGTGATATTAACAAAGGTGTCCTAACACAGCGCCGCCCTGACTTCATAAAATATTATTATTAAATAAGTGTAAGGATTTTCATATAATATGAATGTATTAGGTATATGTTCTTACACCTAAACCTTTGTCTAGCAAATCCCTAAATATTTTCAAAAAACCTTGTTTGAAATCCCTAAATTATGGTGAAATGCATCAGAATTCATCAAGTCGATTAGAAGCGCTGAGCGAATAATAAAGACAGACGGAGTTGAGCGATGTTGTGTTTATATTATTGAGATATAAGAGAAGACGCTGGTATTCCCGGTTATTTTATTCCAAAGCGACTTTAAAGCTAAGTAGGTAAGTAGATACTCTAATTAAATGTACACTATCTGAACTGTAACAGCGTCTAAAGACAGCCGTAAAACTCGCATCCTACAACAGAGTAACGTTATTTAATCCCACACTTAGTGTAAACCCACTCGAGTGCAGAACAACCCTTTGCCTAAACTAATATTTGCATTTCCGTTTTCCGTGTAAATAGCGAACACTTCGCCCCGACGCGTACCGTGCGCCACTTAGTGTTGCGGCACATTGTGCGGAATATATGCTATCCAATTTTGGGTTAGTAACGCTTCCAATGCTTTTCCGCTACAAGTGACACACTATGCAGAATGTATATTATGTAGACATACGTCACAAGTTACAAAGCAATTCAAGATTTTATTGTAGATACGAATAATCGACTAATTACATATATCCGGTTGCTGATCAAACTGTCAACAAACGATAAAATAAACAAAGTATTTAAAGAGGTCAGTTCCAACATCACCGCCTTAAATCGATTGTCGAAAAAGACACTAGACGTCATCTTCGACCGCGCCCGGGTATTGTGTCGTTACACTAATACTTGTGTCGTGCGAACGTCTTAGGTCGCGAGAAGCCATAATCAGAAGTCAACAAGGACTGTAACCACATGTGTATGTGTGTACCTACTTGTATTGCAGCTTGTATGTTGGAGCTGCTAGAAAACGTTTATGCAAAACTCAGGATTCAAAATCTATTCTTGTTTTAAAAATAAAATGCTTACTGCATACTGCTGCTCTACTATTAATATTTTGAAAATAGAGATCATTATTAAAATATGGCAACAAAATATTAATTTGTTAGAAAAAGTCGTGATATATTATTAATTATATATACTACGCCGTTGCATCCTCGAGATTTATATATTCACCATGTAGTACACTCCTTAAGTTTACTACCTGGTGAATATATAAATCTTCGGATGCAACGGCTTACTTCACTTGGTAAGTCTATTTAACCTTCAAAAAATCTTTGATCTATTTTTAAGCTTCATACTATGGCCGCCAGCAGCTAACAATGCATTGAATCGAGAAGTTGATGACAGCTATAGCTATCGCAATATTAAAGACCAATAATACCCTATTATTTTAAGACACTCCAGATGTCCATAAAACTGTCAAAGCAAAGGGAGCCGAGCGCAATGATCAAGGTACTGACAACGACAACAAATCAGAGAGTAGAGCAACATAACATTTCTCAGTGAAATAACAAGAACACGCTAAGCTCAGCGCTACGCAGATTCCAACGTCTAAGTTCAATAAAAGATTTATCGACATAGATTCTATTACAAAGAGCCGCATTATTTAACGATCTATTTTGACAGAACAAAACAAACGAAGAGGCTAAATTAGCAACAAACAAACGACGCTAATAGTTTTACGAGTTCCATGTTAAATCACGTCAAAATGCTGAGAGTGAAGGAACTTGTTTATTTCAATGCATTTCGGACTTATCTCCACACGGGGAGGGTACTTGGCAATCGTCCAAGCACTTTCTCTCATTGCTATTGCATAAAATCGTGGTAACGTAACATTCCTGCGATTTTTCATAATCAAACATTACCTACTATCTGAATACGAGTGCTAGCCAAAATAGAATCGCATAGATTTTAGAGTATTTTCGTTTTACGATTGTGTTTGGAGAGTGATATGGACCGGCGGAATATGGAGCAATTAATAGTACCCGCAAAGATACAAATCGTCAAAACGTTAATATTATCCTGAAGTTTTAAATGTTCTCTTTAATACTGGAAATGCTCTATTTGAACTTTGTTATGTTGGATACTGGAGAGTTATTTTTACCTATCTGAGTGACGAGACGAGCTTGTCGTTCGCATAATGGTAAGCAATACACCCATAACAATGACAGCACCACCTAGAACTTTGTTCCTGCGCTGCGCTGCACTGCGCTGAATTTCGCTGGCGACAATGCCCTTCAAACCGGAACACAGTAATGCCTGCGCACTACTGCTTGGCGGTAGAATAACTGTTAAATTTTTGTTAGACAACGCTATCGTACTTTGACACATAACATGAAAACAAACAACTTGTCTCGGCACAACACGTTCATACATCTTCGTAAAAAAAATTAAGCAACACGTCTTCACGTTTGGGACTTGAAAATTATTTAGCAGTATTTTACCGTTAAAGGTTAAAAGAAAAACGGGGGTCGAGAGAGAGAGAGAGTACCGTCTACCGAGCATCCATTAGATGCTCTCGAAGTCTGTAGACTGCCATTAATTGTGGCAAATGTACCCACTTCGGACAAAGTGACAGACTCAGTCTTTACCTTGAGCGTTGGGTTTCGAGACTGCTTTACAAAGTGGTGCTGTTGTTAGTTCAATTACAACAAGAGCTAATTTTGCAGACTAGGTACGCATTTTGGCGGCTAAATAGAGATAGAGATAATGGTATAGAAGCAAAGGTTGTGCAAATTTTACGCATAGGTTCAGTCATGTGACCGTGTCATCTGGGTAATATCACAGAATACTAAGGGACAGAAGCATCGCTCCGCAAATAAATTTAAACAAATAGCGACTCTTTCTATGACGCAATAAAATTCAATTCAGCTCGCGTAGCGCTGCATACCTATCAGTCATATTAACCTACAGAGCGCCTCTCTTTCTATCGCATAGCTCTTATCTCTTCTGACGCGGCACGTGTATCGACGCGGGACCCGCCGTCGGTGTCCGGCTATGTACTTGTAGCTTCGTACCTACAGTGCGGAGTGCGCTAGGCCTGGTAATATGAAAATAGTTTGAAGGATGTTAGACAATGTTTGTACAAAGTTTATCATTTGCCATGTCAAGATGAGAACGTGGCTCACATTTGAAAGTATTCCCATTTGACAACATTGTGAAAAAAAAAAAATTTTTCTTGATATATTTTATTTTATGCTCCATCACTAGAAGCTACCGCACCGTAGGTGCTCAAATGGTAACAAAGTCGAATTATTTTTTGTTCCCATTTGAGCACCAAACTAATAGGTGCTCATATGGCAAGACTTCCATTTGAATTTGAACACATTTGAATACGCTTGTCTATAAGAAACCTATTACTATTACCTTCAATACTTACTGCTTTAATTAGTTTAGTTGGATACATAATTAAATATTTAAGTGTGAATGAATGAATGTTGATGAGTGAGAGTTATCCAAATGATAAAAGATAGTAAGTAATTAATATTTAACTATTTATGTCAAGTAGCATATCTACCCTACCCATGTGAATAAGTAAGTATGTAAACTTTTATACATGATTGAATATGTATATACCTAGTTTGTACAAGAACTATAAAACGTCAATACTGTACCCATTTCGAAAGAGACTACAAAACATTTCACTACCAATTTTACGTCTTACTACTCATAGTTCCCCCTTACGAGATACCTACCTACGTTTCGTCTGTCTGGCTTCACATATCTGCGGCTAAACCGTATTATCATTCCGCGGCAGAAACATGGGAATTCATGTTACACAATACATGCCATGTCTCGCTTTATTTAGCTGTAGTTTCGAGAATATAGAACTAAGAGTGGTATTATATTAACTTCTCGACTTAATATCTGGTGGAATAAAGATACAGATTATGTTTTGGCGCTGAGAGACGTTCTAACGCTGAGCTCTCGCATTCTCTTTTAGTATAGGGTACTAAAGCTAGCCGAAATATAAGGATCGCGTACGCACTTATCGGCCGTTTTATAGGGGATTATTGCGTTCCATCTTATATTCTATTTTTGTATACAAATGTGGATTTTATGGGAGGGAAGTGAACCTCGGCTGTTGGTACGTTCGTATGCGTAGGGGAAATGTATAGATACATAATTTAACTTTTGGGCCAGCTGAACGTGCATGTCCTTCGTCTTGACTACTTACTTAATTTATCATTTTAGTTTGTCGACGAGTTTAACATAGACGAACTTAGGTGGGTCAGTTCTTATTTTTAAATATAGATTAAAGTGTTCAAAATTTTATTTAATTTTTACACTTAATAGATCTATGTTTGGCCACTATCTCGCCTGATGTGAAGCGATAATGTGGCCTAAGATGGAACACATAGATCTAGAGAGAGAAGGCAGTTGAGCGGCTGCTCAGACCCGTCTCCCCGGTGGTTCACCGAACATCATCCCGAAACACGTCTAGGTCGCTTGACGGCATGGCTTTGTTCGGTGGGTGGTATTACAACCACGGCCAGAGCCTACCACTCCAAAGCGCATAAGCGGGTTTCATCACGATGTTTTCCTTCACAGTTTTAGAGCGAGCGTACAAAATCTGCACTTAACTATAAGTCATGTACCTATTAATAAAAAATGGGATCGATAGATAAAAGTACGAATACGTGCTTAAGGGGAATGCCCTCAATATAAATACCTATACCACATTTTTATAAAACTAAAAGACCGTGTTAATAGTTTAATAATATATTTGTGTAATTGTGTATACCTTTACCTATTCAATATACTATAATATTAATAATAATAATTTATTGGGACATAATAGATATTTTTACAGTGTAGTAGTGAATCCATAGGCTCTCGAACTAGTTTAAACTGTATCGAGAGCCAGTGGCTTCTCCAAAAAAAATGTGCTAGTTACAAACTATTATGTAGATAAAATTATTATGTAATACAAAAACATTTAAATGTATTTACTACTATGGACCAAAGTCTTTTTTTAATTTTATTTGGACTGTACCTAATCCGTTTTGTTGCAATTAAGTACTTTAGTCATTTAGAAATTATCTAACTACTTTAGAAATTATCGGTACTTTGGTCTTTTTATTGGTTGATATTCGAAGAACTTTGTAAATTCATGTTTCAAGTACTGGTACTAGTAGGTAACCCAATTACTACGTTCTAGTTTAAAAAGTAGAAATGTAAATAGGCACATCTAACAATCATGAGATCCATGCACTATATAGTTAGGTACTAATGAAAACATATAAAGAAGATGTTTCCACCACAAAATAGCATATTAAAACATTGGTACATAATTGAATGTCATATCAGTTAATAACCAGTCGGTGACGTGCGTGCGATATTCAATTATACCGTTATTGGGTTCGATGCGGGCGCCGGCCGGTAATTATCTGGTAATCGAGCCAGCTTACTTGCTTAACGGTACGTCATGAAATTACCGAACTTCATTGACACCTGACTCAATCATGTAAAAAATTAGCTTATCGTGGCGCGGTTTTCCTGCGGTATTCCCTTCCTTATAACTTTATAGATGGAATAGAACATGTCAGTGCAATGCTATACCCAAGTAGCTAAATACCTAGGTACCTGACATGAAAACATTTTAAATTAAATAATTCTTAACAATTTTTTGTGCCAATCCTAAGAACTGCGACAGGATACAATTAAAAATATCGGTATCTTCGATCATATATCGGCATCGATAAAAAGCTAATTACGTACATACCCATAAATTCTTTTTTCTTCTTCCTAATGTTAAGTTTAATAGTTGTTCAGCTTAATTTAAAACAAATAAACTTTTGTAGTACGTAGGTACATATAATTTTACCTACATAATAGTTTGTACTAGCACATTTTTTTTGGGGGAAGCCACTGGCTCTCGAAACACAGTTTATACTAGTTCGAGTGCCTATGGATTCAAAAGTCTTATGGGGGTGACTAAGGGCAAGTGTGGCACAGCGGGATCTCTTGCGTGTGACTTTCGAACCGACACACCGGAGTTCGAATCCCGCTGACCAATGACTAATGTGCGGATTTAACACTCGCTCTAAAAACAGTGATGGAAAACATTGTGAGGAAACCGATATGTCCAAAAATCACAAAATTCAGGGACATTATGTGACATTCACCAACCAGAGAGTACGGGCCGTAATCCACGGGCGTGGTGGATTACGGCCCGTACTCTCTCTGTGAAAAAAGCACCTATCCCAGCAGTGGGAACGTAATGGCTGATTATTATGCGTCTCAAGGGAAGCTTGAGCAGGTCTTAGCCACGAGCGTTTTGAAAAATATTAATTACAGGTACGTATCTATACCTACCTATGCTATTTAACGATTCTCTTTTATCATAATGATTCTGTTTCTGTGGAATACATAGAACGTGGGTATAAGAGTATATATATATATATATATATATATATATATATCTTGTAGGTACTATTAGGTTAATATTGTGTGGTATTATATATAGGTTTACGCGTTATTATATATTTACACACCTCCCCGTCTCCCTATCATGTTTAATATTGAACGTATATTTATGTAATAATAATATGTATACTTATGATTATGTGAAAATACCTAGTGTAATTCTGCTGAATAAATTGATTATACTAATATTATTATACCTAATTTACCTAATGTATGTGTTTGCTTACGGGTTTCGTTTTCTATTTTCTTATTTTTTACTGTGTACTATTTATTTATTGTGTGGTAGGTACTGTAACAATTTATAACAACTTCACTTGCATAACAATTTTATTTATTTTTATTTTATTTTGATATTTTCCAATGTTTATTTAATTTTTTATTTATTGTATTGCGGATAGGCATTGTATATATGTATATACTATTTATACTATTAAGAACATAATATATATTTCTATTTAGCTTTACTTATATATTTAATGTTTTATAGCGTTATATCATACAACAAGTTCGTGCGTCACCAAGGGCCTGTGCTGAAAACCAGCGTTGTGGATTCTTCACAACATTATGCTGAGCACAGACCTTTTTTGGCTGCACTGTACACGGCAGCGGTCCTCCATACACATGCTGTAATTGTATGTCTTGGTCTTATAAATTTGTCTTATTTTGTTATCCTACACTTGTGTATGTACTATTGTTTGTTGTGTGCAGTCTTGTCAAAAATAAATTATTTCTTTCTTTCTTTCTTTCTAATAGCAATTTTTATTTACTTCTAGTTTTATATTCAGTTGTTGGCATACGCATTGTACGTATATTAATTTATTAAAATTTATGTCTGTTTTTATTTATTATTCTTTACTGTATGTATCTATATAAATTGTTTATTTTTCTTTAAGTTTTTCACGTGCGTCACCAGAGGTTTGAGCTGAAAATCAGCGTTGTGAATTTATCCACAGCATTATGCTGAGTTCAGGCCTTGTTTGACGTCACTGTGGACGGCAGCGATTCTCGTACACAAACACCCAGTATTTCATTTATTCATTGTTTTTTATTGTGTTATGATCATTGTTGTACCGAGTGCAGTTTTGTCAAAATAATTGTTTTCTTTCTTTCTTAACTGATTGTTTGAATATACGGTTCATTTCTTGCTTTCAGCTTTTAAGCGCTTTCGAAAGCATATTTAAAAACTCCCACGGGAAGCCACGGGCGAAGCCGCAGGGCGGTAAGCAGTAATGTAATATCCCAGAATCGATTTTTACTTAGCTCATTGAATATCGGTTGAACGCTCGTGAACATTAATTATGCAAATGTAGCTCTAGTTATGTTTAGATTTGTTATTTATGTCTAATGGCCAACGCTATCTCTTAGAAGACTGAACTTTGCACTAGTTGAAGTGATATCTACACATTAATCTATTTGAAACTACGCGCGTATCTGATGATTATACGAGGACTTGTATTCAATGAATGACTTCGGTTCGTCATTGACAATTACAGATCAATGTTAGATGTTAGTCAGATGTTGTCAACGCAAATTCCATTTAAACATTAAAAAAACCTGACAAGTGCAAATCAGAATCGCCCACCGAGGTTTCCGTACACATTTGTAATAATATTTATAATATAGGTACATATTATAAATAGTTCATGAATCGAGTCTCGCAGTTTTGTAACCTCGAAGATTGATTACTTACTTTAAATAAAGACTATATTTTTATGATTTAATTACAAATGTGTAGTTTTCAGATGTTTCCCTATAGTTATAGTATAAGACGATATTACTTCCCAAATTTCGTAGTTCTAGGTCAACGGAAAGTACCCTATAAATTTTGATTCCATGAGTGTTGAAATATAAGTTTTTCGCGGCATAAACAGCCATATCTTTTTTTTTACTTTAACTTAGAAGTTTGATTTTCCACAGCTACAAGGGACTGTAGACCTGAGTATAAAATGGTTTTTATTTCAACTCGATACCTCCATGCGTTCCCGAGATAAAGGGTCTTGATTGACAGACGGACAGACAGACAGACAGACGGATAACAAAGTGATCCTATAAGAGTTACGTTTTTTCCTTTTGAGGTACGGAACCCTAAAAACAGCGGAACAGATACGTAGGTACTGTTAATTGCAAAATATATATACATATATATATACTCGTATGCCTATGCCTTGATGTATAGGGTAAACCTGGCATATGTGCCCCACAATTCCAAGAATTGAAATGAAACCCAGAAAGTAATCAAAAAATGTTTGTTAAGTAATCAGTCTTAATATTTGGCTTTACTTGTACGTGAAAATCATAAAATATCTTTTAAAATATTATTAAAAATAACTAAGATCTGCAATTTAAAAAAATCAAGGAGAAACACTTCTGTCAATAATAAGTATTTATTTATATAAGTATTCATTTCTATGTATTTTAGTTTTGGATTATATATGTAGTGTTTTTTACTGTTATATATTTTAATAATTTATGCTTTTGTTTTACGATAATATGTATTACGATATTTATTTTGTTTTACTGTTATTTTTTTTTCTTTTTAATTTTTGATGCACGCTTTGTAGGGTTCTTTTACCGTCACTGGATAACTGGTAGAAAATACTTTAGCATTAAGTTCTCCTTTTGTACATTACTTGTAATAGTGCAATAAAGAATTAAATAAAATAAAAATAAACACACTAGACTGATTTGTCCGTATAATGTGCCCCAGTACAGAGTCTTAACTAAGTAACAATAATAGAAATAATACAGAAGAAAATAGGATTGAAGAGACATTCAATCCAATGTTCTTACTTGATACCTCTTCCATAGTTTTTTTTCAAATTTTCTAGTGTCTGTAGCTTTGAACTTCCCCATTGTTTAAAGAAAAATAATTATTTTTGCAAACAAGTACTCCAACGACTGGAATAAAAATAAAAATGCTTTAGCACTTAGGGCCACATTACTCGATAAAAATCAGGGCACCTTAGCCAAATATCAATGAAATGTGCCCACTCGATAAACAATCTCTCAAGCTTGCAAAACCGAAAGACAATCGTGACATTAAAAACTTTAAATATATGAGTATAAGATAAAAACAAGAAAAACATAGCATCTGATATACAACATACGTTTACTTTACGTGTAAATAGATATAAAACAAATTCAAGTGGTCTAAGGAACCTTCTAGTATTTTTTTCTTAGTCAAATGACAATAAAACTAACACAAAGTTGTTAACATGGCAGCCATTCTTGTGTCTCTGACTCGCACGGTGCAAATTAGCGCCAAATTCAAACTCCTTGTTCGAGTACTCTTAGTGGGGCATATTACCGACTGGGGCACGTATGCCAGGTTTACCCTATATTTTCGTCGGTGAAAATATATAATAAACTGCCTGAATTAAAAAATGCAGAAAAAGATATTACTTATTTTTTAAAGAAATTGCATTATTGTCTAAACGACTTTATGAATGACTCACTCATATCGGTTCGCTCCTACTTTAATTGTTACACATGACATGAGGGTCATAAATATGTATGTTATTCCACCTTGTATCATTGTGAATTGACATATAGGTATCTAAGCACTATTTGTGATTGCAATAAATGATTGAGTATAGGTTTTAGGCTTATTCAGCCGCCGAGCAGTAGTGCGCAAGCATTACTGTGTTCCGGTTTAAAGGGCATTGTAGCCAGTGAAATTACTGGGCATTGTGAGACTCAACAGCTAATTGTCTCAGGGTGACGAGCGCAATGCAGCGCCGCGCAGGATTTTGCAAAACAAAGTTCTGGGTGGTGCTGTTATTGTTATGGGCTGGCGTATTGCTTACCATTGGCGTATTGCTATAGGCGAACGACCAGCTCGTCTCGTCATTCAGTCACATAAAAAAAGGTACGTGTTTAGGAGAAGGTGCTGATTTAAATCGCATTTAAGCAAACAACAGTCCCAACATTTCTACCAAAAGTTACCTGCTAACTACTGGTAACACACACTAGGTAGCTTTGATGCAAATTTTCGCCCTAAACTACTCTACACTTCAGCAATAACTAGGCACTTAAACTTCGCCAAGTGTACATTTTAGTTTACGTAAAATATGGTAGAGTTTCGAACCGTTGGCCACCTGTCTATAATCTTTAAGTGCTTTTGTAAAAGAAACAACATAAGTGTACCTTAGTTTTGTTTTGTCCTTTTCGAAGTTAGTGATCAGTTAGTTAGCGACCATCGCCGCAGATAGACGTGCTCCAGTCCTACGTAGAAACACGCGAGGAACTAGGCGAGTCCGTGAAGGGTTTGTCTACCTAAATATGGGGAACCTGCTTTCCTGAACCACTTTTATGTAAATACACTGCAAATTGCCACATTCTCATACAACAAAAGCTGACAAAACCGCAGTCTTTTTGATGTGTTTTGGGAAAGAAAATTCGTGGAGTAAGTAGAGTTACTCTCATAAAACGGAACCGTTGTGGTCTCCCTTCCTAACTTTAGCATATATTTTATCGCCACATTCATGCGTAAGCCGATTTTGGTAAAAGAGTAAACTTTGGACCTCGGAATGAACATCAAGGGGGCGATTTTTTTAATATCACCACCGATGTTGAAAGAAAGAAGACAGAGAACCTATGAAATAGAATCATTTTGTAATATATAAATATGTTTATTTAGGTAGGTAAGGTACCTACATCGGTTTGACCCGCCGCCGCGCCGTCAGAGTAAAAATAGTCACCGGTGATTTCAAATACGAGTTACGGAGAACTATTAATGTCACTAAATAAAAAATCGAACTCCGATGTAACGGTACAGACATATATATGTACCTAAATATTAACTCAACAATTGCACGCTGCTTATGCAATAAAACATGTGAACCGACTAGAACGTTTAAGACTTACGTGTAATATAATTTAATTTACAATGTTTTTAAGCAAATTAATATTTTGGAATTTGGAATTTAGAATTCGTTAACAATTACACTAATTAATCATAACAAAATATTAAAAATCCAAATTTAACTCCAAGGCACAATTTAATTAATAAACTAAAACAAGGTAAAGCACTGGTACAAATTTACCTAGCAATAATAAAATTTAATAATTATATAAGTATAATGTCAAATAAAAAATAATTTATGTCAAGTTAAATTATAAAATTTGTTTCCGTCTGAAGGTATAAAATTCTAAATACCTAATTATAAGACATCGGATTAAATGCATTCGCATATTTGCATATGCAAATGCATATATGTATTTCGATATCTATAGCGTTATTGCATAATTTTGTATTTTCTTGCCGATCGTGCTTATTTTGGCTGTCTGAGGCCGTAAAACAAGTAGTTGATCAATATGACAGTTCTGAGGCCATTGCAATGACTTCAAGCAAGCTAGGATTGGAAGAAGATATGAGCGCCGATGGCCATTTCCACGGCGGCGGGCGGCGGCGGCGTCGGCGGTGCGCCCCCAAAGCGTGGGCTTAGAAATTTTCAGGATAATCAGGGCTCCCTTATTTAACAGGTTCTTGTTGAGAAATCAACTTATACCTAGAATGGTTCCCCTTTTCCTGCATACTCTTTTTCAGAATTACCTACATGTCGTTCCTAACGATTGGCAGAGACATCTTTGGGCAGAAAGTCAACTCATATACAGGCAGTTATTGTGTTGTGACCTTTGCCCAGCGATCGGAATGCATACAACCTATGTGTTCCACCCAAACCCACTTGAGCCTGGTTTGTGACTTTTGTGATTCCATGAGCGACCAGGTTTGAGCATCTTAGCTGGGCAAGATACACATGTCAATGAGTCGGCGCTTTAGGGAGGTTGCTCCCTTCATTAGTTAGCGTCTTCTTGGACCAGTAGCTTTTCCAGATGTTATCGATATGGCGATCGATCTCTTATTTTACCTGTGTTCGCTACTATTATTGCCATAAATTAATACTAATAGTTTTACAAAATAAATGTTTCTGCGACATGTGACTATTCTGGTAATTTAATAACGATTCTGGAGAAGTGTTTTTCCAAATATGTTCCTGAATTTAAGCATTTTGCAAGATTGAAGGCAAAAATACAAATATTTTTGGCTGGTAACCTATACGATTGGAAATATTTTACTAGGAATCCGATTTATAGCCAGAAATCTGTAGAAATGACAATCCTGATAGCCGAGAACCCGTTCAATTGGGTATCTGAGGTGAAAATCTGTAGATTTGGAAAAATTTGCGGGAGGCGGTAGGGCACGACGCTGGCGACGGACGGCGCGGCGGGGCATATCCGCGGCGGCGGCGCGGCGCACCGATGTAAATCTGCGGCGACGGCGGCGCGCCGGCGCGGCGCTCATATCTAATTGGAAATGGCATTTTGATAGTACATATTTTGTGCATATTTGGCCCTTTTTAGAGCATATTCGCATGCATGTTTTGCCATTGTGTTAGTGCATATTATCCGATGTCTACTAATTATAAATAGGTACGCCTTTAATTTAATGTGCTTTTTTTATTGTAATTTAATGTCCTTTATATACACTAAATGAAATATTTCATGCGCCTGGTTTTGTTGTTTTGACTCGGCAACATCGTAAAACCATGAGTTTGTATTGACCCAGTGACAAACATTTTGAACTTTCGCTAAGTATCATGAAATTGCAATTTGTTCGTTCTGTTCAATAGTGCGCAAAAAGTTATGAGTAAAATTGAACGCGACGCGACTAAAAACGTAAGAGCAGCAGAAGGCTACTAAGGTTCTCAGCTGCCGAACAAGCTCGCCGAGCAATAAGTCCGAGAGGTTATTTCCCCGAGACGTCATAACGTTCCTAAAGACGTTTTTAAAGTACGATTAAATGCCGAAATGTTTATCTTAAAGAACGAAAAGAATCACTCCCGGCCGCTAATACAAATATTTGTTTTGTAGAGTCAACACTAATTTCTTTTCTTTGTTAACGGCGCCCAAATTATGTTTGAAATCTGAAGAGCCTGGAATAATTTGTCTTTAAAACTATTTGGCAATGTTTTAGAAGTGGATTGATTTTAAACTTCTTTTAAGAATTTGCTTTAATACTATGTAAGTCAGTTTCACAGTCTCTGAATAACTTTTAATTGATACTAGGCGTAAATAGGTTACGTTATAAACCTTACTCTAGGTAAGTAGGTTCTATTAAAATATTATACATCCGTCTGTGTATGTTTCGTTATTCCTCTCCATCCAAAGGTTGCCTGGAAGAGATCGCTTTAAGCGATAAGACCGCCCATTGTTACACCACTGTAAACATTTGAATTGTACTTTATCTCTATTTTTAAGGTGAATAATAAAGTGTTTATCTATCTATCTATCTATCTATACAATTGTTGCACAATATGACATAAAAAAGACTCACTATTATTGTCACTATTATCTTAAATTAATTCTGTGATTAGTTCTGACGCAAAACGCGTAAATATTAATTAAATTATCTTAATCAAGATCTGTTTACTAACGCGACGTACTGTCAAAGTAAACATCAAGTAGGTAACAACCGTTTTTACGCATTGCAACATTTTGATTAGAATCCGTTTTTATCAGACCATAGATTAGCAAGTATCAAGCGACTAATATTTTATTTAGAGATTGAGTTGACAATCCAAACAACTCATTAAGTAGGGAAAACTTCTTTTTCAGTACTTAGAACACAAAATGTTTTGTCATCTGGAAATTATCATAGTAAACCCAAAGCAGTCGTGTGAAACTTATGAATTCGTTTAAACTTGGGCCAGACGCCTTACCACGCGCGTACATTGTCAACGTCCGGGTAGGTATGATACTTTCATTACCTTGAGAAAGAAATGTCTCACTGCCACGAAAATTTAAAAAATAGACCTAGCTTTTAGGCGGCGTCACGGCGGCGTCAATTAGCATGTCGTTTGAAGACGCGTTGCTTTGTCATCTCGCACATTCTGTTTGGATATAAGGCGGATATCGGATGTTGAAAAACGTACTTTGAGCTTGAATTTTAGAGTTCGTTATCGAGCGATGGACGTGTTTCGTACCGAAAGCGAAGCATGAAGTCGTGCGCGCGACAAATGAGTAATGACAACAACGCAGCGGCGTGTGTCGTCTCTGAACGATACCAGATGTGTCTGGATGCATAGATTGCACTATGCAAGCCGCAGCGAAATATTCCTACTTGGTAATACATGCAAGAATTCCGCCTCGCATTGTGCGCCTACTCCGGGAAATTAGAAACGTCGAAATATCTCCGCTATCTCTTGTAAATATAATTGCGTAAATATTTACCTGCGCTCGTATGTAACATGTTAACTATTAATTCAACATTGCAGCATTGCACATTTCACGCATTATTATTCTTATAAAATCTTTAAAACCAAATAACTGAATATTGTATGTTACCTTCTCCAATGAAACAGCTAATAAAACGAAACTGATACGGGAGAATTATTAGAAGGCATATGGATTGCGTCTGGTTATATTAGGGTCAATCAGCATTTGAACGCTGGAATTAAGAAATAAACGCACGGTCACGTAGGCGAATTGCATGTAAAACACAAGTCGGAACCATAAAAACTTATCCAAACATCAGTTGGTGGAGATAAAACGCTTCTAGCTCACCAGATTGTTTACGGAAAAAATAGATTTCTACCACCATGAAGTCATTCTAAACATACGACTACTCTCGCGTCTAAAGCTTTTTTCAATGCACATTATCGTACAACGGCACCGAATTGTATATCTAGTTATGTCATGCGGGAATGATCCGTAGAGCAACGCTTGCGCATTTTATCTAACATCAAAGCTTTAACAAACGAAGCGTTCTTTTCTTTATTAATAAAAATAACTCCCAACTGTTCGATGACGAATCATAGCTGCCGCATATCAAACCCAAACAAAATAAAACTCGATCGTGTCGTATATTGCACGCTAAAAGCTGGAGCCGCCTATTGATTTATTATTTTTTTCTGTCTTGATTTATGCGGCTAAAGAAGTGTTCGCATGCGCACTCCCATGTCTATTTGCGGCTAGGCCGAAATAACCGGTAAAATGAAACGTGTATCCGGCCCCTTGCCGGCTCCTGTAGTGGTGATTGCGACCATAAAAAGTTCCGAAGTGCTCTAGGAATCGATGCGTTCTAATATTCTTACTCCATCCTAGCTTTACTGAGAAATTACTTCGGCACAAAAAGATTTATCTACTCCATGGCAATGTGAACATGTCGATTTGCTTGTATTCCGATCTGCCTATGTTGGTTATCAGAGATAAATAAAAAATGCTTAGATTTCTGGGGAAGTGTCATCGGTAAATTTACACAACCGATCACTACTGAATTGAGAGGTTAGTAATGTGTCACACATTTTCTTGCTACCCGCATAACTACTCGTGTAACTCTATATTCGTTCGCGGAATTCAAGAGCCGGGTTCGTACGGTTCATTTTGACACCGCGTGGAGTAGGCACGTGTTAAAAAATAATGAAACACTTGACGACAGAACCAGACAACACACCACTCAGACAGGGACAGTAGCTAAATATATTGAGTAGATACTATTTGGTTACGTAGTGTAAATTAGACCAAAGCCATGCCAGTTGCCGGCCGCGCGCTTTATAAGAGGGATTATACCACGGTCTGCGGTAATGCGGTTGGTTCTACACTCTTTCCTCTTGTCCACTTGCTAAATCTCTTCCCTGTCAGATCAGTCGGTGGCCGTTGCCTAAATAACACGGTATAAAGTTCCCTTACTAATGCGAACTGAATACTCTTTGAAGCTTTGATGGGCACCTGCGGCTTTCAATAACCCGCTTTGATTTTGAAACAGCGGTTTATTTTAAGTTACGCTTCAGTAGTTTTGTGGGCATTGTTACATTTGAAATGGGCAACAGTGACCAGTCTATTCGTTGAAAATAGAAATGTAAAATCATGATTAAGTAGTCGGATGTCAACATAAAATAGACAATATCAGTGACAAGTACGAAGCGAGTTAAGAATAATAAATAGGCCACAAGATTTGAAATGTTCGTCTTTAAAAATAAACTGGGATTTCTTATAACAACGCTTCGGAAATGACATCCGTTCAAAAGAGCGATAATGATCTACTACCGTCACGTCAAGATAGCTACCTAATAATAGGCAGCTTGTAAAATATTTCCACTTCAACTAAATGCTTTCTGAGCTATACGAGTATATTTGAGTAAAAGATAGTTCATCACATTGAATCTGAACGTTTGACATCTTACTACACGATTATAAATCTGGAGAGTAGGTATATTTATCTTTTAGCTCCACAGAAATATTTATTTATTTTAATGCGGTAGGTAAATCTGTCTACACCGAACACGTTTTTGTTTACGGTACTAACGTCCTCGGGAAGCCTCATGTCTTCGTATGAACATCGTCATGTTTTGGATAAACGATGTCATAGAATTAAGGTAGGTAGTAGGTAATCTAATACCTCCGTCGTTTCTCTAATTATGTTTAGGTAACTGTCTAATTCCTTCAGAGAACCGTGTTGATTGCTCGCTCTGGCGGCAATAAGATGTTTTCCTGAGAAACAGAGCCTGTCACAGTTGAATCAGTAGGTAGTTAGCAAAGTCGATTCGAAGCAACATTAGTTGGCAACAGCAAGTTTTCACCTGATTGGCGGGAAGTTACTTACTAGGCGGCAACGCAAGTATTCCTCAACGTGAGCCTTGCACTGAAAATTAAATAGGGACAATCCGATCGTTCTGCATCAGAGACTGCACTAATGCATAATTCAACGTATGCAAAACTTCTGGATTAATAATTGATGAACGTGAAGGTGAACTGCTCGCAATCGACCAAGAATCGAACCTTTTCAGACCCTGAAAAGAGCTCGAGAACTCTCCGTGCAGGATATTCAATGGTAATTTTAAGATAGTGCAGCGGTTCGAAGGATGTATAGAGATGTGCTCGACTTAATTCAAGAGCTCATGGACTGCACTACCTATTGGAAGTAATACATTTAGTACATAAATAGAAAACAATAAGAACTAGCACTCAACTCGAGTCACGGAACACGAAAATATCGATCTGTGTATTGTATTTTAGACATTCCGTATGGATATGGATCGGAGATGTGAGTGGACACTGGACAGTTTAGACGCTTTTCTGTTATTCTTACGAAGGACGTATATACCCACACTTATGTGTGGGCGAGTAGGTAGATAAAACAAATCCAGTGACGTAAAAATGTCGTTAATTTTAAATAGGTAACTGACATTTCTCAAAAGCCACCGAAGGGGCACGCATTATGCATATTTTATACCTCATACTTGAAATCCTTTAGCTATTTTATGCTTTTTCATAGACTTGCTATGAGGGATTTAGACGTGTCTTAGTGAATATATAATTTATGTACGTAGGCGACGTAACTTGTAGAGCGTTGTCGTGCTTTGTGATGTCGCGGTTTATTTTCGAACTGTACCTGCGCCCGACGGGCACTCACAAAGCAGCCAAAGGAAATTGAGTCACAAAACGGTCTTGAAGACGCAATGCGCACGAGCAGCGTTGAGGCGAACAATCAAGCCGAGTCGCAGATAATGACCGTAACGAGTAAGACGGACGGTCGCAGGGACTATTGTGTGCCAGGTTGGCGCGACCTCACGCGTAACCATTGCTTGTATTCTAGTTAGAAGCAATTTGAATGAAGTGCAACTAGTTTTTAAATTTTACTTTGCAAGTACTTCGTTCGCCTGTCACCATCGACTCTACTAATATCCCGTTTGTCAAAAAAAAAATCATTAGGTACGTAGCTGTTAGTTAAAGTAGGTATTTTCTAAAGAACAATGAACTTGACATCGAAAGCGATCAAAGTAGGTAATCACAAAAAAACAGACGGACATAGCGTGTTTTTGGTGCGTAAACGTTTGTACCTAATAACTATGGAAGAACCTTTAGAATGGTAACAAAACTCTAATGGATCAGCCGAGACGATGCAATAAATACAAGCAAATCTGAAATTGGTGTGTAAATTCCAAAACATTTTTAATATAGGTAAACTAATAATGATTGTTACACTTTTATCAGTGACTTATCTTTAACATTTATTTAGAGATGTATGATATGATAACTAGTGATAAAATCTTCAAGTCGCAATGAAACATGCGGTAGGGCATGTTTATGTTTATTTGTCTAAGTTTTACTGCCCAAAACCAGCCTGCCCGATGTTCTTATCATCTTGCTTAGAGTTATACTATTCTAGTTCAATGTATCTACTCCACTGGATAAGTTTTGACTCTAGATAATTCAAGTTTAAAGTTCTAAGACTCCAGTCTTAATACGACTTACGCTGACAATCATGAATTTACTAGTTACTAGGGCTTAGGCGTTATTTGCGTTCAGCGTCTTGTTCGTCAAAGAACAATAAAACAAGTAACTAAGTACAGTTCATTCGCGATGAAGATGTGGCGGGTGTAAGCGCGGCAAAATTTGATACTTCTATACTTACTATTGAACACATTTAACATTGAATGTGAAAAAACATAACGAGCGGGTGCGTCGCGCGGCAAGAAAAGAGGATCAAATCTCAACCGCGACCTCGCTTTTATCTTAAACAAGCCATCGCTCATCCACGATTCATCGAAGGCTAGTTGTTCACAACTAGGACAGCAAACTATGATAAAAGCAACCTTTGGCTTTATGTTAACGGAAGTAACTTATTTTAGCTTGTTCCAAGCCCGAATAGTAGGACATCAGAATATACCTAAGCTTGCTATCCTACAGTCCTAGCTTTGATAAACTAACCTCGTGTAACTCGGGCATAAGGGTATACCTCATCTCTAAAATACAATCGTCCTGACACGGCCTCCTACCATCTGCCGTGTTATGCTCGAGGGTATAAAAGACTTGTTTTTAAAGAAATCTTAGTCTACTCCACATATCATATCTCTACTTTTTTATTTAACATTACTATAATACCAATAATACCACACCACCACATAATTATAACTATTAAACAATTTTAATAGGCATTATAATTATGTGGCATGGACGACTGCTTGTGGCTTGTCGCCTTAATTTAGGTACCGTAGAAATAAGTTAATATAGTAGGTATTATATGTATTATGTATTATTTGCTGTGCACCACCGTCTATTCTTTTAACATTTGTCCAATCCATCCAAAGATTGTCTGTAAGAGATTGCTTTATGCGATAAGACCGCCTATTGTATTACCCTAGTCAAGATTTATATTTTTCTCATGTAATTATGTTTGTGGTATGCAATAAAGTGTTATTGTATTGTATTGTAGGTACTAAAGTAAGTGCTTTTACAGCGATTAATCGCTTCAGATGATGGCTTCAGCCAAAGAAAAGAGGACACGCTTGTGTTAGGTTACTTTAACTGCATAACGACCTATGGGGATTGTGGAGCACTGAAATAATGAGTTACTCGAACCGGCAATATGAACTCGAATAACTTAGCCTTGTCCCGTTTCGTCGAATTTTCCAGAATGCTCGGGCAAAATCTAAGAACTTCGTAACAGTGGTCTGTTACGAAAGAGATTGTCAACGAAAATAGAAAATGTCGTAGTGGTCAGCCATTAAAAAGATATTAAAGTTTAGGGATATTAAAAAAAGATGAGACGAAATTGTTATGATGATGCAACTAGCATTAGCTATATTTCTAACTTTCTAAGTGATCTTATGTCTACATTTCACAAACATATATTAATGGTCATAGATGACATTTTCACAATAAAATATGCTAGTTAATTATTTTATCGACCCAAAGATTTTAGGAAAATAGTCTTCACAAAGGACATTGACCCCTGTAAAGCCGGATTCACACTATTAACACGTGTCGTGTGGTTCAACCATCAGAACCATCAGAAGTTATTTTGTATAGAAGCGTGCACACTATTCGTACGTGACGCGCTCTGACGCTGCGTCAGTAGTGTCCACGCCTCTATACAAAATATATGAATCCGCATAACCATTATGCAAAAATATTAGTTACCTACTGTACTTGCTTATTTTACCTTTTTGCTTCTCACTCTCTGCGCCAAGGATGGCGCCATATTTCAAACGATCTATCAAACGATACTAAGGCGGCAAAAGCAATTTTTTCTACGTCCAGACAAGTAACTAATCATTCATAAGTGTTATCATTAAATCACCAAGAAGATAATTGATAAAATAAGTGTCGGCATAGTACCTATATAGACATATACCTACGCAGGTGGCAGTAGCAATATACGTAATACATAGCTATATTCTATGCGATGGCGGAATGTTATGGAATATGTAGATATAGGTTAATAGATAAGTAAGTCTCAAGTTGCCTAACATTTTTTAAGGAAGCACTTTGTTTAATTTTAAATACTTGGAAAAGATGGCAAGGGACAGATTTTGTATTATATACCTACCTACATATAAAATATTTTCTTTGACGAAAAGCTGATAACGATGAGATAACAAAACAGTTTTAACTGCGTAAATTAGGCTATGACTGACAAAAACATATCTACCCGTAATCAAAAATCTTGTCAGCATATATCATTTGTACAATACCTAGTATGTATGTTACTGTCAATTTTATCGAGTTTTGATTGATACCTATAGTAGAAAAAACTGAGGACAGCTTGTTTATTGAAGGCTTAGATATTTGTTACGAAGAGATTAAGCCCGAGCTTCAGCCACTATCAAAATACTTATGTGATAAACGTTGTCGTGATACAAAATTTGAAAAATTATCTTATCGCTGTGGCTCTACTAAGGTGCAAACATCTTGTACAAATATCACTACATCCACAGTTCAAAATTGTTCGTGAATATATCTCACAGAGGACATTGACCAGATTTTTTTACTATTACAAAAAATTTGGCTCCGTACCGAATAGTAAAAGAAACTCGGCTTATTATATACAGGTCAAAGCGAAATTGGCAGTATGTAATAGGCACGTGATTTGTGAGCGTTTGTAGGGACCTATTTAAAGATACCTCGTGACAGATCTACTATTTAACTAAGTGTGTATGAAATGGTTTTTTAAAGATTTATCGAATTGAATTAGTGTGTAGGCGCAAACTCTTTCGAAGCTATTCGTGAAGTTTCTCGGAAAAGTCTATCGATCAATAGAGCCGATAGGTATGTCTAGTCGAGCATCGCAGTTGCACCGCCCTAGATATCCCGGAGAAGAACAAAGTTGGCATAGATATAGGATCAATGTGCAATGTGGGCGCTCGACCCAATACCGCGAGCGGCAAAGATGTGCGCACGCGCACCGGAACTTTTGTGCGTTGATGCGCTCCGCTCTGGCGCAATTAATGTGTTTGTACACGTAATGATACTAATGATCTTTATTACACTTCCGTATGAACATCATAGGCTTAAATGGGACATTGGGTGACACACAGGCCAGTGTCGCAATCATTAGTTATTAAACCTACCTTGAATGCATTAGTTTTCAACTAAAAAGAAAATTAAATTACTATGCATTTAACTTCTCAATAGAGAAAGAAGGATGGAAAATGTCCTTAATGAATTGAGTGCCATAGGTTTTGGAATAAAACAATAGTTGAAAACAATTTTGTTATGTATTTCGGAAAAGTAAACATTATTAGAATCACATGTTATTACATAAAGCCAATCAGTTGTTGAACTCTTAAGGATATAAAAAGCGTGGTCGCGTTGTCGCGGCAGCGGCGGCGGTCGGTGCCGTGCTCTACGTACTTAAGATTGAGGTTATGTTATGGTAACTGTTTGAGGTAGGAGCCGGCAATATAGCCATACCTGCGATTTCCTACCGAAGCCTAACAGATATAAGGGCTGATATCGTGCAACAGCCCGGTGGGGTGGAGAGGCCGGAGGTTGCGCGCGCAGCCGGCATGGCCGCCATAGCACACCTGACTTCCGATATATCTCAATATTATAACTGAATTACAGCATTCCACACTACTTCATGACGTACCGAAACCCTAAGAATCGCGCCTCAGACATATTCCGTCACGTGCTCCGCGGTCGCGCACTGTAATCTTCGACATTCGTACACCTCGAGTAATCAGCTGATTACAAAACTTTTACCGGTGTTTATGTACCGGTTTCGCTATTCGATCACTGAAACCGTTCCGCGTTTTTCATTTGGCGGGCGGTAGAGGCGGTTTTCCGCGTTATTTGCATGCGAGCGGGCCCCGCCGCCGTCGGCGAGCGCATCGGATGCACTTCCGCGTGCGGCGAAGGCGGGCCGCGGACGGCCCTCGGCGAGCGTACCTGGACTAGTCTGCCAGCTGAGGCCTCCGACGAACATCTTCCTGCAAGATAAACATAGCGGTCAGACACGGAAGCGTGGGTCGAAAGCCGGGAAGGAGGCTCTTGCCAACGGAACACGTACCCCGGGTCGTTGGTCGCCTCTGAGGGGCTCCTGGCGGCATCCTGATTTTGGGTTTCCATGGGTATAAGCACCGGCGGCGCTGGGCGGGCCGGGCAGCTTTTGCACACTACGACTACGATCGAGCGACGACGCGGCGGGGACGGCTCCCGGAGTCGCTCGGCTGCACTACCGACTACCGGCACGAGACTGGCGCGCCGCGGCGCACCCCTCCACGCAGCGGGCCCGCCGCCGCCCGCCGCCCGCCCGCCACCCGCGCCGCCCGCGCCTCTGCCGCATCGATTCATTCACTTCGTACACAATTATTCATAGGACGCGGGCACGCCGGCCGCGAGCGCGCCGCCACCACGTGAGCGCGCAGCACGTGCTCGCGCCCTCCCGCCCCCGCGCGCCCCGCACGCGCCGCCCGCCCTCGCGCGAGCACGCCCACCGCGCGCCCACAACACTACTACCTACCACCCCCAGCACCCACAACGAATACAAACTTTACTAGACACAATTAATAACAATATTGATAACGACCAAAGTTACTACTATTGCAAAGTTTCAACTTCATTTAGAGATTTTAAAGCAATCGCGCATTTACTTTCACAAAAAATATGGCATTAACAAATTACTTTTAAAAATGTATTAAATTACTTTTGTTATTAAACTAAAAAGTAGATAATGATAAAAATGCGTTACTAACCTGAATTTAAATTTTTCTGACGCAATATTATCACAGTCACAATCATGTTGTTGAATCTCTGAGCAACGTAATCTCTACGTCCACGGTTCAAGATATGACGCCAAGTAGGCAGTGAAGGCACAACGCAACGTTGCGAAATAGCCGTAGCAAAGGAACCACGAACCGTGACGTCAATTGTGCCGAGTGGCGCGTAGCGGGAGCTACGAAATGTTCTACGCTAGCGATCACGGCCTACGCCCGTAAGCTGTACAGTGCTATAATTTTTTTTGTTTCAAATTCAAATCATTTATTGCAAATAATAATGGCTTTTTATAGATTGTTACATGTTCTTAGGTTCATTTATATTCAACAAGGCGGCATGCAAATATAATAAAATTGTTTTATGGTGAAATCTCTCACTTATTTGCGTTCTAAACGGAACTATCCATTTTATTTTCGCGAACTATTATTGATTTGTTCTCACATCACTACATTGACCACCCAATAGGAGTAATAAAGTTCAAAGAGCTTAAATTGTAAACCTTCCTGTACAAATACGCGGAAATCGGTAGGAATTCGCATCGAAAATAGCCATTATGAATAATGTAGAGGCAGCTTAGCCAGACGAAAGGCTACTTGCGCGATCGCTAGTGTTTTCAAAGAACTCGGAAGAGTTTGCGCGAATATTTAGAGGTGTCCTATTTTTACTACCTCAGCTTCCTTTTAATACACCTTGAGTTGAAATATCTTAAGAGGTAAAATTACCAATTTCTTTAGACATTCCTGGGAACAAAAGATTTCAACGCGCTCATTTAAATTAATGTATTAGTTCATAAAACGAACAAGTCATTACATTTTACGGTTTAATAATACCATAGTACATTTTTTGACATGGGATGGGGGTAAGACGATCTATTTAATACGACTTAACCGCACGAGCGAACGACTATAGAGGGAAAAAGTAGAGTGTATTACTCGGCCGCTTCATTTCCATAGAGGGCAGTAATGAGTTTTAAATTAGGAACATGTATTAATTTATCAACATTATTGTTCCAGTGTGCCGCAGCCAAAGAGATAGAAACAAGATATTGTATGAAAATAGTTAATGGCCGGTTAGATAGGTAACGCACCGGCTGTATAAAAAAAAAACAAATAAAGACGGCGCGAACTACGATCCTTTTTATTTTCATAGATAGATATGAAAAATAGAGATTCAATATTATTAAAAGGTCGCTAAATTATTTTTTCTCGAGCGACGTACTTATATTAAATCCCTTGCTGCACTCAGGATTCAAAGTAGCGCCTTCGCCTTCGCCGTAATACAATCTACTATTTCTGTTGTGAATAAACGTGTGTATTTCTCATATTATTCGAAATAAGAATTATGTACTCAAGACAACGTGGATTAGTTAAGTATTCGAATGAATACGTGAAAGTTCACTTTTTTTGATTATTAGATACCAACGTTGACTGTAAAAGTCATGAAGTTCTAAATTTTTTATGACCTCACATTGAACGTTAAACAAGATAATGTAGATTAAAAAAATATCTAAAAATCACGATTTATGCGCCTTTGTCATCAAGTTGTAAGCTACACAGAAAGTTTCAGCCGGATAGCAAATCGGGAAGTACTCGACATTTGTGTTGCAATATTCCTCCGAGAACGACAGACAGATAGACAAACAAGAAAGTGACTTAATAAAAACCTGGTAACGTGGTAAAATAATCTACTAATATTAAAAATGCCAAATTTTTGGAGATGTACATGTGCAAGTTTCTTACTCAATCACGCGAAAACTAGCTGCACAATTAAAAAAATATTTTATATATCCTGGAATAAGACAGGATACTTTTTATCCCGGAAAATTGTCCACCAGGGTGAAACAAAGGGCGTAGCTTGTCATCCATTAAGAGGATATGGCACAGCCGCGGCCAGCGAGCACTATTTGAATAAAAGTTTACGGTCTCGCAGAAAATGCGTAAATTAAATAAATTAACTTAATAATAATAATAATTTAACTAAATTCGTATCAACTTCAGATTTTTGTTAAAATTAGCGTTTCGGGAGAAAACGTTTCTAACTACCACACTAAATCTCAACAAAATTTGGTGATTTTGGTCTCTATTTCTTAAATGGAGAATAAACTAGGTTTGTAGGTTTTCCTTCGTTTATGTCTATTTTTAAATTTAACAGCGTCCAAACTTAAAAAAAAATTTTCATCGACTTATGTGGGTTCATTTATTCAAATTCTATAGGAATTATCGAAAAAATTAAAACCTACAAACCTCAATAATGATGACATCTCTTACATGTCCATTTCATCGACTTTGGTTAATGTTTAGAAAATTTTAGCGTGCCGATATTAAAAATAAACATTTCAGGAGCACCCGGTTTCTAAACGACTTGCCAAAAAATATCTGACAATCTCTAATCTCTTGGGCACTAGGTAATAACAGGTATTGCTAGGTAACAAATCTCTTAGAACATTCTTAACAAATCATACAATAGTATCAGTAAACACATCGTTTATTACGTTCTTACACGAGCACGCGATTAGATCAAGAATAGGTTACACTTACAATAGATACGCAATGTAACTATTACACAGTGATTGAACTTCATACAAAGAAGGTACTAATTTTCATGTGGAGATTGTTGAAAGACCGACTACGAACAAACGCAAACGCGTCGTTATGATAAAACTTTAATATTACGATTAATTTCTCTTGTAACTGAACTTTTGAACTTGAATGATATTGCTGAAAACGATAAGTTTACACTATACAGGGTGAGTTTTTAGAACAGAGATTCTTATTGCAACTACCTTAACCGTTAGAGATAGAGATAGAATAATTTGTTGTTCATATAACCCATCTAGTTTTTCAAACCTATTCAGATTTGTATGAAAATCAAAATATCGATTTTTATCAAATTGTAGCAACTTAAGCAAAATTTACCTATACAATTTTTGTTTCTTAAGAGCAGCCGATTCCATTTTAACGACATTAATAATATTTTATTTGATTTTTGACAATTTGTATGAAAATTAGAATAACGATTTTCATCAGCTTGTAGCAACTTAGGAAATTGTGCCGATACTATTTTTTGTTCATCTTATAAGAAAAATAATCGACTGCCGTGAAAAAAATATTAGACATACGTATTATCAACTTTTGGCAAATATATACATGTCTTATAAAATCTAAACATGCTGTTTTAATAGGTTTGAACTCCAGATGGATTTCTAACAACAAATTATTCTACCTGCAACGGTTAGGGGAAATTGCCATAAGGTTTGTTCAAAAACTCACCTGTATGATGTCACAAGCTTATCTGATCCGGAGACAGCGTCGCTGACTGCTGCTGTCTATGAAATCCACCACGCTGGCGCAGTGCGGGTTGGTGGATGTCACATGTCATTAATTGTAATGTAATTAATTCTTGGACATGCCGGTTTCCTCACGATGTTTTCCTTCACCGTTTTTAGAGCGAGTGTTAAATCCGCACATAACTTAAGAAAGTCAGTGGTGCGGGGCCAGCGGAATTCGAACTCGGGTGCGTCGGATCGAAAGTCGCACGTGCTCCCACTGAGCCACACTCGCTCGATTCTTCTGATACTGACACGTTTTGTTCTGTTTCTTCGTTAGTTCTTTTTTTGGACACCGAGTCAGATAAATTTGTGGCAAGCTATGATATTTTATCAAGCTATATTACGAGCAAAAGATTGATTTAAGAACCTACTCAACATTAACTTAAATTGTACAACCGCGTACTCTTGGATATACTTGTCGGTATAAAATAAGCATCCCTAAAAAGTATTACCAACATAATCGTACCGAAGTCAAATCAGCGTATTAAACTTAACCTCTGTTTAACAGTTACATTGTGTGACAACCACAACTAGGTCGAACATTTGTCACCAAAGTTTGACTTCTTACGTTTCCGTTCAAAGGATCCCGGTGTTTACTTTCTGAAAGGGGATTAACCTCGGCGAAGTTAAGTAAATAATCGGTGAAATAGTCACAAAGACTTATAAAACCGTTTCATAGATATAAACCTTATTTTTATGTCCCCAAGGTGTTGTTCGGATCGCTCATAGTTTCAAAGAATTCGTATTTGTTGTGATTATTTATTTGCGAATAGATTGCGAGAATCGTTCCCACGCTTTGTGAGTACAGATTTTATTCTAGGGAAATCTGTAACTTCTTTTTATATAGTTAGGATATGAGAAATTACTCAGCTCGTTTAACCTTTTGACGCCAGGGTCGGCTATACACGGTATACATAAGTGCTGTCTACTCCGAGGTCGGCTTGAGCCGACTAAAACGTAAGAAAATTGCAGAGCTCGGCGTGAAAAATGTTAAGTCCTCATGGTTCGACTATGAAATCGCAGAAGGATTCGGAAGTCCGTTCATTTGGATTGATCGTAATACAAGGACCTAAAAATCCCCTATCAATCGAACCATGCATACATATAAAATGTTTGTCCTGATGGTTCGACATTAGAATCGCAACAAAAGGATGACACACAGATATTGAAAGGAGCGGCGCACTTAAAAGGTTAATCCAGAGCAGAGTGTGACCCCGGGAGTGACACTGTTTTGATCATCCTTGTTAAAATGAACTATACACAATTGTACAATTCCCAGGAATTTCATAACAAGATTTACGAAAATATTTGTACGAAGTTTTTGAATCTATGTGCATTTACGTATATTTCGCAATCTTATTTTTAACTTAAATAGGGACATTACAAGAACGCAATAGGGGATCGGACAACTTTTCAGAAAGTGTTTTAAATTATCTATAATGAATATATATATATATATAGCCATGAAAAGTAGTATTTAATTAAATAACGCTCTAAAAGTACCTGAAACTATGTCTAAATATTATGTTTCAAATATTGCCGCGCAAAAGATCACCTCTAAACATGTGACGTCATATCGCGGGTTAAGAACCAATACCATCTAACTCAAAAAAGTTGATTTTACACCAGAGAAAAAAAACATCTTACTGCCAAAAATAAAAAAAATATGAAAGTATTTAAATAAAAATGAGGTATACAAACACGCTGAAATACGATAGTTTTGGTAACATTGCCCCAATATTAGACTATATAAAGATAATGTGAGTTAGGTGGTATTGGTCTAGTAATAAACAAATTAATTATTTAATACCTGGTAGATAGCCGTTTATAAAGTAAAACATCAAAATTAAAATGTATTTATTTAATTTTGAAAGTGGAACTTATTAATTTGTTATGAAAAATAAAAAGAACCAAAGACGACACTAAAAATCAAAGTGAAATTAAGTAGTGGTTTTTCTCTCATAGGTACATCTTTCTTTTACAAATGCGGTAGTGTGTCATAAAAGTTATGACATTCCTTCGGAAGAACTTGTTTCAACTCTTGAAGATGTTGATATTTTGAAGCAGATATTGGAATCATACCGGTACGTAAAGAGGAATAGGATACGCCAGGATTATTACGCTCTATGTCTCTGGGGCAAGCCAAACCAATCTTGGTCGAAATGCAGTTTCACTTTTATGTCATCTTGGTCTTTGTCATATAGAATGCCCCGTATGTCCGTTACAGTTGGATCGCCGGCTTTACGTCCAGGCCTTATGGACTTGTATAGCCAAGTAGCTGGATCGGCATAATTTTTAACAAAATTGTGATCTATCTGTACCACCTCGTAAGGACATGACGCTCTTGCTTCTTTAGTTGCGGAAACATAGTCACACGGCAAATGAATTACACGATTAGTCAGCTTTCGTTCAATGGCTCTGTGCACAGAATCACACTCCATTTGTGTGTGACCACGTTCCAGAAACTTCTGAGTGATGCTGACGTTGTGTTTTCTACTAAGATTAATAAGCGCATTTGCCATTATAACGTTTCGGTTTTGATATGTACAGCCGTCGGAATAAATAACAATAAGCTTTTTCAATGGTAAGCAATGCCGCTCTAAATAATCTACGACAAAGGATGCAAAAGTACTTGCAGTAAGATCCGCGGCCGTTTCTGTGAACCAATAGCAAGTGCAATGGCGCGAGGTTAAGTCAAACAATGTAAAATTGTGGCATGTCAATTTAGTCTTAAAATATAAAGCACTCGCTGTTGAGTAAGGGCAAACTTTGAC